>JARDYJ010000005.1:66326733-66926733 GCA_029215755.1 Spea hammondii
GGGGGGGGACGGGGGGATAGATCCCCCCCAGTAACTCATGCGGGGGGGACCGATAATAAAGAAATCCCCCCCCAGGGCCAGGGCAACCGATATTACGCGGTCCGCACCTCGAGCCCTGCTACTTACCTGTGGGAGGGTCTTCTGTACTGCACAGAGGAACTGGAACCCAGCAGAGTTCACGTGACATTGCATCACATCCTCTGTGCAGTACCAGAGAACACAGAGGGAGGCCGCGCCCTCTGCTAAAGACTGTGAGCGGCATCGAGGAGCTGCAGTGCAGGTAAGGGGGTGGGGAGGGTGTTTCAATGAGTATGCGTGATTGAGGGAATGAATCTGTGAATGAATGAGTGTGTGTGTGATAGAATGGATGTGTAAGTGCTGGAACCTAGGCATGATTGGACTGTGATTGATGTTAGCAATCACACTCCTATCATGCCAAGTCAGCCAGTTCATGCTGAAACATAGCTAGCTGCCCCCCTTGTGTATTGATGCTGCCAGCAGTATGGGGTCTGCACATCACTTACAGCCACCGTGTACCAGCATGTACTGGCTGACTTGGCATGATAGGAGTGTGATTGCTAACAGCAATCACAGTCCCATCATGCCTAGGTTACAGCATTTACTGGTTGGATGTGTAAGTGCTGGAACCTAGGCATGATGGGACTGTGATTGCTGTTAGCAATCACACTCCTATCATGCCAAGTCAGCCAGTACATGCTGAAACCTAGCTAGCTGCCCCCCTTGTGTATTGATGCTGCCAGCAGTATGGGGTCTGCACATCACTTACAGCCACCCTTTACCAGCATGTACTGGCTGACTTGGCATGATAGGAGTGTGATTGCTAACAGCAATCACAGTCCCATCATGCCTAGGTTACAGCATTTACTGGTTGGATGTGAAGGTGCTGGAACCTAGGCAAGATGGGACTGTGATTGCTGTTAGCAATCACACTCCTATCATGCCAAGTCAGCCAGTACATGCTGAAACATAGCTAGCTGCCCCCCTTGTGTATTGATGCTGCCAGCAGTATGGGGTCTGCACATCACTTACAGCCACCCTGTACCAGCATGACTTGGCATGATAGGAGTGTGATTGCTAACAGCAATCACAGTCCCATCATGCCTAGGTTACAGCATTTACTGGTTGGATGTGTAAGTGCTGGAACCTAGGCATTATGGGACTGTGATTGCCAAAGATTGATGGGACTGTGATTGCCAAAGAGAGTAAGACAAACCCCAAAATGTTCTTTAACTATATAAATAGTAATGATATAAAATAAAATGATATGCTGTATCACGTGTGTGTAGGTGAAAAAATAAAAGTGATAAAGGAAGTGAGAAATAATAATAATAATGATATACTTCCCAAATAACCGCAGCAACCCAAAATGCACTCTTCCTTAGGGTGCAGATACGAATATACACAGATGATTGGGGCGCAGGTACATATAGGGAAGAAAAACAAATATATAGTGTAAATCTTATAGACACTGAAGAGTGTATGGAAATATGAATGCACTCACAAACACACAGAATGCTTCAGGCCTCTCAAATGTTGTAAAAGGTAGAATCTTTAATTGATCTTCATATAAGATCTAAAAAATAAAACTGGACATAGTGCAGTATCTTAATAAAAGCAAAAGTACTTCTTTCGATTGCACTCACAGTTTATCCATGCACAGAGTGCATTTAAAAGTAGATGAAGTCCACCAAAGGGGGGGGGGAAGTCCCGTATGATGTTTTCTTCGTGAATAAAATAATAAATAAATCATATAAATGATAATAAATCCGCTGTAGTCCTTCTGAAGGAATACAGCGGATTTATTATCATTTATATGATTTATTTATTATTTTATTCACGAAGAAAACATCATACGGGACTTCCCCCCCCCCCCTTTGGTGGACTTCATCTACTTTTAAATGCACTCTGTGCATGGATAAACTGTGAGTGCAATCGAAAGAAGTACTTTTGCTTTTATTAAGATACTGCACTATGTCCAGTTTTATTTTTTAGATCTTATATGAAGATCAATTAAAGATTCTACCTTTTACAACATTTGAGAGGCCTGAAGCATTCTGTGTGTTTGTGAGTGCATTCATATTTCCATACACTCTTCAGTGTCTATAAGATTTACACTATATATTTGTTTTTCTTCCCTATATGTACCTGCGCCCCAATCATCTGTGTATATATAAATAGTAAAAAGGTTAAAAATGAAAGTGTTGGCCCCTTAAAAAGTAATGAGGGAGAAGTTATAGACGGGGATCAGGAAAAAGCTAATCTATTAAATATATTCTTCTCGGCTGTATTCACAGAGGAAAATGAAATGCCAGGTAATATACAGCAGGATGAGATAACTGCCTCAGTACATGTCGCCTGTCTAACCCAGGAAGAAGTGCAGTGCCGCCTAAAAAAAATCAAAATAGACAAATCACCAGGTCCAGATGGCATTCACCCCGCGTTCTAAGGGAGTTAAGTAATGTAATAGACAGACCCCTATTTCTAATATTCAAGGACTCTATAGTGACAGGGTCTGTTCCCCAGGACTGGCGCATAGCAAATGTTGTGCCAATATTCAAAAAGGGGACAAAAAGTGACCCGGGGAATTATAGGCCTGTTAGTTTAACTTCTGTTGTTTGTAAACTGTTTGAGGGTTTCCTAAGAGATGCTATTTTGGAGTATCTCAATGAAAATAAGTGTATGACTCCATATCAGCATGGGTTTACAAGGGATCGGTCCTGTCAAACTAACCTGATCAGCTTTTATGAGGAGGTGAGCTCAAGACTGGATCGGGGTGAATCGCTGGATGTCGTATATCTTGATTTTTCCAAAGCATTTGATACGGTGCCACATAAAAGGCTGGTAGATAAAATGAAAATGCTTGGGCTGGGGGAGAATGTGTGTATGTGGGTAAGTAACTGGCTCAGTGATAGGAAACAGAGGGTGGTTATTAATGGTACATACTCTGAGTGGGTTACTGTTGCTAGTGGGGTACCACAGGGGTCAGTTTTGGGTCCTATTCTTTTTAATATATTTATTAATGACCTTGTAGAGGGATTGTATAGTAAAGTATCAATCTTTGCAAACGATACTAAGCTCTGTAACGTGGTTAACACAATAGAGGACAGTGCACGATTACAAATGGATCTGCATAGGTTGGAGGCTTGGGCTGGGATGTGGCAGATGAGGTTCAACACAGATAAATGTAAGGTTATGCACATGGGGAAGAAAAATCCAGGCTGGGAATATGTATTAAATGGGAAAACACTGGGGACGACTGAAATGGAAAAGGACTTAGGAGTTTTAGTTAACAGTAAATTTACCTGTAGCGACCAGTGTCAGGCAGCTGCTGCTAAGGCAAATAAAATCATGGGGTGCATCAAAAGGGGCATAGATGCCCACGACAAGGAAATAATTCTACCACTGTACAAGTCATTAGTCAGACCACACATGGAATACTGTGTACAGTACTGGGCACCAGTGTACAAGAAAGATATAGTGGAGCTGGAGAGGGTTCAAAGACGGGCAACCAGAGTAATAAGGGGAATGGGAGGACTACAGTACCCAGAAAGATTATCAGAATTAGGGTTATTTAGTTTGGAAGACGGTTTAGGGGGGATTTAATAACTATGTATAAATATATAAGGGGACAGTACAGAGATCACTCCCAGGACCTATTTATACCCAGGACTGTATCTATAACAAGGGGACATCCTCTACGGTTGGAGGAAAGAAGGTTTCTACACCAGCACAGACGGGGGTTCTTTACAGTAAGAGCGGTGAGATTATGGAACTCTCTGCCAGAGGAAGTGGTAATGGTAAACTCAATAAAAGAGTTCAAAAGGAGCCTGGACGTGTTTCTTGAAAGCAATAATATTACAAGTTATGGATATTAGATTAATAGGGACAGAACGTTGATTCAGGGATTTATTCTGATTGCCATATTTGGAGTCGGGAAGGAATCTTCCCCCTGGTATGGGGCAATTGGCATCTGCTTCATAAGGGTTTTTTTGCCTTCCTCTGGATCAACACAGTAGGGACACAATATGTATATAGGTTGAACTTGATGGACTTTGGTCTTTTTCCAACCTTATGAACTATGTTACTATGTTACTATGTTACTATGTTAGCAATCACACTCCTATCATGCCAAGTCAGCCAGTACATGCTGAAACCTAGCTAGCTGCCCCCCTTGTGTATTGATGCTGCCAGCAGTATGGGGTCTGCACATCACTTACAGCCACCCTGTACCAGAATGTACTGGCTGACTTGGCATGATAGGAGTGTGATTGCTGTTAGCAATCACACTCCTATCATGCCAAGTCATATTGCTAATTTGTTTTGTCCAATTGTGGTGTGTTACCTACTTTTATTAAAAATGGGAGTTTTTATTATTATTTTTAAAGGTGGGGGGTCATTTTCGGTTTTGGCTAAGTGAACCGTGAATGTTTTGGTCCAGAATTTTCATTTTGGTGCATCCCTAGAATAAATAGAACTATTTCATTTTTAATTATCCTGAGTCCTGAATTTGTAGTCACAAAACTTTCTAGGCCCAGAAATCAGTGAGAGGAAAAGTAAAGGTTTTGTGTTATTTACTTTATTTTAATCTGCATATTTTATTAAAGGCCATATTTTCTCACAGTGAAAAATGAGTGTGGCCCGCGCACGTATACAATTCTGATGAAGTGGCCCACTGCAGAAAAACCTTGGACACCCCTGGGGTAGACAGTGAGAAGGGGGGGTAGGGAGAGGGTAGCTAGTAAGAAGGGGGGGTAGGGAGAGGGTAGCTAGTGAGAAGGGGGGGTAGGGAGAGGGTAGCTAGTGTGAAGGGGGTGGTAGGGAGAGGGTAGCTAGTGAGAAGGGGGCGATAGGGAGAGGGTAGCTAGTGATAAGGGAGGGTAGGGAGAGGGTAGCTAGTGAGAAGGGAGGGTAGGGAGGGGTGTAGATAGTAAGAAAGTGTGAGAGGGGGTAGATAGTGTGAGAAAGTGGGGATCTGATGGGGGAAAATGCTGTCCCCCCCCAGATTTTTAGGGGTTCCTACGCCCATGATCAGTTGCCACGCGCATAGCAAGGGAGCAGGATCGGAGGTCTGTATTAACAGACCTCCCGCTGCCTTGATTGATTTTAAGCCGGTTGGGGTGAGATTTTTGATCTCCCCAACCAAGCTTGCTCCTCCAGCGGCGGACATTAATGCCCGTATCTGGAGGAGTGCCAGCGTCACCCTGGACGGACTGCCCGCCCTCCCCAGCTCCCCGTTAGGTACTGTGCGCACAATGTTAGGACGTGTGCGCTCCCTCCAAAAGTTATGTGCGTGCGCACAAGCGCACAGCTTAGAGGGAACACTGGTCACATAGTGATGCAAATTTGACCGACCAGTATCAAGAGCCAACTTGCCATGGTTCCAAAAATTCTGCTGCCATTGGCTAACTTTGTGCTATATTTTTATGAATGCCATATAGAGACATATAACATAACTTATCATACCCTAAATTTTGCTAATGATAAAATTATTAATTGGCTGGCAAACAGAATAACAAATATCTTTATCACATGACTGCTTTGTTTATTGTATTTGTCAAAACCCCTCGAATCATATTTGCCCAGACACATGTGATTTGTAACTCACACCCAACGTCATTAGGTATGGTCCATGTGCCTCATCAGGACCTATACTTTTGGAGAGGTTCCACCTTGATTCTGTCCCTGGTCCCATTTCATCTACCTTGCAACAATCTCTTCTGACACCCCTTCTGTCCAGACCTTATCTTTCCTGTAACCACTTCAGTATCCCCTGTTCAGAAAATCCTTGCTATCTTCTGGGATTCACTTTTCCTCAAACAAAAGCCTTCTTCAGGTGTAGCGTGGTAGAGTGAGTGGGTGATAGAGTTAGTTTGTGTGTTTAGCATGTATTAATTCCCAGGGGCTGGGGCATTGAAGAAATACTACACCCAGGTGCTACTAATCTTAGACCCACTACTGCATAAATGGAGTGAAGAATGAGTTCCTAATTCAGTTCACTCAAGGTCAGTCCTAGGATTTCTGACTTGCAGACTTTTTGACTGACTCAAGATCAGTCCTAGGATTTCTGATGTACTAGGCTCATTACTTCTTTTCCACAGTACTCTTTATCTTGTCAATAATTACATCATAATGGTGTGTTTTCACTGAATGGCTAGTGATACCTCCCTGTACAAATTAATACAATTATGCGTATATGCAAAAACATCTTAGATACCAACATTCCAGGCAGGAATAAACTCCATAGAAAAGTTTCCAAAAATGCCAAGAGGCAGCTGTTGATCAGGTATGAGTTACAAAGTGTGTCAAGCTGCTGATTTTTCACAGACATGGGTGGAGGGAATTTTTTATTATTCCTTAAGTGTTGCATTTAGCTTTAAGTATGATGATAAATTAAAATCATACATACACACACATTTCTGGACTTTTTATTTTGAGTTTAATTCTATAACATAACTAGAACAAACAAAAACAATGTGCTTAACTTGTAGTTCGAGGCTAAAAAGGAAAAAGCCTAGAAAAAAGGATAGCTGGTAAAATATGTGATGGGAGGACATGATACACAGTATTTTGAACTAGACCCAGGGCCGGCCTCTGGGGTGTGCGACCTGTGCGACCGCACAGGGCGCCACACTCCAGGGGGCGCCGCCGCGGGGTCCGACGCCGCCGCGGGGTCCGACGCCACCGTAGCGTACCGCTGCCGCCAGCAGCGTACCTAGCGGGGGGGGCGGTCCGCACCGGGTGCCGCTCATCAGGGGGGCACCCGGCACCCCTCCAGAGACGGACAGTAATGTCAGCCGCTGGAGGAGCAGGCTCGCAAGGGTGCGGTATCGGAGGTCTTTAACAGACCTCCGGCTCCCTTGAGTGATTTTAATCCGGTTCAAGGATCTCCCTTGAACCCGGCTTAAAATCACTCAAGGGAGCCGGAGGTCTGTTAAAGACCTCCGATACCGCTCCCTTGTGATCCGCGCGGCAACAGCTACTGTTCGCCGGGGTTTGTTGTCAGATCCCGGCGCACAACACTGAAGCCGCACCCACCGCTGTCCGTGCCCTCTGACCCGGAAGAAGACAGAAGAACTGAAGAAGAGGAGCGAAGAGAAGGAAAAGGAGCTGTAAGGAGAAAAGAGGAAAGGTAGGAAAGCATTCAGTGAGAGTGGATTGGTATATGTGTGGATTAGTGTATGTGTGGATTAGTGTATGTGTGCATTAGTATATGTGTGGATTGGTGTATATGTGTGGATTGGTGTATATGTGTGGATTGGTGTATATGTGTGGATTGGTATATATGTGTGGATTGGTGTATATGTGTGGATTGGTGTATATGTGTGGATTGGTATATATGTGTGGATTGGTATGCGTGTGGATTGGTATGCGTGTGGATTGGTATGCGTGTGGATTGGTATATGTGTGGATTAGTATATGTGTGGATTGGTAAGTGTGTGAGAGTGATGGGTGTTATGCTGTACCATTTCCAATGTCTTTTTCATGATCTAATTATGCTCTAAAAGTACATCATAACTCCCATCATTCTATACTGTTCCATACAGAGCTGGGAGGCAGAGGCCTTGCACCCCCACCGCAGGACTCCTGAAAGGTAAGTGAACTTCAAAGAGGGAAAGGGTAGATAGTTAGGAGGGGGTAGATAGGGAGAAGGGAGTGAGACAGGGGAAAGGGGGTAGATAGGGAGAAGGGAGTGAGAAGGGGTAGATAGGGCAGAAGAGAGTGAGAAGGGGTAGATAGGGCAATCATACATTCGTTTCGGTGCATCCCTACTGCTAAGCCAGACAATGAAGTGGTAGGCCTAGACCACATCAATGTTTGGCGTAGTATATAGTGATTGGGGTTTTGTTACAAGTTTTGTTACACGTTTTTATTCCTTTCTTTTTTTGGGATGGGGGGGCGCCAGAGGAGTAGTCCGCACAGGGCGGCAGAACACCTAAGGCCGGCTCTGACTAGACCTTGCACAAAGCAAAGTGGCCAGAGGAATCTGATGAGATTTTTGTCAAGCTGCCTACAGGAACAAGCCATTTATGAGGACATAACTTTAACAATTATATTGTATAATTAAATATTTACGATGATTGCGTCAAATGTATGACATCTACAACCCAAAATGTATAATGACAAGTAATTTCCCATTTAAAGAGACGTGGATCATCTTGTCTCAGCTCCAGACTATTCAGCAATACCTGCAGTGCCATTCCATCACCCTAGATGGCCACTATGTCCAAGTATCCAAAGTTTGAAGAGCCCTATGTAATTTCACATGACTATATTGCTTACCAAGGACCTGAATCAGTAGTTCAGCATTGCATTTTAATCCAAGTGAGATTCCCAAGCTTTTAAAGACCTTTCTGGACACCATTATGTGGCAGAAGGGGCTGCTCAACCCTAAGGTCTAGTCAGAACCTGCAAATACACACAGCACAAAAAATATACAAACTACCTAAAAAATACTATGCACAACCTAAAAAACATAAAAGCCATAAACATTCAGATTGCTGTGCTGCTAGAATAATAATAACCAATAGGTATAAGACAGGGGTTAAGACTACATAGTTACATAGTTATATAGGCTGAAAAAAGACATGCGTCCATCAAGTTCAGCATTTCCTATATCTGTTAATTTTTTGCTGTTGATCCAAAAGAAGGCACAAAACCCCAGTTTCGCTCTTTCCAATTTTGCACTAACCAGGGAAAAAATTCCTTCTTGACCCCAAAATGGCAGTCAGATTTCTCCTTGGATCAATAAGCTGTTTCCCCATAATTAAAGATTATATCCCCGAATATTATGTTTTTCCAAGTATCCATCCAGTTGCTGTTTAAACGTCTGTACAGACTCCGATAAAACTACCTCTGCAGGCAGAGAATTCCACATCCTTATTGTCCTTACTGTAAAAAACCCTTTCCTCTGCTTTAGACTAAATCTCCTTTTTAGGTTTAGTGGCTCACTTCTTAGGTGACCCCTCCTATAAGTAAAATACATCCACTTACTCTAACACTATACACTTATACCTATCAAATAACAGATGGAATAAGTATCTTGTGATAATACCTTTTTTATTGGACTAACAGAATTTTGGAATGACAAGCTTTCGGGGGCTCTTCTCCCTTTCTCAAGTCTAAAACATTTCTGAGCAAAACGACACATAGAATTCAGTGTTGTGTGGCAGGGGAGGGGCTTACTACCCAGATCTGATAAGGGAGGGTGAGATGTTGTAAAAGTATGTGTCCCTCCAGAGGGTCATAAATAGTGATTGGAAGTTCGGATCATTAAAGTGAATCGGATCATTTCGATTCATTCACTGAAATTATCCGATTCATGATCCGGATCTTCGGATCACTCAGTGTGCCTGCACGGAGTTACTGTTTTCCAGTAACTCCGTGCAGGCACACTAACGATTGGCCCCGCCACTTTCATTATGAAACATCCCCCCTGCCTCCAGTGATGTCAATGAAGGCAGAGAGTCGTTCAAAGATTCGGATCTTACAGGGATCCGAATCTTACAGTGATCCGGATCACTGTAAGATCCGGATCATTGTAAGATCCGGATCATTGTAAGATCCGGATCTTTGAACGACTCTCTGCCTTCATTGGCATTCTAATCATTCAGAGAATGTCACCATACTGTTATAAATAATACATTAATAATCACTGCCCCCAGGATTTACATTCCCCTTTACCTGCAACTGCACCTTAAGCTAACTTTATTAAATTAATTAAATTAACCCTCACCATTAAATTAACCCTAAACACCCCATCAACCATGACTGCCCCTAAAATTAACCCTTAACACCCCATCAACCATGACTGCCCCTAAAATTAACCCTTAACACCCCATTAACCATAACTGCCCCAAATTAACCCTAAACACCCCATTAAGCATAACTGCCCCCAAATTAACCCTAAACACCTCATTAAGCATAAATGCCCCTAAATTAACACTAAATACCCCATTAAGCATAACTGCCCCCAAATTAACCCTAAACACCTCATTAAGCATAACTGCCCCTAAATTAACACTAAAGACCCCATTAAGCATAACTACCCCCAAATTAACCCTAAACACCTCATTAAGCATAACTGCCCCTAAATTAACACTAAAGACCCCATTAAGCATAACTGCCCCCAAATTAACCCTAAACACCTCATTAAGCATAACTGCCCCTAAATTAACACTAAAGACCCCATTAAGCATAGCTGCCCCTAAATTATCCCTAAACACCCCATTAAGCATAACTGCCCCCAAATTAACACTAAAGACCCCATCAACCATACCAATTTATTAGGTAATTTATCTGGAGTACATGCAATTAATTTAGGGGCAGTTATGGTTAATGGAGTATTTAGGGTTAATTTCAGGGGCCGTTATGGTTAATGGGGTCTTTAGGGTTAATTTCAGGGGCCGTTATGGTTAATGGGATCTTTACGGTTAATTTCAGGGGCAGTTATGGTTGATGGGGTATAAGGGTTAATTTTATGCTGATGACTGAGGGTTAATTTAATTAATTTAATAAAGTTAACTGTAGGTGCAGTTATAGGTAAAGGGGGGCAAACTCAGGGGAATCTAAATCCTGGGGGCAGTGTGAACATTATTAATGTATTTATTTATAAAAGTATGGTATCAGTAATATTCTCTGAATGATTCGAAGGTGCAAAATAGCTGCATTGGCAGCCACTGTCACGTGTATAATTATCCCCACTGAATATGACGTCATGTGCAGCGTGGCACTGACTGACACATAACCCCGCAGTAAAAGCAAGGCTGCTTGCATAATGTGCGGTAGCCAGAGAGAAAGCAGCGGGTGAGGTAAGGGGGGGTGTGAGAGGGAGTGAGGAAGTGAGTGGGAGAGTGAGAATGTATGTATAAGTGTGTGCTGATATGAATGTGTAAGTGTATGCGTATGTGTGTATTAATGTGTACTTGTGTAAGTGTTTGTGCATGTGAGCATGGATGTGTAAGTGGTGGAGGGGAAAAGATGGCACAGACAGGCTGTTTGGGGGCAACGATGGCAGAGGCGGGCTGTTTTGGGACAAAGATGATGCAGAGAAGCTGTTTGAAGCCACAGACATGCTGTTCTTTGGGGCTAAGATCACACAAGCAGACATTGGTTGAAAAGATGGCACTGGTAAGGTGTTCACTTTACTACATATATAAGCAATATACATCTGCTTACATGTAGTTTTTGATATAAAGATGTCCGTTAGGCGAGTGTCTTTTAGCTTCCAAGCTATGTAATGTATCCTCTGTATAGTTGTAGTCGCTTCTGATTGGCTCCTTCTTCCTTCCATCGCTCCGCCATGTTACACGCTTGCCTCACTGAGCTTCTTCAAATGCACGTGTGTAGTGATGATCCTTGGTCCTGTTTTATGTCCTTAATATGTTCCTCTATTCTTGGGATGCTGCCAACATATCTAAACCAGCAATCACATTACAATAAATACATATTTTTCTTTTATTTATTTTTTTTTTTATTTTGTTATTTAGAAAAGTCTTTTTTTCTGACGAGGTTTTCCTACACACATATCATATACCACAACCGAAAAATCCCATTTGTTCATTTAGAAAACTAATTATTTTTTTGACCATCAACCAAGATGCTTTTAACATTTGCCCTTTGAAAAAGGATTTGGGGAGTTTAAGGGTTTAGTGTATTAAGACTTGAATCCTTAAGTAATATATGCCAATTTACTTCATATATTTAACTCTTTTACTCTGACCGTTAAAGTAAAAGATGAGTGGCACTAACAAGTGCTTTCATATTTGCTTTTCTAATTTAAGAATTCTCCCCTATTTGTTCGATGTTTTTGTTATTTTATCATATTTCCTTGTTTTGCGTCCTTATGACAAGTTAACTCGTCATGCAGTAAAATAGGCAATGTTGTACTCACTTCCGCCCGGTGTTTCCTCTGCGCAGTTTCTGGACCTAATTGGTCATCCTGGGCTCAGCTGATCACTACAATTAACAAATCACACTGATCCCTGACAATCATATGACAAAGTCAATGTTGTGAAACATTGACTTTGTCTCTGCATCACTCTCTGTTCCTTTCAAGCTGATCGTGAGGCACAGAGAGTGATGCCTTTACCTCTGATGTCAATGGAACTTCCTGCCCACATGCAGCAAGGAGGACCCGAGCCATAAAGTTCCCAGGTATGATTATATAAATCTATATATACCAATATAGGACATAAAACAGATCTTAGAGCAGTACAATGTTTTTTTTCTAGGAAAAGATAGAAATATTCCAAGAGAATAATCTTAATTTGCAGTGCTATTGGTATGAGGTAGTATTGGTTGCCTGTGGCTGTCACATAGACGATATGTGCTTTATATGGAATGGTACAGTGAGTTCCTTAGAATGGAATATCTGCTTCAATGGAAAGTATTTGACCCAGAAAAATGCTCTTGTAAATCAGTTCAATACATCCACCAGTATGTGCTTTTCATTGCCCTCCATCCAATAAGGCAGGATTTTGGATGTGCATGGTGGACTTGCTTTAAGGACAGATCCACAGCCTCTCCACTAGTCATGTTGGGACCTGCCTACCTAAGCTTAGTCAGCCTAGGCTAGAATATGCAACTGGTCATTAGAACAGGACTTCATTGGTATTGCCCTAGCTATCAATCATCTCAGTGTGGTATCTGAGAAAAGTCAAATAAAATATCCCAAAACTGCCTATAACGATGACCTACAGGTCTGTAGGCAGAGGCAGTTTATTGGAACCACAGAAAATAAAATCAACTTTTCTTCAAAGGTAAACTATGTTACTGTATACAGCACTGCAGTTAATGTCAAAATTTCTTAAGGGACCTCCCATTTAAGTTTAATGTTGTTAGAATTTTGATTTATTGCAGTCACACTATCATCCTGACTGTAGAGAAAAAACAATCAATTTTCCAATATAATCTTGATTGTTTAAGCTCACATTCTCCTTAACAGTGGATGGGAAATGGCTGAGTTACCACTTCCGGTCTTCCATGAACGCAATTAAGAGAAAAGCTCTATGGGTTATTGGACTAAAATGTCAGTATAATCTTAATATAATATCAATGCATCTCCAGATCTACATTTAATTGAGTCACAAAATTCCAGTTTCCACGATTAGAGGTTGCATTCAATAGCTAACGTGTGTGCTTCCAGATTTTAAAGGCTATTTACTCTTTTGTGTATACACAATATTTATTTGAGGAGACTTATATAAATATAATATGCAGATATACACTCACTGGCCACTTTATTAGGTACATCTTGCTAGTACCAGGTTGGACCCCTGTTTGCATTCAGAACTGCCTTCATTCTTCGTGGCATACTTTCTACAAGGTGCTGGAAACATTTGATACATATGGACATGATGGCGTCACTCAGTCGGCTGCACGTGATGCAAATCTCCCGTTCTACCACATCCCAATTGTGCTCTATTGGCTTGAGATCTGATGACTGTCTCGGCCATTGGAGTACAGTGAACTCATTGTCATGTTCAAGAAACCAGTTGGAGATGGTGTTAGCTTTGTGAAATGGTACATTATCCTGCTGGAAGTAGCCATCAGAAGATGGGTACACTCTGGTCATTAAGGGATGGATGGGGTCGGCAACAATACTCCAGGTAGGCTGTTGCATTTGAACAATGCTCAATTGGTACTAAGGGGCCCAAAGTGTGCCAAGATAATGCCCCCCACACCATTACAACACCACCACCAGCCTGAACTGTTGATACAAGGCAGGATGGATCCATGCTTTCATGTTGTTTACACCAAAGTCTGACCCTGTCAGACCTAGCAGACAGGCCGGGTCGGTACACAGGAGCAGGTAAGCAGACAGGCCGGGTCGGTACACAGGAGCAGGTTAGCAGACAGGCCGGGTGCCTGAGAAAGCTCTGCCAGAGAGAAAACCCCGCCTCCAAGCTGAGCCAAGACCACGCCTCCAGACATCCATCACACAGCCAGAAGAATCGCTGTGCCCCCAGTGGATGGACCGGAGACAGGATGTCAGGTAAGGGAACCGTTCCGGGAACTCCTGCATTGACGGGCAGCCTTAGACCTGCCCATAGAGGAGTTCCTCCGTCTGCCCGCCGCCGGCACGGAGAGAACATGACGGTTTCTCGGGTGCACCGCGAGCGGCAGTCCGCTCGCCGACCACGGGACCGGAGAGGGAAGTATCGGGTGCCCGTGATCCACGAGCAGACCCCCGCCCGTGGCCAACGGGTCCCGAGGACGTGGCAGCATGCATGAATGAGGATGGGAATTCACTAGAGGAAAAACATTAAAGATGTTTGTTAGCGTTGGTTTAAGGACAGAAACATCAGTAGGGGTGACTCGACTGAAGCAGGTGAGTGTGGCTTGTGGGGAGGAGGGAGGACAAGGTCCCATATGATTAACACCTTGGGGGAGAATATTATCCCTGATGGTGTCAATATTGTTTTTAAAGTAAGCTCTTAGGTAGAGATGGTGGAGGGCGAGGGAGATGCTGTGGGACAGAGAAGGGTGTTAAAGGAGGAAAATAGAAGTTTAGGTTTATAAGAAAGAGAGGAGATTAATGGAATAAAATATGTTTGTTTGGAGAGATTGAGGGGCAATGTATAGGAATGGAAAGTGATCTTGTAATGAGTGAAGTATTCAGGTGAATGAGACTTCCTCTATAGGAGATCAGCAGTACATGAGCACCACTGAAGGAGACAGGTCTGTGTGGAATGCCATGGCTGAGGTGGAAACCGTGGGGGTGCCGCACATTTAGAGGAGCCACCATATCTAAGACTGAGGCTAGTGAATGATTATACTGAGCTGTAGCAGCAACAGCAAAGGAGGAGGTAGATATACTTGAGGGGACTAGCCATAGTGTCTGTAAGCAGTAGATTGTTGAGGTCACAAAGATTTTGCTAAATTTGTGGTGGATTCTTGGGTAGAGGAGGTGTGGGAGGCATGTCAAGGTTAAATGTTAGGAGGCTGTGGTTAGTCAGAAGGGAGAGTTGGGAAATTGAGATATAGAACAAAGGTTGGAGAACACTAGGTTAATTTGATGATCGTCACGGGGGAGGTAATCCACTGTGAGAGTCCAAGAAAGTAGAGCGACAGTAGTTTGAAAGCAGTAGGTGCGGATGAGTCCTCAACAGGTACAGTATCTCACAAAAGTGAGTACACCCCTCACATTTTTGTAAATATTTTATTATATTTTATTATGTGACAACACTGAAGAAATGACACTCTGTTATAATGTAAAGTAGTGAGTGTACAGCCTGTATAACAGTTTAAATTTGCGGCCCCGTCAAATATAACTCAACACACAGCCATCAATGTCTAAACCTTGGCAACAAAAGTGAGTACACCCCTGAGTGGAAATGTCCAAATTGGGCCCAATTAGACATTTCCCCTCCCTGGTGTCATGTGACTTGTTAGTGTTACAAGGTCTCAGGTGTGAATGGGGAGCAGGTTTGTTATATTTGGTGTTATCGCTCTCACACTGGTCACTGGAAGTTCAACATGGCACCTCATGGCAAAGAACTCTCTGAGGATCTGAAAAAATAATTGTTGCTCTACATAAAGATGGTCTAGGCTATAAGAAGATTGGCAAGACCCTGAAACTGTGGGCTGAATTATTCTCATATTTGAGAGTAAAACTCTTTTTGAGGTTGCTTCCTCACCATCGGAACTAGATAAATTAATTAATAAACATTATAAAACAAATTTGATTTCTAAAGTGACACGACTTTTAGATACCTATAAAAATGATTGTTTACCTCCCTCATTAGAGAAATGGCAAACAGAATGTGCGATCTCATTTTCCATCGAGAGCTGGTGGAATGCATGGCTCCAGGTTAGGAAGGCGGTTCACTCAGTTAACCTGCATGAAATGTATTTTAAGTTACTCCATCGGTGGTATTTGGTCCCTTCCCGTCTGTGCAAGTTTTCCAGCTCAGCTTCCTCTCTCTGCTGGAGGTGCTTTCGCGCAGAAGGGTCCCAATACCATATATGGTGGTCATGCTGCAAATTGGCAGATATCAAACTGGAAACTATCAAGGCTCTTTCGCATATATATAAACTTAACATCCCTCTCTATCCTAAAACTTGGCTGTTCCATTTAGATTTACCCGTATCAAGTAATTCACAGAGATGTTTGGCAGTCAATATTCTACTTGCTATAAAAATATCTCCGGCCAGATAGTGGCGCAAGGAAGAGGGTCCATCCTCGACGTAGATCACAAAACAAGTAACGTACCAATTAAATATGGAACGCTACTTTTACTCAGTAAATCAGAAAAAGTATAAAGACATCTGGTCTTCGTGGCATGAATATACCGATTCTTAACAATAATGGACAAATTTTCGTTTCATACTAGATGTTTTAGCATTGGAATAGTATTATTGCCTTATTTACTCTGAGAATTTATATTTAGCTATACCCCCCTGGTAAGGACGTTAAGGACTTCAGGGTTATACCCCAATGGGACTAGCGTCCAGAGATTTCCCTGTCTTGATTTAAACTTTGATTTTTGGGTCTTCCCCTGCTTGCTGATTGAGTTGCGAATTTATGAATGTTATACAAAGTGGTTCAACATAATCCTAAAGATATTCGGGCATCATTGGATATAAATTGATGATATATGTACGACGATATATGTATTGACGATATATTTCTATTGGTCCCTTGAATATTTATGGATTTTAGTATATTTAATATTTTTGATTGATATTTATGTAATTTTGTATATGATTAATAAACTCTTAAAAATATATATATATATTTATATATATTCTTATTCATTTTGGATTAAGGACATGTCATAAAAATTTATTACAATTATATACCGTATTTGCTCGATTAGAGGACGACCCTGATTATAAGACGACACAAAACTAGAATATTAATTTAGAAATGTAATTTCTGGTACATACATCACACATTTTTTTAATATCCTCATGATATGTAGGTCACCAAAAGAATCATGACAGTAGTTCTTATATATTTCAGATTCTGGTATGACCGGGTTGTCTAGAATTATGGAATAAGTGTAAAACTTCCAATTTTACGGATTCTGGCACAAACAGAAATTGTTTAAAAATCCCAACCCATTGAGCATGGTCGTATGAAGATTAGGTGGAGGATCACAAAAAACTGCATGTTCAACACAACCTTTTTTAAGCAAGATATAAGGTTGGAAGGAATAGTAACTCCTAGAAATCTATTCTCTGGTAAAATGTTACATCTTACATATCAAGAGGATCAGATATACAGATGAACAGAGCATCAGCCTAGCCATTTTTGGGACCAGGTCGATATGAAATGAACCTAGAGAAAAATAGGGACCAAGGTGCTTTTCTAGCTGACACATTCCAAATGTTTGGTGGGCAGCTCCTTCCACAAGGGACATTCTGTGAAGGCAGATTTTATAGCCAACAGTTCTTTTCATAGTTTCTTACTTCAGGTGACATTTGACAGGAAGGTGCATGAAGGTGCGGGCTTCCAGCCGTGTTCCAGCTGTGTGCCCTGTTTGTGGGCTTCCAGCTGTGTGCCCTGTCTGAAGGCTTCCGGACATGTTTCAGAGATAGCGGACCTCGTCAGTCCAGCTCAAGTGTCCTAGAACTATCTTGTGCCCGATTAGGGGGCTATCATGCTGTACATCTTTGCCCTATTTGATCGTGTCTACAGTCCTGTGCTTACCTGTCTCCAATACAGACCATATCATATTACACTGTGCATAGGCAGCATTGCATTTTAATTGAGTATGTCTAAGCCTAAACCCTTGTAAATGAGCTCCAAACTACCCAGTATCTGTACTGGGTAGCCTAGGACTCAATGCTGCTGGGCAGTGGCGTTGGCAGGGGGGAGCCAGAGGGGGCCATGGCCCCCCCTACAGCATGCTGGGTAGGGTCCAATTTTTTCACTATAAAATATATTGGCAGCAGGGGCAAATATTTATATTTTTATTGGCAGCAGGGGCTAATATTTATATATATTGGCAGCAGGGGCAAATATTTATGTATATTGGCAGCAGGGGCAAATATTTATGTATATTGGCAGCAGGGGCTAATATTAATATATATCGGCAGCAGGGTATAATATAAGTATATATCCGCAGCAGGGGCTAATATTAATATATATCGGAAGCAGGGTGTAATATTTCTATATATCGGCAGCAGGGTCTAATATTAAAGAATGAAAAGTAACTGCCAGTTCAGCTATTTTAAAATCATATTTCAATCACTTCAAAGAGATACGTACATATGAAGTAGTTAAAAATGCACATCTAACCCATATATATATATATATATATATATTATATATATATATATATTATATGTACCGTTTTATAATTGGCCCACCTACTTTGGTCCCTGGCCCCCCATGTGCCTCCCCTAAATATGAAAGCTGGAGACGCCACTGCTGCTGGGTCAAGCAGAGTGCTCCCTTAGGCCCTGCCTGCTGTGTCCTGGGATCCAGGAAGGAAAAGTTGGTGAGTATGACATGATCGGTGTTACACAGCATACAGCTGGTACAGTATATCAGACATAGACTCCATACTCTGTATGTGCTACAAGAGTGTAAAAGCATAATGAGCAAAAGCATATACTCAGCTGGCAGCCACATGTATCTCATTTACCTTTGCATTCCCATACCAGCCCTGCTCTACAACACAATTGGCATGTAGTGCTTATGAAGAATAATCTTTTAAAAGATGTAGTTCCTATTCAGATATACTGTATATGTAGTCAGAAGTAGACTTATGGTAATTGTAATCCTTCAATATAGATATTTTCTTAAACCGATATTGCAAAACTTGTAATAAAAATGTAATAAGTATTCTTGTATATGTCTATAAGCATTAGTAGGTAGTTGTTTTTTTAATATGCAACAAATAAAATTATAATATTAACATGAGGATTTGTAGCGGGATAATGACATTTCATTTAAACAATGGTTCGAATAAACACTTAAATAGCTTTCAACGATTTTGGATTTTTTACTCATATTATCAATCTGGGTATGCTCCAAAGTTATTTGGATTTTATTTCATACCAAAGGGAATGCAAATGGGTTTTCAAATTAAAAAATAGGCTCCTAAAGGGCTTAATAAGTAGCCATGGTTCTCTCATTTTTTATAATTATGTAATATTTTTATAATAGCTTTTGGTAAATGAATTTGTTACATAAAAAAACAAAAATTATCATTTATATTAAAAGAACACTGCATTGTCATTTTAAAAAGTTGGCATATTGTTCCTATGCAATTATTATTATTATTTGCACCACATTGATGTCATGTATAAACACTGTGGCAATTACTACAGTTTTGATAAGACGTTCCTGACTTGAAGAGTTGGGCTGTTGGGGGGGGTTAATCCTCTGACCCTCCACATCTGTTCACATGCTTCAAATAGAGGAACAATTTGGCGAGGGGGTCTAATGAGGTAATACAATGCGGCATTATGTGACCCTGTGGTTGTAGCATGGCAGCTTGCGAGGTAAGAGACTGAGTGAGTTTCTTCTAGACTATGTTGTTATATACATGTGTGTGTAAGTCTGTGTAAGTATGTGTGTGTTGTGTTTGAGTTAGTAAGTAAAACTTAGGCATTCACAGCTACCCAAATGGCATCCAGATAATAATGCTTGAATAATGTTGAAACCTCACTGAAATTACATCCACTATATATACCTAAGGTCATTCAACCAAGAGGAAGACAGGTTAGAATGTGAAGCCCGACATCCATCATAATATTCATTGTGACATGGTGAGTTTTTAATGTCTTCCGTTTCTTTTTCTTTTAAAGTTTGCAATTATCTGGCTGGGTCCCATTATGGCTTGTCTGTAGTTAATGATCTATGGGTCTCATAGATGAGTCTTTTATGGGTCCCTGCACCAGTCCACGATGGGATGCAACTTTGTTTATCTCTTAGGGATTCATTTGCATGGCTTGTACAATGTATAATGACTTTGGCATACAACAGCATACAAACTATAAGGACAGAGGTAGAGGTAAAGTCCACACAGGAACTGAGGTGCAAATTATGTAAGCAAAATGATGGATAAACAAAGGCAAATAGATCAGAGCAAGCAGCAATCTCTAATAGCTCAATGCACAAGCAGACTCAATGACAATAGATCTTTAAATAGTGGAGGGAACTCCAAATAAAGTCTCACTTTCCACTTGAGTTCCATGATGGATGCAGATTCAGCTTCAGCATCCATCTTGGTTCTCCATAGTACACATTAGCGCTAGCCACAAGGATTGCTTACCCTGTTAATACTGAAGTGACAATTGTTTGCAGCTAATGTCTGCTGCTCTTTGACCCACTTTGCATGCAGTGACGTATCCAGCAATCATACTAAGAAGGGGGGCACATGGGGAGACAGGGACAAAAGTAGGGGCAATGTGCATATACACTATATGGACAAAAGTATTGGGACACACATGTTAATTATTTAATTCAGCTGTTTCAATCAGAATCATTGCCATAGGTGTATGAAATCAAGGACCTGGTCATGCAGTCTGCACTTACAAGGCATACACAGTCAGATTGAGTTGCTGCTAGAATAATAATTACCAATAAGTACACAAAACAAAGCATGTATTCTGGGCACACCCAGTGAATATCATTCAAAAAAACCTAAGGCATACATATTTGGGATTTCGTCACAGTATATGGCCGTATATTGTTTAGCCCTCCACTACGTCAAAGTTTTATTTTATTTATTTGGCCATGCTATCTGCCAGTCTCCTCAGACTTGACTCTGCGGCATCTGCCAGTTTGCTTTGCTCCCCCAGTTCTCTGCTCCATGCCTGGCTCTTAAGAAAAAGGCCAAGGCTGCAGCAAATGGACATCTGCAAGCAGGGATTTCTACACCTGCCTGCCCCATGCTGAATTATAAACCTGAGCCTGTCCCTGATCTGAGAATCCCACCTAAATCAGTACCTGCAGTTGTAGCAAAAGGATACATGACAGCCAGTGACAGCCATATAGTCTGTCTCTTGGTCACATGTCCACTTATTGGTTGTGATTAAATCTTCCATTCAATTGATTTGTCAGCTACCAGTAGATAACTTACTTTCACGTAACTCTTGATGGTTTTCTTATAGTCCTCAAACAATTCAACTTTTTTTAGTTCATTTGACTCCGTGTACACACTGCAAGCATCACCAGAACTTACTGCAACATTAGTTCAATCTTGGGAAGACCTTGCAAGAGGCTAGGGTGTTTTTTGGCAGTGTGTGAAATGCCATCCCATTCAGACTTATGAGCTTGGTGTAAGATTTCAGTGAGGATGTGCCTAATTCTGCTTTCTTCCTGTCCTCCTGCTCAGCTGCTTCTTACATATACAGCATAAACCTTGCTAATATGAGCAACAAAAGTGAACTACTACCATATTGTTGATTTATTTTACATTTGTTTTACAAAACTAATACTAATGCACCATGCCATGTGTTTAGCAGCAGAAGAAATATTTCAAACAGCATTATTTCTCATCCTTGTTAAAAAAAAAAAGTAGAAACTGGAAGTGCTAGTGTTAGCAGTGCTTTTGTTGATGACAATCAAAATGAAGATAATGACAAAGTAATGGCCACCTCAGCAGGTACATTTACTGGATTTGTCTTAGACTTAGAACTTCAAACTTAGCACTTAGTCTTAAACTTAGAACATTAGACTGCAAGATTTATTTTATGCAGGAAAAGGGTGTTGATCATGAGGATGATGAGAATGACTAGGATGATGATGATGATAAGGTTTTGTATTTTATGGCTAACATAGTTTTTTTTGCTTTGTCCACTAATTTGACTTCATCATTGCACACCCACTCTGCATCAGCAACAACATTGTTATCAAAATCATGTTAGACAGAACTGACACTAGATTGTAAGCTAGTTTGAGCAGGGACCTCCTCATCTGTTGTTTCTGAAAGTTATGTGATATACTACTTGTTATGTCCTGTCTGCCCATTGTACAGTGCCATGGAATATGATGGCACTATATAAAATGATAAATCATATAATGATCATAATAATAATATTTTTGTGTAAATAAAAATATTTTTGTAAAAGTGGGATATATTCTGGGTTGTATACTTGCAGTCGTGTTTAATTTTAAAGTGACAAACATAATGATGATGGCATTATAACTAGGAAGCCAATTAGTCATAATACTGATTTGTTTGTTATAGTTAATCCTGGGTTTGGGAGAGGTGGGACTTTGTTGGTAGCTTGTTTCATTCTATGATGGTATTAGCATCAAAAGCAATGTAGTGTTCATCAATGTTCCTCTCATCAACATTTTTATTTATTGATTTCAATGGCACCATCATGTTGAATAGCACTGTACAATGACCAAAACAAGCAATGGTTCACAAAATAATTTGGATTTATAGGACTTAAACCAGCTCAAACAAGCTTACTGTCTAAAAGAAGGACCAAAACTGCATCCTGGTTTAAACATTGGTTACACAAACTATATTGCTAGACAAAAGTACAGACCGACTGAAGAGTAAGAATGTTTGGTGGGAGGTGTGAGACTAAGAAAGGTGAAGCACTTGAAGGTTAACAGTTACCTTGTCAGTTAATAGAAATAGACTTCCCTAAAAAGCTGAGTCTCTCTCTCTTTTTTTCTTCTTCTTAGGACTGGATACTGAAGAAGATAGAGGCAGCACTTGAGAAAAATTGTATATGAACATAAAAGAAACAGATGATAGCATAAGACAGGCAAATGATCATAAGATGATTAGAAAGAATAGATTTTTGTGTATTTGGAGATAAGTGACTAGATGTATAGGGTCTAGCTAAAATAAAAGTAGTCAAGGATTGAAAATTGAATCCTGACGTTTTCAGGCAGCCATTAAAGATGACAGATGTGTTAATATCATTGTAGCAGCATTCATAATAGATCATAAGGGGCAATACAGGTACTGACTGTGTTGC
Source organism: Spea hammondii (assembly GCA_029215755.1). Taxonomy (NCBI): domain Eukaryota; kingdom Metazoa; phylum Chordata; class Amphibia; order Anura; family Pelobatidae; genus Spea; species Spea hammondii. The sequence continues at coordinate 66,349,657 of JARDYJ010000005.1, forward strand.
AATAGTCAGCACAGGAGATGACAAATAAAGAACAAAAGTTTAGGTTGCTTCATGTGTCGGGAAGGTGACTATACAAGCAATGTTTTTAAGATACAGACAGCAGTTTTTGTAAAGGTATGAATGAGGTTGGAAAGATTTAGTTTTAGAAATTGTGTAGCCATTCAAATGGAAACAGAGATGAGATGATTAGTGACAGGGTAGGTGAACATGTCAGCAACAGTGTGACACCAAACTCTATCATCATTTTTTACAGTGAAAGCTTCTGCTGTAACAACCCGTGACATACACTGGGTTTGGGAACATTCTTCTGATACCACCCATGATTCTTGATACGACTATGTTATACAGATTTGTTCCCTGCAAAGGCTGCTGCACTTCTTTTTGTTTAATTATTATTTCATTTTATTATTATACAAGGTCTTCTCATTACAATCCAGCATTGTACTATTAAAAAAATATACATCACTTTCCATATCGATACCTAAAATCTTAGTTCAACCCTAATGTACAGATAGGTCATATCGGTCACAATAAATTAAGATTTTTGGAATTCCCAGCCCCACTTTATCTTTTTTTATGCGAGAGTTGGCAATCTAGCTCTTCTGTTGTACCAAGTGAAATAATAAAATTAATTCTGAAACTTAGTCACTAGCTCTTTAGGCACTGAATATGGTATTATTTGAACATGTAAAATAATGTATGGAGGCAATATATTTCAATGGTTACCACTCTACAATGCCACAAAATCTCTAACTTGGCCCATGTATACCTAGTAATGTCTGCATTTTTAGTAATGGAGAACCTTTTTAGTGGAAATTCTCTCTCTCTCTCTCTCTCTCTCTCTCTCCATCTCTCTCATCATCTCTCTCCTGAGCACAGTGGTACCCCACATGCATGTGTTTGTTGGGTTGTTCGGGGACTAAAAGGCCACATTTGGGAGGTGTGCACACATTTTACCACCAGCCTTTGTTACAGACTGTAGCATTTTCTTGTGTGTTTTTTTGCACACCCATTTTACTTCTGGTATGAATTTACCGCTCCTGGTATATGTCCCTGTCAAACAACACCTCAATATGTGTTCAATAACATCTCCTGAGTACAGCATGGGTTTGTTGGGTTATTTGGGAGATAAGAGGCCACCTTTGTTAGGTGTGCATTTTTTGGCATTTGGTCAGTTTGTGCCCATGTCCCATCTTTGGGATTCAATTTACCCCATCAAATCATAATTATTTTAAAACTAGGCTCCCTATGGACATTTAAAATGCCAATATTTTAACTCTTTCCATGCAACAATTTTTGTGAAGATATAGCGCTAATTGTAGGACTTGCTTGACACTGACAGTTGGTGCCGCCATCTTGTGAGTGGCAGCAACACCATACACTGATGGCGCTTGTGGTTGCTCTTCGGAGCAATCACAAGGCGATCAGGGTAGGGGGGCACATCAGCAACACAGATTATGCTTAGGAAGGGATTGCTGATCGCTTCTTAAGATCTGTTTTAGCCTGTTTTTATGTGTTTTGGGGGAGGGCTTTCCTCCCATGATCCACGGCCAGTCTCACTTGTAAGGCTTCCGTTGATGCTGCAAAGCCACTGATCGCTACGAAAACGCTGTGATTGCCACAATGCAGGTATTTTACAGCAGCCCGTACATGTACCAGCTTTGTCACAAACGTATTGCATTGGGAGCCCGAACATGTACGGGCTTTGTTGTAAAGGCGTTAAAAGAAGGATTGCAAAACACTGGTCACATGATGAAACTCCTTTCTCGTCTCTATGGTGAATGCAGAAAGGTCCAAATATAAGGAGAGATGACTAAATGCCATCAGGATTAGTCTGCAAAGCTGCTTTCATTTGTTCCTCTTTAATGCAAAAAAGTGAACTCTAACATGCATATTCTTGTAAGGCATTTGGGTTTCAGTATTTAGTATAATCTACCGATAGATTCTGGGAGAAATACAGAAAAATAGTTAGTGATAAAGGCGGGTTATTTCCTGTTGCATAGTCATTAAGATCAGTTAGCTTCCTTTGTATTGATTTGTGTTCCTTTTCCAACTTATAGTGTTGGAAGGCAAGTTCATTATGTGTTGAGCTACACTCACTTTTCGAAGAGGGGATTCATAAACAAATCCCTGGTATCTAATAGAGGATTGCTGGTATGGAGTAGCTGATAGGCCCATGCCTGGGGAAGGCAGTCAGTAATGAAATTGCAGTCCAGACCTTCATGTAATCAGTAGAGTAGGTGCGTGGCTTTATATTAGGACCGTTTGCTGGAAAATGTCTATGGCATGGCGACAGCGGGCTCCAGAGCAGCCACTTCAATAGAAAGGTACCTGGCCCCTACAGCCATAGATATGGGAACGGTCTCATGTGTAACGTGGAAAGGCTGTAGTGGTCTACCATTGATGGCCTTGATAGCTTGCAGAAAGGCACAAGACTGTAACGGTATGGAGTGGACAACTGTGTCTCCCAGAGGAGATTTGCCCAAGCTAGGGCTTTATCAGACAGCAGCCTTGCTTCTGTGTGTGTGGGAAAGCCAAAAGTATACTTCAACTTGGTTTAAAAATCTGCACTGAGCTGGGTCGGCCTCAAAACGTTGGGGAAGCAGCAGCAGGTTTGGAGGCTATAGCCAGTACCGGAGCAGGGACTGAGAGTGAGGCGGCCACAGCCACAGCTTGGCAGGGTGCAGGGTCCAGATGCACAGTACGAATTAGGAGAGTCTGTAATGCTAGTTCAATATGGTCCAAACGCTGGTCCTGCTGGTCCAACCTGTGAATAAATTAGGTATAGGTGGATTGCCTGCACCATCCAGATTCCTGGCCCTTGTGTAATGTTGGGGACCAGGAACCAGACAAAAAGTATGATGCAAAAGAACTTTATTATGATTATTACAAAATTGTAATCCAAGAGACTATCCACGGTCAGCAGCCAGAGCAGGTAATCAAATGAGCTGGGGTCTGGGATATGGAGATCAGCAAAGTTAGAATCAAAGCCAGTAGTCAGGAGCCAGAAGGGAAGTCAGCTGAGCCAGGTCATACATATGAATACACTGAATAGTAGGAAATGCGCTTAGTAGCCAGTAACAACTTTAGGGCAACTAGGTGAGCAACTGTGGCAACTAAGATTAAAAGGGGTTGGTTGTTATCAATCAGCTGAGTAACTCTGACACAGAAAAGGAAAGGGCTTCTCGTTAATAAATAGGTGAGTAACCATGGCACTCATTTTTACTTCTACGTGTGAGGTTTTGTCCCCTAAGTCATGCAGCTCCCTTTGTCACTTCTGTCAATAGTAATGTCACATCACTTGGTATACTGCTTCTCAACTCCTTTAACAGTTTTACGAGGTCATGCAGAGTCATAGGTTATGAGTCTGTTGCTGTACCAGATATAGAAACATAAAATTTGCCATTTTTTTCTGATGTAGAGACCTTAATTAGTCTTCTGATGGCAGGATGTTTAATTTATCTAGCACCTTCTTTTCACACAACTCTCCTTGACTGCCTGAGCCTGTCAGTGGTGAAAGAATGTACTGGAAGCTTGTTGCCTTGCTGATGTACTCTTTTACCCTGTCTTGGAGCGAAAAACCGTGTTGAGCACTCCTGTGCTTTCTTTTGCTGACTGCCTGCCATTACAAAGTATATTTTTCTTGTGAGTACCCACAGGTAGAACTTCTCACTAAAGTTGCTTTGTTTTTTTAGACATGTATGTCCTGTTTTAATGGAGACCTGAGAGAACTAGCTGCTGTTCTCCAATGCATCCTAACCACATCCAAAGAGGTCATGTTTTGAACCACACTATTTTTGCAAATACACTTTCATGACTGTTTCAGATGTGGGCAAAAGTGAAAGGCATTACTGCATCAAAAATGTATTTTTTTTTGTACTTGTGTTTCTAGACATTTGTAGATTAAAATCAGAAGATGCAGACCATATGAGATTTTCAATTCATATATTCATAAAACAATAAATATTCTGTTGTTGATTTATTAAGTACTGCAAAAAAAGCATGCTCAATTTATTGTTTCCTGTTGAATGATCTGTCAGCATAAACATAACATGAATATGTTTATCACAGTTGGCATCTCCAGTTAAAATCGCTTATAAAATGGATATTTACCTTTGTTTTATAGATATTGTTCTCATTGTTGCACCTGTATAATTGCGAAACTTGTTAAAAACTGCATAAGCAAGGGAAGGGCAATCTAAAACATAGGGGCAGCCCTTTGAGTAGTCTGGTGTACGTGAATGAGAGGTAGAAATTAGAGCAGTGGAGAGACAAAGATTATCAGATCAGAGGAGGAACCAGATAGGTGGGAACTTGGATAAAAGTGAGGATATATAGGTAGGGGAACAGCTATAAAAAGCTTTATAGGTGAGAATATGGATTTTACATAAAATCCTGAAGCATACAGGCAAGCACTGGAGATACTGACATAGGGGTGAGATATCTGAAGAGCGATGGGTAAGGAATATAAGCCTGGAAAAATGATACTGTTCTCATTGTTGCACATGTATAATTTTTTTTATTATTAGTATAATTATGTTTAAGAGAGAGAGAGACAAAGTTGTAGTAGTAAAGATGGGAGATAACAAGTGTATGACCAAGAGCTTTAGTTGCATCTAGTGTTAGGAAGGCTATGAATGCATTTTTAAGATGTAGGCGGCGTATTTTTGAAACAGACTTGAATGTGAGGGAGGAATGAGAGGTCAGAGTTAATGATGACACCAAGGCAGCGAGCTTGTGCATCATTGACATTGAGAGAGATCGTCAAACTAATGTTAATGTTGAATGGAAGATAAGAATTTTTGGTGAGATTGGGTTTTATGACTAATAGGTTGTGATCTAGAAAAGGACACAGAGATCAAGATTGTGAAGGGTGTCAAAAGCAGCAGGAAGGCTAAGGATGATTAGTAACACTTGGATTCAGGATTGCTTAAATAATTGCTCACAAATTAAAGCAGATCAAGTAAATTGGTTGGTAAGGTATATAACTTATTCAAAGAACTTGGAGAAGAGGGGACATAGAGAGGATGGTTGGTACTTTGCCAGACTGGTAGGGTCCAGGAAGAGCTTTTTCAAGATGGGTGGCATTCTTCATGGGCTTCATGAGGAGCAGGTACTCACTGGATACAAATGTATCACATCAATCATGAATGAAGAAAAAGTAGAAACATCCGCCAGGATAATCTGTCAGAGCAGATTTTTTCTTTATTTCTGAGAACACTGACCAGTTTCGGCGTTGACAAGGTGAGGCGTGGTAGAGAACTGGCTTAGTTGAAAGGAGGAAGGAGAGTTCAAAGTATGTGGAAGAGCAAAGCAAAAAAAATGGTCTGAGAGCAGGAGTGATACTTTGCAAATATTTAATGTATAACTGTCTAAATGTTTTAAAAAGGTTACAAATGATAGTGTAAGGCAGGGGTGTCCAAGTTTTTTCTGCAGTGGGCCACTTCATCAGAATTGTATCCGTGCGAGGGCCGCACTCATTTTTCACTGTGTGAAAATATGGCCTTCAATAAGATATGCAGATTAAAATAAAGTAAATGACACAAAACCTAGAAAGTTTTGTGACTACAAATTCAGGATTCTGGATAAGTTAAAATGAAATAGTTGTATTTATTTTAGGGATACACCGAAATGAAAACCGAAAATTCAGGGTTCACTTAGCCAAAACCGAAAATGACCCCCCCCCCCATACTTTTAATAAAAGTAAGTTGCACACCAAAATTGTACAAAAAAATTATATATTATGATTGTTAACAGCAATCTCAGGCATACCCAGATTCCAGTATGTACTGGTTGGCTGGGCATTGTACCAGTAATTTTTGTCCAATTTTAGTGTGTAACCACACTTTTATTAAAATTAACACAAAAAAATCAACAATATGACTTGGCATGATAGGAGTGTGATTGCTAACAGCAAACACATTCTTTTCATACCCAGGCAACCAGGAAATGCTGCAACCTAGGCATGATGGGACTGTGATTGCTGTTAGCAATCACACTCCTATCATGCCAAGTCAGCCAGTACATGCTGGTACAGGGTGGCCGTAAGTGCAGACCCCATACTGCTGGCAGCATCAATACACAAGGGGGGCAGCTAGCCAGGTTTCAGCATGTACTGGCTGACTTGGCATGATAGGAGTGTGATTGCTAACAGCAAACACACTCTTTTTATACCCAGGCAACCAGTAAATACTGGAACCTGATGATGGGACTGTGATTGCTGTTAGCAGATTGCTGTTAGCTGTTAGCAATCACACTCCTATCATGCCAAGTCAGCCAGTACATGCTGGTACAGGGTGGCTGTAAGTGCAGACCCCATACTGCTGGCAGCATCAATACACAAGGGGGGCAGCTAGCCAGGTTTTAGCATGTACTGTTTGACTTAGCATGACAGGAGTGTGATTGCTAACAGCAATCACAGTCCCATCATGCCTAGTTTCCAGCACTTACACATCCATGCTATCACACACACACTCATTCATTCATATACTTATTCATTCACACATTCATTCCCTCACAGGCATACTCATTCAAACAACCTCCCCCACCCCCTTACCTACTACAGCTCTCGATGCCGCTCACAGACTTCAGCAGGGGGCGCAGCCTCCCTCGTTCTCCACACAGAGGAGGCAGGACTGGAGCAGAGAAAGGACCCTCCCACAAGTAAGCGGCAGGGCTTGTGATCCTGGCTGCTGATCTCACGCGGGCCGCATGTTGGACGCCCCTGGTGTAAGGGGTACTGGTGACAGAGTGAAGTATTGTCATGATCCTACCCAGGCTGCGGAGCTGCATATCTCATTCTTGTTTAAGTTTCCCTGTTTTGCTTGAATCCATTCCTGGATTTCCTTTTGCACTGTTCTGATCTCCCATTCCTTGCTTCTGCTTCAGCTCTTTGCTTTTGCTTTGTATCCTTTATAAGGTGTGTCCCTCCCGTGTGTTTTGTTTGTCTCAGTCTGCAGTCTAAAGGTATGTCTCAGTGCTATGTGTTTGGTTTGTTTCGTACCACTGTCAGCAGGTATTAGCGTTAGGACCCACCGTCATTGGAGTACTTTGGCGTAGTGGTGGGCTAAGCATACTATGGCCATATCATGTGACGGAATCTCCAATTGTTATCAAACAGTCTTAAGCTAGTTCCTGTATTCATGTTTGTTTGTCTTATGTACCTTTGCCCTTCTCCCTTGTATCATCTGAGGATTCTGGTTCCTCTCTCCTCTCCCTTGGTCCTAGTTAATATGTCCTATCCTTGCTTAAAGGAGAAGCGTCCGAGGATTCCGGCTCCTCACTCCTTCCCCTGTGTTCCTTGCCTTGTTCCCTGTCCTTTATTGTGCCCTGTATCATGTATATCTTGTCTAGTAATGTTTATTCCTTGTCTGGTTCACTGTCGTGCCCTGCAACATGTATGTCTTGTCTGATTATGTTTCTTGCCTGGTCTCCCTATCCCTTGCTTGTTATGTTTCTTCTATAACCTCTGCTTAGCTTCCACACTCCCAGCCTGCAGCCTCCTGCACATGAGTCTTGTGTAATGTCTCATGCCTGTTCCAGGGTGCCTGCAGGATTTGACTTTGTTCTGGACTACATCCGCTGCTATATCAGGGCACTGGTGTTTGGCTGCACATCCCTAGATACTCAACACCTGGGTGAGTGAGGTCGCCCTGCAGCCAGGCCCTGTTCAACTCCACTACTGCACCGTAACTCCTGCACACAATCTTTGGGCGTGCTGGGTCTTTTAGTCATCTGTTTGGACCCAGTCCGTGACACATGGCCGCAGGCAAACGACCAGGAGTTCGCGGAGTGGAGTCTGCAGCATTCCAGCCCGGTCAGAGGGCTATCTGTCGTGTGCACCCCACCAAAGGGGTTTTCCTGTCGTGTGCACCCCACCAAAGGGGTTTTCCTGTCGTGTGCACCCCACCAAAGGGGTTTTCCTGTCGTGTGCACCCCACCAAAGGGGTTTTCCTGTCGTGTGCGCCCCACCAAAGGGGTTTCCTGTCGTGTGCACCCCACCAAAGGGGTTTCCTGTCGAGTGCGCCCCACCAAGGGGGCTTTCCTGTCGAGCGTGCCCTTTCCAGAGGGTTTCCTGATGTGTGAGCCCTTTCCGTAGGGCTTCCTACTGAGCGTGCCCTTTCCAGAGGGCTTCCTGCCAAGCTTGCCCCTTCCGGTGGGCTTCCTGCCAAGCTTGCCCCTTCCGGTGGGCTTCCTGCCAAGCTTGCCCCTTCTGGTGGGCTTCCTGCCAAGCTTGCCCTTTCCGGTGGGCTTCCTGCCATGTTCCTGAGTTGCGGCCAGCGCCCCACTATGGACTCCCAGTATGAGTGCCTGCATCTGGGCTACCTTGGTTGAGTATTCTCCAAGTGGGCAACCTGCCGTGTGCCCTGAAAAGTGGGTTACCTGCCGTGTGCCCAGCAAGTGGGTTACCTGCCGTGTGCCCAGCAAGTGGGTTACCTGCCGTGTGCCCTGCAAGTGGGTTACCTGTCGTCTGCCCAGCAAGTGGGTTACCTGCCGTGTTGGCCCTGTCAAGTGGGCTTATCTGCCTTGCCTTCGTCTGGACCTAAAAGTCCGCTAGAGACAACTTCCTCATTCCTGTTCAGATATGCTGATTCCTGTTTCGGAGGAGAGTGCGCAAGAAGCGGCTTCCTCATTCCTGATCAGATATGCTGATTCCTGTTTTGGAGGAGATTGGTCTGCTAAGCGGCAGTGCTGGTCATTGAAGGACTTCTTCGTGATTTCCGATTCCTGAGTATGCAGGTTCCTGGGCTGCCTTGTCAACTCTTCCATTAGAGAGTGGGCCTTCCTTCTGTTGTTGTTCCTGTTTGCGTCCGGAGGCCGCTCATTCGGAGGGGGATACTGTCATGATCCTACCCAGGCTGCGGAGCTGCATATCTCATTCTTGTTTCAGTTTCCCTGTTTTGCTTGAATCCATTCCTGGATTTCCTTTTGCACTGTTCTGGTCTCCCATTCCTTGCTTCTGCTTCAGCTCTTTGCTTTTGCTTTGTATCCTTTATAAGGTGTGTCCCTCCCGTGTGTTCTGTTTGTCTCAGTCTGCAGTCTAAAGGTATGTCTCAGTGCTATGTGTTTGGTTTGTTTCGTACCACTGTCAGCAGGGATTAGCGTTAGGACCCACCGTCATTGGAGTACTTTGGCGTAGTGGTGGGCTAAGCATACTATGGCCATATCATGTGACGGAATCTCCAATTGTTATCAAACAGTCTTAAGCTAGTTCCTGTATTCATGTTTGTTTGTCTTATGTACCTTTGCCCTTCTCCCTTGTATCATCTGAGGATTCTGGTTCCTCTCTCCTCTCCCTTGGTCCTAGTTAATATGTCCTATCCTTGTTTAAAGGAGAAGCGTCCGAGGATTCCGGCTCCTCACTCCTTCCCCTGTGTTCCTTGCCTTGTTCCCTGTCCTTTGTTGTGCCCTGTATCATGTATATCTTGTCTAGTAATGTTTATTCCTTGTCTGGTTCACTGTCGTGCCCTGTAACGTGTATGTCTTGTCTGATTATGTTTCTTGCCTGGTCTCCCTATCCCTTGCTTGTTATGTTTCTTCTATAACCTCTGCTTAGCTTCTACACTCCCAGCCTGCAGCTTCCTGCACATGAGTCTTGTGTAATGTCTCATGCCTGTTCCAGGGTGCCTGCAGGATTTGACTTTGTTCTGGACTACATCCGCTGCTATATCAGGGCACTGGTGTTTGGCTGCACATCCCTAGATACTCAACACCTGGGTGAGTGTGGTCGCCCTGCAGCCAGGCCCTGTTCAACTCCACTACTGCACCGTAACTCCTGCACACAATCTTTGGGCGCGCTGGGTCTTAGTCATGTGTTTGGACCCAGTCCGTGACAAGTATGGAATTTAAAGCAGAGAGGAGGTGTTTAGGGTTACGAGACAATGAGGAGATCTTAAGGTTAAGCAGAGTAATAGCAACATAGCATGAATTTATAATTGGAAGTCAGACAAGGCTTCCTCTTCCTAAATTCAGCAGCATAGACACATCATCAAATCTGCCAGGATAGTGTAATGTGCCAGGAAAGGAGCATAATGAAGAGTGGGTAGTGGTTGGGGCTACAGATGCAAGGATGGAGTTCTAAAGAAAGGTAGGTAGCGAGGGCAGCATATATTTGAAATGGGAGAAAGTAGAGGTAGTAGATTTGTGGAGAATTACTTGAGACTGAAAGAGTGAAGGTCTCTGGTTGGGCATGGTGTACTTATACCATCAGCTGTACTTCATTGGCTGTAACGAGATTGTGTTGTGACAACAACCTGCGCAGATATCTAACATTGGATGTGCAATGGGGTAGAGATGTCAGTACAAAAGGGGCCACAGTTATGAGATTCAGTTTGTAAATGTGTACATAAATTTTAACTGTTAAAGTTGTTTTATTATTATTTTTTTTTGTTCCCTGGAAGCTTAATACTTGTGGATATGATTTAATTTTGCAGTTGTTGGCAAAAAGTCTATTTTGAGTCATTGAATCAAACAAATACTGACTGAAGTTTTTGAGCTTGGTACTTCATAATTACCGTATTTGCTCGATTATAAGACGACCCTGATTATAAGACGACCCCCCCAAAATCGGAATATTAATTTAGGAAAAAAAGAAAAAGCCTGAATATAAGACGACCCTATAGGAAAAAAGTTTTACCAGTAAATGTTAATTCATGTAAACTATGTGAACAATTTTGTTAATAAAAGCTATGATTGAGAAAAATATTTTGTTTTTATTTCCTTTTTTACAACCAGCCCCCCCAGTTATGCACATCTGCCCCCAGGCTTGCCACTCTGCCCCAGAAATGCCTTATACCTATATGCCACTGTGCCCCATGATACGCCTTTTAACCTTCTAAATGCCACTGTGCCCCATGATATGCCTTTTGACCCCCTATGTGCCACTCTTCCTCCAGAATTGCCTTATACCCCTATATGCCACTCTGGCATTTAGGGGGTTAAAAGGCATATTATGGGGCAGAGTGGCATATAGGGAGGTATAAGGCATTTCAGGAGGCAGAGTGACGTATAGAGGGTTAAAAGGCATTTCTGGAGGCAGAGTGGCATTAAGGGGGTTAAAAGGCATTTCACAGAGCACTCTGCCTCCAGAAATGCCTTATGCCCCCCGTTTAACACTCCCTCCTCCAAACTTACCGGTGCTTCTGAGTCCCCGTTGTTTAGTCCGGGCAGCGTGTAGAGCTCTACGCGATTCGCGTAGACAACTTACGCTGCCCGGACTAAGCACCAGGGACTCAGATGCACCGGTAAGTTGGGTGGGACATAACACAGGAGGATCCAGGTCCCCTGCATCGCTGCGGGGGATCTGGATCTTAGTCTCATAGTCAGACTTATTTGAGGTCTGATTATAAGACGACCCCGATTATAAGAAGACGAGGGGTATTTTTCAGAGCATTTGCTCTGGAAAAAACCTCGTCTTATAATTGAGCAAATGCGGTACTTTCTCTGGTTCACACTCCTTTAAGACAATGCATGATTTATGTAGTGAGAACCTATACATTAACTGATAAAAAGTATTTAGCTCCCATTGGAACCCAATGGGAGTGGAAATTATTCTATTTGCCAGAGCAAGATAAACCAGCCTCCAAAATACTCCCCCAGACCCCACTCTACTGTCCAAGTAGATAACGGGCTGGATTCAATGATAAATGCGTCTCAAGTAATTGAATCCCCCTAGTGGTTGCAATGGAAACAGAGATACATTCTTCATAGGTAATGCTTCATAAGTAATGCCAGAGATAAATGCTTCACAAGTAACTGAATCACAATCCTCCTATTGGTTGCAATGGAAACAAACTTAGATAAAACCTTAAATTCTGTATATATTGTCCAAGGTTCATTCACTGAATTCAAAAAGCAATTTGTCTGAAATAATGTGGAATAAAGAACTTTACTTGGTAAACTTTAATGTAATCAAGAACAATAGCCAATAGTCAGCCCACAGAAAGTCTTGTATCAACCCAGGAAAGAACAATAGCCAATAGTCAGCCCACCACAGAAAGTCTTGTATCAACCCAGGAAAGAACAATAGCCAATAGTCAGCCCACAGAAAATCTTGTGTCACACCAAGAAAGATAACCATGTTGAAGAGAAGCCCAGAGATATCCATGAAAAATAGGTAATGTGCATCTTGAATGGGCACATGTAAGCAAAGTTGAAGCTATTTGATATCACACAGTGACACAGTGATGTTTCCATCAAATTATAAGATGTTTGCATCTACATCCTAAAAGTTTGTATAAATTTACATATTTTCAGTGTTGGCCCTGTAAAATGTATCAGTTTTTATTTTACAGAAATAATTTTACCTCTATCAATTTGTGCATAATCTTATTTTTTTTTATTGTAAGTAAACCTTTCTGGTCAAATGCCAGATCAAACCAAAGCTCATGCGATATAGAATTAGTAATAAAACAAACACTGAAACATTTAATCAACTTAATATGTCTAACAGTGTTACTGCTTGATGATTATTTACTTAGTTACTTTACCCACCAAGCAGTTTAATCAAGTTGCCCAGACACCTTAGATCTAAGATGACCATAATTTAATATTGTGATTCATGAGACAGAGTGTGTGGTCTCATTGGGTGTGGTTTAAACCAAAACATGACGCGTTGCTTATATACTGTGCGTACACACATTCTACCACATATATGGATAATATTGACTACAATGCACTTTTTGTATGTTTAGATTCCTCATGACTTAAGAGGAGAGATGCTTGTTGAGCTGCCCTCACATCAGCTAAAGAGTTGTGAGGACATCTCACACATTACATGAAGTCAAGAGAAACAATTGCCTAAATCCCCTCCTTCACTATCACAGAGCATCTTGCCAGAGTCTTGCTTGCTCTTAGAGCTCGCAACACATTAGATTCTTCACTGATGTCAATTTGCAGCATTATATCACCGTATCTACGACAGATTGCATGGATAACCCAAAATTTTGATCAGATACACAAATGTGAACCTAGCTGTATGAATTCCTTATTTACTTTGAAAATCACAATTTAACGGCATGTGTCAATGTACCATAAAAGAGGATTTCGGCAACATTCATATTGGTGTTATACCTGAAACAATTCTGCCCTAAACATTACAAAAAAAGAGGCCTACACGAATAAATCACTATAAACATTGCACCCTGCTGGTTAATTTATAAGTGTGATCTCATGTTCCTTTTAAATTTACATTACAGATTTGCATTAACATATATCATTATTCTGACATTACAGATAAATGGTTTATGTGCACGTTATAAAGTATTTGGATTTTTTTATTAGGCACCAACATAATACAAGTATTACACTCAGATTATTTTGTATATGTGTAGATTATTACATTTGGTTTTTATGTGGGTATAGACAGAAGTTGGATAAACGGTGTTTGAAAATAGATAAGTCATAAACAGACAAGCAAGCACAGAACTGTTCTAAAACAATGGTGCTCTAGACACACGCCTGGCCTTAAATGTAGAAGATAATTTGCCTTTTTAAGTAGGTATTTACCAATTTATGATATATTCTAAGGGACCAACATATTCATGAAACAAGTTGCATAATTTGCACATTGTTACACTTGAAGATGATGACCTCTATAAAAGCTTGAACTCTAATGCAACTCTACACTTTAAGTGAACATAATGTGTTGAATTACTTGTATCAGAGATTGGCATTATTAAAAAATGTCATTTAATCGACCTAAAATGTGGACCTCATAACAGGCTACATACAGTAGCAAAAAAAATGTAAACAAATCCCTTGGTTTTACCTGGTTTTCCGCACTAATCGTTCATAACATGTCATCTGTTCTACACCCAAAACACAATCTCTTTATAGAACACAACTATTAAACATTTACAGTGCTGGTAGGTAAAGTAAGTGAACGCATGGGTTTAATAATTGGTCGAACCTCCTTTGGCTGCAATAACTTCAAATCAGTGCTTCCTAGGATGTCTGGCATGAAAGGCTTTCTTGAGGTCAACTCTTCGTGTTTGTCTTCGGGGGGAGGGGGATCTTTTTTCGCTGCCTGAACCATGGCTTTTTCATACCTGTGGCATTTAAATCTGCTACCACTAGTGGCCACCCTCTGCCCTCTGGAGCACTCTATTACTAGGATCAGGTGTCCCTTGTTACCTGGGTTGAGCCCTAGTTAACACATCCAGCTGGGCCTTGTTACCTGGAGTACTCTGCCTTTATGAACCTGCCCTGCCCTTCAGTCAGGGCCTTTGTATTAAAGTATATGGACCTTCATGCTGTGGCTCTGCACCTGTACTGTTCCTGGTTCCCTGCTTTGTGTCCTGATCAAGTGGACTCCCTGCTTTGTGTCCTTCCAAGTGGACTCCCTGCTTTGTGTCCTTCCAAGCGGGCTGTGTGCCTTTCGTACCCTTCCAAGCGGGCTGTGTGCCTTTCGTACCCTTCCAAGCGGGCTGTGTGCCTTTCGTACCCTTCCAAGCGGGCTGTGTGCCTTTTGTACCCTTCCAAGCGGGCTGTGTGCCTTTTGTACCCTTCCAAGCGGGCTGTGTGCCTTTCGTGCCCTTCCAAGCGGGCTCCCTGCCAAAAGACTTATTACCGGTATTTTATTTTGCTATATGTTTCTTGCTTAGACTGTATCACCCTTATTTGCTGGTCGTGTTATATACATAAAATACACTGCATTACCTGGATTTCTGCTTGTGGTGTCTTTGTTTGCATAATCATGCACCGTGGGTTACAGACTGAACCCCAAGTATCCCCTGCGCATGGGCTCCTACCCGACCTGATCACCCGAGTCCTGACAACGAGGTTAACGTGGTACGCACTACGCAGCAGCTTTGGCGCCAGGATTTTAAATGTCCATATGTGCAACTCTATTGGTCGCCGGCAGGGGCCTCCTCTGCCATCAACCAATGAAGAAGCCCCCTGCTGGTGACCAATACAATCGCTCATACATACTTTTAAAATCCTGGTGCCGTAACTTGGCCGGGAGAGACCACTCGGTATGTTTGTGTTTAGTTTCAATGTCTAGTTTGTTAGTACTTCGGTAGGCAGGGTTTAGTGCTAGGACCCACTGAATATTGGAGTACTTTGGCGTAGTGGTGGGCTAAGCATACTATGGCCATAAGATGTGACTAAATCTCCAATTGTTATCATATAGTCCTAGGCTAGTCCTGTATTTTTCTATCCCCCTGTTCAACACGCCCTTTCCCCCAAGCTTTCTCTTACCCAACAAGAGCTGGTGGACTCGGAACGTCACCTACTATTCCAGAAGGGCGCCATAGAACCCGTGATGTGTCTCCTCACTTCATCAGCTGGTTCACAAGAAGTCAGGGAAATCTTGAAACGTATAAATCTCAACGTCTTCCTCACCTGCCATCACTTCAAGATAAAAAAGACGTCCATCTCCTCAGAGATCTTCTACTAGAGGGCAACTGGCTTATGTCTGGATCTCAAGGACGCTATCTCACAGTCCCTGTCCACCAGGATTACCACCAGTTAAATTCTTCTGGCGGTTCACCTGCCTTCCCTTTGAACTCAGCTTGGCCCTTTGGTACTTTACCAAGCTGATGAAACTTGTCTTGGCTTTCCTTTGGAACCAGGTGATCCACTCAATAGTCTACCTGGACAACATCCTAGTTTTCTCCCAGGACCCTGCACTGGCACGCCAACAGATGGCCTTTTTCATCAGGTGGCTTCAGGACCTGGGTTTTTTTGATCAACGTTGTCAAGTCAGCCCTTATCCCATTTCGGGTCACCAGTTTCTGGGATTTGAGATAGACTCGGTAGCCGCAGTTCTCTAGTTCCCGGTAACCAAAACTACGGCGATCACGAAGAAGACCCGCATGGTGCTATTCAACTTGGGATTCCAGCTCACATCTAATCAATCTTTCCTGCTCCGCTCCACTATCGAGCTCTTCAGTGACTCAAGGTGACCCACCTTTGCATGTTTGCATCCTATGATCAACAGATCATCCTCTTGACGGAGATGAGGCTAGAGCTCATGTGGTGGCTATGATACATGGAGGCATGGAATGGTTGAGCTATCTTCAGCTCCCTTCCCGACTTAGTCCTGGAATCTGATGCCAGCTTTTACGGTTGGGGTGTCCAGACCTTCCGGAGTGACCATGGGGGTGATGGTCAGCGGAGGAGAGACAATTGCAAATCACTTGTCTGGAACTGATTGTGGGCTCATTTGGAGCTTGGTCACGGCTCCCTCCAACTGTTGCCGTCTCATTCGGATGGACAACATCTCAGCGGTCCAATACATCAACCGTCTGGGGCACACGGACACATATGCTAACGGATCTCTATGATTAAGGCAGAATATATTCCAGGCTCCGACAACACGGCAGACTGGTTTTCCTGTCCATTTTCTATCGATTTCTTTGCACCCAGACTGAATACTCAATTGTCAACTTTCTTCAGCTAACTTCCAGATCCGGACTGCACCGCAGTGGATGCCTTCCTACAGACGTGGTCTCCATCTGTGGCTTATGCTTTTTCACCCTTCACTCTGATTCCTCGGGTGCTTCACATGATCCGGCTCCAGCGGGTATCAGTGCTTCATTTCACACCCCTCTGGCCGCCTCAACCCTGGTTCCTGTCACTCGTGAAACTGTCTGCGAGGACCCTGCTTCTTCTCCCGTCAGTCCTGCACCTTCTTCAGGATCTGGATGGTCAGTTTCACCCCTCATCCTTCAACATCACTTATCCTTAATAGCATGGAGCCTCTCCGGCGACCCGGAGATTTGTTCCAACTTTCAGAGGACACTCAAATGCTTCTCCGAGATGCCCTTGAACTAGGCACCAGACGAGCTTATGCTTATGCTTGGAGATCCAGTCTTGGTGTCTGGAACGGCAGGATGATCCGTTCTCAGCCCCTGTAACTGCTGTTCTCAATGTTCTCTCTCACCTTTTCTCCCAAGGGAAGTCTTACCGTACCCTTAATGTCTTAGATCAGCCATTTCGGCTTCTCATGCTCCAGTCTCGGGTGCTCCCCTGGGTAGGCATCCTCTGGTCTTTTGTGCAGGGCCCAGTTATCTCATCCCCCAGGTCCTAGGTATTCTTCTCTCTGTTATGTCAAGAAGGTATTAGATTTTTTGAAATCCTGGCCTAACAATCCTTCTCTCTCTCTCTTAAACAGCTTTCGACCAAACTTGCTTTGTTTCTGGCTTTAGTTTCCTTTTGCTGCATTTCCGATGTCCGTGCTTTCGATGCTGACATCATTTCCATCTTTTTCTTTCTCCCACCAAATCCTTTTCTTCAGCTGTCTCCAACCTATGCTTTCCAGAGCAGCAGCTTTTGTGTGTAGCTCGCTGCTCTCAGCAGTATCTTCTGTCCACAGAGGGGTTCCCGTCGGCTGCTTCTCTCGTATGTTTCTCTGGTTTGTCTGGTATCCAATCCTACCATTGCTAGATGGGTGCACTGGCTTTTGGGTCTGGCTGCGATTGACCCCAGTTTCGGGGCTCATTCTGTCAGAGGGGCAGCGGCCTCGGGTGCTGTGTCTCTATGCTCTATACCTCCCTGTCAGACTTACTGCACTATGCGGACTGGTCCAAGGCTTCCACTTTACGTACCTTTTATTTTCGCCCTTGCGTTGGTTTAGCGTTAAAATGCAAATTATGAAGCCTCCTGTCTTGCTATAAAATGAGAGATTACTGCTCCCTCATCACTACCCGATGGCAAATAATACCGAGCGCGGGGATATGAAGTCATTCCTGTGCTCTGCAGCAATAGCCGGGGCATAGTGATGAGGGAGCAGTAAAGCGAGGTCTGAAGTGATAGGCCTCGCGCTCTCACCACAGGATGCAGGATACAGGATGGAGGCAGAAGGAAGAAGGATGGTGGAAGAGGTAAGAGATGAGGAGAAAGGGGTGTAAGGGCAGTGTATGTGTATATATGTGTGTGTGTAAGGGCAGTGTACATGTATAAGTGTGTGTGTAAGGGCAGTGTACATGTATGTGTGTGTGTAAGGGCAGTGTACATGTAAGTGTATGTAAGGGCAGTGTACGTGTATGTGTGTGTGTGCTTAAGGGCAGGGTACATGTATATGTGTGTGTGTAAGGGCAGTGCATGTATAAAGGCAGTTTATGTGCGTTTATGGGCAGATGTGTGTAAGGGCAGTGTATATTGTGTAAAGGCAGTGTATGTGTATATGTGTGTTTATGGGCAGGTGTGTGTAAAGGCAGTAAGGGGAGGTTTAAAAAAATCTCTGCTGCTGTGGATTACTCTTCCAATGATGCTCAGCCAGCATTATGGTGGACACCTGGCTGGCTGAGAATCATGGGAATTTTAGTTCACAGCTAGCATCCGCAGCTTTACTGTTGATGCACTTCCCATGACGCTCAGCCAGCATCATGAAAATAGAATGTCTGACTGAGCCTCATGGGAATTCAATTTAATGTGTTGGTTATTTTTGATATGCATTACTGTGCTGACAAAAACGAAACGTGTTGGTTATTTTTGATATGCATTACTGTGCTGACAAAAACTAAGCATGTTTTAAGTGGCGAAGCGCGACATTGTAAAGTGCAATTGCAATTGTCCCTGCAATTGTCCCTCTTTCACATTTTTAAATGTTGGGAGGTATGCTGTACGTGCCCAAAAAAATAAAAATACCAGGTGTATGAGGTGTTTCCAAAAACAGGACAAATACCTAAATACCTTTTTGGAGGTTTTTTTTTCCATTTGCACTTGGTATGTATAGTTTTTTTTATAGGCGAAACTGTGAACATTTTTCCTTGTTTTTCGTTTCCCCCACATTTTTAGATATTTTTCATACTAAATGATGGTTTATATATATATATATATATATATATATATATATATATATATATATATATATATAATTATTATTTCAAAAGAAAGCCTTACTTGTGCTGAAAAAACCCCAATATATATAATGCGTGGGGTGCACTTAATAAGTTAGTGGGTAATCACAGGTGGATAAAAACATAGAAAAAGCACAAAAACTGCTCTGGTCATTCAGTGCAAGCATTGTAACAAATAACTAAAACAAAAAAACGGTCGTTACAATTGAAAATTTCTTTACAGTGTAGTAGCCAATATAAATATGCTTTCAGATCATGTGAATATTACTGTATAACTTAAACTGTTGATAGCTCAAATATACTAATACATTAATGAGCTCCAAGATAAGAGGACAATGACTTTGGTGATCCCTACATTGTGGAAACTAAGGTATATATACTGAGTATAAGTACTGTAGGAATAGACGGATACCTGTATAAGTAATACTGCAAGTAGACACCCAGGGCAAGTAACACTGAATGCCAGGTTAGAAATGCCGAATGGATAGTCAACCACAGCCGGATTTGGTACACTAAGCAAGTAGTCAGACAGGCCAAGGTCAGTTCACAGATCAGGTCATCAAGGTACAAAAACACTAGGCAAAGGATGATCAGACAAGCCAGGAGTCAAAATATGCTGAGGAATCAATTCTCCAAATAGATATTATAGGGCCAGACTAGGATGAAGCAGAATAGCAATTCAGGGTTTTTAAATCTATCACCGAGCTTGCCTGACCTCATGTTGTGTGACACACGGTTTGCACCCTATTGGGCATCACAAATGGCTCAGCAGCCCGATGGGACTGCTCTAGCAACTGTCAGGTAGGTAGAACAGAGACCTTGCTTCGGCTAGCTGCTATATGACTGCTAGTAGCGCGGGGCTCTGCTTTTTGACAATGAGCTTGTTGGACATACTATTTCAAAATCATGGGCATTAATATAGAGTTGCCCCAACATATACTTTTGCAGCTATAACAGCCTCCATTCCTCAGAGAATGCTTACCACAACACTCTGGAGTGTATCTGTGGGAATTTGTGACCATTCAGCCGAAATAGCATTTGGGAGATCAGGTACCGATGAAGGTCCAGATTGCAATCAGTGTACCAATTCATCTCAAAGCTGTTCAGTGGGGTTAGGGTCAGGGCTCTATGGAGGCTACACCAAACTTGTCAAACCATGTCTTTATGGACCTTGTTTTGTGCATAGGAGCACAATGATACTAGGACATGCTGCAACATTAACATTAACCTTTTGGGAATTTACAACACTTAGCACAAACCCTGAAAAACAGCCTATTATCCCTCCACTTAAACTATGCATTCCTAGGTAGCATTCACCTAGTATCTGCCACACCCAGATTCATCCTTTAGACTTCTTGACGGTGAAACAAAATCCATCGCTCCAGAGAATATGTTTTCACTGCTCCAGAGTCCAATTACACCACAACATTGCCATAATGATCTTTCACTTGTGTGCAGCTGCTTAGCTATGGAAATCCATTTAATGAAGCTCCTAACACACAGTCTATGTACTGATGTTGCTTTTAGAGGTAGTTTGGAACTCGGTAGTGAGTATGTAGAAAGGACAGGTGATTTTCATTTACTATGCATTTCAGCACTCAGCAACCCTGCTTAGTGAGTGTGCATGGGGGCTACCATTTCATTGCTCAGTTGCTGTTACTCCAAAACTGCCACTTTACATAATAGTAAACCAGGACAGATCTAGCATATCTTACAGATTTCACAAACTGACTGGCAAAGGCACACTTTTGATCATATACACTGTAGTATACAGTATATTAGACTTATACATTCATTTTTATACAAACTTTATTTTAAATGAAAATAAATTATAGCGAGGGCCATCCATTTGTTGCTACGTGTAGCCACAGTCATTACATTTTGGTGCTCATTCATGAGGTAAAGTGGGAGGAACTGTGTGTATGAGGGTACATGTCAATAACTGATAGGTAAAACAACCAAAGGCATGGGATGGTTATGGCTGTGATTGATGGGCCCAACAACCTGTGGGAGTTTTACTTTTTTCACTCTGGCCAATCAGCATTTGCAAGCAGAAGGGACAATCATTAGATATTTGTGTGCTGATGATTTTTCAACTTGTCAGCAGTAGCAGTTACAGAAAAAGAAGAGTTGGATTGTAGAAAGTGATTTTAGCAGAGGCTGAGATTAATGCTCATTGGTCACCTACTATACTTAATTAATAGTTTATTTTGGTGGATTGGAGAAGCTATAGTGTACTACTGTAGTTTATAACAGGGACTGCAGCAGACATTTCCCCTGTTCCTGAGAAGAGTTTAGTTGTATTAAGACAGTTACCCATTTATGGTAATAGCCAAACCTGTAAGTAGAGGTTGTGAAGCTGAAATGTTGCATACAAGCCATCGTGGACACCCCAGAGTACATGCTGGACACCCTCTGTGACCCAAGGGGTAAGGGCAAGTTAGCCATTAAAAATAATTTTAAACGTTGGAAAGACATGCTTGTCTGTAAGGTGCATGCGATGCAGTACGAAAGGGGCATGCTAATCAGAGTTGCAGGAAATGTTGGAAATGGAAATTCCCTGAAGCAGTGACAGTAGTCCCAGCTGCATGTCCCATTCCCAATCCCTTGCACCCTTGCAGAGCAGCTGCACTAGACCCACCGAAGCACCCATTAGGGCAGGGGCCCTTGATACTTTGGTGGGTACCAGTACCACCTAACCTCCCTAAGGTTAGAGTAGGGTCTCTGAAAAGGTGCAAGCCTATCTTGTGGAACTGCCACTACCTCCTGGTATTGAACTTCTGTTATTGGTACCAGAAAGCTGTTGTCTAGCCAGGCATTTTCTCTCTGACAGGCAACATACTCAACTCACAGAGAACACAGTTCTTCCCACATCTGGTTGGATTGATGACTTTCTTATTTTAATTTCTATAATATTGTGGTTGAAATTTAGTCCTGCTCCATGGGGCTGCATGTTCCTAACATCACAATTTGGAAATTACTGTGAGACGGAGTAATTCCATTTTTTTTACATAGGTTGGGCAGAGGCAGCGGCAGGTGTGCGTTAAAAGGTAGTCAGATGACCCCTGTATAGCAGTCCCAAGTAGGCTGAAGCCTTCTTGACTTCAACAGCTGCAGCAGTACTAGCAAACACCCACCCTCTTACTAAAGTAAAACTTTCTTACATTACACCTAAGCCTCTGACCCTTTCATTCTCTTTTAAAATAATCTTCCCTCCTGTACTTTGTTAAATCACTTCATGCATTTAATTAAGTTTCTATCACATACCCCCTCTCTCCTATCGTCTCCAAACTATACATAAACTTAAACGGTTTTAACTTGTCAGAAAGCAAACAAGTTTAGATCCTACCATCTTGTTATAATGGCCCCAGTTGGGACTGGCTCAAGTGTTAGAAGTAGAAACATTAGATCATTCTAATAGGTTAGTTTAATTACATCGGAATGCTATATAATTAAAAAAAATCCCCAAGTGAGGTAGTGGCACCTCTAAACTATCAGGCTAATTTCAAAAAGCTCTTCGTGTGTAATGAGAAAATAGTATTGGAGAGCAGAGAATGTTATCTACATCAGCAAACACTTTAACCAGTACCAGTAAAGGACATTAAGGTCAAATTGCATTAGCACTTTCAATCAAGGAGCTAGCTATATTCTGTAGGGTTAATAAAGTCAAACCGGCAGCCAACCTCAGCTGTAGCTGTACATTATGGTGAAGTCATTTCCCAGGTACCTCTGTTACAGAGAACATGCATCCAACTTAGCCCATACGCTCTTACAGGTGACATCTTCCATTTCCTTCAATAATGTGGTTGCACTTCTTTGTACTCTTCCGAATGCAATCACATATCTTTTTTTTAACTGGTGTCCCAAACTGAACAGGATCTTCCAAATAAGCTCTAACTAATGCTTTTGCACATAGGCATAACAAAATCACCACTATTTTAATAATTTGTTTGCCTTACCTGCTGCTTCCTGAAATAGCACTTCCATTTTGCTCATAATTTACTATTGCAACGCATTTATTTACAATTGGAAATGTTGAATCATTTCTGTCATTTACCTTACCACTCTCCTAATTTAATCCCATTATGCAACGAACACAGCCTTGTGTAAAAAGGTTAATTGTCATTTTCATATTAATTATGTAAAATTTGTGCCTACCTGGTGGCAAACTGTCCCTGGAATTTTTCCTTTTTTGTAGAGTCATAAATAAAAAATGTTACAGCATGTATATCTGATTTATAAAACATTAATTAGTCCTTGATCTTGCTGTTCCACCAACCTCAGTTAAGTAAATCGTCCTAGCATTATGTAAAACTTCCTTGCATTAAATACATTTCTTGCATCTTGTCCTTAATTGTTTCCTATTTGCATTTGGTAATACTTAACAAGCAGCATTTGTTAGATTTATTGGACTCATGAATGCATAACATGTGTACCCACTTTGAACCTTAACCACATTTTTGGGAACATTGGCAAAATGCTAAAGATAGTTGGTTTAAGCCTGTCTGACCCCAGCAAACTAACATCTTCTAATTAACTGGCAACGGATCCAGAAAATGTGTGAAAGGGAGAGATAATCCTGGCGCCAAAGCTGCTGGGTAGTGCGTACCGCGTTAACCCCGTATAAACCCCTTCTACAAAGAAAGAAAAAAATGAAAACGAAGGATGTACACGAATATTCACCCGTACCGAACACAGGAACGGGCGAATATTCGTGGAATGCAAAGATTTTTCCCCCCACGAAGAGTTGGCCCAAGTCTTGTAAATAGTCCCAATAAAGATTTGCTTAGACGTCATTGAAGAAGCATACTTCAACAATAAAAGAAAAATAAGTAAAGTAGAAAAGCCAGAGCCATCTTAAATATACAAAAATAAAGGAGTGCACAACCTAAAAAGTATAAAAGGCATAACAATTTTGATTCCTTGGTTGCTGCTAGAATAATAATCATCAATAAGTATACAAAGCAAGAATTCAGCTCATGCCCAGTGAATACCATTTCAAAAAGCAAGGTGTAAATATTGGGGATTCAGTCAAAATATATGGCCATATACAGAGCCGGCCTTAGGCGTTGTGGCGCCATGTGCGGACTACTCCTCTGGTGCCCCCCCCTGCCCCTTAAAACTACCCCTCCCTCTCTACCCCTTCAAACTACACCCCCCCTGTGTCCCTTCAAACTACACCCCCCTCTGTCCCTTCAAACTACACGCCCCCCTCTGTCCCTTCAAACTACACCCCCCCTCTGTCCCTTCAAACTACACCCCCCCCTTCAAACTACTTCCCCCCCCTTTCCCCCTTCAAACTACCCCCCACACACACTTACCTTGTTGCCGGAGTCCTGCGGTGAGAACGGGAGGCATCCGTCTTCTCGCTCTGCCGGCATTTCATGTTGAGCGCGGGAATAGCCCGGCGCTCAACATGAGATGCCGGCACAGCGACGGAGTCACGGAGAGTAAGGGGCGCCGAGCGGTTGCTGAGAACTTCACGAGCAACCGCTCGGAGCCCCTGACCAGGACTTGGATTAATGCATCATTTTTTTCTTTAAAACTTTATTTAACATGAGTGATGTTAAATAAAGTTTAAACAAAAACAAAAACGATGCTTTAATCTAAGTCCCGGTCAGGCGCCCCTGCAACCATGGCGCCCTGTGCGGTCGCACAGGTCGCACACCCCTAAGGCCGGCCCTGGCCATATATTGCTTAGCCCAAATCTACATCAAGTACCCCAAGTTTGGTAAGTCGTATATAATTTTGCATGGCTATATTGCTTACCAAGGAGCTAAATTAATGGTACTGCACTGCACTTTAACCCATATGAGACCCTCAAGCAATTTAAAGCCTTCTCTGGAAACCATTAATGAGGCACTTGTGAGGCAGGAAGGGCAACTTAACTCTTAGGTTTCATCAGAACCTGCAAATAAGCATAGCACATAAATATCCAAAAATAGACGAGCATACAACCTAAAAGGCATAAACCAATACTTTGATTGCTGCCAGAATAATAATATATTTCTAAACAGCCTGCTAACAATCACTTAAATAACAAACAGACTGTAATATACTATAAAACACACAATCTTTCCCTATTTTAGGATACATAAACTATGAAATTTAAGAATTTGCAGGAATTTACCAAATACAAATATAACATTTATGGCTGGTAGCTAATACAGAGGAGCTGAAAATATTATACGATAAAGTGTATTTTCTTATTATCACTTATTTCTTGGCAACTATATTGGTGATGGTTCAACTTGTATCATAGACTAAAATGATATTTCAATTGTAATATCATACCTAATAGTTAATAAGAATGGTTTCACTGTAGACAAACATGTCTGTCCTAGATGGTTTTCTTACTGTTGCAATGTCCAACGTGATATTGTATTTTGGTAACAATCAGGTACACTTTGTCCCAGACAAATCACAAGGCATTTTATTTTATGTATTCAATATCCTGTTTTAACATCACTTAGACTTGTTGAAACATAGCAATATAAAACACTCCCTGCTGAGCTTTGTATGCTTTTCAAAATAAACCTTTGATAATATGTAATGTACTTGGGAATGGCACATTATTTTCTGACAGGAAATAGCATAAAGTGCTCAGTTACTGAAGTTATCCGAATCTAAACTTCTGGATTATAATGAAAATAGAACTAACCCATACATTTTGTTTTCCTTTATAAAAAGACAGATTAAAATGATAGTTATTTGTTAGACAATAAATGAGAAAATGTAAAAGAATTTATAGATTGAACCCCTTACATCTTACAAAGTCTTACATCTTTTTACATTTTAGAATGGATTTCCACACTTTTGCTATGTCTTTGCACAGCCATAATTTCCCACTATAGATCACCTACACAAGTAATGCTTTATAAATACCTTTATAAAGTTTATTTTATACCAGTTTTACATACTTATTTACACAAAATATACTTCAATAAAAAAAAAACATACCTTTCTGAACCGACCTAATGCATTTTTGGCATTTTATAAGGTAAATTAGAATGAAATTATGTACATTTGAGGGGTTTTTGTACTCAAAACTTCATAACTTGCTCTATGATACAAAATTCACCTTGCGGCAGCTACCAATGAAAATTCCAATATATAGTTTTCCATAGGTAGACTTAAAACCTTTCCTGGGAATCATGGTTATCCTCTTTATGACCAATGACGTGCTATATATGTGGCATTAAATAAGCTTAGAAAGCGATCAAAGGACGCTTTGTTTGGTTAAATGATGTTCCTGTAATGGCTCGGTGTTGAGGCATTCAGCAACACCGAAATCAGCAGGGGCCCTGTGTGGCCCGTCGTTAGGGCGTCAACCTTCGCCATATACAATATATATATAAATACAAAAGCCACCCCATTACGCACTATGACCACTGAGGAGAGTGGCCTTTCGCAAGATGGCAGCACCCATTAAAAAAATAATACGTTCTAAGTCTCTCAAGGTACTGCATTCAAGCATGCAAGTCAATGGAGGCTAGCTTTCTAATCACAATGTGATTAGTAAAATATATATTAAAAAATAGAAAAAAAATAAACAAAAATGTTGTAATGTAAAATTAATTATTTTATTTATAAGAAAATTACAACTAAACACGAGCACCACAAGAATATTAAAACAGCCTCGATCACGGAGGGTACAAAAAGAAAAAACAGTCCTTAACCCCTTCGTGACAAAGGCTGATTTAACTTTTTGTACCCTTTGGGACAATGGCCGTTTTAACATTTCTGCGCTGCTCGTGTTTAGCTGTAATTTTCTTCTTTTTTTCAGGACAAGAAGAGCTTTCTTTAGATGGCATTGTTTTGATTGTATCATATTATTTACTATTAAAAAAGTATAAAATATGGTAAAATTTAGAAAAAAATTACTTTTCTGACTTTTAGTTGAAAAATCTTTTACTCATCTATAAAAGGTAATGAAAAAAATGGCTAAATAGATTCTACTATTTGTCCTGAGTTTAGAAATACCCAATGTTTTTATGTTTTTTTGCTTTTTTCTACACGTTATGGGGCAATAAGTACAGGTAGCGTTTTGCTATTTCAAAGCCATTTTTTCCAAATCTGGTAATTCTTCCCCCATGTGCCATTTCGGGTATCTTTGAAGCTGGCCAATGCAATTTACCCCATCAAATCATATATTTTTGAAAACTAGACACCCCAGGGTATTTCAAATGCTAGTATTTTAACTCTTTCCATGCACCATATCTACCACCAGTCTTTGTCAAACTTTGTGGTAGTAATTTTTTTGCATTTGTTTTTTCACACGCATTTTACTTCAGGTATGAATAAACAGGTTCTGGTATATCTCACTGTCATAAAACACCCCAATATTTGTTTAGCAATATCTCCTGAGTACAGCGATACCTCACATGAATGATTTTGGCTGGCTGTTTGGGGGCAAAAGGGCCACATTTGGGGCATGCGCATTTTCAATGTTGAACTTTGGCATTTGGCGATCAACTGCCCATGCCCTATTTGGTACATCTTTGAGCCGGGCCATTTCAGTGTGCCCAATGAAGCCATATATTTTTGAAAACTAGACACCCCAGGGTATTTTAAATGCTGGTATTTTACCTCTTTGCATGCACACATTTTACCACCAGCATTTTTTCAAAGTTGCAGTAGTATTTTTTTGTGTGTATTTTTCCCCCACACACCTACTTTATGTATGAATTTACAGCTCCTGGTATATGCCACTTTCACCCCAATATGTGTTCAGCAACATCTCCTGAGTACAGTGATACCCCACATGCATGGGTTTGTCATTTTTGGGGGGAACTAAAAGGCCACATTTGGGACGTGTGCATTTTTCTAATTGGAAATTAGATGTGTGGCCATCCTTCCCCCCGTGTTAATTGGGACATTGTTGAACCCGGTCAATTTACCCGGATCATACATTTTTTAAAAGTAGACACCCCATGGGCATTTAATATGCCAGTATTTTAACTCTTTCCATGCGAGAATTGGTTTTAATTCTTTCCATGCGAGCTAATGTGCTAATTTTAGGACTTGCTCACAAAAATATATTTTATATATATATATTTTATTTTTTTTGCCTTTTTAAAAAATTTTTTTTACATTTTTTTTCAACTTGAAGGTTCCCCTGATAGTGACATCAGTGGGAAATTATTTTTACATTTTACTGTTTTTTTAACTATTTTTTTCTAATTATTATTAATTTTATTTTATTTTTTAATTTATTTTTACTAATCACACTGTGATTAGAAAGCTGGGCTCCATTGACTTGCATGGTTAAATGCAGTACCTGTATTCAACCTGCAAGTGGAGCCAGAGTTCTCTAGAGGGTCTGGAGACCATCTAGCAAACTTTTTCATCTTTATAATTTTTTTTCCCGGGCCGCAAAGTAATTGCATAAACTGTAGCAATGTCAATTTGGGCCACTTTTTCACTAAACAGGGGACTGGCAAACAATATCTAATTAAGTTGTACATCAATTGTCAAACGGATTTTGTTGCGTATCTACATAAATGCCTGTGCGGTTCGGCATATGTGGGCAAAACAACAAGACCACAATTAGAACACAAAACATGAAGTCTCCTGTTGCAAGACACTTTAAACTATTTGGACACTCTTTATCTCAATTTCAATTCTCAGCAATTGAACAGGTACAAGCCCCAGGGTGGCATTGATTGTGAAACTTTTCTGAAAAGACAAGAACGATTCTGAATTTATATACTGCAGAATTTGTCTCTTAAGGGCTTGAATTAGGATAGAGATTTAATTCCCTTCATGTGGTTCATATTGATTACTGGAATTGGGACCATCCTTTATTGTAAGAATAGTGCCTTATGTAAGTCTTTATATTTTTCCCTCTTAGGTAATCTATTTTCATTTTCCTGTAGTATTATTCCACATTTTTTGGACAGTTAAATTCATGATTTTCTTGGGATTTGTAGGATATGTGCTAAAGTATATAATCCCCTACATGATCATTTATTTGATAACCTCTGAATCTACCTTTGTTGGCATATAATTTGTATTGTTATTAAAATCAATTTACATCATTGGGTCTATTCACTAAAACGTTGTGTGGTCAGTCAATTTAAGGGTAAACTTGACTTACCAGCATCGACTTAACACTAATGTGTCCTTACCTGTAATGTACCTGAAATGTACAAAATAAAATGAATCCCTCCTCTTTTCCCCACCAAGTGCGCAGTGGAGGTAATTTAATATTTGGGCTTTCTACTGCTAATGGAGATGATGGCTTAAATAACACCAAAAAAACCTCAACTGTCACATACCTGGGAAGGATTCTTCCATCCGTCCTCCCCGCTGCCTGCTTCGAGGTCTGTCTGTGTTTCTCTCTCTGTCCTTCCTGTTATACCATTGCTCTTGTTGGATGATTTTTGGTTTTCTGACCCTTGGCTTTGACTTTACTGATGATCCTGTTTTCCAGCTTCCAGACCTTCAGCTTGTACCTTGTTGACCCCATTTTCCAGTTTCCTGATTTTTGGCTTCATTAGATGTTATACTACCAGCACCCTAACTTTTGGCTTGCTCACCAATCCCATTTCTTTCCCCTTGCCCCCTCTGGTGTCAATCTCAGCTCATTTGGGCTCCTCCCCAACTAACCATGAGTCTCAACCTATCAGAAACAGGCTAAATTCTCAAACATTTTAAATATCATATAAAGTTCTTGTGCGTCAGGACACCAGCCAGCTAGTTCAATGCAAACGGTAGGTACTGAAGGGGAAGACAGATTAACATTTGTATTGTTGTTCTTAAGTTCTTACAATGTTCAGAACCATAATACAAGCAGATTTTTTCTTTTACCAATAAATACATTCTGACCCTCCTACACTGCTGAAGATTTAATATTGAAATGAAATTGCTACCGTTTCCAGCCAGATAATTCTTATTTTCCATTTGTACTTTACACTTTTATTATATAAAAATAAATGTTTAGATCACCTTTATAGATAAGTTAAAATTTTTCACTTTGAAGTAATTCATTTCTTTCTGCATGATAATATGTTTTTAAAGTTATTTTGATTTTAAATAGCTGTATAAATATAAAAGCACAGGCGGATAAACTAAGGTGATACTGAAGGAGGCATTAATATTGCAGTACAGAAAGGAAACAATAGTGTAAACCGTAAAACAAAGGCATTAATGTTTAAAACAAAAACTCCATTATATTGAGAAGACAGAAAAGTACTTGAAATATAAAATCTGATTAATAGAAGAATATTCTATTTACTTTGTGTGTTTTATATAACTGTGTAAAATGCTCATATAACTATGCTATCAGAAAGGTAAACTTTTGATGAACAGGGTAAGGCTGTTGAGATATTTAAATCCATAAAATATTTCTTTTTTTTACAGCATGGTGCAGACAAATGAAGTCATCATTTAAGGATGTCCTCAGATCATCTATTTCTGAGAAGGTTAACATGCTTAGATTATCTGCATATCAAGACTCTAAACTCTAATTCTCTCATTCCTGGATACAACATGGAAAACATTAAGGCAGTATGGGAAATGCCCCAAAGATGTGATAATCCTCAAAGGGTAGCTTTAAAAAAACAGCTGGGTGCTTACAAACAGCTTATAAATACTAACATAAAAATAACATTTAGGTATGTACATAAACATGAAATAGTACATGTATTTTAAGCTGAAATTTAACTAACTTTACACTAACTAAAATTACACTGAATGTATGAGCCACTTACTGACTTCATTTAGTTAAAACCTATAATCATACTTTAAATCCTGCAGAAAACAAAATCAAACTATTTATTCAGAGGGCACAGGTCAACATGCATAAAAATATTATAAGAAAAGCAAGAGATTCTGTGTATAAGTGAAAAGAAGCAGAAAGGAGCAAAACTCCTTGTTCTTATACAGAATCTAAATCGTGTTTATTGAGTTTTATTGTTTCTGAATTCAGCTATCTGACTTTGCTGCTAGCTCCAGTGGTGACTTCTGCTTCCCGGACTTTTCTACTCTCTCCAGTCCTGATTCCGGCTCGTTATCCGTTATTGCTGACTTTCTCCAATCCTGATTTTGGCTTGTTCTCTGACTATGATTTTTCTGGTATCTAGTTATTGTACACTGTGATTCCCCTGCACTGCCTCTGCACTGTGGTTCCTCCTCCCATCGTTACACCTTGATAATGCCACCTTCCTCTTTACTTTCTTAAAAGCAATTATCAGAGGGATGAGCAATTACACACACCTACACCAAACAATCAAAATAACAACTACACAATTAAAATCACATGAGCGTAAATAAATAAGTAAAAAGGGGACTTTGTCTTTATATAAAATACCAACATTTACCGTATTTGCTCAATTATAAGACGACCCTGATTATAAGACAACCCCCCAGATGACTGAATGCAAACGTTCACCGGCTGCAGGATGCGCACAGACAACCTCAGCTGCTGCTGGCACTTCCGCTTCAGTCATAGACGCCCCGGTGGAAGTACTGGCCACCAGTTTGCTCTGAAAAAAACCTTGTCTTATAATCAAGCAAATACAGTAATCTCTCCAGCTGTTACATATGCATCATTTAAATGTGTATTATAACAATATTAAAAGTGTTGCACCATACAGTTGGTGAACTACCTTACTACACTGCATTCTAGTGTCCAATAAAGTTAGAAATATAGGACTGGTAAAAAAATAAAGGGTAATTCTAATTACTAACTCCTAACTGCTAAAAGCTACTATGCATATTTTCACTTAACATAATATTATTAAAATAACTTGTGTACCCCATGGAGAAGAAAAAAATCAAAGAAAGAATTATGTGTATATATATATATATATATATATATATATATATATATATATATATATATATATATATATAGTGACCCACATCCCTCTCTGAATTCAAGCATTTCACTTTGCGTGTCCAAATAAAATATCAGATAAACTTCCCTTTGAACCAAAAGTCTCTGTAAGTCTCCCTTCTTTCCGGTCTAGTTACCAATTAAATCCCCTGGCATTGGAAGGTATTAACCCCTTCACCATGCAGCTGAAAATGTCTACCTGTTGGGGATTGCATGTTTTTGTGATGCATAAAATTCAAATGTTATCGCATCCTGACTTTTAGGGGGCAACTACCGCATCCTACATATTGTTTGTAAACAAGTTATTCAGTAAATTACTGATAAAGTGTAACAATTAATATAATGATACATATATTTCACCATAGCGGTGAAACTTAAGTGTTTTTAAATACTCATTTGTGAGAAACAAACATTGTGGCTGCATTTATTATTGCCAATAGTAGGAAGCCAAGCTGTGCCTTTTCCAGTGGCGGAACTACCGAGGTCGCAGGGGTTGCGACTGCGACCGGGCCCTGGAGTTCTGCCAGTCAGGGGGGCCCAAGGGGTGCCGAGCGGTTGCTGAAAACGACCACTCGGCAGCTCTTGGGCCCCCCTGACTGACAGAAATCCAGGACTCCTCTGCTCCCCGCCGCCGCCGCCTGCCTCAGCTCTGCCCAGAGTGCAGTGTTGGGAGCGTGAGGCGTTTGTCTCGGGTGCTCAGCAGTGAAGCGCCGGCACCCAAGACAAACGCCTCACGTTCCCAACACAGGAGTTGACGGTAAGTGACCTACAAAGGGGGGTAGGGAGGGAGAGGGTAGATCGTGAGAAGGGGGGGTAGGGAGGGAGAGGGTAGATCGTGAGAAGGGGGGGTAGGGAGGGAGAGGGTAGATCGTGAGAAGGGGGGGTAGGGAGGGAGAGGGTAGATAGTGAGAAAGGGATAGATGGGTGGGGGGGCCTTAACAGATTCTCGCACCGGGGCCCTGAGGTTTCTAGTTACGCCCCTGGCCTTTTCGATCCTTCTTTTTACCAAAGAGACCTAGCTCTTTGGCTTAAAAAACTACATCCTTTCTCCACTAGAGGTTTAAGAAGGTGCTCAGAAAACAGAACTGGAATAATTTTGTGTATAATTTGACAAATTTGGGTATACTCCCAACCATAAGTAGTAGTGAAAAACACTTCTTTGGAGTGCCTTTTATAAATTTTATAATGGAGAAGAGAATCCCTACCAATCCTATCCACAATATTTTTTACTTTTCTGATATTATTAATGGGGTAAACCCTCTCCACTGAACATTAATTAAACCTTCAATCTGCTAGCCTGAATCTATTTGTATTAGTGGAACAATTCCTTTCGAGGGGCATAAATTGCCCTTTTGGTATTCCTTTCTGCAAATGCTTTGGATGACGTATTATAGTGGGAGATCCATGTAATTATTAATTGTTTTGAATTTTAAATCTAAATCATTCAAGTTAAGAAAATCAACAAACTGAACTACAATGACCTGTTGTGACACCAGAACAATAGTAGAACAGTAAAAAAAAAAAAAGTTCCCCTAAGATGCAGGTCATCTGTGATGCTCGCCATTGCATCAGAGTGTCCAAACTGGCTTTCCTGGCTCATGCTACGTTTCAGCTATTCTGACTTGAACATCCCTCTATTGTAGTTTTTAGAAAATATCAGTGAGTTATCTGTAATATAGCTTCTGGGAGCTACTGTACATCTTTACGTGTATTGTATATCTAAAAATCCTACCTGTTAAGACTATCCAGTTATCAAATTACTTAGTGTTATAAATATAAAAACGTGTCTGTATCTTACTGTGATTACTGAATAACATTTAACCCCTTCGTGACAAAGGCTGATTTTACTTTTTGTACCCTTCGTGACAATGGCCTTTTTAACATTTCTGCGCTACTTGTGTTTAGCTGTAATTTTCTTCTTTCCCGTTTACTGAACCCACACACATTAGATATTGTTTTTTTCAGGACAAGAAGGGCTTTCTTTAGATGACATTGTTTTGATTGTATCATATTATTTACTACTAAAAAAAGTATAAAATATGGTGAAAAATTACTGTTTCTAACTTTTAGTTGAAAAATCTTTTACTCATCTATAAAAGGTAATGAAAAAACCTGCTAAATGGATTCTACTATTTGTCCTGAGTTTAGAAATACCCAATGTTTTTATGTTTTTTTGCTTTTTTCTACCCATTATGGGGCAATAAGTACAGGTAGCGTTTTGCTATTTCAAAGCCATTTTTTCCAAATCTGGTAATTCTTCCCCCCATGTGCCATTTCGGGTATCTTTGAACCCGGCCAATGCAATTTACCCCATCAAATCATATATTTTTGAAAACTAGACAGCCCAGGGTATTCCAAATGGTAGTATTTTAACTCTTTCCATGCACCATATCTACCACCAGTTTTTGTCAAACTTTGTGGTAGTCATTTTTTTGCATTTGTTTTGTCACACACATTTTACTTCAGGTATGAATTAAAAGGTTCTCGTATATGTCACTATCACAAAACACCCCAATATGTGTTCAGCAACATCTCCTGAGTACAGCGATACCTCACATGAATGATTTTGCCTGGCTGTCTGGGGGCAAAAGGGCCACATTTGGGGCATGCGCATTTTTCAATGTTGAACTTTGGCATTTGGGGATTCACTGCCCATGCCCTATTTGGTACATCTTTGAGCCGGGCCATTTCAGTGTGCCCAACAAAACCATATATTTTTCAAAACTAGACACCACAGGGTATTTTAAATGCTGGTATTTTAACTCTTTGCATGCACACATTTTACCACCAGCATGTTTTCAAAGTTTGCAGTAGTATTTTTGTGTGTGTATTTTTCCCACACACACCTACTTTATGTATGAATATACAGCTCCTGGTATATGCCGCTGTCACACGACACCCCATAATGTGTTCAGCAACATCTCCTGAGTGCAGTGATACCCCACATGCATGGGTTTGTCATTTTTGTGGGAACTAAAAGGCCACATTTGGTACGTGTGCATTTTTCTAATTGGAAATTAGGTGTGTGGCCATCCTTCCCCCGGTGTTAATTGGGACGTTGTTGAACCTGGCCAATTCAATTTACCCCATCAAATCATACCTTTTTTAAAAGTAGACACCCCACGGGCATTTAATATGCCAGTATTTTAACTCTTTCCATGCGAGACTTGTTTTAAGCTAATATGCAAATTTTAGGACTTGCTCACAAAAATATATTTTTTATATATATATATATATTTTTTTGTCTTTTTAAAAAAAAATTTTTAACATTTTTTTTCAACTTGGAGGTTCCCCTGATCATCAGTGGGAAATGATTTTTACATTTTACTAGTTTTTTACTATTTTTTTTCTAATTATTAATTTTATTTTATTTTTTAATTTATTTTTACTAATCACACTGTGATTAGAAAGCTGGGTTCCATTGACTTGCATGGTGAATGCAGTACCTGTATTCAACCTGCAAGTGGAGCCAAAGTTCTCTAGATGGTCTGGACCATCTAGCGAACTTTTAAAATTTGTTGGTTCCTGTTACAGGGCAGCGGCCATCTTGCTTGATGGCGAAGATCACTGGCAGCTGCGGCTGTGGCCGCTCTCCGGAGCGGTCACAGCCCATCGAAAGGTAAGTGTTTGGTGTCGCTGGATGCCTCCTGATCGAGGCATTCCAGCGACACCATTTAAGTTTAGGAGGCGATCATCGATCGCCTCCTAAACGCTTTTAAAACGGGCGTCCGCCGCCATACAAAGTATGGCGGATGTTGACGCCCCGTGGAGGGGCCAGAGATGGCCCCTTCGTTCCGATCGCGGCGTTGCTGAATGCCTCGAGGTCGAGGCATTCAGCAACGTTTTTTGGGTGCAGAAAGCGAAAACAGATCGCTTTCTGCACCCGTTTAAAGACGTGCCGGTCCTGGCACGTCAATTGTCGTAAAGCACATGCTTTTCCGTGTCGTGCCAGGACTGGCAATTGTCGTTAAGGGGTTAATGTATGAATATATATATATATATATATACACACTGTTATGCTATCAATAACCACTAACTATTGAGTGTAAAGTAAAAGTCCACACTCCTTGTTTTCTGCAATTAACAATATTTATTAAGAGAGGCTAAACAAACTAAAAATACATATACAAATTACTATAAGTTAGTATATGCTGTTACCAAACTATCTATTCATTGATTGAATGGAAATAACAAAGAAACAGCAGGATAAGCCTGTAAACACGTGATACAATTACCACTCCCTTGTGATCATCTCCACGCAGACTCAGAGAGAGAGAGAGAGAGTTGGCAGGACTTTATAAACACAGTAAGTCCTCCTTCTGCTGGACACTCCCCTGGTAACCTATCTTCTCCAGTGACCCTTAGAGACCAAGGTGATAGAAAAGGGAAAGGACATTGCACTGGGGGAGGGAGTGGAAGGTGACCAAATGTCCTAACTGATTTGCCATGTGCTCTGCAGAGAAGAATCTCCATTAATGTTTGAGACCATTTTAAGGTCTTGTATAGAGAGGCTTTGCCCATTGGATCTCTGCATCAGAACACCATTTCACTTCATTGGCATACAGTTGGTTGTCAATCATGCCTTCCTTTTTACACTTAGGATGTTCCCTCAATCCCATTAACATCTTCAGTAATGAACTTCCAGACGTCTTGGTTTCTTCTCTGTGATGTACTTCCACATTTGGCCCTGAACAGAGGGGTAGAGTACTGGCAGAACTTATAGTAAGCCAGAACCTAATTTCCTCATATCGAACCTTATGTCTATTGCCCTACCACGTCCACTCTGAGCTTCCCTTCCCTTTATAAACTCTTCCTTTCTGTGCTATTCCATAACTTCCACAACTAAACCCTACACCTGTCTTCCTGGTGCTTTCTTGCTAAAGGAATTATTAATAAATCTATTCTGACCCGTAACATAGGCTAGAAGTTGGTTAACATTGGGCTTACACCACTGGCGTAACAACCCCTTGTTCCTGTCTCCTCATAACGATTCAAAATTGTTTCGTTTAAAAAAGGCCATTCTGACCTGGACCTCATCGATCCAGATTGGAAGGGCCCTTTTTAAACTATTTTGAACCTGCACGGGGAGACAGGAACGTATCTGGGTATCGTTACATCACGTGACCCAGCAATGAAACCGAGGGTGCTAGCATCGGGACAGAAAGCTACAGGAACGGTAAAAGGTATGTGGGAGCAGGTGTGAGGTGGGAGTATGTGTATGTGTTTGTATTTATATATGTATGTGAGCATGGATGTTTTTGTGTGGGTGTGAGCATGGATGTGTATATGTGTGTGTGAGCATGGATGTATACTTGTGTGTGTGTGAGCATGGATGTGTTCTTGTGTGTGTACGTGAGCATGGATGTGTATTTGTGTGTGTGAGCATGGATGTATACTTGTGTGTGAGCATGGATGTATACTTGTGTGTGTGCATGTGCATGGATGTGTAATTGTGTGTATGAGCATAGATGTGTACTTTTGTGTGTGTGAGCATGGATGTGTACTTGTTTATGTGTGTGTGAAAGCATGTATGTGTTATTATGTGTGAGCATGGATGTATAAGTGGGGTGATATGTAGTATGTGTTAGTGAGTATGAGTAAGTGTGTGTAATGTGTAGGGTGTTTGCATATGTTGTATGTTGGAACGGGGACAAGGGGCAAAGAAGGCACAGAGAAGCTTTTGGGGGGCAATGATGGCACAGCTGTTGAAGTTGGGGGCCCGGGGCAATTTTCATACCAGGGACCTGTGGTTTCTAGTTACGCCCCTGGCTTACAGAGAAATCAAGTTGCAAGCACATGGAGGTCACTCATAAGCTGTTGACAGCAGACTGTAGACTGCTCTCTGCAGTCTGTTTTTTTTTAAGATCATGAGCCCTTGCAACCCATAGCAAACAAATTTGGATCTGAGAGTTGCCCATCAAGTGGAATTTTGTGAGGGTTTGTGATTTAAGTTGAGTCATGTCAGTAATGTCTGTCCGTGAGTACAAATTCTTAAATGTTACACTAGTTACAGTATGTTCTATTTACCCATTTTACTGCACTGCAGAATATGAAGCTTCTATATAAATCAAATGATAATTTATTATTCATGGTTCAGATTTTCTTTCTGCCATCTTGCTAAATTAGTGATTTGTAATATAGTTGTACCCTGTAGACTCAACTTGCATTTTGTGGAAAAAAAATTCTAGAAAGATGTTATGGTTATTCTATACAATACTCTTTTACTGAAGTCACCGTAAAAGGCTATTGATGTTGAAAAAAGTAATTAATATTATGAAGTGCTGTTGTCTTGAATTACTTATTTAGATAAATCTGTATGGATTCACAAAGACATTTTAAAGTTATAATTAAGCTATTATATTGTTTGACTACATAGAATATAGAATTTATTCTTAAATTAAGTTTTATTTCACAGTCTGTAACAACAGAAACATAGTTTAAACAATTTTCTCATATTTTATAACAAATTAAAGTCAAGAAAAACCAAAAACTTTGAAGGACAAGATAATTATAAAATAATTCATATTTAACATGATGTGTTTCTGATATATTACTTAAGAGCTTACAGTAAATTGATTCTAATTTTGTTCTGATAATTATGGCTACAACTAAGCCATAACCGTATCAAGATTTCTTTTTATGTTATATTCTACAATGATGTTTTGTGTACGTTTACAGCTTTCTTCATGAGAAAATAATTTCCAATTTAAAAGCAACATTTCTCTCAACAGATTTCAAGTGATTATCTACCATATGTGAAATGCAAATTAAGCTTTAGTACAGAGGATCAAGGAGCACAGAATCATTTTTATGTAGCCAATTTCAGAGCCATTTCCAAAACATAGAAATGAACCTGAAAAAGCTGGCAACCATATTGCATTTTATTCTACAAACTTAGAAAGAGTAGAATAAAACAAAATTGTTTTTATTTACTGAAAAACATTAAAATGCTGAATTCTTAAGTCAGGAAAACAAAATAAAAACCACTGCCCCATACCCATATTAAAAATAGAAATCAACATATGAGTACTCTGTTGTAAAATAAAACAATTTAAAACAAGGTCTACATTTTTTACACACATTTCATAGGCACTCAAAATGTGGGGACAAGAAAGGGTGAAATACCCCTCCTCTTAAAGTGTTTAGAGAAATAAGGAAGGAAACAAGTAGAATCTATCCTCTGGAAGGTAAATCCAGAATATAACACATTTCCTAAGAAAATTTTTGAGTGCTCGACTATTCTCTATCAGATCTTTCATGATGCACCATGAACTCTTATGCCATAACTTGGGATTTAAATCAGTCCTGTGTTCTACAGGCCAGCATTTTGCGACAGTGGTACAAGTTTCTTTATTCTTTGAGCAAGACCAGAAGACACAGGAGAGACGTTGATGGAGCTAAGATGATTCGGCTGAACGACTGAGAGCACCAGTGGGCTCAATGGGGGTCTGAAGAGGTGCAGAAGGCTTCCATAGTGTGCTTATTCTGGGGTGAGGGGGAGTAAAGCGAGAGAGCAAGAATCCAGTGTGACCTGACAGGCTAGTCCTGGAAATAGAAGAGTCACTGTGGGATGGAACCTGCAGAGAAGGGAGGGTAAGCTGACAATCTGGTTGCTGAGACCTAGTGCCTTGGGATGCAGGGCCTACAAATGTGTGTGTGTTGCTAGCCCCAGGGGAGGGCTGGCAGCCTAAGGCCTGGGGGGCAAGTGAAGTGGCTCCGCCCCCTTGCACTCACCTTTCACCCCTCACGCTGCTCCCATCAGACTGCTGGAAAACTTATCTAAACGGCTGCTGGGTGCTGATGCCACCGGCCGGAGCTACTTTAATCCTTTTTTTTTATTTATTTAATATGCCGGATCGGCTTGCCATATTAAAAATAAATAAAGTATTAAAGTAGCGCCGGCCGGCAGCATCAGCACCCAGCGGCCGTTTAGATTCGATTTCCAACAATCTGATGGCCGCATAGTGATGGGAGCAGCGTGAGGGGTGAAAGGTGAGTGCGAGGGGGCGGAGCTTTCACCCCTCACGCTGCTCCCATCACTTGGCGGCCATCGCATACGGCCGCTGGGTGCTGATGCCGCCGGCCGGTGCTGCTTTAATACAATTTTTTTTATTCATTTAATAGCCGATCCGGCTTGCCATAATAATTTTTTTTTTAAAAAGTATTAAAGTAGCGCCAGCCGGCGACATCAGCACCCAGCGGGCCAACTGTTTTGGATGCTTTCCAATAAAGCCTTTCTTCAATTGTTGAACTGCTCCAAATTATGTGAATATAAATGTACGTGCACGGAGAGAGAAATAAGACACACGACACACTCTGGGTCAGGTCCAAAATCACTCTGCTTTATTTTGTTTATATTATATAGTCCCCGGAAAGAGGGACGTTAGGTTACGTAAAGCTTATTAATTGGTTAATCCTGAAACTATGCGGAAATAGGCAGAAAGGAAGAAAACAATTAGAAGCAAATATTAGATACTTTCCTGCAACTAGATATAGCCAGGATGGCGCTTGCGGTTAGTAAAATATAGATAACTGAATACACTGCTACTTGCGTCTCTCACGTATCTGCGTGAGGTGTAACCCTTTATTGGTCGAGGCCAGCTTATATTCATTAAAGCAATAATTAGTTGCTGATATATTCTAGTTCCATAACAGTCCCCCCTTGAATATACGATGGCCGACTGTCCCTAATCCTGACAGATCCTACCGGACATAATCCCGCATCCTCTTCACCTGCAGTGGCGACAAATTATCCCTATTGGATAAAATCCCGGTTTCAGGTCTTGGACATGTCCCTCGGATCTATATGTCCCTACACGGGGCGGGGATTACCGTCAGGGGGAACCATCGAACTAAATGGTGTTTCATAAGAAGATGCAAAGCTTGGCATCGTGTCATCGTACATAAGCATTAACGGGGTAGTCTCGCCTACTGCAAACATTTTATCGCATAGACGTCGAAAAGAAGGGACTACACATAATAGCATAAAAGCGACAATAATCACAATAATCAGTAAAATTATTCCCAGCTGGACCAGAGCTTGTTTCCATCCTTTGAGCCAGCCAAACCATTCGGCCCATGGATGATCGATTCCGGAATTGCGCTTTAATTCGTCTCCTAGAGAATTTAAGACTTTTAATTTAAGACTTTTTAATAGCCACGGTCACTTTTCCGTCGGGGCCTGTATTATCTGGGATGAAAGTACAACAAGTTTCTCCAAATATTTGACAGACTCCGCCTTTTTCTGCCAGAATCATATCTAATGCCATACGATTCTGAAAAGTCATCTGGGTTGCAGCCTCCAATTGATCCGAAAGTCCTTGGAGTGCATCTCGGGTGTAGTTGACAAATCTCTGCTGATTATAATAGATATAGTTAATCCAATCAACATTTTTATTTATTGTAACAATGGGAAAAATGGATTCGAAACCAGCGGCTACTTGATCTCGGGCTTTATACTCATCTGGGACCCCCCTAGGAACTCCTATTGCATCTATATACACATGGGGGTCGAAGCTTCCCTCTGGGGCTTTTGAGACACTGCGTTTCTTACGGAACAGGGTAGACTGGGCCTCAACAGCTTCTGGCTCTTCCGACATTATAAATAACGGCATTATAACTTTGGCCAGTGCACATTCACCAGTCCAACTACCTTCTAATCTGGTGCACAGTTTCATGTCTCCACATAGCCAATAGATGTCTCCCAGAGAATATACTTGATTCTGTGTGGGGGAACCGGTCAAATTGCTGTATTCAGCACAATTACCATTAGAGAATTTACCAAGAAACTTGCCTGTTTGAAATACAAATGTAAGTGCCAGAATATATAGTAATTCCTCCGTTGAGCTTGGGAGCTTCGATTAATAGAGGATATTCTCTTTTCCATTTCTCACATTCGGTGAATTTGTTACTGGTATTGGTATAAAGACTCAATAGACATAACAGTGACTGATAGGGCAACTGTAGGGGTACTGTACCCAGATGTGGACGGGCTCTACCACACACATAGCAATTGGACTTATTGTGCTTAATAGCAGAATATTGCATCCACTTGAGCCATAGATTAATATCATTATATCCAGTTTCTATGGCTACAGTATCATCATAAGTGGGATTCGCTATAGCTATCATGCGTTGAATGGCACGCTGGACCATATATGGGATTCCTGGTGGTTTCGAAACTGGTTGGTTTGATGGTTTACCTTGTGGCTCTTTCCATTCTAAACTATGGTACATATCTTTAAGATAGAAGGGGGCCTTGCCGCTCATAAAACCATATTTGTAAATCCCGAAAATATATTTTCGAGCATCAGTTGG
Organism: Spea hammondii; assembly: GCA_029215755.1. NCBI lineage: Eukaryota > Metazoa > Chordata > Amphibia > Anura > Pelobatidae > Spea > Spea hammondii. The sequence continues at coordinate 66,391,621 of JARDYJ010000005.1, forward strand.
CCGGGGATTTTCTATAGTAAGGGTGTATCGTTGGTTATCACCAGTTCCGGTGGATATGAGAGTCATTCGTGAGAGCAATGATTTACCATATTGATCTTTGAGGGCTAGGGCTTCAGGGGGCTTATTTCCCCATTTGGTACCTGAATTAGTTATTACAGAGCCCCAATACCTACAGTTGTCCCCCCATTGCCCTCCAACATAGCATATGTACCCAACACATTTTCCTATTTGAACATCACAATACCCGGGGTCAAAATTGTCGGTGGTATCCCCTTCTTGTGTCATCACACCGGTATATACATTGGTGTAGCGTTTAGAAACACAATCTATAATGTGACAAAGTTGGAATGAGTATGTGGCTACTGTTGTGCTACTGGAGTTGTACCAAGAAATGGGAGGACCTGCTTGTTTTGCATCTCTCGTAATGGCTACCCGACCCTCCTGGTGACTGATAGCTTGGGCTGGTTTTCCCCATATATGTTGGAAAATAAAATATAATAATAGTGGGATGCACAGGATATACATTCTAGGAGTCATTGATTGGAGGGTCGTATCCTTTGACTCTCTTGCAATGCGATGCGTGTATCCAGATGGGTTTCCCTTCAACTTTTATTGAGGTAGGAGTCGTTAGTAACACTTGAAAAGGGCCCTCGAATCTCGGCTCCAGGGTAGATCGGACGTGTTTCTTCACGACCACCCACTCTCCAGGCAATAGAGAGTGAGTACCTTCGAAAATATTGGGATCTGGAATAGAAGAGAAAACTTGGGCATGTATATTAAATAATTGAGTAGTCAAAGCAATAACATATTTTGCCATTGTTTCATAATTCATTTGCAACTGTTGTGGGAAGTACTGTCCTAGCCTAGGGCTACTTCCAAAAAGTATTTCGTGTGGAGTCAATTTGTGTGATGCCTTTGGCGTATGTCTGATAGCAAAAAGTACGATGGGTAGGCACTGTACCCAATTTAGACCAGTCTCTTGTGTCATTTTCAACATTTTTGACTTGATAATGCCATTTAGTCTTTCCACTTTCCCGCTACTCTGGGGTCTGTAGGGAGTGTGAAAAGCAAGATGTGAACTTATAATCTTCCACACTTCTTGGGTGATATTTGCAGTGAATGCAGGTCCCTGGTCGCTTTCTATAACCTCAGGGACCCCGAAACGACAAATAAATTCTTGAATAAGTTTCTTGGCGGTAGTCGGTGCAGTTTGGTTTCGTACTGGATAGGCCTCTGGCCATCCGGAAAACACATCGACCACTACCAGTACATATTGAAATATCTGACACATCGGCATTTGAATGTGGTCAATTTGAATCCGTTGGAAAGGGTATTGAGCATTCGGTAAACATTTGGATGGTGTAGGTTCTGTCCTTCCGGTATTGCACTGAGCACAGATTAAACATGATTCGGTGGTTCGTGCTAGCATCGGGGTGATTCCTGGTGCGAAGGGTGTAATGGAATGGAGAAAAAGGCATTAGCAAGATCAATTACAGTGAACCAGGATGCCGTAGGTGGAATGCTGGATAGAAGAGTATGTGGATTTGGCACAATAGGGGTATCCAGAACCTTGTCTTCGTTGACAGCGCGTAAATCTTGTACCATCCTGTACACTGGAGGTTGGCCTTTGATCTGCTTCTTTTTGACTGGATACAGCGGAGTATTGCAAAGAGCAATAGTAGGTATTATTGCACCGGATTCTAGGAGTGCAGCTACTTGAATAGATATTGCATCTAGTTGGGCCACTGATAAAGGATATTGGGCCTTGTATGGAAAAACGTTAGAATCCTTAAGCACAACTTGTACTGGTGGGACGTTGAGTCGTCCAATATCCATAGGCCCAGAGGCCCACAAAATAGCTGGAAGATTGTCAATCAATTTGTTTAGAAAGTCTGGGGGCTCATCTTGAGGTGGATCATGTATTACTGCCATAAGCATACAGGTTTCTTCAGGGGCGAGAGCAGTATTGAGAGTGACAGTTCCATTGTCAGTAAAAGAGATATTAGCTTGGATTTTGCTGAGAAAATCCGCTCCTAGAAGATTGAAAGGGTAAGTGGCACTGACCACAAATTGAGCTAGAGTAGATGAAGGCAGATGTATTGAAGAGCTTGTGACGGGTAAGGGGCGTGTGAGTGGGTTGTGTTGAACCACACCTTCTAACCCACTACAGGGGAGTTGTATATCAGATAACCAGGATGGGTGTGCATCCGTCTCACAAAGCACGCTACGAGCAGCGCCAGTGTCAACAAGAAATAAACAAGGTTTACATCAAGAGTGATCTTAGGGGAAGGGCCGGAAAAAAGGGCGGAGACGGCCATACAAATAGAGTGTTCTGGTTCTGGTTTTGGTTCTGGGCTTGATAAGCGGCCCACAGATGGTGACTACGACATACTCTTTTAAGATGACCGACTTTTCCGCATCCATAGCATTTACGAGGTTGTCGCTGTCCGTTCGTGGCTTCATTAGTGGCGTCGGCTCCGGTCATTACCGCCACGATGGCGGACTTTTTCTTGCTGTTTCCTACCTCCAATCCTTTAGCAACCTGTATAAGGACTTCGAGTTCCATTGACCTCCATTCCGGGCGGCAGGTAGTGAGTACTTTGTTGAGATCAGAACGGAGGCCGTCTACAAAGGCACGACCCAACATACGAATATGTGCCATTTCTTGGAGTGAGAATCCTAGATCACGAAAATATCGTTTGATTCTGTAGGCATATTTCTCCACTGACTCTCCTTTTTCTTGAGTTATATCCTGTAGAGATACTGTTTGTTCGGACAATCTGTCCTTCGCCCAGATTTCCAGTTGCTTGATAAACTGTTGACCTGATTCAGTGGATCTGGGATCGCAAGGTAGATAATATGGGTCTCGTATAATTTGGTTGAGAATAAGATCCTTCAATCCATCTCTGACCCTGATACCTGGGTAGACCTTCTGCTGCAACAGAAGAATAAAATTCTTAGTCACAGGTTGAATCTGGATGGGGAGAAGTTGGATTGCCCTTACTCTTGTTTAATGTCTTCTGAGGGGTATGATAATATGTGTATATAACTAAGATCTATACTGATCCAACTGCATTTATCTCAACAAACAGCCTAAATTTGACACTCTTCCAACTCCATAAGGGGACACAGCAGGGTTGCCAACTCTCAACATTGCTTTTTGTAATGACACTGGTCCCTTTTATTAGGAGTCTGGCTAAGAAGGGATCACTATTCATGACAGAGAGGCAAAGGTAGCATTTGCAGAAGACATGGTTCTCTCTTTGTGCTCAGCAAAAGACCTTATTCCATCCCTAATTAGTTTGTTAGATAATTTCCAAATTATTGCAGGTTTCCGCATTAATTATGACAAATCAGAGGTGTTGCTGTTGAATGCCTCAAGACAATGTGAAGAGCAACTAAACTCCCCATTTAAGTTGTGCAAACACTCAATAACACATTTGTGTGTTGTACTGCCAATAGAGTTCTCTAGGCTATTCCAGCCTATGTTGGATTTTATTTATGCTAGGATGGAGTTGTGGAGTGTCCTGATGATGCCAATTAGAATCCCCAGGATGCAACCAAACAGTCAAATTATTCCCTTTTTGTTTATTAAAGGACAATGGGGGCTTTAAGTACCCTTACCTTAAATGGTTTAATAGTGCCAGTTTACTCAGTTTTGCAATAGACTGGATAGCTAGGACATTCATCTACACAGATTGGGAGAGAGATCAAAGTTTCTTTCCTTATAGAATTATCACATTCTTACTGCATGCTAGGTCTTCCCAGATCTCTCAACATTGCACAACTATCCCTCTCCTTCACACAACAATCATGGCATTTCAAGCATTTAGATAATTTTCATAAGTATAGTAAACATGAATCACTTTTTCTACCATTGACTCATAACCCAGAATTTCAAGACTTCAATGTTGACCCAATGTTTTTTAGACTGGGAGATGAGAGACATCAGGCATGTGGATTATTTGATAACTCACCACAAAACAGTCATAATTTTTACAGATCTCAAAGTAAAATATGACCTTCCAGAAAGACATATCTGGCTTTACATGCATAAAAACCATTATGTATATTAGTAAGATCCAACCAGAACTAGCTGAAAATGAGATGTTTCATTTAATCCTGACATAAAGCAGCAGGTGTCACTAACGGCGGTTCAGGCTGTGGATCCACGCTGCAGTACAAGGAAAGGCGCCCCCAAGCGGTGATGACGAGCAATGCAGGAACAACAGATGGTACTAGGAGCAGGCAATCGGATAGTCGGGGTCACGAGCAGAAGTCAGGACAGGCAGCAAACAATGGATAGTCGGGGTCACCAGCAGAGGTCAGGACAGGCAGCAAACAACGGATAGTCGGGGTCACGAGCAGAGGTCAGGCAACGAATAGGCAAACAAGGTTCTGGAACGCTAGTGAAGGCAATAAAGGCACTATCACAGGCAAGGGATACATGCAGACTGAGGGTTTAAATATCCCTCTTGCTCTAGGATAAATACCCCTTTAAGACGCGGCATGAATATTCATGAGATAGCCTGTTCGCGCATGCTGCAAAATCTTAGTCTGCTTTAACTGTTCCAAAATAAGTGCCCAATGGTCACGTAAAACTTGAAATTGAGCTTCAGCTGCAGGTACCCCCGTAGTACTGGTTTCTTCAGGCCAGAGTGCCGGTTCATAACCGTGAACCGCCTTGAATGGGGACATCTGTAGTGATTCGTGATAAGAGCAGTTGTAGGACCATTCCGCAAGATGCAAAAGCGTAGACCAATCGGACTGATCCTCAGAGACGTACATTCTAAGATATTTCTTAAGTACTTGATTAGTTCTCTCAGCTTGCCCATTAGATTGTGGATGATGGGATGATGAAAAGTGCAACTCAATTCCCATAAGTTTACACATCGCTCTCCAGAATATAGAGATAAATTGTGAACCTCTGTCCGAAATGATTATTTGCGGAACTCCATGTAGTCTTATGATCTCTCTCATGAAGGTGTCTGCTAAGGTACTAGCAGATGGAAGTTTAGCTAGAGCGATAAAATGTGCTTGTTTGCTGAATAAATCAACCACTACTAAAATAGTCGTATGGCCTTGAGAAGGAGGGAGGTCTGTGACAAAATCCATGGCTACGTGTTGCCATGGCCGATCTGGAACAGGCAATGGACATAATAACCCTGCCGGTCTGGAATGAGGGGTTTTATTATGACCGCAAATAGTGCATGCTTGCACAAATTCAGATATGTCACGTATCATAGTACGCCACCAGAAATTCTTCTGCAGAAGAAATTTAACGTTCCGAGTTCCCCGGTGCCCCGCTACCGGAGAGGCATGACCCCAGGATAAAACGGCTTTACGGAAACGGGGTTGCACATACAGTCTCCCAGGCGGAGGAATTTGTCCTCTGGGACGGGGTGTCTGTGATTTAGAGATGTGCCACAAGAGAGTGCTGTGTATCGTGGCAATTAATTTCGTAGGAGGGATTATCGGTTCGACTGAAGTTTCCACATTAGGCGCCTCATGTCTTCTGGACAGCGCATCAGTCTTCGTATTTTTTGAACCTGGCCGAAAGGAAATGATGAAATTAAACCGTGTAAAGAATAATGCCCAACGAGCCTGACGTGGATTGAGTCTTTTGGCCTTTTCTATGTACACCAAGTTTTTATGGTCTGTAAGAATGGTAATGGGAATTTCGGTCCCCTCAAGCAGATGTCGCCATTCCTCTAACGCTAATTTAATAGCCAGCAACTCCCGGTTCCCTATATCGTAATTTTGCTCAGCTGACGAGAAAGCCTTAGAAAAATAGGAACAGGGATGTAGACGATTAGAAATTTGGTCTCTCTGAGATAGAATGGCCCCAGCCCCGGTTTCTGACGCATCAACTTCCAGGGTAAACGGTAAGTCTGGATTAGGACGTTGTAGGATAGGGGCTGTAGTAAAGGCCAACTTTAATCTTTCAAAAGCATTTCGCGCTTCAGGGGTCCAAGACTTTGGATTCGATCCCTTCAATTATGGGAGCGATGATCTGGGAAAAATTCCGAATAAAGCGACGATAATAATTGGCGAACCCTACGAAACGTTGAATGCCCTTAATGTCAGAAGGTTCCTCCCAATCTAGGATGGCCGTTATCTTGCCAGGATCCATCTCCAGCTGCCCAGCAGAAATAATATATCCCAAAAACTTCACTCAAACCCGCACTTTTCGACTTTGGCAAATAGGGAATGTTCTCTTAATCTTTGTAGCACCTGGCTAACATGTTGCCGATGCTCTTCCAAATCTTTAGAATAAATTAGAATGTCATCGAGGTAGACCATAACATGTGATAACAACATGTCACGGAAAATATCGTTCACGAAGCTCTGGAACACGGCCGGGGCATTGCATAACCCAAAAGGCATCACAAGATATTCATAATGTCTGTATCTCGTATTGAACGCCGTCTTCCATTCGTCCCCCTCTTGGATTCTAATCAGATTGTAGGCCCCTCGCAGATCAAGTTTAGTGAAAATAGTGGCGTCTTTCAGCTGATCATAAATTTCTGTAATGAGGGGAAGCGGATACTTATTTTTTATGGTTATCTTATTCAAACCCCTGTAATCAATGCATGGACGCAAGGATCCATCTTTCTTGGAAATAAAAAAGAAGCCTGCTCCTGCTGGTGACGCGGAAGGTCTGATGAACCCTTTCTGTAAACTTTCTTCTATGTACTGGGCCAAGGCTTGATTCTCCGGGTGAGATAATGGATATGTATGTCCCTTAGGTGGATTGGTGCCAGGTAGCAATTCTATCGTACAGTCATATGCCCGATGAGGAGGTAAGGTTTCTGCTTTTCTTTTTGAAAAAACATCTAAATACTCCCAATACTGAGGGGGTACAAGATGACGTGGATCCTGAGCAGGTACTTCGAGCATTAGATTTAATTTAGTAGGAGTGCTACAACAGTTCTTTAAGCATTCTTTACTCCACGCCAGAATCTGTCCTTCTCTCCAGTCTATGCTGGGATTATGATGTTGTAACCACGACATTCCTAGGATGATTGGAATATGAGGACTGGATAATACATCAAATCGTATTTCTTCAGAATGGAGGGACACAATCCCGGTTCCTAGAGGAGATCCGTCTAATGCAGTGATAGAGGTTTTCTGAGTCCTGGGCTGTAAGGGAATTCTATGTTCCAGGGCCCAGCCATTGTCTATAAAATTTCCAGCCGCACCCGAATCAATGAAAGCTTGGATTCAGCAGCTTCATGTCTCCCAGGAGCATCAAACACAGCACGAAATGATGCGATGAAGGCGTCCGCGTCTTCCAAAATGGGTGAGCTCTGTTCTAGTAGAGGTGATGCCCACGCCAATGCTTCTCCTTTTAATAAGTTTATAATAAAAGTCACTCTGTTGCAATGAGAGGAGAAAGTATGAGGATGTGCCCGGAAATGTAAGGCACACTGATTTAGGAACCCACGACACTCTTGAGGATCACCAGAAAATTTGTCAGGTAGTGGCATCTTGGGTGCTGGAACAAAAGTACTTGGCCCTGGAACAGGAGGAGCAGAATCAGATGATGCCCCTTGTGAGATGGACGGAGACAAATTCGTGGCCATAGATCTTAGAAGGTCTGCAACATCGTCTAACTTCCGTTCCAAGGATTGGAGTTGAGAAGCATGAGTGGCTAGAACTTGATCCTGTCTGTCTTGTCGCTTGGACATCCTAGCGTCTAGCGGCCGGACGGACCTCACCGCGTCTTCCCGCGAACGGAACGAGCAGGGGGCTGAACGCGCGGGCTGCGTCTCGGCTCCCCTGCTCGAGGCAACACAGGAACCGCCGGCAAGGTAACAGCAGGTCTCCACCTAGCTCATTTATGAAAAGCTACTCACAACCTTGGATTATATGGGGGTTGGAGGGGGTTTGGTCTGTGGAGACAGGACATCCCAACTGTGAAGACTAAAATGCTTGTAGTCAATTTCACCCATAGACGTAGATACAGTTTATACTCATACTTCCAGGATTTGCTTTATAATTTATTACCTAGGGATTATATTATGCCTACAATGACTCGTTTGTGTAAATTAAGTGTCAATCACCCAGAGTAGATATGCTGCACAATCTTTGTATCTGTTCTAAGACAGATTCTGAAAATCTATTATAAGATACTGTAAAAGGGGAATTAAGTTTGACCTAGAAATTACAACTCCAGAGTTTATTGTTGGCTCTTATGCCTCATCGGTGGGGCCATCCAGGTGCCTAGTTGGCTTTACTGACTTTATAGTTTTGTTGGCGATAAATAGTAAAAATCTAGTACATTGGTTAGACCCAGAACCGACTTCTCTTGGACTGTGGAAGAGAAAGGTGTTTTATAAAGGCACTTCATCCAGATTGAGTGCACTACCTCATTGGTGGATAAGGAAAGAGACACGGAGAATGTTTTTTTTTTGACTAAGAAGCCATTTATTAATATGGTGGGGAGGAGAACTATGCAGCAAATTCATACATGCTTCATCTATGGTAAAGAGTTGTTGATCAGAGCCCTTTACAACCCTCTACTTCTGAAGTAGTGATATACCTCCAAAACGAAATATGGTAGGAAGAGTTAGCCGAAACATATCCCGTTCCAAGCAGCTAAGGTAGGTGGCACTCGAGTCTGCTAATACCACGGAGCAGAGAGAGGCTTTGGACTGTGCTCACCAATTCTTTGTTCCATAAGTGGGTAAGTAAGAACCTATGCAAATAGATAAAGTAAGACACATGGAATAGACCTTGGAGTTTTTATTCTGTTAATTATTGTGTTCAACATGGTGCTGTTTTGTTGACCCTCAACAAATTCCCCTGGGAAGTTGAGTGGAGGTGGGTTGGCGGGGCCCAAATGAGGTGAGGGAGGAGAAAGGAGGGTCTGGTCTGAGGCCAGATGGTATAAAAGGAAAGAAAGGGAATTTAGAAGATTGATTTATTGAGTGTATACATTTGGAGAATCCTTGTATTTAAGGTATCCAGTTTAAAAAGCAAAAAAAAAGTATCTTGAAAAAAACCAAGCTTACAGAGCATCTAAAGTATCTAAAGCGCTCACTCCATAAGATAATAGAAGCAATTGCAGTGCCAGATATACTGTATAAACATATGGAATCAAATGGAAAAATAATTGCTCATGGAGGAGGATGTAGAGTAGACTTGTGCACAGCAATTAAAATTGTTTCGGATACATTTTTAGTTTCTTTTTGTTGCATTTGTTTTTGGGCAACGACATTGGGACAAAATTCGGAGGGCCTTTTTTTATTTGGAAAATACATTCAGGGGGCGCTCCCAAAAGTGGAGGTCCCTGACACCTTTTAGACTCATCTTTCACCTAAAGCAACACCATCCCAGCATCACAGCTCCTGGTAAATGGCATTGTGGTAGTGTTTTTTGTTTTATTTTTTAACACAAATTGTACTTCAGGTATGAATTTACGTCACTGCCCAACAATACCCCAATATGTCTTCAGCAAGATCTCCCGACTACAGTGATACCCCATATACATGAGTTTGTCTGGTTGTTTGGGGGCTAAAAGGCCACATTTGGGAAGTGTATTTTTTTTTCATTTTGACATTTGGTCATTCTATGCCTATGCCCTATTTGGGACATCTTTGAACCTGGCCACTCCAATTTACCCCATCAAACCATTCATTTTTTTTTAAACGTAGAAACCCCTTGGGTATTTGAATTGATAGTATTTTAACTCTTTCCATGTAAGGATTTTTCCATGTAAAGCTACAGTGCTAATTTTAGCACTTGTTCATAAAAATAAACTTAATTTTTTAATTTATTAAAAATGTAAATGTTTAATACATTTTTAGCTACTTTTTTATATATATCTTACTAATCACATTGTGATTAGAAAGCTGGGCTCCATTGACTTGCATGGTTGAATGCAGTACCCTCTTGGAAACTTGTTCGCTATTGAGGCATTTCAGCAACACCCTTTAAGCTTGATTGCCTCCTAAGCTCTGTTAAATCAGTCGTCCGCCGCCATACAGTGTATGGCGGACATGGACATCCCGAGGAAACACTAAAATGCAAATAACAAAGCTAAGATAACACTAAACTGCAGACATAAAAAATAATAATATACTCTAATATACTAGTTATAGTATATATGTTTTAAGTAATTTATTTGGGATTATTCAGAAATTTGTGTTATTTCGTGCCATACATATGCACTCCATTTACATTTAGCAATATTTAAGTGCAGTTGTCACTCTCTTAACTACCCTAATATACTTACAGTATCCAGTCTTCTGCTATATGCCAGTTTGCAGTCTGCTGAGAGTTCTGAAACACCTCCCTGTCTGCCAGTTCCAGTCACAGTTCTGTGGCTGTAGATGGCGTCAAAGGAGGAGTCCAAGGCTGCAGCAGATAGTAGGCACTCCTGAATCTGCATTCTCCAAGCTTATGTCCTGAGCATGAACCTGTCCCTACAGACTCCCATCTGACTCAGCACCCACATAAGGGTGTGTTAGTATATGGTGTCACAGTGAGTGAGTGATAGAATGTGTGGACTAAATCTATCATTGGACCCGGCAATGACTGACCATAATTCAGAGAAGGGGCGCTAAATGGTATATACATGGAGGAAATAAAAAATATAGAAACACAACTAGTGGTGTGCAAAACAGCAATATATATGACTCCAAATGGCTGGAAACTTCTTGTGATAGGACCCAGTCTGGACCGCCACTCATCCAAAAAATGTTCCTCATAAGCTTCCTCAACACGTTTCACAAGCTATGCGCTGGATTCCTCAGGAGTGATAAATGAAAATCGTTAACAGCAAACAGCAAAGGCTGACTCAAATGTTTTATTAGGTGTGAGGTCCTCCATTTGATATTATTTGGAATTGTGAAAATGGTATAGCAGTCTTTTTTTTCAGGTGGCTTTAGCAACTGAGGCATGCCCCATAATCTTGACACGTTATCCAAGAAAGAAATTAGCTCATTAGAAATAATCTGTTCAGGAAATTTAAATGATCAAGTTTAAGGTTGTCATGAAAAGGAAGCTTGAGGCAATAGTAATTTGTTTGAACGGCTCTCTACTGGTCCCTTTCTACCCTTATGTATATTCCAGCCAAACAGAATGACACAATAAAGAAGTCAGAACCAAGCTGCTACTAAAAGTTTTAAATTCCACACACCATACATGTAATGTTTCCTTTGTTAAAAAAGAGCAGCTGAATCCAATCCAAGGACTACAATGTACTTGTTCTTTATAGAGAAATCAGAAACATTTTAATCACTGAATTCACTGAATCCTTACTAATATTTCGTATTTTATAGTACCATATTTAGAACACCAAAAGAAAGCTTATTGAAACATAACATAAAACATTTGCCAATAATTTGACACTATGATATATGACAGACATGTAAATAGTTGGCCTTAAATGGTTTATGTAGTTATGGTAATTATGCTCTTGCCAGTAACTCTGCACATATGCTGCCTGCAACAAAATCATGAATATGGATATACATATGCCAGATATTACAATGAATGGCAGACACCCCTTCCCTTATTTCGCATTTAATTTAAACACAGAAACTCAGCTATAACAAATACAACTGTAATCAGGGTTCTTGGCTCTTGTTAATAGTTGTGATTGGGTAAGTTTAAATAATTAATTCAGAGGCTCTGTGTGAAATAAAAAAAATGCATGGTGCCTGTGATTACATATTTTTGTGGTCTTTAGTTTGTAACAACAAAAATGTAGCTCAATATTTTAGTAAATGCAATTAATGGTGCTTTTGGTGTATGGAAATTCATAGTATTTATATAAATAATACTGTCCAGAGGTTTGGGGTCACTTAGAAATACTCTTGTTTTGAAAGAAAAACAAATTTTCTCCATTAAAATAACATGAAATGGATCAGAAATACAAGTAGAAGTTAATGTTGTAGCTGGAAACAGTGGATTTTTTATGGAATCTCTTCTTAGGCGTACAGACTAAGCGTAAAGACATGTTAATTAGACATTTTTCATTCATTTCTGACACATTAGTTTTGAGCAACACATTTAATTCCATGCCCATTTGTTTCGGCTGAAAATTTGGGACATTTTTGATTCCGGAATTCAATTTGGTGCCCACATTCACACTCTCAGACTCTCACACTTTCATTCTCGTTCACACTAATGAACTCTAAATTAGGGCTGCAACTAGTTGGCCGTTTTTTTTTTAGATTCATGGGATAAAAAAATATGTAATTTTTTATCCCATTATTTAAAATAATTTAATGAACAAACTGGGTGTTAAAAACAAACAGCGGAATAAAAAAACTGATTGACAAAAATGCATTTCTTGTTTTTATTTCCCAAACTGCCCCCCGGTTATGCACATCTTAGCCCAGGCTTACCACCCTGCCCCCCAGATATGCCTTAAATCCCCTGTATGCCTTATACCCCCAGATATGTGATTCTGCTTCTGCAGATATGCAAGTCTGCCTTCCCCAGATATGCCTTATATCTCCTATATGTCTTATATTCCCCTGATATGCCTTATATCCCCCTAATATGCCACTGTGCCCTCTGATATGCCTTATCCCCCTGATATGCCACTCTGCCCCCAGATATGCCACTCTGCCCCCCCTGATATGCCTTATACCCCCTGATATGCCACTGCGCCCCCGATATGCCTTATACCCCCTATTTGCTACTGTCCCCCTGATATGCCACTCTGCACCCCAGATATGCTACTCGGCCCCCCCAGATTTGCCTTATACCCCTGATATGCCTTATACCCTCTATATGCCACTGTGCCCCCTGATATACCTTATACCGCTAAATGCTACTGTGCCCCTGATATGCTTTATACAACTGATATGCCACTCTGCCCTCCTTATATGCCTTATATCCCACTGATATGCCACTCTGCCCCCCCCAGATTTGCCCCCCGTGATCCAGACTGCCTGTGGGGGCAGCCAGTGGCCTCCACCACTGCCCCACTAGAAGCCAGGGAGTCTGAAGCACAGGTCACAAGTAAAGGGATGGTAAGTCGGGGGGGGGCATTAGGGAGGCAGAGTGGCATATATGGGTGTATAAGTCATATCTGGGGGGCAGAGTGGCAAATAGGGGGTTAAAAGGCATTTCTCGGCGGCAGAGTGGCATATAAGGCTTATCTGGGTCAGATGTGCATTACTGGGGCAGAGTGGCAAATAAAAGGAAATAAAAACAAAAAAATAGTTTACATGTGAATTAATATTTACTAGTAAAACTCTTTTTCCTAAGTCTTCCATAAGAATGGTGATATATTTGCCTGGAAAAGTCTCTAGTATCTTCTGACGTTTGTCATAAAAGTTGTCTTTATTCTGTTCTTCATTGTCGCTGGTTGATGTGAAGCATTGGACAGCATTCACCTTGAACACATTTGGGTGTGTCACTTTTTTCAGGTCTAGAGTACAGCAACAGCTCTCTTGTCATCAGTCACCTCTGTCCACTTTTGCATCCATCTTTTTTGTGAACTCCTAGTAGGGTCAAGTTGTTCCTTCTCATCTCTGTTCTTCTTGATTCTTACATGGGCCTCACGCCCATGTGCTTAGTGGTTTACTCAAAGCTTTCAACACCTAGCATCATGCTGGTTGAAAAACCTTCTTCCAGGCTAAACGTCTCTTTGACGTTTCTGTAGCAAGCTGATTTTAGTGGGTGGAGTTGCTAGCCTCATGCCCAACCCTTCTCCTTTTCCCTGACTTGGGACAGGCAGTTTTCCAGGAAGGATCTCATTGGTGGAGGTTATGGTAAACGCTATGCTTTTTGGTAGTTAGTGTTCTCCTGGCATGCTCCAAACCCAGATTTCTCCAACAGACTTCCAGGTAGCGAAGCATGATTTATTACTCTAGAGAACACGTTTCCACTGCTCCAGAGATCAGTGGCGGTGTGCTTTGTACCACACCAGCCGATGCTTGACATTGCACATGAGCTTGTGTACAGTTGCTCAGCCATGGAAATCTATTTTATGAAGCTCCTGATGCAACATTGCTTATATTGCTTTCAGAGGCAGTTTGGAACAATGTAGTGAGTGATGCTACTGAGGTAAGGTAATTTATACACACTAGGAGCTTCAGCACTTGGCAGCCCTGCTCGGTCCATGGTCTACCACAATAATAGCACTAACAGTGAAGTAGGGCAGGTCTAGCAGAGCAGAAATGTTTGCAAACTGACTTGCGAAAGGTGGCATCCAATGAGAGTACCACATGTCACTGAGCTCTTCAGTAAGACATATTCTACTGCCAATATTTTTCTACGGTATATCCAGAAGGGCTGCTTTTTTTGTTTGTGTAAATCACATTGCAAGTATGAAAAGCTGCAATGACCGCTTGATGCATTTCGCACCCAAGTGCCTTCGAGTTTGACTGTCCGTATAATTAAAATGTTTGGGTACGGTCACATGGGATGAGATGAAACCTTTGTTGTACTCAATGTCTTAGTGGTTATTAATACTCAAAGTACCATATCATAAAGCCAATGTATAGTAGTTACTCTTATAATCTTTTTCTGAATATTTGGTCTCAAATTCTTATATGTGATTTATACCCCCATCTTGTTTTAAATCAAGCCAGGGGGACCATATCTTTTTATATACAGCATATTTCCCTCTAGCTATATAAAATCCCTGTTCCATTTTACATTGATAATTAGACTTGGGCACCAGGGGGCTCTTCGTGTTCGTCTTCGTGCTCGTCTTCGGAGAGAAAAAAACCTTTGTATTCTGTGAATATTCGCCCGTTCCTGTCTTCTTTTCGGGGGAATATTCGTGGACATTCTTCGTGCTCGTTTCATCTTCGTTTTCTCCCGGCTGCGCAGCAGGGGTTAATACGGGGTTAAGAACACATCGGAGCAGCAGCAGCAGCAGCAGATGCATTCGCGCTGTGAAGGTACGTGTGTGCGACTCTATTGGTCGCCGGAAGGGGGCTGGTCTGGCATCAACAAATGAATTGCAGAACTGCAGAATGCACCTGATTCGTTGATGGCAGGCGAGCCCTGCGAGTTGCACACACGTACTGAGGAGTACTGTACACAATACACATTGTCCGAAACCTAGGGCCAAGTTCCTCCGAGCAGTTGTCTTGTCTGAGACCTAGACAAATGCTCCAAGGAACTTGGGCTCCTTTTTATCATATAGAGTCACACATCCATAGAATAGGGATTATTTTTCATTTTTAAATCGATTTTGGACCACTTTTAATAAATACATGCCTAATATTTGCTAACTATTTATAATGGCATACTTTGCAACAACCCAACTTTTACTGGACAGGACTGGAAAAAAGGACTGTCCACGAAAATGTTGGGTGTGTTGGCAGGTATGCGAATGGAAAAATGTTGGACAAGAACTAAAATATAGCTTAGGGTTAATGTACGGTTATGTTTAAGATTATTAACAGTGCACTGTTTTGGTTAAAGATGTATTATGTCTAAATAATAATTTAATTTTAATTTTAATGGGTTTATTTAATTTTATTTTAAAGTTATATTCATTATTATTTACTTTATTATATTTATTTAATGTTGTAGTGCTACCCTACCCAGCTATACCTATGTGCATGAGCATACCTAGTTTAGCTAAATTTGATGGGACAGGAAAAAAGCAGGACTGTACCTGAAAAAGTTGGGTCTGTTGCCAGGTATGTGGATGGAAAAATGTTATAGGGTGAAGTGTGAGTTATAGCGTTAATGCTAGTGAGTGTAGAAGTGAAGGCTAGGGCAAATAACAGGAGGAAAGGTCCTTGTGATTTATGAATTGTACGTGTGTGTTATGTGTGCTATGTGTGTTATGTGTTATGTCACTGTGTTATATGTGTTATGTGTGTTATGTGTTATGTCACTGTGTTATATGTGTTATTGTGTGTGTTATGTTTGTTAGGTTGTGTATCAGACGGAAAAAAATGAAATGGAAATGGAAAAGGAAATGGAAAAGGCGAATGAGTGGGCAGTTGGCGACCCACTCACCTGTTTCACCCCAGGGCAAAGCATCCAAACACTGTCAGTCCTAGACGTTTGGCAGCGGACTTCCAGAGCTTAGACACAAGGCCCTAGCGTAAGCTGGCTACTCCGGCGGAGGTAGCAGGCATTGCCACACCGCAAACAGATGCAGCCAGGGGGGAGAAACTGCCCTTACCATTAGGGACATTTTGGGCATGACTCTAGCCAGGAAGGGAACTGGCAGAGAAGAGACGCTGGCACTACCACCAGCAGCAGCAGCATTGAAAAATGGAAAAGGCGAATGAGTGGGCAATTGGCGACCCACTCACCTGTTTCACCCCAGGGCAAAGCATCCAAACAACTGTCAGTCCTAGACGTTTGGCAGCGGACTTCCAGAGCTCAGACACAAGGCCCTAGCGTAAGCTGGCTACTCCGGCGGAGGTAGCAGGCGTTGCCACACCGCAAACAGACGCAGCCAGGGGGGAGAAACTACCCTTACCATTAGGGACATTTGAGGTATGACACTAGCCAGGAAGGGAACTGGCAGAGAAGAGACGCTCGCACCACCAGCAGCAGCAGCATTGGGAAAGGCGAATGAGTGGGCAATTGGCGACCCACTCACCTGTTTCACCCCAGGGCAAAGCATCCAAACACTGTCAGTCCTAGGCGTTTGGGAGCCGACTTACAGAACTCAGACACAAGGCCCTAGCGTAAACTGGCTACACCGGCAGAGGTAGCAGGCGTTGCCACACCACAAACACGTGCAACCAGGGGGAGAAACTACCTTGAACATTAGAGAAAGAAAGTTAACTTTCCAAGCTAAGAGCTGGGTAACCCAACTTGGGCAGATTGAATTTAAGAAAGGCAATCTGCTCCATCAGATGAGGTGCCATGCGTGAGCGCTGTGGACTCAGTATGTTTCCAGTCATAGAAAACACGCGCTCACTTTGAACAGTGGTTGGCGGACATGATAGAAGCTGCTGCGCAACCCACGAGAGTGCAGGCCACACACTCTTCTTTTCATCCCAATAGCTAAGAGGATCAACATTAGGTGCAGAAGCAACTTCACAGAGGTAAAGTTTGACCATTTCAGCAGCACTACTCTCCTTTCTGTTGCTAGCTCTGTCAGATGGTCCAACTACACTCCCAAGTGCTGTGTTGTTGTGATGCTTGTGGCACTGCTGCTGATGCTGCTGCTAGGAGTAGCAGACCACATAATCTCTTCCTCCTCCTGCACTTCTCCCTCCTCGGACAGCATTCCCATTTTACGCTGCAAGTCACGCACCTTGTTGACCAATTGCTCCCGGTAGCTACTGAGAACATTGAATTTCAAAGCTAGCTTTCCCTTAATTCTTGGATCGCAAAGGCACGCTAGCATCATTTCGTGACTCTCTTCCATGCGTTTGGGAAGGTGTACTTTTAGCAGATCCTTCAGCTTCCTGACTATGGCTGCTACGTCAGGATGTAGAGTGCCACCTTGAACAGCCTCACGGTTTTCAAGGAACACATCCATCTTGCTGCCTAGATGGGAGAACACTGGGATTACCTGGGCCAGACTGGCAGTGTTTGAGCTTAAATTTTCAGTGGCATCCCTGAATGGTTTAAGGACTGCCACTAGCTGGGCGATCACTGTCCAATCCTCCCTATTCAATGGAGATGTAAACCCAATATTATGCTCTGAGGCAAGATTATGGATTGCCCTCTGCTGCTCCAAAATCCTCTCCAGCATGTCTAACGTGGAGTTCCACCGCGTACTGACATCCTGTCATAGGCAGTGTACGGGAAAACCTGACCTCTCTTGCTCTTCCCTCAAAAGGTGAAAGTGCCCAGCGATCTTTCTGCAGCGGGACAGAACTACTGCTGCCACATTAGTTCCTTCTGACATTGCTGCCTTCACTACGAGATGGATGATGTGGGCTGCACAGCGCACACCAACAATATGACCATCTCGCAGCGCTTTCACCGTATTGGCACCTCCGTGAGTTACCACAAAACCAGCTTCAACATTGGTGCCTGCCTCTGCTCCCACCCAAAGGCTAAACATTTCCCTCGTTGCATGCAGAATATTTTGGGAAGTGTGCTTTTCATCTATCACTTCTGCATGGAGAAGGAATGATCGGTAGCCTGCTGCAGCAGCTTCCTTGGGCACACCGGGCTGCCACCAGTGTGCTGTCAAAGAAAGAAAGGCATGCTGCCCACTAGGTGCACTCCACAAATCTGTTGTGAAATGAACAGACTGACTTGGAAAGCTCCTCTTTCACTGCTGAAACACAGGACCGATATAATGAAGGGACAATGTTCCTGCTGAAAGTGGAACGTGACGGAACTGTATATTGTGGAGCCACAGCCACCATCAATTGTTTGAAAGGCTCCCCTTCAATCATGGAGAAGGATGCCCCTCCAACAGCAATGAACTGACCAATAAGTCGCGTTACTTTATTGGCCTGCTGTTTGGACATTGACCTTTATGATTGGAATGCCACAAATTGTTCCAGGGTGGGCTGGACATGCAGTGCTCCAACCTGCCTTGGTCTCTGGCTGCCAGCACTAGCTGCTGCTGCTGCTGCTGCTATTGGCTCAGAAGAAGCAGCTGTTGGGGGTTTTCCACGGCCACCAGCTATGCTGCCTGCACTAAGTTTTACTTCTGCATCTTTCCCCCATAGCACAGCGTTGTGTTGAGTGCTGAGGTGATGCTTCATGCTAGCACTGGTAAAATGGCCAGACACTTTCCCTCTGCTTATTAGCTTCCCACAATGTTTGCACTTTCCATAGCGCCCTTCTTCAACATTTTCAAAGTGGTGGTGATGATCGTAGCGGAGAAGGTGGAGGCTCAGGGAAAAATTGTGCACTAGTCATTTGGACACTGCTCCCTGAGGAATCTGATTCCTGACCACTCATCTCCTCTACTTCCTCTGGCTCATAGTCTAGTTCTTCATTAGCCAGATCAAATGGAATTCCTGCTAGGCTGGAGCTAAGACTGATATCGTCGTGACTAGTAGTAGTGCGAGCAGGAAGAACAGACTCTGCACTTGACCTCTCAGTCTCAGGCTCCTCTGCTACCTTGCTAGGTGGAGTTCCACTATGTGTAGCCTTCTCTCTAACTGTCTTTACAAAAATATTGTAAGGACTAGGTGGCTTGCTAGAGGTACTAGGAGGACATGGCGTGGCGGTACCGGTGGGAACAGTAGGCGCAGCACTAGTTGTGGTAGAGGCGGTAGAGGTGGTGGTGGTGGTTTTCCCTACGAAGGAATGAGATCACTTTGGTTTGGGAAAACCCTTCTGAGTCTTGCTGCTAATTTGGCTCTGCTTGGTATCTTGCATGCTGCTTGTGGATGGGGAAGATGCTGCTTGGGGCAAAAGGCACTTCTTTTTACTCACTGGGCCAGTAGAAGTACTAGTTGTGCTACCCTTTAACTTTGAACGTGCTTCTGGTGCTTTAGGCTTTCCGTAAAAAACCATAGAGCTTGTGGGCCTAGCAGCACTACTACTGTCTGCTTTTGGTGCCTTTCCTTTACTTGATGATCCTTCAAGCAATGCTTCCCCAAATGATAAGCGAGAGCTTGGCCTACTTGGCCGACTAGACTGACGCAAAGGCTGCATCTTAGAACTGGTGGTGGTGGTGGTGGTAGATGGAGCTTGTCCCTCCTTAGTCCCAAAAGGAGGATCCATTTCAAATTTTGTGTTGTGTGTTTAGTGTAGTGTTTAAAAAAACTTTAAAAAAAAAAAGGGGATACAAAAATTAAATACTTTGAATTTACATGGGCCTAAGAGCCTATCCTACTACTATGCTAAACCTAAAGC
This sequence comes from Spea hammondii, assembly GCA_029215755.1. NCBI lineage: Eukaryota > Metazoa > Chordata > Amphibia > Anura > Pelobatidae > Spea > Spea hammondii. The sequence continues at coordinate 66,411,343 of JARDYJ010000005.1, forward strand.
TATATTTCTTAGTATTCTAGTCTAACTCTAGGCAGATGCTCTCAAGCCCACTAAGCTAAAGTGAGGTTAAGTTATATATATTATATTATTAATAGATTAGAATTACTTATATTATGGATTATAGATAGAATATAGATTTTGAATTAGAAAGAATTACTTATATATATTATAGATTATGAATTTGAATTTATTATATTATGTTATATAATAAATATTAGAAGAATTACATATATTATGGATTATAGATAGAAGAATATAGATTATGAATTAGAATTTAGAATTACTTATATTATAGATTATGAATTAGAATTTATATTATATTATGTTATATAATATATTATAGATTAAGATTAAAGATTTAAATTATTTTAGTACTACAGCTAGTAGCTTGAAGCTTTGCTTAGTACAGTTGTTGTCGTCACACAGTCAATCTTTCTTGAAAGGAAATTAGAAATAAAATAAAATGTCACAGCAAAACAGTTAGCTTCACTGCTGAACAAAAACACACAGCACTTATCCGGCTGCACTCACTAGCCCAACAAGTTCACTTCACTGATGGACTGAGGTGAGCAAAACACTAAGGGTACTTTTAATAAAATTAAAATAAAATATAAAATAAATGAGAAAATCTTTGCAAAACAGTTAACGTCACTGCTTGCTGATCAAAAAAGAACACAGCACTTATGCGGCTGCACTCACTAGCCCAACAAGTTCACTTACTGATGGACTGAGGTGAGCAAAACAAATGAAATAAAATGAAATATTAATAATATTATTAATTAAGAAAAATTGACTTGGTCTCTTGCTGTTGCTAAAACAAAGCACAAACTAAAGAGCTGCAGCATCAGTACTAATAAGATTAGCTGAACTATAAGCTAGTAGTAATTAATTATTAATTGTATTTATAGCTAATTAACTATTAAGATAGCTAAAATGAATTATATAATTATTAATATTACTGATTTTAGATTAGACACTAGATGTCTTGAATGTCTACAGTACACTCTACACTAGTATACTAACTAACTATAGTATATATAACTGACAAATATATATATAATTTTACAATGTATTCAATTATTAATAATATATTCTATAAAATTATTTATAAATTCTATTATTTAATTTATCTAAGCAGGACAGGCAGTATGCACTAGTGCCAGCCCAGGGCAAGGGCACCCCAGTGCCAGTGAGGCACTGAGTGCACTGTCAACTCAACAGCACTACACAGTTGATGACAGACAAAAGCACTGAAAAAAAATTAAATAAAAAAATGATGAAATTAATAAAATTATTAATTCAGTAGATGTAGAACTGAACCCAGTACACTGTGAGAAATGGCAGGCTGAGGCTTACCAGTCTCACACAGAACAGAACAATCTCTCTCTGTAACGCTCGGATGCAGCACAGCAGTGTTGCCAGCGAAAAATGAATGGATCTCTCAGGCAAGCTCTGGTCTTATAAAGGCGGTTTCAGAATTAAAAAAACAGCAGCACAGGCATTGGACGAGACCCTTAGCGTGACGTCACAAGAGTGAGCTGATTGGACAGACGAGGATCAGCTCACTCCTGTTTGAAATTTTGGCGGCTGCGCGGCAAAAACGAAGATTCGATTCTTCGTGGTTGTGAGTCTGAGTCTTCGCCTACGGTTTGCCGGCACTGTATTCTGTTCTACGTTCCTTCGGAACGAACAAAAAACCGGCCTCTTCATGCTCATTTTAATGTTCGCCCGAAGACGAATGCGCAAGTCTATTGATAATACATTTGGGCCGGTACTTCTGCTTACTTTGTTTACTATATATATATATATATATATATATATATATATATACTCACTGGCCACTTTATTAGGTACACCTTGCTAGACCCCCTTTTGCCTTCAGAACTGCCTTCATTCTTCATGGCATACTTTCTACAAGGTGCTGGAAACATTCCTCAGAGACTCAGAGATTCAGGGAATTTGCCGTTCCAGCACATCCCAAAGGTGCTCTATTGGATTGAGATCTGGTAACTGTGGAGGCCATTGGAGTACAGTGAACTCATTGTCATGTTCAAAAAACCAGTTTAAGATGATGTGAGCTTTGTGACATGGTACATTATCCTGCTGGAAGTAGCCATCAGAAGATGTGTACACTGTGGTCATAAAGGGATGGACAAGGTCAGCAACAACACAATACAATGCTCAATTAGTACTAAGGGGTCCAAAGTGTGCCAAGAAAATTTTATAGTTCATTATACTAGAAAAATACCATAATTGTATAATTTAAGTTTTATATTGTATTAAAAAGTAAAATATATTCTTTTAAAGTAAAATTCCCCTAAAGGATTATGTATGAGTTATTGGACGTGCTATCACAACAGCAAAAACAAATAGGAGTTACCACTCTATGATTACGCTTCATTGTCTTTGGATTCACATTATTATGTTAATTTTAATGAATATTATCGACAATAGGGTGATCTTCCTTCCAGACAGCCACCCCCTGGACCTGCCACCCTAGGCAGAGACCGAATTGGCAGGCTATGTCACTGGTAAATAGAATGATTTGCACTTCCATATACAGTGTTTTAAACATTCTTTATTAAGAAATGATGTAGTGTAGCCTGTCACTACATTAAGGAAATTATTATCGTGCAGTTTAGTATATTTTTTTCTCTATTTTTATAGTATATTTTTGTGGTAGCAGTATAGAAATGTGGAATTTGATGTCTGAGAATAAACAGTTGACTCATTTAGTTTTTTTTCTACATGTTGTGTCCTTGTCGCTACCACCTTTCAGTGAAGAAATACTTTCTTACTAAAAGGCCTCCAACTAGCTAAGCCTTAGAATATGACTTTGTATCCCTACTTTATTTCTTATACTTCATCACATCCTGTTTCTCCTCAGTTACTGTCTCTGCCCTCCTTTCTATGTTCAGTCTCTGAACTAACACTGCTACATAGCACTTGTGGTTTGTATGATCCTGTCTGTACTACCGATTCTGATCCATTGCGGCTGTTATGCAAGGCCCAGGATAGCACCGGTGGATGAACCCACGATGCAGAGACGGAAGCGGACTCACAAGGTAGCAGGTGCAGGTAGAACAGTCCGAAGCAAACAAAACAGTTCAGGGCCAGAGGCAGGGAATCTAAGTCAGGATAAGCTGAGGTCTGCGGCGGGCAAGGTAGGTGTAACAGTGGAGCCTTTGACTCCTGCTTCAGAACTCTAGATTTTGTCACCACTACAAGTGAGGCAATATCTAAAGTGAAATAATCAAGTTTCATGTGTTAAGCATATAAAAGTAATCTGCAAAAAAACAAATATATGTAAAAGCGTATTGAATAGTATTTGGGGATTTAAAGTGACAGATCCTGCAAAATCACTCAATGTTTAGACAAACAGAACTAACAAAGTGGCTCCAAACATTACAGAGTAATTCAGAAGGGAAGAAATAGTAAGATTGTAAGACAATCATTCTACCAACAGAATGTTTTAGTCTTCTTGATCGCCAAAAGTGGTTAAGTCAGCAGTACACTCTTTCTTCCATGAGATGCTAAGGTAGGTGTTTGGACTGCCCTGCATCAAGGCACTCTTGGCCTTAATGAACATGTTTGTTAAGGATACTCTAATTAAGGCTTAGGTGTCCTGTTCCTGGTAGTGCCCATGCAGATCCTCATGGCAGACCTGAATCTCCAAAGAAAAAGGGGGTACAGTACCCATTAGGGGCATTGGTTTTCCCTTCCTGCAGGAACAAATGATACAGCCCAACAGAAAATTCAGCAATTTGTAGTACCCCAACTCTTGCCTGCAATAAGGGTGATACTGAATCGTACCAGTCTGGTACTTTTTAAACATTTCTCATTATGTCAGCGGAGATGCAACTAGCGTCACCTGTGTGTAAATCCTGGTCTGAACTGTTGGGGAACCCTCTGGAAGCTCCAGCTAGAACATTGGATTGTCCAGCCTATTGAGCAGAAAGGACTGGGCATTAATGGGGCAGATTGTGACAGTCCTGAAGCCATTGAAGACATGGCGGAGAATTAAAACCAAAGCACTCCCAATTTCGTCAGGAGAGCCACCCGCATGTCCAGTTTCCAATACCTTGCGCCAACAGCAGCGATAGATCCACCAGCGCAACTGCCATTTGTGTAGAGGCCTTCGATTCTTATACTACCCAAGCTCTCCAAAGTCAGACTAGCACCACTGAAATGGTGAAAGCCTAGCTTGAAGAACTGACATTGCCTGCTACTACCATGCCCCCCAACTGTCCTGATTTACGCGGGACAGTCCCGATTTTGGGTCTTTGTCCCGCCTATCCCTTCCTCTGTCCCGCTTTGCAGGGTCAGAGGAAGGGTGAGGCGAGAGCAATACTCACCTCAGGTGCAGCTGTGGGGGGGCGCACAGCCGCCCGATCAGCAGCCTGCAGACTAGTTGGGAGATGACGATCTCCCTCTAGTCAGCTCAACATTAGGGAGCGCGAGGTCTGAAGTGAAGCTCCCTGATCACTACGCGCCGGCAAATAATGAAGAGGAAGCAGTAAAGCGAGGTCTGAAGTGACAGGAAGAGGTAAGAGATGGGGAGAGAGGGGTGTAAGGGCAGTGTATGTATATGTATGTGTTTGTAAGCTTGTGTATGTGTATGGCCCAGTGTGTGTAAGAGCAGTATAGTTATATGTGTGTGTGTAAGGGCTGTGTACATGTATATGTGTGTGTAAGGGCAGTGTACATGTAAATGTGTGTGTCAGGGCAGTGTACATGTATGTGTGTGTAAGGGCAGTGTACTCATATTAGTGTGTGTGTCTGTGTAAGGGCAGTGTACACGTATGTGTGTGTGTAAGGGTAGTGTACATGTATGTGTGTGTAAGGGTAGTGTTCATGTATATATGTGTGTATGTAAGGGCAGTGTATGTGTATATATGTGTGTGTAAGGGCAGTGTATATGTATATGTGTGTGCAAGGGCAGTGTATGTGTATATGTGTGTTTATGGGCAGGTGTGTGTAAAGGCAGTGTATATGTATATGTGTGTGTAAAGGCAGTGTATGTGTATATGTGTGTTTTTGGGCAGGCGTGTGTGTGTAAAGTGTGTAGGGGTCCTGGGAGGGAGGCTAACATTAGCCTTTTTTATTCGTCTAAACACTCACAAGAAGTAAATGCCAAGTTTTGGTGGAGGTATCAAACATACGGTATTCTTGCATTGAGATGGATTCAAATATCTTTGGCTCATCCCTGCCTTTCTCTCAGAATTCTAATTCAATAATTCTGACAAGCCTAAATTTCTCAAATGCTGTTGCATTGCTGTATTGAAGCCAAGTAAACATAGTCAAACAAGTGTCATCTTGTTGGAGACCATGGAACTAAAACACTAATATGAAGTGAAAGCAGGTAGGGATATGAATAATACAATCAGCATTATATAGGAAGAATGCAACCTCAAATATGATGTTCCTGATGGTCTACTAGAAGATATATACTAAAGCTCTTTCAGTTTGATCTGATTAAGGTGATTTCTTGGATTTGTTAATATTGACTACAAAATAACCTGTACAGAACAGACAATTAATGCTATATTACATCTTCATGTCATTGTATAAAAACTAAAATTACTGTTATTTAACATTGGTTTTATTTAACTTAAAATGAATATGCTTAAGGCAAAGCTTTCATTTAATGTGGGTAATTATGATAAAAGCTGTTTATAAATGCTTAAATACCTTACTTTTGTTCCGACACCCGATTATTGGTTATTTCAGTTATATTCTAAATTTATATCCTCTTTTTCAAACATGTAGTGTCATTTCTCCCGTTTCATTTTTCAAAAATCTAATATAACAATCTAATATGAATAATATGTAATCATTTTTATAAAGATCATACATCCTGTGAAGTGAAATACTTTTTACTTTCAAACATGAAATTTTCTGACAATGCTTCTCAATTTGTACTAAATATATTATCAAATGTTGCATAGGCCTTGCAGTTAATAGAACGATGATGGATCATTTACTTTTGAAGGTTACCTTTGGGTTTTCTTTCTGAAAGTAGAAAATAAACGGAACAAAACTATTTGCACATTATTTTAGAGAAAATAATTCAATAATTCTTGCAATATTAATTTTCAGCTATTTTGAAATTGTAAATAAATGTGCTATGCTTAAAGATGATAATGTATTGTTCTTGTGTAGTCACTCAAATTAGCGCCTTATCAAGGACATTGCTCGATCATAAGACAAGGTTTTTTTCAGAGCAAATGCTCTGAAAAATATCTCTCATCTTATATTTGAGGTTGTCTTATAATCAGACCTCTGCAGGGGACCTGGATCCTCCTCTCTGGCAGCCTCTGCTGCTTCCCGAACTTCCTCTGGGGCTTCTATGACGGAGCTCTGGCGTGACATGACCTTCCAGTGCTCAGTCATAGAAGCCCTGGTGGAAGTACCGGCCAGCAGAAGTGGAGGTTGTCTGCGCGCATCGCACAGACCTCCACCGGCTGCCCCACTAGACACCAAGGAATCTGAAGCACGGGGGACAAGTCTAGGGATACACTGGTAAGCCGGGAGGGGTTTTCTGGAGGCATATAGTGGGTTAAAAGGAATATCAGGGAGGCATATAGGGGTGTATAAGGGATACCTGGGGGCAGAGTGGCAAACAGGGGATTAAAACAGGAAACAAGTGCAACATAAATAAACCATAGAGTTGCATGTAAACAAAACAACATCTAGAACATCTCTTTTCATGTTCAATAAAAATCCATGTCCAGTGAAGACTGGTCCTGGTTATACAAACAGTTTCTGAGCCCTCTCTGTGGTTACTGGGCTCTTCTCACCACTTGATGACATGCTTTGAGCTTGACTGCTGTCATTAATACTAGTCCGTGGCATAACATCTGTACACTCCTTACTGCCGACAAGTGAGTGTGCCCTTGTAATACCAGGCGTGTGTGACCTGTCAACTGGATATTATGAATCAAGCTTCTAGTCATTTGCAGATCCACACGATTGTGTCGGTAGAGAGTTCCTTCAACGTCCACAAGATAAGAGCATGGTGCAACCTATTGCAGACAGATACTCATTCTCCAACTAATTGTTCGATCTCCAGGCAGCGGTTCCATACGGATTTGTTTTGCAATATTCAGTTCAGGCAAATCCCTAACGCATGTGTCATATTGTGCCTTGAACACTTGAAAAGTCATAACTTTTCTGGTACACCTTGTATCACAGAAGGTTCAAGTACCTTGTTGGCTATTGGTAAAGAGGTCTTTAATCTTGACATCAGTCTCTGCGCCAGACTACTTTCCATGCCCTCGGTTGGGGTGTTTCTCCGATGTAAGATGGCCTTCCATGGGCCTTCACTGTCACTTTTTGCTTTTTTGCATAAATTCTTCACTATCTTCACAGCGGATTCAGGTATGCCATTAGCTTGTGGATGACGTGGTGAAAAATGCTCGAACTCCCATTCAGGAGCAAATTTCCAGAATTGTAAGCTTGCACACTTTAGTCCATTATCATAAATCACTTTATCTGGATGGCCATGACATGCAAACTGTACCTTGCACCACTTAACTGTAGTTTCAGTGAATACGTGAAAGGGGCCCTGGGGGGGGTGCCTGGTAAATGCAGGTGGAGACCTGTATGCAAGTAGAAGACTGAAGAACTGGAGCCAGGTCTGGTACACGGAAGAGCCACAACACGAGGAAGAATAGCCGGGTCTGGTACACGGGAGAGCCACAACACGAGTAAGGATAGGCGGGTCTGGTACACGGGAGAGCCACAACACGAGTAAGGATAGCCAGGTCTGGTACACAGGAGAGCAATAGGGAACATAATGAGTAAGGCACGAAAGTCCAAACAGCACAATAACTGAGCACTGAATGAATCTCAGTGCTCAATTTTTTTTTTGCCTGCTAGTGGACGCCACACCTACGTGCGTGATGTCACTCGGAGCGGGTTCCCCATATAAAGTTGTGTGAAGGGCGCACGCGTCTACTAGACGGCATGCACCGAGTGGAGGAGGAGGTGCCAGACGTGGCACAAGACCTGCTGCTACGGACGAGCGGGCATCCCGGTAAGTGGTGCGAACCGGGACCCCTACAGTAAGTCAGGAAACAGATTAATTTCCCAAAAGTTTGTGTAATGATCGCAGGTACTCTTTCCTGGGATATTTGAATAAGTCCATGCTGACAATCTGCCGAGGATGTGTAGGTATCTCATGTGACATCATCTTTTTGTTGCAACTGTGCATATTCATTGCAAGTGGGACAATTGCTGACAAAGTCTTTGGTTTCATCCTGCATTTTGGTAAAGAGTAAAGAGTATCACGAGTTTGCCAGTAGCAAGCGTCACCACCAATGTGGCTTAAGTGTATGCGTATTAACACCTCTGCTCTCAGTGACTTCGGCACTATGACCCTTGGACCTTTGTACAAGATACCATTTTGTATGCTGATCTCATCTCTGAAGGTCCAATCTTCCCTCAGAATTTCAGGTGCTGTATCCTTTTCATCTGGCCACCTCATTAGGACTTAAGTGCTTGCAAAGTTGCATCTCTTTCTGTGTGCTGTATGAGCTGCTTGAATGACTTCGGCAAAGAAATGTTATTCCTGCTGCAGCAAACAAACTGCAAGATGCTCATGCTCACTTCCGGGTGCCACATGTTCTGTTGTAGCTCTGCTTAAGGTGTCACAGGTATACATTTCATATACTGGCTTGTAGACAACATTGAGGTTGTAACTAGACTTGTGCATTCGTCTTCGGGCGAACATGAAAACGAGCACGAAGAGGCCGTTTTTTTGTTCGTTCCGAAGGAACGTAGAACAGAATACAGTGCCGGCAAACCGTAGGCGAAGACGAAGACTCACAATCACGAAGAATCGAAGATTCTTCGTGATCGTCTTCGTTTTTGCCGCGCAACCGCCAAAATTTCAAACAGGAGTGAGCTGATCCTCGTCTGTCCAATCAGCTCACTCTTGTGACGTAACGCTAAGGGTCTCGTCCAATGCCTGTGCTGCTGTTTTTTGAATTCTGAAGGCGCCTTTATAAGACCAGAGCTTGCCTGAGAGATCCATTCATTTTTCGCTGTGACTGCTTTGGCAACACTGCTGTGCTGCATCCGAGCGTTACAGAGAGAGATTGTTCTGTTCTGTGTGAGACTGGTAAGCCTTAGCCTGCCATTTCTCACTGTGTACTTCATCCTCACTTCAGTGCTACTTAATTAATATATTTAATAATAATAATTTGATTAATTTAATTTTTTTAAAATTAATTTGTCATCAACTTTAGTGTAAGTGCTGTTGAGTTGACAGTGCACCCAGTGCCTCAGTGGCACTGGGGTGCCCTTGCCCTGGGCTGGCACTAGTGCCTATTGCCTGTCCTGCTTAAATAAATTAAATAGAATTTATAAATTACAATTTAATAGAATCTATAATTTAATAGTTCATTATAATATTATATATATATATATATTTGTCAGTCATATATATATATATATATACTATAGTATACTAGTGTAGAGTGTACTGTAGACATTCATCTACTAGTGTCTAATTTAAAATCAGTAATATTAATTAATATAATTAATAATTGAATTCATTATAAAATTATATATATATTTGTCAGTTATAGTTAGTAATAGTATACTAGTGTAGAGTGTACTGTAGACATTCAGAACATCTACTAGTGTCTAATCTAAAATCAGTAATATCAATAATTCTCTAATTCTTTCTTATCTTAATAGTTAATTAAATTAGCTATAAATAAAAGTAATAATATTAATTAATTACTACTAGCGTATAGTTCAGCTAATCTTATTAGTACTGGTGCTGCAGCTCTATAGTTTGTGCTTTGTTTTAGCAACAGTAAGAGACCAAGTCAATTTTTCTTAATTAATCTTTCATTTTATTTCATTTGTTTTGCTCACCTCAGTCCATCAGTGAAGTGAACTTGTTGGGCTAGTGAGTGCAGCCGCATAAGTGCTGTGTTTTTTTTTGATCAGCAAGCAGTGACGTTAACTGTTTTGCAAAGATTTTCTCATTTATTTTACATTTTATTTCAATTTTATTAAAAGTACCCTTAGTGTTTTGCTCACCTCAGTCCATCAGTGAAGTGAACTTGTTGGGCTAGTGAGTGCAGCAAGCAGTGAAGATAACTGTTTTGCTGTGACATTTTATTTTATTTCTAATTCTTTTCAAGAAAAATTGACTGTGACGAGCTGTACTAAGCAAAGCTTCAAGCTACTAGCTGTAGTACTAAAATAATTCTAATCTTCTTTAATCTTAATCTATAATATATTATAAATAATAATATTCTAATTCATAATCTATAATATAAGTAATTCTAATTCTAAATTCTAATTCATAATCTATATTCTTCTATCTATAATACATAATATATAAGTAAATTAGTTCTAATCTGTTAATATTATATAACTTAATATTAATTAATAAATCATATACTGAATCTGATTTAACCTCACTTTATCTTAGTGGGTTTGAGAGCGTCTGCCTAGAGGTAGACTTATAGTAAGGAAATATAGCTTTAGGCTAGCATAGTGGTAGGCTAAGCTCTTAGGTCCGTGTAAATTCAAATTAAAAATAAAATACTGCTAGTTATTAAATAGTTAATCTTGAGTTAATAATTTCAATAACTTTAGGATTTTGGCAGATTGCACACAGCACAGTGCAGTAGTGCATAGTTTTACTTTTTAAGCAGTAGCACTGAAGAGAACTTCCTCTAATTTTTTTGTCTTTAATTCGTTTTTCCTTTTTTTTATTTTTATTTTTTTATTTTTTTTTTTATAGTTTTTTAAACACTACACTACACTACTCTACACTACACTACACTACACTACACACACAACACAAAATTTGAAATGGATCCTCCTTTTGGGACTAAGGAGGGACAAGCTCCATCTACCACCACCACCACCACCACCAGCACCACCACCAGCACCACCACCAGCTCTAAGATGCAGCCTTTGCGTCAGTCTAGTCGGCCAAGTAGGCCAAGCTCTCGCTTATCATTTGGGGAAGCATTGCTTGAAGGATCATCAAGTAAAGGAAAGGCACCAAAAGCAGGCAGTAGTAGTGCGGCTAGGCCCACAAGCTCTATGGTTTTTTACGGAAAGCCTAAAGCACCAGAAGCACGTTCAAAGTTAAAGGGTAGCACAAGTAGTACCAGCCCAGTGACTAAAAAGAAGTGCCTTTTGCCCCAAGCAGCATCTTCCCCATCCACCAGCAGCATGCAAGGTACCAAGCAGAGCCAAATTAGCAGCAAGACTCAGAGGGGTCCCAAACCAAAGCGATCTCATTCCTTTGTAGGGAAAACCACCACCACCACCACCCCCGCCTCTACCACCACTAGTGCTGCGCCTACTGTTCCCACTGGTACCGCCACGCCATGTCCTCCTAGTACCTCTAGCAAGCCACCAAGTCCTTACAAAATTTTTGTAAAGACAGTTAGAGAGAGGGCTACACATAGTGGAACTCCACCTAGCGAGGTAGCAGAGTAGCCTGAGACTGAGAGGCCAAGTGCAGAGTCTATTCTTCCTGCTCGCACTACTACTAGTCACGAGTCTCACGACGATATCAGTCTTAGCTCCAGCCTAGCAGGAATTCCATTCGATCTGGCTAATGAAGAGCTAGACTATGAGCCAGAGGAAGTAGAGGAGATGAGTGGTCAGGAATCAGATTCCTCAGGGAGCAGTGTCCAAATGACTAGTGCACAATTTTCCCCTGAGCCTCCACCTTCTCCTTCTCCGCTACGATCATCACCATCACCACCACCAGCAGCAGCAGCAAAACCTAGCAAATCTAAAGCAATTAGCAGTCCCACTATGGCCAGTACTGTTACCACCAGTCCCACAACCACTAGTTCTGCCTCTGTTCATCCACCCCGAGCAGTAAGAGCAGCACCCAAGGCACACTCCAAGGCTATGCGCGCCCCAATTTGGGAGCACTTTGAAAATGTTGAAGAAGGGCGCTATGGAAAGTGCAAACATTGTGGGAAGCTAATAAGCAGAGGGAAAGTGTCTGGCCATTTTACCAGTGCTAGCATGAAGCATCACCTCAGCACTCAACACAACGCTGTGCTATTGGGGAAAGATGCAGAGGTAAAACTTAGTGCAGGCAGCATAGCTGGTGGCCGTGGAAAAACCCCAACAGCTTCTTCTTCTGAGCCAATAGCAGCAGCAGCAGCAGCAGCAGCAACTAGTGCTGGCAGCCAGAGACCAAGGCAGGTTGGAGCACTGCATGCCCAGCCCACCCTGGAAGAATTTGGGGCATTCCACTCCAAGAGAACGATGCCCAAACAGCAGGCCAATAAAGTAACGCGACTTATTGGTCAGTTCATTGCTGTTGGAGGGGCATCCTTCTCCATGATTGAAGGGGAGCCTTTCAAACAATTGATGGCGGCTGTGGCTCCACAATACACAGTTCCGTCACGTTCCACTTTCAGCAGGAACATTGTCCCCTCGCTGTATCGGTCCTGTGTTGCAGCAGTGAAAGAGGAGCTTTCCAAGGCTGCTGGTCAGTGTGTTCATTTCACTACAGATTTGTGGAGTGCACCTAGCGCCCAGCATGCCTTTCTTTCTTTGACAGCACACTGGTGGCAGCCCGGTGTGTCTAAGGAAGTTGCTGCAGCAGGCTACCGATCATTCCTTCTCCATGCAGAAGTGATGGATGAAAAGCACACTTCCCAAAATATTCTGCATGCGATTAGGAAAATGTTTAGCCTTTGGGTGGGAGCAGAGGCGGGCACCAATGTTGAAGTTGGTTTTGTGGTAACTGACGGAGGTGCCAATATGGTGAAAGCGCTGCGAGATGGTCATATTGTTGGTGTGCGCTGTGCAGCCCACATCATCCATCTTGTAGTGAAGGCAGCAATGTCAGAAGGAACTAATGTGGCAGCAGTAGTTCTGTCCCGCTGCAGAAAGATCGCTGGGCACTTTCACCATAGGGTTAAGGCTAGCCAACTTTTGAGGGAAGAGCAGGCGAGGTCAGGTCTTCCCGTACACTGCCTACGTCAGGATGTCAGTACACGGTGGAACTCCACGTTAGACATGCTAGAGAGGATTTTGGAGCAGCAGAGGGCAATCCATAATCTTGCCTCAGAGCACAATATTGGGATTACCTCTCCATTGAATAGGGAGGATTGGACAGTGATCGCCCAGCTAGTGGCAGTCCTTAAACCATTCAGGGATGCCACAGAAAATTTAAGCTCAAACACTGCCAGTCTGGCCCAGGTAATCCCTGTGTTCTCCCATCTAGGCAGCAAGATGGATGTGTTCCTTGGAAACCGTGAGGCTGTTCAAGGTGGCACTCTACATCCTGACGTAGCAGCCATAGTCAGGAAGCTGAAGGATCTGCTAAAAGTACACCTTCGCAAGCGAATGGAAGAGAGTCCCGAAATGATGCTAGCGTGCCTTTGTGATCCAAGAATTAAGGGAAAGCTAGCTTTGAAATTCAATGTTCTCAGTAGCTACCGGGAGCAATTGGTCAACAAGGTGCGTGACTGGCAGCGTAAAATGGGAATGCTGTCCGAGGAGGGTGAGGTGCAGGAGGAGGAAGAGATGATGTGGTCTGCTACCCCTAGCAGCAGCATCAGCAGCAGTGCCACAAGCAGCACAACACAGCTGAGTGGAGCAGCTGCGTTTTGGGAAGAGGCACTTGGCAGTATAGTTGGACCATCTGACAGAGCTAGCAGCAGAAAGGAGAGTAGTGCTGCTGAAATGGTCAAACTTTACCTCTGTGAAGTTCCTTCTGCTCCTAATGTTGATCCTCTTAGCTACTGGGATGAAAAGAAGAGTGTGTGGCCTGCACTCTCATGGGTTGCGCAGCAGCTTCTATCATGTCCGCCAACCACTGTTCAAAGTGAGCGCGTGTTTTCTATGACTGGAAACATACTGAGTCCACAGCGCTCACGCATGGCACCTCATCTGATGGAGCAGATTGCCTTTCTTAAATTCAATCTGCCCAAATTGGGTTACCCAGCTCTTAGCTTGGAAAGTTAAATTTTTTCTCTCTAATGTTTAAGGTAGTTTCTCCCCCTGGTTGCACTTGCTGCGGTGTGGCAATGCCTGCTACCTCCGCTGGTGTAGCCAATTTACGCTAGGGCCTAGTGTCTGAGCTCTGTAAGTCCGCTCCCAAACGCCTAGGACTGACAGTCTTTGGATGCTTTGCCCTGGGGTGAAACAGGTGAGTGGGTCGTCAATTGCCCACTCATTCACCTTTTTCCGTTTCCAACGCTGCTGCTGGTGGTGGTGCCAGTATCTTTTGCCAGTTCGCTTCCTGGCTGAAATCATGCCTCAGATGTCCCTAATGGAAAGGGTAGTTTCTCCCCCCTGGTTGCACTTGCTGCGGTGTGGCAACGCCTGCTACCTCCGCCGGTGTAGCTAGCTTATGCTAGGGCCTTCTGTCTGAGTTCTGTAGGTCTGCTCCCAAACGCCAAGGACTGACAGTGCTTGGATGCTTTGCCCTGGGGTGAAACAGGTGAGCGGGTCGTCAATTGCCCACTCATTCGCCTTTCCCAATTCTGCTGCTGCTGGTGGTGGTGCCAGTGTCTCTCTTCAATGCCAGTTCGCTTCCTGGCTAGTGTCATGCCTCGAATGTCCCTGATGGTAAGGGTAGTTTCTCCCCCCTGGTTGCACTTGTTGCGGTGTGGCAACGCCTGCTACCTCCGCCGGTGTAGCCAGCTTACGCTAGGGCCTTGTGTCTGAGTTCTGGAAGTCCGCTCCCAAACGCCAAGGACTGACAGTTTTTGGATGCTTTGCCCTGGGGTGAAACAGGTGAGCGGGTCGTCAATTGCCCACTCATTCGCCTTTTCCAATGCTGCTGCTGCTGCTGCTGGTGGTGGTGCCAGTGTCTCTTCTCTGCCAGTTCGCTTCCTGACTAGTGTCATGCCTCAAATGTCCCTTATGGTAAGGGCAGTTTCTCCCCCCTGGTTGCACTTGCTGCGGTGTGGCAACGCCTGCTACCTCCGCCAATGTAGCCAGCTTACGCTAGGGCCTTGTGTCTGAGCTCTGGAAGTCCGCTCCCAAACGCCAAGGACTGACAGTGTTTGGATGCTTTGCTCTGGGGTGAAACAGGTGAGTGGGTCGCCAATTGCCCACTCATTCGCCTTTCCCAATTCTGCTGCTGCTGCTGGTGGTGGTGCCAGTGTCTCTTCGATGCCAGTTCGCTTCCTGGCTAGTGTCATGAATCAAATGTCCCTAATGGTAAGGGCAGTTTCTCCCCCCTGGCTGCCTCTGTCTGCGGTGTGGCAACGCCTGCTACCTCCGCCGGAGTGGCCAGCTTACGCTAGGGCCTTGTGTCTGAGCTCTGGAAGTCTGCTGCCAAACGTCTAAGACTGACAGTGTTTGGGTGCTTTGCCCTGGGGTGAAACAGGTGAGTGGGTCGCCAATTGCCCACTCATTCGCCTTTCCCATTTTTCAATGCTGCTGCTGGTGGTGGTGGTGGTGCCAGCATCTCTTCTCTGCCAGTTCGCTTCCTGGCTAGAGTCATGCCCAAAATGTCCCTAATTGTAAGGGCAGTTTCTCCCCCCTGGCTGCCTCTGTCTGCGGTGTGGCAACGCCTGCTACCTCCGCCGGAGTGGCCAGCTTACGCTAGGGCCTTGTGTCTGAGCTCTGGAAGTCTGCTGCCAAACGTCTAAGACTGACAGTGTTTGGGTGCTTTGCCCTGGGGTGAAACAGGTGAGTGGGTCGCCAATTGCCCACTCATTCGCCTTTTCAATGCTGCTGCTGGTGGTGGTGCCAGCATCTCTTCTCTGCCAGTTCGCTTCCTGGCTAGTGTCATGCCTCAAATGTCCCTAATTGTAAGGGCAGTTTCTCCCCCCTGGCTGCCTCTGTCTGCGGTGTGGCAACGCCTGCTACCTCCGCCGGAGTGGCCAGCTTACGCTAGGGCCTTGTGTCTGAGCTCTGGAAGTCTGCTGCCAAACGTCTAAGACTGACAGTGTTTGGGTGCTTTGCCCTGGGGTGAAACAGGTGAGCGGGTCGCCAATTGCCCTCTCATTCGCCTTTCCAATTTTTCAATGCTGCTGGTGGTGGTGGTGGTGGTGCCAGCATCTCTTCTCTGCCAGTTCGCTTCCTGGCTAGAGTCATGCCCAAAATGTCCCTAATTGTAAGGGCAGTTTCTCCCCCCTGGCTGCCTCTGTCTGCGGTGTGGCAACGCCTGCTACCTCCGCCGGAGTGGCCAGCTTACGCTAGGGCCTTGTGTCTGAGCTCTGGAAGTCTGCTGCCAAACGTCTAAGACTGACAGTGTTTGGGTGCTTTGCCCTGGGGTGAAACAGGTGAGTGGGTCGCCAATTGCCCACTCATTCGCCTTTTCAATGCTGCTGCTGGTGGTGGTGCCAGCATCTCTTCTCTGCCAGTTCGCTTCCTGGCTAGTGTCATGCCTCAAATGTCCCTAATTGTAAGGGCAGTTTCTCCCCCCTGGCTGCCTCTGTCTGCGGTGTGGCAACGCCTGCTACCTCCGCCGGAGTGGCCAGCTTACGCTAGGGCCTTGTGTCTGAGCTCTGGAAGTCTGCTGCCAAACGTCTAAGACTGACAGTGTTTGGGTGCTTTGCCCTGGGGTGAAACAGGTGAGTGGGTCGCCAATTGCCCACTCATTCGCCTTTTCAATGCTGCTGCTGGTGGTGGTGCCAGCATCTCTTCTCTGCCAGTTCGCTTCCTGGCTAGAGTCATGCCCAAAATGTCCCTAATGGTAAGGGCAGTTTCTCCCCCCTGGCTGCCTCTGTTTGCGGTGTGGCAACGCCTGCTACCTCCGCCGGAGTGGCCAGCTTACGCTAGGGCCTTGTGTCTGAGCTCTGGAAGTCTGCTGCCAAACGTCTAAGACTGACAGTGTTTGGGTGCTTTGCCCTGGGGTGAAACAGGTGAGCGGGTCGCCAATTGCCCACTCATTTGCCTTTCCCATTTCCTTTTCCATTTCATTATTTTCCTTCTGATACACAACCAACCAAACATAACACACACAATAACACATATAACACATATAACACACAGTGACATCACACATAACACACATACACACACACTTACAATGCACAAAACACAAGGACCTTTTCCTTGTTATTTGCCCTGGCCTTCACTCACTAATAGCATTACATTAACACTATAACTCACACTTCACCCTATAACATTTTTCCATCCACATACCTGCCAACAGACCCAACTTTTTCAGGGACAGTCCTGCTTTTTTCCAGTCCTGTCCCATCTAATTTAGCTAAACTAGGTATGCAAAATGCAAATACACATAGGTAGTTATAGCTCGGTAGGTAACGCTACTATAAACATTTAATAAATATAATCAAGTACTAAATAATAAATCTAACTTTAAAATACATTTAAATAAACCCCTATTTTTTTTTAAAAAAAAACATTAAAATTAAATTATTATTATTTAGACATAATCCATCTTTAACCAAACCAGTGCACTGCTACTAATCTTAAACATAACCGTACATTAACCCTAAGCTATTTTTTAGTTCTTGTCCAACATTTTTCCATCAGCATACCTGCCAACACACCCAAGATTTTGGTGGACAGTCCTGCTATTTTCCAGTCCTGTCCAATAAGTAAGTTGGGTTGTTGCAAAGTATGCCATTGTAAATAGGTAGCAAATGTTAGGCATGTAAAGTGGTCCAAAATCAATTTAAAAATGTAAAATATTCCCTATTCTTTTATTAAACATCTATGGACAGTACACCTCGGTATGTGTGTGCAACTCTATTGGTCGTTTCGGCAGGGGGCTCGCCTGCCATCAACGAATGAAGTGCATTCTGCAGTTCTGCAATTCACTCGTTGATGCCAGACCAGCCCCCTGCCGAAACGACCAATAGAGCTGCACACACGTACCTTCACGGCAGCTGCTGCTGCTGTGATGTGTTATTAACCCCGTATTAACCCCTGCTAGGCAACCAGGAGGAAAACGAAGATTAAACGAGCACGAAGAATGTCCGCGAATATTCGCCCGAAGAGAAGACAGGAACGGGCGAATATTCGCGGAATACGAAGATTTTTTTTTCCCCGAAGACGAGCACGAAGACGAACACGAAGAGCCCCCTGGTGCCCAAGTCTAGTTGTAACCCTGCAATGTGAGCATCATGCTCTGCAAACACTTGGAAGCACACAAAAGAAGCTTCTTGCATATTGCTATTAGCGGTTTGTGATCAGTTTCAGCTCTGATTGAATCCTGGCCATAGAAATAATGATGGATAAACTGGCAGGCAAAAACAATGCATATAATGCATATAAACATTCCATTTCGATTTGAGCATAATTTTGCTAATTTGAAGAAAGTTCTCTGGTGTC
Organism: Spea hammondii; assembly: GCA_029215755.1. NCBI lineage: Eukaryota > Metazoa > Chordata > Amphibia > Anura > Pelobatidae > Spea > Spea hammondii. Next base: position 66,429,613 of record JARDYJ010000005.1, read on the forward strand.
AGGTGCATTCCCGTAATCTGTGGCCTGCTCTGTCACACTTACCACAAAGGAAGGGACTCGGGTGTGTAGTGGGGTGCCACTCTACTTGGTGGTGTCTTCTTTTGTCACCTCTGTCCTTTGCTCTGTCTCTCCCCACATCCAAACGAGGAGCAGCGGAGCATGATGAGGTAAGGGCGGTGATGTCGACGGAGGGGCGGAGCCTTTTCCCGCAACATCAGCTAACTCTCCTTTGGTTCCACTGATGACGGTGTATATGGGGCAGAGCCAGAGGTTTCTTGTATGAGGAGATGCTCAAGGGCTCTATAAAAGCACACTACATGCAGTTGCTCTATAATTCTGGAGCTTTCTTGATGACCCAGTGTTTACCAGTGTCCTTCCTTACTTCTCCTCTCTCTAGATTTTGATCTGCCTGCCTACCCTTGGATTGTTAAAAAGACTTTGCTTTTTGCCTTCTGCCTGCCTACTGACCCATTGGCTATGGTATGTATATTACCTATATGAATATCAAAGCCCCACTCACATTATGACTTATTGTGTAAGCATCTTGCAGCTCTTGTACATCATATTTATAGCTAAAGCTTGATCTGTGTGTATTAATTAATGGATTAATGTAAATAATGGTCCTTCAAAACATTTCAAAATGAGGTTAGGTTCTTCTCATCCTTTCATCTGTGGCCGAAAGCAGTTTCCATTTTTTATAGATATATGCATCAAGTTATAGCCTAGTTTCTACAAATGTTCCCAATGTTAAATGCTTTTCTTTCCTAATGTCTAAAAATAATAGAATATGTTATCACAAAAAATAAATCAAACATTTAAAGATCATTTTTTTTAAATAAATGAAGTTAAATTGTATTGTTAATAAGCTACAGTTAAGAATTCTTCTTTTTATTAAATATGTAAGATAGATGTGTATAATTAACTTTAGAATTGTTTTATAGATGATAATGTTTTACTAATTACTTCTTGAGTACAGCTCATATAGTGTAGGTTATTTTGTGATCTTTACATTGAACAATGACAATTCTCAACAAACATTTTCTGATTTACTGATAAATATAATTACATACATAAATACAGGCTGGGTGCAAAAAGAATGAGTATATAACTTGATTGGAGGAAATATCATAATCATCCAAATTAATACATAGCATAAATAAAAGGGTGCGTTTTCGTTGTTCACCTCGAATACCAAAAAAAACGAACATGACGGCGGTAAAACGTACATGAAGACGAAGACACACAACACAAAGAATCTTTGTGTTCGTCTTCGTTAATATCTCCAACTAATCTCCCTGGTCCCTTCTCCATCTAGCTAACCTTTTTACGCAGCATCCCAGGGCTTAACGGGAGCGGAAATCCATAGGTTCGCATGAGGAGGTAAAGGTCCAATTGGTTAATGCCAGAGGAGGCCACTGCAGGCGACCAATAGAGTCGCTCTTATGGACCTTTAACTCCTGTTTCCTCCCCATGCCAAGTTTCGGCATCAGCATATTGTGAGAGAGCATTGTCAGGGTCCGTGTTCCAGACCCCGACGCAGTAAATCACCTGAGTACCCGCTTCTCGCGGGTACCAGGTCCAACGCAGCATCTCCGGTCCTTTCCTCCTCCGCATCCCGCGTGGCTACCTCTGGAGGCGTCCCCTGAGCGGCAAGTTTGAGCATTGCTCAGTGCTCAGTTATTGTGCCCACCTGCTGTCCTATTGCTATTGCTAGTATCTGATCGTGATTCCTGTGTACCAAACCCGGCTATCACTTGATTTCTGTGTACGGACTCGGCTTTGTCCCTGGACTTCGCTATCTCCTTGTACCTATCGTGTACCGACCTTGACTTGTGTCCTGACTCTACTTTTGGCCCTTGTCCGCTAAGTACCTTGCGCTATTTCCTGTATCCTGCATCCTTGACTCCACTGTACCTATCTACCTGCACCTGACATAACCAGACTAAATAAATACCAGGTCATCAATATATCTGGCATACCAGACAATGCATGACCTGAACACATTTTCATCTCCAAAGACGTGGTATTGTCTTTACACATTGTCTTGTTAATATGTAGAAATCAAATACATAAACAACTTCACATCTACAAAACAAGGAAAAATAACCCACTTCATTGGGGCTTTATTATGTTATCAGTAATAATCATGTTTATTTTTACAATTTAAAAGTCACCAGTAACAAAATGGCTGCTGCCTATGTGTAAACCATCACATACAGACAGGGATATGATTCTTCTGTCAAATGCGACTGATATGTTATTCAATATGGAGCACGCTATACAGGGAGTGAAGGAGCTGAAAACGGTATTTCACTATGGTTGTCCTTTATGACCAATAATAACAATCTAGAAACCTACAGTAGAGAAAATATAGCGACACCACCTTAAAGCCAGAGGAGCAGGAAAACGTAACCCCAAAACAGGAATTACAACCACTGGAGCTGCACACTCTAATCAAGGTCAAATACATAGCAAACTTGCATAGGTTGGATAAAAACCCAACATGCAAATTTTTCTGGGATCCCAGCCAACTCCATTATTGTTCTCTCCCCAGTTATTATTGTGTTGACTGACATCGCAAAATAATTCTGGGATCTTAGACAACTCAAATTAGAAATATCTCTTCGGAATAATCTCAAACTCATTGGTTGCTAGGTTTTTTAATCTTCTCACAACATATGTTGTGGTGTGATTAAGTGATACTGTCAATTACTGTCAAATACCATAGTTAGATGATTAGCTGAAAATTTAAGATGATAAATTTAGTAAAAACTAGCGGAAATTACAAAAAAACCCTAATTTTTTTTTATATATTTTCCCTCTAAATCCCCTCCAAGTTTATCAATTCAGGTGTCCTGATTTCAGAAATACCTAATTTATATAGATTTTTCATACTTTCCCAGCAATATGGAACATACCATAAGGTGTACATTATTCGTATAGTTTGTTTGGGGGTTGTGAACAGGGGCAGGAGGGTTATACTTTTTAGATGTTGTGTTAGGGCAATGGGATGTAAGGGTTTTTTTTTTATTATTTTTATAATAATATATTATTATATGGGTCCTTTCAGTTATCCGTATGGACCCGGTCCGTGACAGCCGGGACTTCCCACGGTGGAAGTGCACATCGAGCAGACGTGCTGGCAGCGGAGGTTGTTTACGTGCATCGCCGCAGCCGGTGAACGTCTGCACAATGCGCTTAGACAATCTCCCGTGCCGGCACTTCCCTGTGGAAAGTGCTGGCAGGGGAGGCTGTCTCAGCGTATCAAAGTAGGATGCAGGTCCCCTGCAGTGCTGCGGGGGATCTGTATCCTAACCCTGCTTCCTGCCCGGTGCCCGGAACTGCATGTCCCGGGTGACGGGGGATACGAATGGCGCATTCCTGCGCTAAACCCCGAATATAGGCCGCACCCCCACTTTAAAGACTTAAAGTGGGGGGGGGAGTGAGGCCTATATTTGGGCAAATACGGTATTTTAATATAATATGATGAATATACGCATACAAAATATTGTAATAATAATATTGTAAAATTAAGTTTAACTAAAAAAAAAACATTGACTCAAACTAGACAAAAAACCTGGCTACATATTGCAATATATATGTGTTTAACAAAAATTTAGCAGTTTTACATTTTTTCATCAATTACACTTAAATCTCACCGACATGTAGCACTAATCTAATAAAAGCTTTCTTTTATTATTAGATATCCCCCACATATTGGAAATGAAGGATTGCTGCACACAATCAAAAATGTATTTTTTTAAATTAGGCTTTAAGATGTGTTTAAACATTATGCTTTCAACTTTTCACTCAATATTTTCATAACTTTTATTAGTTCCTTCTTATAAAATGTAATTTCATCTGATTTCATTTACTGATTCCTTAGGAATAGTCTACACTAAGAACGAAACAAAAAGTGAGTGTCTACAATCAACAGAAGCATCTGAGCCATCCAAAGGATCAGTAGTAAATATGAGCTTGTTGCTCAAGTAAGCTTTGTCACGCTTCAGTTTTCAAGGACAGCATACACAACCAACTTAAAGAATAATACAAATCACATTGTTCTACATTAACTATGAGATGTAGCGTGCTGACATAATGATTCGATTACACGTTTTTACAAATATTTGATTTAGAACCCTTAATATTTGTCTTCCAACATAGTCGCTGACACATGCATCACACTATGTATTAACAACAGCAGCAATGATTAATGAATAGGTGCAGGGCCACCATCCAGGAGGGTACAATCATTACAGTTGTAAGGGGCCGAGCTATCCTGGGGACCTACTCGGAGAGAAAAAACTTCCCTCTGTTTAAAAAAAAAAAAATCTGCACTGGACCATTTATTAGAGGGGGCTGGAAGAAGAGCTTCACTTGGGTAAAGGAGGTCTCAGTCAATTAGGAGAGATATCACAACACTCCTGATTGGCTAAAAATTCAGAAGCCTCCCTGACATAGCTCAGTGTAAGCTACAGCTAGCACCAGGTAAGAAACCCACAGTGTGCGTGATATGTGTGTGTGTGTGTTTGTCTGTTTGTGTGACTGTGTGTAATTTCTGGTAAGTTGTAAGGGGCAGAGGCGTATCTAGTGAAAATAGCGCCTATGGCAAGCACTGAAATTGCGCCCCTGTCCAAACTTCCACACATTAATTCACACTGTTTACTACCCCCCATCCCTCCCTTGTCACTTTCTAACCCCTTTCCCTCCCTTTTCTCTACTACCCTCCTCCTCTCCCCCTTTCTAGTTCTCTCACCTTGAGGTCCAGCGACGGGAGTCTTCTGTCTTCCTGCACTGCTGCGGTGCTTCACTGCTGAGCGCCGTATAATGACGTCATATTTTGGCGCTCAGCAGTGAAGCAGCGGGCACCAGCGAGCGGCTTTTAAACGCTGTCTTTTTTTTTTTTTGATGCAGGGGAGAACGAGGGCCGTTGCTAGGCGTCCCTCTCTCTCCTCCGCATCAAAAAAAAATAAAAAATAGACAGTGTTTAAAAGCCGCTCGCTGGTGCCCGCTGCTTCACTGCTGAGCGCCGAAATATAAAGTCATATTAAGGCGCTCAGCATGAAATGCCGGCACCGGGACGGAGGTAGAGGGCTCGTGGAGGAGAATGAGGGCCGCCGAGCTGTTGCTAGGCGCCCCTCTCTCTCCTCGGCATAAAAAAAAAAAGACGGCTTTTAAAAGCCGCTGGCCCCTTTCAAATGGCGCTTATGGCACGAGCCATAGCTGCCATACCCTAGATACGCCTCTGGTAAGGGGTAAATTGTCTGAGATTGCTCATGTCTGGTAATGGAGGAGGTTAATAGCCTGAGACTGCTCATGCCTGGTAATGACTGTGTATATTATATAATATATTATTATAGTGTGGTTCCCAAGGCTTCCTAATAATTTCTATAATATAAAATGTATTATATGTGTATGCAAGATATTATGTATATGCCTGTGTGTGTAATCTCATCTACTCCATATTCCAAATGTTCTTAAATGGCATAAATAAAATTTGGTCACTCTAGAGGCATCCCTAGTCTTACACGACACTTCGATGGTGCCTTTGTCCCCAAATGGATTATCTGTGGTATCTTTGCCACCAAAAAACATGAGTAGAAGAGACAAAACTAGCTATGTAGAGGGAGGGTCCAGACGATTTGTTCTGTAAGTGGCCCCAAAACTTTTGATGGGGGCCCTGAATAGGTGCTCTGGACCAATGAAGTCCTGGGGTTCTTCTATCTTAAGCATACAAAGACAAGTGCTATGGATATCAAGGCATTGAATGGGCCTTAGAAATAAATGTAAATCTTGAATTGTGCTGTCTTAAATGTATGTACACATTTTTACTTCATACACATTGTTTGCTGTATACCACAGATAGATATGTGTATAGATGTGCTTAATGTCAAGTAGTAAACAACACACAATTCATATGTATTAGACATTAGATATGTGCAAACATTTCGGAATATTTTTTTGGTTCGTATTTGGCCCATTCGTTTTCAGGCAATTAATAATATTCCCTGTCCATTCAGTTCGGCTGATAAATGCAAAGTTATGCACTTCGAGTTAAGGAATGCACAAGCAACTTACACCCTAAATGGTAGTGAATTAGGGATAACAACAAATGAGAAGGATTTGGGAAATGTTCTTGACAACAAATTAGGCAACAATGTGCAATGTCAGTCAGCAGTTGCTAAGGCCAGTAAGGTATTGTCGTGTAGTGATGGGAAGTTCGGATCATTAAAGTGAATCGGATCATTTCGATTCGTTCACTGAAATGATCCGATTCATGATCCGAATCTTCGGATCACTCAGTGTGACTCACAGGAGTTACTGTTTTCCAGTAACTCCGTGCAGGTACACTAACGATTGGCCCCGCCCCTTTCATTATGAATCCTCCCCCCTGTCTCCAGTGATGTCAATGAAGGCAGAGAGTCATTCAAAGATTCGGATCTTACAGAGATCCGAATCTTACAGTGATCCGGATCACTGTAAGATCCGGATCATTGTAAGATCCGGATCTTTGAACGACTCTCTGCCTTCATTGGGATTCGAATCAGTCAGATAATATCACCATACTGTTATAAATAAATACATTAATAATCACTGCCCCCAGGATTTACATTCCCCTTTACCTGCAACTGCACCTTAAGCTAACTTTATTAAATTAATTAAATTAACCCTCACCATTAAATTAACCCTAAACACCCCATCAACCATGTCTGCCCCTAAAATTAACCCTTAACACCCCATCAACCATGACTGCCCCTAAAATTAACCCTTAAGACCCCATTAAGCATAACTGCCCCAAATTAACACTAAAGACCCCATTAAGCATAACTGCCCCTAAATTAACCCTAAACATCCCGTTAAGCATAACTGCCCCCAAATTAACCCTAAACACCCCATTAAGCATAACTGCCCCCAAATTAACCCTAAACACCTCATTAAGCATAACTGCCCCTAAATTAACACTAAAGACCCCATTAAGCATAACTGCCCCTAAATTAACCCTAAACACCCCATTAAGCATAACTGCCCCTAAATTAACACTAAAGACCCCATCAACCATACCAATTTATTAGGTAATTTATCTGGAGTACATGCAATTAATTTTGGGGCAGTTATGGTTAATGGAGTAGTTAGGGTTAATTTCAGGGGCTGTTATGGTTAATGGGGTCTTTAGGGTTAATTTCAGGGGCTGTTATGGTTAATGGGATCTTTACAGTTAATTTCAGGGGCTGTTATGGTTAATGGGGTATAAGGGTTAATTTTATGCTGATGACTGAGGGTTAATTTAATTAATTTAATACAGTTAACTGTAGGTGCACTTATAGGTAAAGGGGGGCAAACTTAGGGGAATCTAAATCCTGGGGGCAGTGTGAACATTATTAATGTATTTATTTATAAAAGTATGGTATCAGTAATATTCTCTGTAAGATTCGAATCTCTGTAAGATTCGGATCCTTGTAAGATCCGGATCCCTGTAAGATTCGAATCATTTGAATCATTGAATCATTCGAGTCTTCGGATCATTCGAATCATTGAACGAGTCTCTGACTCTATGAGTCATCGTTCCTCTGTGAATTAATGAGCTGTAACCTGACCCCAGAGTCTATGTCTGAGTGCTCTGCAGATGACTCACAGCTCTAGGATCAGGTTACAGCTGAATGATTCACAGACTGAACCGCTACAAATTAATCGTTCAGTCTACTGAACCGATTCATCCGGATCACTAAAAAGAACCGGATCAAATGAACGATTCGTTCATGATCCGGACATCACTATTGTCGTGTATAAAAAGGAGCATCAATTGCGGGATAAAAATATAATTTTTCCTCTTTATAAATCAATTGTAAGACCATACCTTGAATATGCTGTGCAATTATGGGCACCTATTCTAAAGAAGGATATAATAGCACTGGAAAAGGTGCAGAGGCGGGCTAGAAAATAAATAAAAGGAATGGAACACTTTAATTATGAAGAAAGGTTAACAAATTTAAATCTGTGCTTGAGAGGGGATATGATAGCATTATATAAATATATTCGAGGCCAATACAAACCATTGTCTGGAAATCTATTCATAAACAGGACTATGCATAGGACATGTGGTCATGCATTTAGACTGGAAGAAGGGAGATTTAGTCAAAAAAAAGGCAAAGGAAAAGGTTTTTTACAGAAATGACTATAAGGATGTGGAATTATCTGCCTGCAGAGGTAGTTTTATCAGCGTCTGTACAGACATTTAAACAGTAACTGGATGAATACTTGCAAAAACATAATATTCAGGGATATATTTTTTTTTCCTCCTAGTTTGTTGCAAAATTGGAAAGAGCTACAAACTGGATTTATTTCTGCCTTCTTTTTGGATTAACAGTACCGTATTTGCTCGATTATAAGACAACCCTGATTATAAGACGACCCCCAAATCTGAATATTAATTTAGGGAAAAAAAAAAAAAAAGAAAAAGCCTGAATATAAGACGACCCATTTACCAGTAAATGTTAATTCATCTAAACTATTTTTTTTTAATAAAAGCTATGATTGAGAAAAATATTTTGGTTTTATTTATTTCCTTCTATTTTCCCTCCTGCCCCCCAGTTATGCACATTTGCCCAAGAAATGTCTTATACCCCCTATATGCCACTGTGCCCCATGATATGCCTTATACCCCTATATGCTACTCTGGCATTTAGAGGGTTAAAAGGCATATTATGGGGAAGAGTGGCATATAGGGAGGTTTAAGGCATTCAGGAGGCAGAGTGGCGTATAGAGGGTTAAAAAGGCATTTCTGGAGGCAGAGTGGCATTAAGGGGGTTAAAAGGCATTTCACAGAGCACTCTGCCTCCAGAAATGCCTTATGCCCCCCATTTATAACTCCCCCGCCCCCCCCCCCAAACTTACCGTTGCTTCTGACTTCCCTGTCATGTATCCGGGGCAGCGTGTAGATCCCACGCACTTATGCTGCAGCCGGAAGGAGGCGTGGCTAGCAGCGGGGGTTGTCTGCGTCCATCGCGCAGACCTTCCCCGACTGTCAGAGATCAGAGTTCCCCGCACCGGGGACTCAGAAGTACCATTAAGTGGGGCGGGGGGGAGACAGGAGGATCCAGGTCCCCTGCAGCTGCGGGGGATCTGGATCTTAGTCGTCTCATAGTCAGACCTATTTGAGGTCTGATTATAAGACGACCCCGATTATAAGACGAGGGGTATTTTTCAGAGCATTTGCTCTGAAAAAAACCTCGTCTTATAATCGAGCAAATACGGTAATTAACAGATGCAGGAAAGGCTGAATTGATGGACGCATGTCTTTTTTCAGCCTATGTAACTATGTATGAATGTTCTTCCATGTGGTCACTTTACAGATAATGCTCGGGTGGACACAAGTGGCCTCGGCCAAGGATGTAGACACTGAATACGTGGAGTGGACCTTCAAAATCGAGAGAAGTTCCTTCCTGCCCTGCGCCCAGAAAAAACTGCAGAAAGGGCTCCTGATTAGAGAGAGACTGAAGTTCATTGACCCTTCTTGCCGAGGTAAGGGAGACCAGGAAAACCACCATGAGGGTAAGAAGTCTGGGAGATGCGTCCTCCAGTGGCTCAAAATAGGTGCCCATCAGCTTTTTAGAACGGTCTTCTTGCATATATAGCATGCCTGGTTCTTGGTCTTAGAGGAAGCCTTCCTAGGGGCATCATCATGGGCTGGAGCCTCAATCCAACAGTTATCAGACACCTTAGAGGAACAACAGCCAGCGAAGCATAGAGAAAAAAGGCCATACACAACAAAAAACGAAACCATTTTACCAGCATGAGGCCCTAAATATGGGCTGTAGTGATAAAACCTCCTTCAAAAATTCTAATCTGCCGTCAAAACAGCAACTAATGACTCGCTTCCTCCTCCAGGGATAGTGCGGATAGAACGTACCATTGAGGTACGCATGACTGGAAGAGCCGACAGAAGAGCTGAAGAAGTGTGGCCGCCACACTGACGACACAGACGCTGCAGGTAAGCCCTCAGGGTACAGGGAGGTCCACCCAAATACCTGTGTATTCCCTGGAGCATGGAATGGGTGAGGGATATAGGCACCCCAAGAGCCTAAAATAAAATCTTAAAAAATCCTGTAAAGGATTAGCCTTACCTGATTAGGGCAGGAACACTGGGGAGGAGAAAGCTTAATCTTTTATTTGTTCCTGCCCTACCTGGAAGAGGTATCTCTCTTTCTGTGAAACCAGGAATGGCAAGGGAAGAATGATGCCACATGTATAAGCTTCTTGGCCTTTTGACTAAGATCAAGTGTAGTACCCTAGTGGTAGGGGGAAAGAACTTGATCCTCTGGCCTTTGGGCCGAGGTAGCTTGGAGCCCGAGGTGTCTTATTCGAGCACCCAGAGTATTCCTGGGTCGCCTTCACAACCTTGCACTATTGTTGTCGAAGTGTGTGCACAAAGAGCACTAATGGCACCTTTTCACTCTTCGACCCTTATGGGCCTTAGAGTTATAGTCAATTTTTTTTTAATCGGCCACAGGGATATGGCTGGACACTTATTCAATAGATTCACAATTTACACTATTTTGAACTATTTTGTGGTTTTATTTGAACACAGCGAGAACACCCCTTACAAAAAAATTACTGCAGTTTTTCTGAAGTAATACTGCAGTTTTTTGGACATGAAAAAACTGCACTTTTACTGCACATTTACTGCAGTTTTACTGCATTTGTACTTCACTGTACTGCAGTGTTACTGCCCATTTACTGCACTTTTTTTTTTATATTGCAAACCTACAGTTGTACTTCAATGTACTGCAGCTTTATTGCATTTGTACTTCCGTACAAAAATAACTGCAGTAAAACTGCAGTACAGTGAAGTACAAATGCAGTAAATCTGCAGTAAATGTGCAGTAATACTGCAGTAAAAGTGCAGTATTGCAGTTTTTTCATGTCCAAAAAACTGCAGTATTACTTCAGAAAAACTGCAGTAATTTTTTCGTAAGGGACTGGCACCGATTCTTTTTTGTACATGGATTTGGGAGAGGTAGTGGATGCCTTATGGCTCCCTACCTCTTCCTTACAGTGGTCCACCTCTTCGGTGTGGGGACCAAGAGAATCCGGCCCTCCTCCCAGGCAAAGAATTTACGAACGATCAGGCCACTGCTGCGGCTTCCTCACGGACCTCACAGAAGCACCTCACGAGAAGCAGGACACCTTGGGCTTCCAAAAAAAAACCAGGGGGTAAGCCTCGGTGCTTCTTGGCCTTTTGGCTAAGATCAAGTGAGTACCTGTGAGAAAGGAAAGCTTGGTCCTCTGTCCTTAAGGCTGGGGTGGCATCAGAGAGCCCAAGGTGTTAGTGTCCCCTAGCATGGATTATCTGGGGCACTCGGCACTGTGATCAGTGTGTGTGGGGGCACACTTTTTTATCACGTTGCACCATGATGCACCTTTTTTTTTATACCCACTCTTAAATTGCCCCAGCCATTGGCTGGTGGTGGAGGGTGAATCTTACCAGTCATTGGCTGGGGCCTGTGATACCTTCACTGGCACTTATTTTGGCACTGACACTTTTCTGTTTCTTCGGATTCTGAGCATGTTTGATTCAGGTTTCGGAAGTGAGTTAAGCACCATTGGGTCACCTGAAGCTACAGTGAAGCTGAGCCCCCGAAGACTCAGTCCAGTATCAGTGGGGGGACTGGTGTGTGCCTTCTGGCACACCTTTCGGGGAAATCCTAGAAGTTACGGCCCACCCATGGCTTCTACCTGGGTGGGAAGGAAGGGGATGCATATCCTTTCAGGGAGTGCATGCCCCAGAAGATGAAGATTGGGGACTTGGCTCCACTGTGGCGTCCACAGTTTGGATCACCACAGCACCTTTTATTCATGATTGATGAACACACGACAGAAGGTGACCGAAGAGCACAACCTCGGGCTCTCAAAAAAATTGGGGGTAAGCCTCTGTGCTTCTTGGCTTTTTGGCTAAGATCAAGTGAGTACCCGTGAGAAGGGGAAAGCTTGGTCCTCTTGCCTTATGCTGGGGATGGCGTCAGGGAGCCCAAGGTGTTATAGCGTCCCCTAGCATGGATCCGTTGGGGCACTCAGCACTGTAATGAGTGTGTGGTTGGGGGCACACTTTTTTCCCACGTTGCACAGGTTGATAAGCACGTTGTATTCACCTTAGATCCCCTCATGATGCACTTTTTATACACCTACTCTTAAATTGCCCTGGTGGTGAAGGGTGAAGTTTTCATCTTACCAACCATTGGCTGGGGCCTGTGATACTTTCACTGGCACTTGTTTTGACTCCGACACTTTTCAGTTTTTTCGGATTCAGAGCATTACTGATTTCAGGTTTCGGATGAGTTAAGCACCCTTGGGTCATCTAAAGCCACAGTGAAACTGAGCCCCCAAAGACTCAGTCCAGTATTGGTGGAGCCAATTCACTTAAGTGGATCTCCTCTTGGGGAGATCCTAGAAGATCCGGCCCACCCAAGGCTTCTGCCTGGATGGGAAGGAAGGGGATGCATATTGGGGACTCGGCTCCACTGTGGCTTCCACAGTTTGGATCACCTTCTTCATGATTGATAAATGCATGGCAGTAGAGATGGAAGAGCATGACCTCGGGCTCTCAAAAATAAAAAAAATTGGGGTAATCCTCCGTGCTGCCCTTGTCAGGGCGGTAAAGCACTGTATTGCTATGCTTCTGTATACTACAGTGCCCCCGAGGTTCCCAAAGAGCTGTGTTTCCTGCAGTCCTTCCTGATGGTTGAAGTTTCATGTTCCAGGTGGTCATGGGGAGAAAGAAGCATCGTCTGGCGGGTCTACCAAGTGTATATAAATATTTATACACAATCTCTATTTCTGATAATCCTCACGTTTCCCTCCCTTAGTCTCCCTCTTACATTGAGAGTTCTAAATGTTTTAGGAGAGCTATACGTTTTATTTGCAAGGTTTATTATCTAATGTGAAAGTGATTTCTCTGTTTTAAATCACTTTATTTTCAGTTATTTATTTAAGTAAATTTGAACACTATATGAACTATGCCAGTGCTCTTGCAGTTGGTTCTAGCCCATTACATGATATCATGGCCCACAGTGATATTAGGAACTAATGTGTACTGTATCTTATTTAAGACTAATGTGTTTTTCAAATATGCTTTAAAATGCAGTTTGTGCCTATTCCAAATAAAACATATTGGTACCAGAACCCAACATGTGTAGTGTGGCCTAACATGGCTAGTATTCAATTATTTCCATGGCTGGTTTTAAATCCTACACTGGTCAACCCCAATGCAAATCTCTGCCTCAAATAGATATATAGCTTATTTTCTGACACCCAAAAAAGGTTTACAAAACCATCTCTTTTGAAAATCCATTCTCTTTCACTGTTACACACATTAATTTAAGTAGTAAAAAAGGCTTTTAGTTACAAAAATATAAATATATACTTGCAAATTTGGTTTTACAATATATTGACTATGCATATTTATATTTAAAAAAAAGTCACACTCATGTTTATTAAAATATGTCACTTTGTGTTTCACAATTATCAGCAGGATAATTCAAAGTAATATTACTATTCATGGCCATTTCATGGGTTTGTGACAGTATCTCATAAATTTTAAGATTTCGCTGTAAATTGTCTGCTTAAAAGTGCAACACAGACGTTTTGTTAGCAAAAGACTAGCTCCCAAATAGAAAATAATCAAACTGACAATAAAACTTCTAGTGTAGCATGTGTCAGCATTTTAGTTTTCACTCTTTCAATTTTTCATTTCCCCCAAAATGTTAAATTGTACACTTTAAGAAGCATGTGTAAATGATAATTTAAAATCTACTTACAAAGGAGAATAGAAATGTAGCACATAAATTATATAATATAACAATAAATCGTTAAGATGTTGTTTTGAAATACATTGTGCCACATACAGTAGCCAGATGACCCAAAGTTCTGCTGAGAATGTGCAAGAATCATAGTGAGGTATACTTCCTGCTTTCAGAAAAGGCAGCTGGAAAGGAATTCAATTAGATAGAACCCTATTTTTCTTGATCCATTTCATATGCCTGGCCAATGTGTATCATGGCATCCTCCCCAGTTTCCAAGATGAGTCGGGAGCATCTGTGGTTGTCTCCTTCAACTTCTTTGTTGCATTCATAATACAACATGCCAGGCACAATTAAGATAACATATGACTAATCCTCGGATGTTGCGGCTGGCATCCCTGGTGCTCCAGAACTGTTGCTGAATTCTCCAAAGGTGGTAACTATTTGGTCAGGTATAGAAACTTCCCAGTGGCCTCAGTAGATGTCATGTTTGTTTTTGTTTTGGTTTTTTTTTAATTACGCAAGTCAGAAAGACCCTTTTTTCTAGTTTTCAGCTCCCCATACAGTAACTTACTGACTTGGTTTCCATAAAGGTAAGACAGACTTGCTGTAACTTATGTACAGGTCAACAATCCCGGCCTTCTCCATGATCATCCTGATTTAACACAGTGTTAAGGGCTTCATATAGAGGGGTCTAGTTCACCTCACATTTTAGGCCTTCCCTTACCAAAAATTACTGCATTTGTACTTCACTGTACTGCAGTTTTACTGCACATTTACTGCACTTTTTTTTTATATTGCAAACCTACAGTTGTACTTCAATGTACTGCAGCTTTATTGCATTTGTACTTCCGTACAAAAATAACTGCAGTAAAACTGCAGTACAGTGAAGTACAAATGCAGTAAAACTGCAGTAAATGTGCAGTAATACTGCACTAAAAGTGCAGTATTGCAGTTTTTTCATGTCCAAAAAACTGCAGTATTACTTCAGAAAAACTGCAGTAATTTTTTCGTAAGGGTTCTGGCAGGGTCTTAGCATTCCTCCTGCCCTGTCTTCAGGATTCCACTCACAGAAAAAAATCGACCAATCATACATTAGAACTTCACCCAATGCTACATAACCTATCTTCAAGACAACTGAGTTGTTTAATAGCTTCCCCTTATAAAATTTAACAAATAACTTCAACTTAAAACCTTACTTACCTATGTAATCATCTTGTGAATACAGATGTCCTACAAGCATCAACTGACTTCATAATCGCACATTAGGGGAACTGTCAAGTCGAAGGCCAATCTTTGGACTTTGTGGCTGGTGTCAACTAGTCCTCCAAAACTGGTAACTGGCAGATGGACCTTCTCCATGAGTGATACCTACTATGCCTTGGTATACAAAAATCCTGAATATAAGACTACCCAATAGGGTTTTTTTTTTACTACTAAATACTAATTCATATGTAAACTATTTTAATAAAAACTCTATAATAGATCCAACATCTCTATGTCTATCATTTAATAGACAGAGATGTTGTATCTATTAAAGAAAGGGGCTACCAACATTTCAAGATGGAAGGCATCCATCACCAAAGGGAACTTCTACAACCAGGAGATTGGTTCACCAAAATAGACCTCAAGGATGCCTATCTTACAGTAAGAATTTTCCCTGATCAGAGATTCCTTCAATTTCCTTGGAAAGGCAGGATCTGGCAATTCACATGCCTTCCCTTTGGCCTCTCCTCAGCACCTTGGTGCTTCACGAAGCTTCTGAAACCGGTAGTTTCTCTATTAGGGAGCAGAGGGGTCAGACTAATAATCTGTCTGGACAACCTCCTTTTCATGGCACTCCAGAATCTCGGATTTGGCATCAACTGGAAGAAATCAGTATTGAGTCAACAAATGTAATTCCTTTGTTTTCTGATCAATTCCATCGATCAAACATTGAGTCTCCCAGGTCCCAAATTGAGATCCATTCGAAAGGAACTTAAGACCGTACTGTGAAGGGATTCTTTATCCCTCAGGACTCTAGCATGCATCGTGGGTCTATGCAGCTTCAATTCAAGCTAGTTTTTCCGGCACCTCTCCATTACCGAGCCCTTCAGAGATTGAAAGCTTTCTATATTCAGAGAGGACTACAATACTCAGACGAAATATGTATTTCGCCAGAGGCAAGAGAGGAACTGATCTAGTGGCTATGACACATCAATGTCTGGAATGGGAAGGCTATATTCGTCAGCCAACCAGACCTAGTGATAGAATCGGACGTGAGTCTGTACGGTTGGGGTGCACGATGCGGATCTTCAGAGACAGGATGACGCTGGTCAGAAGAAGAAAATCACCTCCGCTTCAATTGTTTGGAACTTCTGGCCTGTTCCATTGCAATCAAGAGTTTAGTGAAAGGCAAGTTCAACATATGCATACTACTGAAGATGGACAATATCTCTGCCGTCCAGTATATCAATAGCTTGGGAGGCAGGAGATCCAAACATCTAGCAGACATAGCCAAAGACTTTTGGCATTATTGCTTAGATCGTGGAATTACTCTCAAAGCCGAATACTTACTGTGGCGGATTGGAATTCCAGATACCTCACCGACTGGAGCGATTGGATGCTACACAAATAAAAATTTCAAGAAATTCTTGGCATATGGTGACCACTTCACACAGATCTGTTCGCTTCTCATCTGAATTGACAACTGGACCAGTTCTTCAGCTGGCAATCGGACCCGGATGCGATGGCGTTAGATGCTTTCCTTCAGGACTGGTCCAAGACACAGAATTATGCCTTCCCACCCTTCACATCAAGTTACAGAAAGCAACTATAGTACTTCTTACTCCCTTTTGGCCAAACCAACCATGGTTCCCGAACCTCCTAGAACTTGCCATGGATTTTTCCTGCCTTCTACCGAACTGAAAGAATTTGCTAACCAATCCAATGGGGAATCATCATCCTCTTCTGGAGGACAACCAGTTGCATTTTCTAGCTTGGTTGATGTCAGAATCCCAACATCAGAGTTTCAAATTTCGGAAACAACTCAAGCTATCCTTTCAGAGGCCTGGGCACCGGGTACCAAAATCATTTATGGATCGGCCTGGAGACTATGGTCTAGTTGGTGCCTGCGATGATGTCTGGATCCCTTATCTGCAAATATTCCCTCGATCCTGAATTTCCTATCCAACTGCTTCGATGAAAGTAAAGAGCTTACAAAACCATTAATGTCTACAGATCGGCTATTTCGGCAAACCTCACCCCATTGACAATGTTCCTGTTGGACAACATCCTTTGGTCCGTCGACTAATGCGAGGGATATGAATTAGATTTCCTAGATATTCCGATACTTGGGATGTTAACCTAGCCCTTAACATGTTTGAATCATGGACTGATAACTCTAACCTTTCATTAAAACATTTATCCTGGAAACTGACTTATTGTGTCTTGTTTCATTTAAATGCATATCTGATGTATGAACTCTAGACATCTCTAATAGATCCTTCATCCATGAGGGTGTTATATTTTATGTCTCTAGACGAACTAAAACTATGCTACAGTCTGTTTGTTATCCAGCCTTTTCAGCCAGGCCAAAATTATGCGTAGTTCATTGTCTTAAAGAATATGAAGAAAGAACTTCAGGTTTTAGACCTGTGGATGTCCACCAATTATTAATTTCTTTCAAGAAACCCTTTTACCCTGTTACCACTGCCACCCTAGATAGATGGGTAAGACAAATTATGATATTGACGGGTGTTGATATGTCTAGGTTTGGGGCACACTCCACTAGAGCTGCTAGGGCTAGATTGACGGATCTCCTTAAAGCAGCCAATTGGTCATCGGAATTTACTTTCAAATCTTTTTATTTTAAACCAAATTGTCATGTCAGTACGCATTTTATTAATAGTTAGCTTTAAACTAGCATAATATGAGCATCCTGTCTTCATTAAAATACAAAGTGATGTAAAGTCACACTTTTATTAAAGACAGGAGGCGAGTATTATCCCTCCCTGGGACCCACCACAATAACAGTTTTTTCTCTTTTGTTTCTTTTTTTCAGGTTAACTTCCGGATAATGGAACTTAACTTTATCTGGATTGAGACTTGGCCTAGTCTTCATTGTTTCTGCTGTGGTTCTACTTAAATGTTAATTCTTGTTTTCATTATTATTTTTTTGCATATGGCTCCTTTTGCCTTATTTCTCCAATCAACTCGCAGAAATGAAAGAGGAATACTTAAGGACTGGGACTTATATATAGTGGACTGTATGCTGATTGGCTACACATTTACATATTGTGTTGTTAACCCTTTTCTTGCCTAAACTTTTTTTTTCCTTTTATACTTTTTATGCTATTTTGGAGTAGTGAAGAAGGTTAAAGCATAATACTTGCCTCCCGTCTTTAGTAAAATTGTGACTTCACTTTGTTAGGAAAATCCTGAATTTTTGGGTGCTGCTGAAATATATAAAAATATGTACATACAACCATGTAAGGAATCGTGCACGCTCAGCAAATACAAATTAAAAGCACCTAATAGTAACATTTCTGTATTGTCTACCATGGAACTAAGTGGGGTTGCATTTGTTTCTTCAGTTGGGTTGTCAGTAGTCTAAAGGAAATAGGGCTGTCGACCAATGGACTACTGCTCGATGGGCAGTCTGGGTGGCTGTTAGGTACATTAAACTGTCTCTTTAAAAAATCTTGCCACTGAGAGCTGTTCTTCCTCAGCTGATTTATATGGGTTTGCACCTAGGAGGGAATTTAGAGATAACACTATTAGGGCCCTGAATCTGATCCACCTGACAAATACATCTAGACAAGGATGGCTGTTATTGTCCACAGTTACAGAAAAGGCTTTCAACAGTGTGACTTGATCCTTTATAGTGGTAATCCTGTCTTACATGAGATTTGACAATAGGCTTGTGTGATGGGTCCTCTCTCTCTATACCTTGTCAGCAAAAATCAGATTTAATGTTGCTCTGTCTTCTTCATTCGAAATCTTGATGCGTTGATTCATACTGACTGTTAAACTGCCATTGAAAATTATCAGTTGTAACATGACTATTCAAGGTAGAGAGAGCTCTCTGGTTCATCACTGATGACCCCTTTTTTATGCTATTTCACAACTTGTGCTTTGTGACGGTTCTCTTATTGAGGCCTTTCTAATGAAATCAACTGGGATATTTTAGCACTGTGTCTGTAGATTTCTAAATGTATGTTCACTTGCCTTGAAGATTGTAGAGAACGCTTATAAAATCCATTTAGTACAACACGCTGACCAATATTCACAGTCCATGCTACCCTTTCACACATAGTGTGTCTCTGGACTCATGCTTCCCCACCTCACTTCCCAATCTAAGTTTACAAACACTCTCTTATCATATGCCTTTTCAGTGCTGCAAAATGCATGACAGCACACACGACGGCTGCTTTGAACTTTGTGGCTGGGCAGCCACTTTGAATGTTGGTCTGCCGGCCCACGGACCGGCTTTAATTAGTCGGTAATTTAAATATATAATGTTTTATCCACTGTGTAATCTGCTAAATTTTGGCCAATTTAAAATTATGTTAAAATTAAGGACCCACCTATTGGTTGGAGTCTATCAACCAAAAAGTGAACATATTTAAGGGCTTCTCTAACAGAGCTTTAGCCTTTGTAGTATATAGTACAAAACGCATCAGACAGTTTGTGTCTTGACTGGCTAGGCGCAAAGTTCAGTGTGAACATTATCTGAATAAAATAATCTTTGAAAACTGAGATTTTTGCAAAGCTCTTTGCGGACAATGCTTGGGACATCACACTAATTTGATTTGCCACAACAAATTAGAATTGATGAACTAAAGTCACCAGATTTCCAAGAGTAAAGAGTACAATGGTTTTGGGTACGTAATTTCTCCTCAAACCCACCAAAGACTGGATCTGATGGTGTTTTATAGCGCTTGAAACAAATGGCTAATATAATTTATTAGCCCGATTTATAGATTCAGAACTCCGAGTATATACTGTACATAACGTGGGTTTTACTATTTGAAATGACAGGAAAATTTTACATTCACACTTATGTCAATATGGTTGTAACGGATGCTGGACTCCCATATTAAAAATATTCTTGGGACTTCTTTACATTAACTTGCACTGGTTAATTTGTAATATTTTGTATTTTTACAATGTTGTTTTCATTTGTATGTGTACTAATAATGTCTCACTGTTTAGTCTATGTTTGAGTGTAACTTCCCTTATCCCTTCACCTCTCCTGTGTATTCACCATTGTTGACTTGTGCATTCGTATTCGGGCGAACAGGAAAAGGAACACGAAGGGTGTGTTTTCATTGTTCAGCCCGAATACCGAACATATGAACATGGCAGCTGCAAAATGTAGACGAAGACAAAGACACACAACACGAAGAATCTTCGTCTTCGTCTACTAATCTCCTTGGTCCCTTTCCCATCTAGCCTACCTTATCTACGCAGCATTGCAGGGGTTGACGGAAGCGGAAATCCGTAGGTTCGCCCGTCAGGGGTTAAAGGGCCGTACAAAAAATGGCAAAAAAAGAAGAAAAAAAACGTACACGAAGAATGTACATGAATAGTCACCTGAACCGAGCACAGGAACAGGTGAATATTCGCGGAATATGAAGACGAAGAGTTGGCCGGCGTCCAGGTCTAGTTGTACCGTATGTGTGATGAGATTAGTCTGGTGCCAATGTTACCTGTATAAGCCTGTGACATTGTGTTGTGTGTTAATGCTTTCCTGTTTCTTGTGTTTGTCAATTCCCCCTCATTGGGTAAAGTGGCTATATAAAATATGCTCAGTCCCAAAAAAGTGTTTTCTTGCATCCTGACTGGTGTGCTGTGTTGTAACAGGTGGTACAGTTCTTTGAGAGCACCAGAGTAGCTACACATCTTGTACCAGCTTTTGCTATGAGGATGGTGGCAGCAACAGCCAGGAACTCCAGTTGCACTAAATTACAATTAGTTACGTAGTCTAAATGTAAGAGAATTTGTTTTCAAACATGTTTCTGCCAAAGCGTGGCAATTATGGCTTGATTAGTAGCTCATTAAAGCAATGCTGCTCCATCATCCAGTACAACATTGTTTTTGACACAGAACAGTTATTAAAGCCACATTAGTGGCTAATTAGGCAAACAATGCCAAACCACTAGAAATAACAGAAATGCTGTTTAATTCTTGTAAGCAATATATCACAGCTAACAATTTCAAAATTGCATTTATATCTCCATAAAATATCCTTGAATGTTTTCCTATGTAAATTTCCATGTTTTTTAAATTTTCATGTGCAATGCTATAGGTATGTTCACTTGACAGCATATATACAATAAATAGTTAAACTTAACCCTATAACCTATTAGTCCCCGGGTTTTCATAACCAAAGGACCAAAATATATATGTTTTTGTAATTTTTACCAAATGTTTGTCAAACCATGATTTCCCTTTTCCAGATTTGATGAACCAACACAAAGTATACATCATTTTGTCCAGGAGAATTATGGCCTTCTTTTAAAATCATAGAAATACACAAAACATAATAATCATTAGTGATAAGCGATACAAAAAACTACAGTAAAATAGAAAAAAAATATTTTACAATCATGCTTAAATTTTCTTATCTAAGTGCCACAGGTGAACAATGACACAATTTATGTTAAGCAATATCTCCAGATTACATTCATACCCTACCAACATAGATGTTTTTCTTATATTCCAGATGGCTACATCCATGCTTTATATTATCACATATTACAGTATTTGCTCAATAATAAGACAAGGTTTTTTTCAGAGCAAAGTTTGGTAGAGGAGGAATAATGGTCTGGGGCTGTTTTGCAGGGCTTGGACTAGGCCCCCAATTCCAAAGCATAGTAATGGTACTGCTATAGCATATAAAGACATCTTAGACAATGGTATGCTTCCAGCTTCATGGCACTTTCCTGTTCCATTAAGAATATTTCCTGTAGCCCTTTGTGTTAACTGTGAAGGAACTTAAGTGATATGCACAGAACCATAACCTTAACTGCATTGAACACTTTTGGGATGAATTAGAACAAGCCAAATTTTATTTTGGCTGAATAGGCACACATTTCCATAAACACACTGTTTTGTGGAAAGCCTTCCCATTAGAGTGGAGGCTATTACCGTCGGAAAACGGGGGATGCAACTCCATATTAATGCTTGTGGTTTTGGAATGGGATCTCCAACAAGCTCACACAGATGTGATGGGAAGGGGTCCACATACTATAGACCATGTAATGTACATGTTGCGGTGCTAGGCAGAGCCGGCCTAAGGTGTTCCGGCGCTCCTGTGCGAACTACTCCTCTGGTGCCCCCCCTCTGCCCCTTCAAACTACCCCCCCTCTGCCCCTTCAAACTACCCCCCCTCTTCCCCTTCCTTCAAACCATCCCCCCCCTCTCCCTACTTCTCTTTATCCTAACTTACCTTGAGGAGTCCTGCCGGCATTTCATGTTGAGCGCCGGAATAGTCCGGCGCTCAACATGAGATCCCGGCACTGCGACGGAGTCACGGAGAGTAAGGCGCGTCGAGCGGTTGCTGAGAACTTCACGAGCAACCGCTCGGCGCCCCTGCCCGGGACATAAATGAAAACATTGTTGGTTTTTTTTGTTGTTGTTTTTTTTAACTTTATTTACCATCCTCCATGTTAAATAAAGTTAAAAAAAACTTTATTTAACATGGAGGATGTTAAATAAAGTAAAAAAAAAAACAACAATGTTTTCATTTAGGTGCAGAGGGGGCGGCAGCGGACCCCGCGGCGGCGGCGGAGGAGGACTCCGTGGCGGCACAGGTCGCACACCCCTGTCAGGCACCACCAGGATTCAAACCTGCAACCCTGTGGATTCTGGGTTTATCACCTATCCACTACTCCACCAGGTGAATCTTGGACTGCAGTGTCCTTCTACCTCTCCTTGGACCATGCTGTTCCCTAATGCTCTTGAAACACCTGCCCCTCGTTTGATCAATTAAGGCTTAATATAAACCAGGCATCAGCTTAGCCTCATTGCTAGAGCATTGTGTTCCTGGCCCTGTATACTGAGCTACTGCTTTGCTGCATTTGATCAGTCTCCTGTGTATGACTCTTGGCTACGTCAACGATCCAGTTTTGTGTACCAGACCCCGGCGTGTTCCAGACGTACCTACCTGTCCAGCTGCTTCCAAGCCTTGTGTCCTGCCTGAGGGCTTCCTAGCCGTCTGCCCTGCCAGTGGGCTTCCTAGCCGTCTGCCCTGCCAGTGGGCTTCCTAGCCGTCTGCCCTGCCAGTGGGCTTCCTAGCCGTCTGCCCTGCCAGTGGGCTTCCTAGCCGTCTGCCCTGCCAGTGGGCTTCCTAGCCGTCTGCCCTGCCATTGGGCTTCCTAGCCGTCTGCCCTGCCCGTGGGCTTCCAGTTTCCTGCCTGTTTTTCTCCTACTCTCTGAACACCTAAAGATGGCGCCTAAAAGAAAATCTAAAGCTAAAGTAGCGCACAGCCCTGAACTGGACACATCAGCTGGCCTACATCCATGTTCTGAACCTGCCCCTGCATTGAGACTCCTCCCTGATCCGGCACCGAGTGCCCTGACAGAATGCCAAGGCCATACCAAGGAGTCCGCGGGGATGACTGCAGTTCTGGACTTACTGGCGGAATGTCTTTTGCAGCTGTGTAAATCCGTACGGTCTGTGTTGGAATGTGAAAGCACCAAACAAAAGCCTATGACTGTGACCAAAGGCAAGAAAGCACCACAGAAGAGTGTTAAGCGTGAGCCTCTCACCAAAGAAGAGAAACAAAAACGGCGAGAGGACAACTTGTGTTATTATTGTGGTGAGACCGGTCATAGGATCACGTATTGTCCGTGGAAACCTGCTAAGTCACCTGCAACCCACACTGACCAACCCTGTGCCCAGGAACCTGCATATGACACCAGCAACCTGTCACAGCGGGAGCACACCCCGTCTCTTCCTCAGCCCGGTGAACCAGAGGCTTCTCATGTCACGGCACCAGGAGAACCTACACCATCTGAAGCCATGTCAGAGGATCTCCAGAACATGTCGGACGACCCTGACTGGTCTGACATGGATTATGCTTCGTCTGAGGCTGATATGGCATACTCACCCGAGAACAAAGACACCAAGGCTGTTTGTGCGGTTGGGATCACCACTCCCATCACTCACAAAAGGGTACATAGGAAACCCCAGACCGCTAGACACTCCCTTGGGGCTCCCGGTAACGTCCTGGCGTCCGATGGGACAATCGTGCACAGGAAAGACCTAAACCGCTACGAGCAACTGCTGCGCGATCAGAGGTCTGGTACACCCTCCTACGTTCTAGCCTCCACCCAGTCCAGTCCTGGTGTTATCCAACGCCAGGTAGAGAGACTCTGTGTACAGGGGGAGTTCCTAACCCCTGACGAATGCAGAAGTCGGACAAGACAATTGCTTCCCGGAACCATCGCCTCTGCGCATCCAGCGGCTAAGGCCCATACCACCCAGGCCAGCGCACCTAAGGCCATGTCATCAGAATGTGTGGTGGCGTCTAATGGGACTGTCGTACGTCGAGGTGACCTGCAGGTTTTCGAAAACGCTCTACGTGTGAGAAAAGCTTTCAGCACCATTGGCTACTGCCACACCACTGCTGTCCTAGGAACGCCCGGAGGACGCTCCTTGAGGGGGGGGTACTGTCAGGGTCCACTCTCTGCTCCCTGAACCATGGCTGAATCATACATCAAGCTAATACATCTGCTACCACTAGTGGCCACCCTCCTCCCTCTGGAGTGAGCTGAACCTGATTATCAGGTACAGCTGCGCCTCATGAACTGAGTGAACCCTGCCTTTATAAGACATGCCCTGCCCATCAGTCAGGGCCTTGGCATTGATGTTAAAGGACTGCCTTTGCTCTGAGCCGCTACCTGTACCTGAGCTTGGGCCTGAGCCTGAACCCGTGCCTGAGCCTGAACCCGTGCCTGAGCCTGAACCCGTGCCTGAGCCTGAACCCGTGCCTGAGCCCGTTCCTGTACCCGTGCCTGAGCCGGTACTCGTGCATGATCCAGTACCCGAGCGTAAGTCCGTACCCGTGCATGAACCTGTACACGTGCCTGGCCCGGTAGTACTCCGTTCCCGTCCGCCCTGCCAGTGGGCCTCCGTTCCCGTCCGCCCTGCCAGTGGGCCTCCGTTCCCGTCCGCCTTGCCAGTGGGCCTCACCTGTACCTGTACCTGTGCCTGAACCTGCCTGTGGGCTTACCTGCCAGTGGGCCCGCACCCGAGCCTGTACCTGTGCCTGAACCTGCCTGTGGGCTTACCTGCCAGTGGGCCCGCACCCGAGCCTGTACCTGTGCCTGAACCTGCCTGTGGGCTTACCTGCCAGTGCACCTGCACCCGAACCTGTGCCTGCACCTGCACCCGAGCCGGTACCTGCACCTGCACCCGAGCCTGTACCTGCCTCAGCTCCCGTCTCTCTGCCTCAGCTCCCGAGCCTGCACCTTCCTCTGCTCCCGTCTCTGTGCCTCAGCTCCCGTCTTTTCCAGTTCTGCTACTCTGTCTGTACCTATCTCTCTGTCACCATGCATAAAGGAGTACAGACAGAGTCCCCCGTATCCCCTGCACATGGACTCCTACCAGACCTGCTCGCCCGGGTCCTGACAACCCCAAAGGCCGGCCCTGGTGCTAGGATTCCAAGATTTTGGAGTGTGTCCGTTTCCAATCCAACCCAGCTTAATGTTTAAAAGTTACAAATACTTTTTTAACCTTCTTTTGTGCTTTTCTGTTTAAGTAAAATTTTTCTAAATACTGTATTTACCACTATTTTGATGATATGATCAAATAGCTGTTCCAAAACTGTGGCATATTTTAGTACCAGAAACAAAGCTGCAAATTTAGGCTTTTAATTTACTATTTTGTGAATCCCAACTGGGTTTTCCATTTACAAAGAAACAAACGGCAAGCTACAATTGTATATTTAAAAGTGAAATAGCAAAAAGGCAAAGATACATTTAGAAGAATAGAATTATAAAATAGAGTACCCATTTACAAAATGAATATATATTATATATTACCGTATTTGCTCGATTATAAGACGACCCCAAATCTAAATATTAATTTAGGAAAAAAGAAAAAGCCTGAATATAAGATGACCCTATAGGAAAAAAGTTTTAACAGTAAATGTTAATTCATATAAACTATTTTTTTAATAAAAGCTATGATTGAGAAAAATATTTTGGTTTTATTTCCTTCTATTTTCCAACCTGCCCCCCCCCATAAAAGACATAAAAAAAAAAACACAAATGCACATAATTAATAGATCCCGCAAAAATTCTACCTGCCCCACCAGGGGTTAATATATCAACAGAAGAAACACAGGGCAAATGAGCATAAAAATAAAGATAATACTTACCCAGTGCTGCTTACTTGTCCTGTTTTTCTTCTGTTGATATATTAACCCCTGGTGGGGCAGGTGGAAGTGGCAGTACACAGTGCACATCGCGCACTAAAATCCAAATCCCCAGCAGGCGCTGCAGCGGGATCTGGATCCTCTCCGGCAGCCGGTAGGGGTCTGTGTGATGCGCGCAGACAGCCGCTTCTCCCCTCCGCTTCCGTTGGGGCTTCCATGATGGAAGCCGCACCGGAAGGTCACGTGACGCCGGGTTCAGTAATAGAAGCCCCGGCGGAAGTGGAGGGGAGAAGCGGAAGGGGAGAAGCGGAGGATGTCTGCGCGTTTTGCACAGACCCTCACCGGGTGGCAGAGAGGATCCAGGTCTCCTGCAGCTCTGCGGGGGGTCTGGATTCTAGAGTTATGATCCGATCTCTATTTGAGATCGGATTATAGAAGGACGGGAGTTTTTCAGAGCGTTTGCTCTGAAAAACATAATTTTATAAATCGATAAAAATCGATTCAACTAATCGATTATGAAAATCGTTGACAACGATTTTCATAATCGATTATTATCGATTTTATCGATTCGTTGTTGCAGCCCTAGTCCATACATACAAGAACTTGTATACAGCAGGTGACTTTATATACCCCCAGCAGATTCCGTAGCACTATTACAATCAGTACAAATATCAATGTCATAAAAAACAATACAGACATGCAAAATGAGTTGAAGCTCTTTACATTAATTTAACAAGATAACAGATAAATAAATAAAAAAATAGATTTAAACAAACTTTATGATGCAGATGTAGGGAATATTTTAAGGAGTGGCTTTGATTCATGTGGCAAGGTCATAGAATCATCATTTACATGAAATACACAGAAAAAGTGAATCTTAATTCAAAGGGTGGAGATGAATTTGGCCTTTTTGTTAACATTTTGAATTTGCAATGATGAACCATCTTACATATTAGTACATTTTGCTTCTCTAAAAATGTGAAATATATTTCTGTTTAAATTTTAAAATATCCACGTGTATTACTGACAAGAATTTACTGCTCTTCGATGTCACTTTGATCTTGTCTCGGTTCTGAGCACGAATTGTCTCCTCCTGCTCTAACATATCTACATTAGTGTCATTCATAAGCTCAGTAAAGAAACAGGACAGAAAAGGTCAAAGTCACACAAAAAATGTTTTAGTTGACAAAAGGCAAAGGCCTCTTTTGCACATAAAAAATGCATTATGAGTATAGTATATAGGGATAGTAGTTAAACCAAGAAATATACAATATTGAATCTTAGATGAAATATATTTTATTTACTGTATAGGGATAATGGGATTTGTTAATATAGAAAAAACAATATTTTTATTATTCTGCATTCCCCTATCTAGGGGAATAAACATAAAGTTGACATAAACAACTGTATTAATTAAATGGCAAATAAAAACCTTGTAGTGCTCATACAAATCAAGAAATACAGGTTAAGGACTTTGAATCTGCCTCCTTGCCCGCTTTGCTGAAGATTTTACATGGCATCGCATAAAGCCCGGTATACACCAAAAATGACATCATGATGCAAAAAATTATCTACTTACCCCATTGAGCTATGTGATCTATATGTTTGGATCAGATTCTTCAGGTCACATAATCTGGTCGTAACCTGGACCCGCAAAATTCTGCATTATATGCAATAAAACTTACATTCTGTGCTTTAGCTTTATTTTATTTGGTTCCGGTGATTTTTATCTGCAAACTTTAAGCCACCATTGTAGACAGTCAATATTTTGAGTATTTTTCCCTATTCAAACACCCCAATGATAATGAAGTCCTCCTTGATAAGGAGTAAAAGTGTTTGATTAGTAGATAAGGAGTAAAAGTGTTTGCTTAGTAGATTAGACAGAACAGAGCTAACACCATATAGCACAACTTGTGACCACAACTGCAGCTGATAACTCCAGTCTTGGAGTTGTTATTATCCATGTTTGGGCAAATCTTGCTTTACCCATAACGAGCGTGCAGTAGACTTTTCTAGTCTTGGTCCCAGTTTTAAACATAAATGAAAAATTGTATAGCTCATATTGCTGAACATCTTTAAATGTCATTGATACATAACAAAGTGGTATCTTTACTGAAGATGGAGGTCTTGAAACCAAGCTTCCCAATATGGTCTGAGGTCATCATCCCAGCCTTGTTAACATCCTTTACTCAACGAAAATGAATGAGTGACAAATACGAGAGGATCAAAAATTCAAACCACTGTAGACGGCACTCCTCTTCTAGTGGAAGGATTTTCTTTTACTAGTACTCTGAAATGGAACTCGTCGCTGTCAGGAGTGAGTGCAAGTGAGCCTATTGGTGGCCTGCCAGAGGAGGCCCCTGTAGGCGACCAATAGAGTCGTTCGCACGGCCTTTTAACCCTGGACAGCGAACCTATGGATTTCCGCTTCCGTCAACCCCTGCGATGCTGCGTTGATAAGGTAGGCTAGATGGGGAAGGGATCAGGGAGATTACTAGACGAATAGGAACACGAAGATTCTTCGTGTTGTGTGTCTTCATCTTTTTCTACGTTTTGCCACCGCCATGTTCGTATGTTCGGTATTCCAGCTGAACAACGAAAACGCACGTGTTCGTTTTCATGTTCGCCTGAATACGAATGCACAAGTCTAAAAATTATTTAAAACATTAGTTTAGAATTGCAAAAGAGGCTGCTTTATTAGACCTAGACAAGTTGGTTGAAAGAACTTTGAAAGAATTTGGAGGCAGGTTTCTAACCGTTTCTTAAGTTATGTGAGACCTAACCTTTTATGAAATACTAACTAAAGTTTCTTTCAGGTCAACATCCTAAGATTATATGGATTGTTGGATATTCATTGATTTTTGGCCACAGAAAAGAGCAGCGCAATGTAGTTATGGAGAGAATTTTGGTTTTGATGTAAACAAAGTTCTTATATTTTGGTTAGGAGTGTGAGGTTTTGGAATTTGTCAGGAATTTGAATATGTAGATATGTTACCTTGGCCGAATGTTATCATTATTCAATGATATACATAAAACTAAATCAGTTAAACTACTATTGTTTTTTCATTTTAAACCTGAAATGATTTTCTAATTGTTTGGTCTGAAATAGTACCTAGATCTATCTAAATCAAAAGACCTGAATTCAAAGAACTAGAAAGAGTTAGGTATAAGCTGAACAAATGTATGTTAATGGAGGGTCTATTCAGTTTTAGACATGCGGATCTTGAGGAAAATTCTGAAGGTTTATATAGAAGTAATGGTGTACATTTGTCAGATATTGGATGCAATTTTCAATCTAAACCTGCAGAGTATGGTGGAACAGGCCATTTTTTGATGGGGTAGGGCCACAAATGGTTTATATATATCCACTTGTGGTGGTTGTGGCAAACTGGTAATCCGTTTGTTGACCTTCTGGCTTAAGGGCAGTTGACTTTCTTTAAGTTCATGTAATAAGGTTGTCTAAAACTCTGGGTTTGGGCCAAGAACTTTGTGGTATATGTTATTACGCTTCAAATTGGTTTGTTTTGTAATTGTAATGTTTAAGCTAAATAAAAGACCACGGCTGTTTATTCAAAACATTTGTTTTAGGGTTTTTATTTCAAAATGTATTTGTTGTATTTACTGTATCCCTTACAACCACATGTAGCTCTATTCCGATAACCTGTCTAAAAACACATGTGGGATGTCCTCACTAATTACACTTTAGCACTTTACAATGTTCCCAATCCAACCCTGCTTTATTTTTAAAAGTTATAAATCCTTGTTTAAGTTTCATTTTTTCTTTTCTTACTTTTTTCACCGAGTTTAAGGTTTTGTAATACTTTGTTACTAAAATTCTGCCAAGAGCTGTCTACTGCCTGATGTCACCATTTTAATATTTTAATGAAATGATCAAATAGCTGTTCCAAAACATGGCATTTGTAAGTATCAGAAACAAAGCTGCACATCATCAATGAATACATTATATTTTGCATTTCTTCATGTCTCTGTGCCCCTTCACTTTTGCGATAAATCTCACATAGTGGTTAGCCAGTGAGTAGGCAAACAGTGACATACCTGTTGTTTCACCCTCAATCTGCAGAACACATTCAGTCTCTACAGCTAATACTTTTAAAAAATAGATTATGGCCTTTCAGAACAAATGACATTTAAAAGATTATGCACTTGTCCATATCTATAAAGACGGGCCACCGCATCCTTAAAAATAGATTATGGCCTTTCAGAAGGGATGACATTTAAAAGATTATGCACTTGCCCATATCTATCAAAATGGGCCTTCCTTAAATCTTGATACCATACTATACTTCCTGTACCTTCCCTAACCCAACTCAGCTTATATTGTACTCCACACCAATAGGAGGACATTTGTCTAACAAATAACAATAAAATACAACCAGGCAAAGTGGGAATATAGTGATTATGATAAAAAAAAATGTTGAACATTTTAAAGATACTGAGTGTTACAGAATCCTAACAAGTGATTCGACAAAGCTTTACATCTCACAGCTTCAGGACAAGAGGATGAGATTCTACTTCCTTTTTACTGCCTAAAATACTAATTTCACCCATTTGTAGACAGACGTCATCCCATGAGACACACAGTACCCTGACAGCTTTCTTAGATATTCTCATAATGTAAATTAGATTGATCTTGCTACGCAAAACAAAGCATACTAATTATTATTATGACTATTATGATGCGAGGATCATTTCATAAATAGACAGATACCAAAACTGTTGCAGTTCAGTTTAATAAATCCTGCTGAGATGTCCTGCTACTCTATCTCTTGAGTAGGGGGGGGCATGGTCATTTGGAGAGATCCTCCAATCTCCCGTGACTATTACAGTGTATTGTATCAGTGATTGAGGTCTGTCCAGGGGAGGGCTGGCAGCCTACTGCCTGGGGGTCAAGTCTAGTCAAGTGGCCCATTGCGCCACTGAATCAGCCCACCATCAATGCCCATCTTTTCCTGATTTTCTAATGCATATTGATGTGATGATATTGCGAGTACATCAGTACACAAAAAAAAAGTCATCATACATGGGATGCCTGAAGCCATAATTTAGTGCCACTAATCCTTTTTAATAAAATATGCAGATTGATATAGATTAAATAACACAAAACCATTACTTTTCCTCTCACTGAAGAAAGTTTTGTCCTCTGAAGTGACTACAAATTCAGGAGTGAGTTTTATCTCTGCATAAGTAAAAATGAAATAGTTCTATTTATTCCTATAGTAACTAAAGTGCCAGGAAACAGATGACCAAATATACACACCAGGACCGGCTCTGCCAACCGACACCCAAACACGCCAGGACGGGCTCTGCCACACCAACATCCAGATACACACACAGGACAGGCTCTGCCACACCAACATCCAGATAAACACATACACCAAGATAGGCTCTGCCACAACAACACCCAAACACATACACCAGGACAGGCTCTGCCACACCAACACCCAAACACACACACACCAGGACAGGCTCTGTTACACTGACACCCACCGGAGGGGCTAAGCTACGATAATAATAAAAAAAGTATTCTCCACACCCCTTTTGTGTTGTTGCCCCCAGCCTGCCCCGCTTTAGTATTGATTCCCCCTTGTGTATTGATGCTGCCAGCACAGAGAAAATGCTGCCCTCCAGTATGGGGGATATATATCTGACTAGTATGTTCCTTCCATGAGTCTGTACGTGGGCTGGTCAGCAGAATGTAAAAGTTATTTGTGTCCTGGAAAACATTGCCGATGTAGTCACCATAATGCCCTCCTATTTGTGTATTGCCCCGAGCTAGCCCCACCTAGATTGGAAGCATCTTGCCACCTTTGCCCCCAAACAACCTGCCTGTGGCATCTTAGCTTCAAACAGCATCCATGTGGCATCCTAGCCTCAAACAGCCTCCCTATGTAATGCTATCACACACATATTCATTCATTTACTCATTCCTAAACATTCATTCACATATATTAATCATTCACAGATACTCATTCATTTCCTCAATCACTCATACGTATTCATACACCCTCCCTCACCCCTTAACTGAACTGCAGATCTCTCGCTTACAGACTTCCGCAGGGGCCGCTGCTGCTTCCCTCTGCTTTGCTCGCAGTCTGTGTGAACAACTTCTCTTGCACCGCCTGGGGAAGCAGGAACAGAGCATGTGACATGGTGTAAAGGCACAAGGGCACCAGCCCTAGGAGTGTCCTGCACTTAACCTAGAGGTGGTTAACCCTTGCCCCATGCCAGTGACCAATCGCACCAACCAGAACGTTGTTCCATACAGCTAACAATAACAGGGGGCCGGCCTTGAGAGAGTCCCTAATATCCTCTTCTGACCCCGTGTCCTGCCTCCACCAAGGGGAACCAACCAACCATCACGCAGCCCCTTACTACCCAGATACTGGGGAGGGGGTCTGCCTGGCATCACCTCAGTTATGTTGCCCCTGCATCCAATGCTTTCTCTCCGGGGGTGTTCTGTAGTATGATAAAAATCTAATTTAAAAAGTTAATCAATCAATAGGTATTACCTAAATTAGATGACAGCTTGCTTTGCGTAGTAAAAAAATAGTTGGTGCACATCAAGGACTTAGGATGCTGGAGTGTCTAGAAAGGGTCTCAGAAAGTAAAAATAAGGACAAAGATGAGCAGGGAAATAGTAACAAGTAGAACATAAAGAGATTTGAAACCAAAATGTTAATTGAGTAAAAATGTGGAATTTTAAGCTATTGCCATGGAAGACAGGAGGAGAGGTAGTCCTTGCAGATTGAAATGGATCCCATATTTATTAAGTTCTATAATATTATTTGATAAACATCCCCAAATTTTGGAAAAAATTGTGGGTCTGTGTGAAGAAAGGAGAAGCAGTGATTATGAAAAGTGATTAAAGAAGAAAAGGCGTTTTCTGTAAGTATCACTAGTCAGCCAAAACCTCCAGCTATGACCTTTCCATTAAGAGCAAACCACTGGTGCAGCAAACCAAAGCAACATGTTTATAAAATACAGCAAAACAAATTGCTTACTGGAATAATTTTGTTTACAGGGAAAATTCAAAATTAAAATGTTATATGTTTCATTAACTTTAATTAAAAAACTCATAACTTTAATTCATTGTGAAATTAAAAAAGCACCCATGTCTATCTTAACACTCCATATACTGTATTTTCCACACTGAAAATGTTAATCATTGAAGCATGAAAGTGGCTGATGGTCCATCCAAACCTATATATTTTTGCAGATAATAAATAATGTGCTTTGTAGAAATCTGACAGGTCTGATTTACATTTTCGTAGTATAAAGAGAACATTTTTTTTTTTTTTGCACTTTACACAAGCAATGTTCAACTAATGTATGCATTTTGTCTTCACTTTGTAAACATGCCTATTAAATTAAAAAATGCTCTTGCAACATAATATTTAATTAACCAAATAGAAATTGCCCTAGGATACTTCAAGCAATACAGGTAAGTGATTATGGCAGTTATTTCTTTCATAAGTAACTTTTAATGCGTTATAAAATGGTATTACTAAGAATCGGGGGTGGGCTAGCCCAGGGGTAGGGGGAAAATAACGGTCCAAAATTGTTCAGAAAAGGCCATTTTACTGTAGGGGGTTGACATAGCGTAACTAGCCGGAGAGAAAGCTGCTGGTGAGGGAAGGGGGTGTAAGGAAGCAAGTGAGTGGGGTAGGGGAAGGAGTATTTTTGAATTACTATATGTATGTTATAATGAGGATGTATGTATAAGAGTGTTAAAATTAACACATAAGTGTTTGTGTGTGTGTTAGCATGCATGTGTATGCGTAAGTGCTTTTGTGTTAGTATGGATTTGTGTAAGTGTTTGTGTTAGCATGAATGTGTAAGTGTGTGTGTGCATGAACGTAAGTGGTGTGAGAGGGAGTGTTTGTTAGCGAGTATGAGTATGTGAATGTTTGTTTAAGGATTTATAAGCATGTCTATTAGCGTGAGTGTGTGTAAGTATGTGTACATATGTGTGCAGCGTCTGGCCCACAGGCCAGAAGGTGCCCCTGGTAAGAGTGTAACCAAAATGAGGAATCTGTACACTCCAAGGGAACCCAGGTGCTTAACTGTGCCAGGAAGGGCCAGTTCCCCAGTAAATCCAGTAGGTAAATAAAGGCTCCAGGCACTCAAGAGTTCCAGCGTCAGGCAGATTTATTGAGACAAAAAAACAACCTCACAATGAGGTCTTTCAACTTATTAAAATAGACACACTTTATTCAAAGCTACATTTAAATACAGAACTTATACAGTGGTGTTACGGAGAGACACTAAATAATACTTGTGTAGAATCTAGTAGCTTTAAAAATTTGTTCGAATGTGCATTTAATTAGTTTATTTTAATCTGACAACTGCACATTTTCCTAGAAAAAAATAAATGTACTTTGCTCATTGTAAGTACATAAATGTCAAGGTCTTCTGTTTTATCTTGGAGTTTATGACCACTTTCTCTCTATAAGGTTTTGCCTAGGTGTTTGTCAAAGCTTATGGGATAGTTTTATTTTTGGATTCTGAGTTTTGGCTTAATTTGCAGTTATTGCATTTGATATATGGTAAAGCCTAGAAGGTACTTGTGTATTATCAGGGCACCATATACTTTCATATTATCCAGGAGCCAACATTTTTAATTTAAAACAAGTAATTTTCAATTACAACATAATATTTCTAAACTGTCACAGAAGGTGGTTATTTCAAGTTGCAGCTGTCGTTGAAGAAGGCTCAGTGACAGTTCTGCAATGAAGATTTGGGATTTACATACCACAGAAAAAAGTGCAATACTTTCATTTAATTTTTTAGGAAACATGTATTCTTCAATCAAAAACACAAGCACCAAATTATTTTGTCCTTAAAAGACTGTGGGGTATATTGTGATGCAATAAAGGTGCTTGCTGAAATAACATTAAACTATGAACTAGAAATTGGATAGAAATTACCATTTGTAAAAGATAGATACTGCCCAGATACTACACAAACTTTTCTAAGTGCTATTACTATCAGGTGTTCTTTATTTATTTTCATTAAGTGGTTAAAATGGCTATATTAGGGTTGCTTTTGTCTTGTGGGATTAGCTTTTCATAAAGCAGTGGAGGTGCGAAATGCGTCAAGCTTCAAAGGGGCGAAAATTTGTTATGATTCGTCCATTCGTCGCCAGGTGTAGCCGCCATTACAAGCCGTTTTTCTGCTTATTGATGCGGTAAAGCGGGAGGGACTGTATGTAGGAGACTGCTCACTTATCATACTGCAAGTTAATAGTTTACTTTAGTGCAGAAGATATACTGTTGTAGGCAGGGCCGATTCAAGGCTCTGGTGGGCCCTGGGCAAACAATATAATAGTCCCCCCCCTCCTGTCCTGTAGTGGGGGGCAGGTGCTGTAGCGGGGAGTACAGGGACTGTAGGAGGGGGGACAGGGCTTGTAGTGGGTGGACAGACAGGGGCTTGTAGTGGAAGGCCCACTAGCCCTCTTTCCCCCACTACTAGCCTCTATTCCCCCCACTACAGCCACTGCGCCCCCGACTCATTCACACAATTTATCCACACATTAATTTATACTATCATGCATTAACGCAATTCATCCACACATTAATTCATTCATTCATTATCTTCCTCATTCACACAATTCGTACAGATACTAATTATCTCACACTTTCACACAATTCATCCACACATTAATTAATTTATTCTCTCACACATTCACAAAATTCCACTTTGCAATCAAGTGCCTAGTGTCTAAGTTTACCTCTATTTTCATTACCTCAAAAGCCAGAGATCATATGAACTAAGTTCTCTTACCATCTTAAGATCAAAAAATGATCGTTTTTTTATATTCATTTTTTTATATTCATATTAAAATTAATTATATTAAAATTAAAATATTTAATAAAGATTTGGATTATTCTTATTTTTTGACCTCCATTTCCATTTTTATCCTGGTTTTTATTCTGATTTTTCTCTCACTGGAGCTATTTCCTTGGTGCAGAAAATACCACCCATGCTGATGAGGATTGAGCAACCTTTATTTGCTCTTACAAATAAGTACTTTTCTATTTCTTTAAACCCTATCCCATTATCAAAGTGTACACTAGGTCTTGTATCATTTATGTCTCTACATATCCACTCTGAAAACCTTTCACATAGTATACCATAAGAAAAAAGCCACACCAACAAGAACATTCACAGGCGGGGATTATACTGCCCATGCTGTTACAATAGAGCTATATTTAGCTCTATATAATGTAAGTGTTTCCTGTTCTTATTCACCTTGGCTCCATAAGACATACCGCACTGTTTTTCGTTTTTCTTCATTTTACATATATCCAACCTCTAGTTATATTGAAAGACCCTTACAGCCATCATACCCTTAGGTGTGACCGCGACACCCATCCCAAAGGGATTTTGCTCTCTGTGCACAAGTCTAATGCATTATTCAATGTGTGAAAAGACCTTTAAAAAGTCTCACCGGTGTAACTATGCATTGTGCATTGCTTACAATTCGAACTCATTAGTGTTGTATGCCGCAACATTTAGAAGCTTGGCGCTGCCCTGGCCCTAACAGAAAGCAGCTCCCCAGCCACTTACCTTACTCCCAAGAGTTGGGATATGATGTCATGTCCTGGTGTTCTATCTGTTAAGGATGTCAGGAACAGCAAACTATGGAGGTTGTACCAGCTGGTCAAAAGTCTTGAGAATAGTAACGTGTAAATGTCCGAGTGTTTTTTTGTACATGTCAAAGGAGTTTTAAAACACACCTCCAACCCGGTTTTATTGATTGGGTTCCAGGTTTGCTAACTCTTCATGACTCCAATACCTTATGTTGAAGTGATTAGCCTAGGGGTCCACATACTTTTTCACACTGTGAATATTTCAATGATGTATTCATTATGGACAAGAAGAATAACTTGTGTGTTATTAGTTAAGATAGATTGTGCTTGTTCATAGTAATAACGTAGATAAAGATCGTATCATAGTTTAAGACACATTTATAGATAAATGCTGGTAATTCAAAGATGTTCACTTACTTTTTCTTGCCACTGTACATGCACTTTGATTTGCCAAAAATATGTCACAACACTTAATATACATACTTAGTCAGGTCCAGCCTTAGCTCGATGACTGTTCTAGGGGAGTTAACTGAGAGCCCCATGCACATACACAGAAATTGCTCTCCTTGATTTCAAAGAACGCACTCTTCAGCCACTAATTGGCTTTAAACAGCCAATCAGTAGCATGGAGGAGCTCTGGAGCTGCAGATTTTCCCTAAGGTAAGTGCCTTTTTCTGGGTTTGAAGAATATATATAAAGTTTTCACCAAGTACATTCTTATACATTTGTTGTTCTGGATGCTTACTGGGACACTGGAGTGTCCCTTTAAGAGATATATTTAATTACAACTGAAAACCTGGCTAATACTTTACTGTTGCCATTAAATACATATTGTAATGCTTTATGCAGTAAGCCTGTTTTTTATATTTCCACTTTACTTAGCTAATCTATAAATAAATAGTTCTGCTTCTTTCAATGTGGAATTTTTACAATTGAATTCCTAATTTCACAGGCATTGCTTTTTGGTAAGCTATCCAGAAACTAAAGTGCAGTTTATTAACTTGTATCAGTGCATCCAAATAATGAATTTCACATTTTTAAAAAAAAGGTTTATTGATTCCTGTCTTAGGCTAGGTTTCCACTTGGTTTTTTTTAGCTAAAAACGCCCATAAAAACGCCAATAGCGCCACCTGGCGTTTTTTTTGTGAAAAAACGCAGCAGCCAGATGTTAGCTGTTCTTCAATAGGAAATCGCAGAATGCCATATCCACTTGGCGTTTTTTTGTTTGGCGTTTTTTCAGTCCTCTTTTTGGCGTTTTTCTGCTTTTTTGGGCTCTGTGGCAGTTTTTCCAAATCGCAGCATGTTGACACTCTGGCGTTTTTTGCAAGGAAATCTTGGCGTTTTTCTCCAATAGAAGTCTATGGGAGAGAAAAAACGCCATGAAAAAGCCATGTGGGTTTATTGCCTTGGTGTTTTTTATGGCGTTTTTTCCACAGTTACAATGCAGAGGATGGACCCAGTATCTGTGTGTCCTACGAGAAATAGGCTGGAAACAAACAGTTTCACACAAAACAAAGTTCATATTGAATTCTACACCATTTGGAACAAACATGCCATTACAAACAAACATACGCGACACATCAACTGGATCCTGCGTGCCAAAAGCAACAGCAAACAATTTGCACCATCATTTGGGGCCAATCTTCCTAGAGGAGCAGACATTCGGAATAAAGCATGCCTTACAAACCACAGAAAAGTGACAAAAGGGTCCGCCGGGGCGTTTAAGTAGAACTCTACCAAGTAAATGACATCAGGGGGCAGATACTTGCCATTTATCCTAATCCCTTTTAGCTGGGTGAAACTTCTAACTTGTAAAGGCTGGAAAAACTGCCTAAGGTCAAAAAAAGCAATTTCCACAGAAAGGCTAAAACGCCAGAAAAAACTCCAGAAAAAAACGCCAAAACGCAGAAAAATGCAGTGGCAGTTTTCTTGGCGTTTTTCATCAAGAAAAAAAACGCAGGACAAAAACCCAAGTGGAAACCTAGCCTTAAAGAGTGTTAAGCAAAAGAAAAAAAAAAAACAACGTGTACGAAGTTGTACAATCGTCCTATTCTGTAATGCTTTGTAATATTATGTTCCTTTGCAAAAGGAAAGTAGAAGGATCTGTGGCAATAGTCTTGTGGTCTTTAGTGGACCAATGCAGACAAAGATTGAAAGTCACATTAGTGTTTCTCACCTTGGGGGTCTCTTCATCTTCTGTTTGGCTAATTTAGTTCTATCCATTTAAATGGGAAGTACATCACTTGGACGAGTTGCAAACTCTAGGTGCATTCATTTGTACAGTGTATTTTTGGTCTCTAGCGTAGAGTATCCAATAGAGAATTTCACTACCAGGATGTTTATACTCAACAGAAACCAGTCTTCCCAAGTACTGGGTCTAGTTGTGTTTAGGGCTGTATGTTGGCTGTTCAAGTAACTAGGCTTGAGCCCTTGAAATAATTTTCTTCAATCAGAGCTGAAAGAGTGCTCAAGGATCAATGATTTTGTTTATTTTGCTTTCATTATGTGTCCACAAGTTTCCTGTTAATCCACAATAACCAAATATTAAGAATAACATGTAAACTATTTGCCCAAGATGGAGCCATCCTAAAAGTCATCCTAAATTTAGATTTTTGCCTTTTTGAAAGATGAAACTCAAACTTAAATGAACAATTTTGTTTGCATAATGCAAATATTTTAATGGAACCACTAGATGGCAGTAATTATTTCCAAATTATCATCACCATTATTCTTAATGCAGCAAATAGCAAAATGACTGAAAAGAAAAACAAATAGCTATATATTCAAAAAAGAAATTTTTTTTCTGAATGAAAAATTTAGAACTCAGGACAAAAGTACTGACATTTTTCAGCCTATTTAATACAACTGAAATGATTTTAGGTGTGTATTATTTACATTCTCATACAGTCACTATGGCCAATATGAAATTGAGCTACGGTATATTCATATCATCAATGGTTAATACAAACATGTTGCACTCAACAACTTGTACACTTTTACTATAATTTAACATAATAATGTTGAAAAATATATAGAAATGTGTATTTTAAGCAGGCCCTGTACTGCTAATACAATTAATATTTGAAGTTCATGTGATAATGTAACTGGTAGCACAGATTTAGCCAAGACTTCACCATGGGTTTTTGGTGGTCTTAGTTGAGTGTGGGTCTAATTGACTTGCAGTTTAAAAGAATCATAAATAAGATTGCTTGGTTTTCCAAAAAAATATGTTTCAATTTATTTATTGTTAAGAAATCATAAATAGAAGACAAATAAACAAAAAAAGATTGTACAAACATATTGCACATTCAATGGGAATGGACAGTTATTGCTTTTTAGAGAAACCACAAACATTACTGTATGAATGGGATCATATGGTTATTTGACATCACACAGCAGCGCCACACCACGAAGTATCCAGTGCTCAGGGTGCTGTGTACTTTTCAGATCAACCGCAGCAATGTAGTTCAGATCTGTGCGCACTGGTTTTTTATATATTGGACAGGAGTAGAGCCGGGGGTCTCTTGCAGCTATTGTTTAAAAAAAAATAAAAAATAAAAAAAAAGGAGAGAAAAAAAATAAAACATGTTAACTCCACATAAATAAATGCAATTTTACTAGTTTATACATAATCACAGGGCTTTTTTTGTGATTCCACCTCCAGTGATCGGAGGAGAGATCGGCGTCAGTTGCCCTGACTGGACTACCTGCCGCTGGAGGAGCAAAGCCAGATGGGGATTTCCCTCTAAATGGTCAAAACCGAAGGGAATGTTAGGTCTGTTCCTACAGACCACTGTTACAGTACTCCCTCGCAATGGGTGCCAGCTATTGACATTGAGCTCAAGGATATGATGTCATATCCAGGTGCAAAACACTTCAGTAAATTTACAAAAAATATTGTTTTATTTTTTACTTTAATTTTAATATATTCATACTAAATGATATAATGTATTAACATAAATGAAGTTAAAACAAAAATGTATCTATCCCTATAGAATTTTTATGGGTACACTAAAATGAAAACAGGGAATCCTGAATGAATTAAGATATGTTAAAAACTTGCTCATTTAAGGATTATACTAAATTAGTAACACTGTGTTATCACTTAATATCACACATTGGTTATTAACTGGCATTTGAATGGATTACTATCGCCCTAACTGTTGTTCAAACTTTCTTTGTGGGAAGAAAGGAACCACAGGGATCCAAAGCACATACGTGTAATAAGCATGGTTAGCATACAATGCCACTTGTTTTCCCCATTGTTCTGGCACTTAATTGTATAATTAGTGCAGAAAGTAACTGTTTGTGAACTTACCCATATTTTCTGCATAAATCCTTATCACAGGCATCAACTCAAACAACACCTTTGGCTTTGATTCTATGAGTTTCATATTTCTTCTGTCCCAGCCAGCTCCTTCAAGGTACAGACCATAGACATAGACACCTTCTTGTGGTGGGCTAGAAATGTCATCCTTCATCCATTTAGTTACTTCATTGCAGATAACTACACTGTCTAACGCCCAGCCTTTGTTAGCTCGGGTAATTTCCTATAAATAATAATATTTTTTTTTAAAGAATGAGATACACCAACTGAGAAAACTTACTTTCAACCAGAAATCTACTGGGTGGTACATTATATTACCTGTCTCATTGCAGTTAAAAAACCCTGTGGATTAAAAAATCCAGTCATCCAGAAACAATTTGGTCGACTTTCAAAGATCCAAGAAAAAAATTGACGGTTTCGCTCCAAGAGTTCAGTAAACCAAAATCCTAATGTGCTAGAAGCCCAGGAAGCCTACAATAAAAAATAAAAACAGATAATAGCAGTTAGTATTAAAATCCTCTGTTAAGATATTTTCTGAAAGTTAATCAAGTGTTAAATAGTGTTAGAATAGTGGTGTACAACTTCAGGCTCAGAGGGCCAAAAAATGACAAGCAATTATGTGCATCCTTGCCAGAAACCCAACAATTTTTTTTAGTTAAAAAGACATACATCAAATACCATCTGGCATGTTATATAACATCAACAATTTGAAAGGTGAAACAGAAGAAACGATCAAGTCCTTATACCTGCCTGTATCCTGGCTCTATTTCATTTATTAAAAGGATCTACCCCTGTATCAAACATACCTGGCAACATATAACACAGGTCACAAAACAGAATATACATATACATAAATACAGATCGCCATAGGGAGAGCACCATCCCTTTTTTTGCCTATATCAAACTTCTATAAAACATTCTTAATAGATTATTTAGGTTAAGTGTCTGTCAGTTTAATGATCCAGTCCTTCCAATTTTATTTTTATCAAAGGATATATTGTTCTGAGCTATTATACCTTGCTTCATTTTAATTTGGAAATTTCTGTTATTGCTTCCCAGCACAATATTTTAGCAAACTTCCAATTTCTGGTGACTGTTATTTTTGCAGCCATCAAAATATGGATAATGATTACTTTATAGTGTTTTAGTATTTTAGCCAATTACAAACGGAGCAGTGCTATCTCTGGGCTGAACTTTAAAACTACACCACAAATAATGTTTGCAAAAATATCTTTCCAGAATCCCTTCAGCAAACTACAACTCCAGGACATTTGTATCAAGTCTTTATTTCTTACACCACATCTCCAACAGTTGTTAACTTGGGTATATCTTTGCTAATTGGCTAGGTACAAGGTACCACCACCTATTAAGAAGTTTAAAAAGTAACTCTAAAGTTCAAGCAGTGTATAGCATTACCAGCTTGAATTAGTACTCCATTCTACTCATCTCTAGTGATTTTTATGCTTAAATCTTTTTTCATTTTTGCTGGTAATTCCTGTATTTGGTTTACTCAGGGCCGGCCCAAGGCAAAATGCCGCCTGGGGCGAATTTTAAAATGCGGCCCCCCCTTATCTACCCCCCCCCTTGTACTTACATTTCAGCAGTCCTGCGACGAGTCTCCCTGTTCAGTCTGGGTGCCGGCTTGTAATGTTGAGCGCCGGAAATCTTCCGGCACTCATCATTACACGCCGGCACCGAGAACGAACAGGGAGACTCACCGCAGAGGAGAGAGAGAGGGGCACCGAGCGGATACTGACAGCTTGGTAAGCGAAAACCACTCGGCGCCCCTTTCTCTCTCTTTAGCTTTAAAAAAAAAAAAAAAAAAAAAAGGGGCTTGGGGCAGCGAAAGGCCGCCCCTTCAAAAGTGCCGCCTGGAGCGGTTGCCCCACTCGGCTCCATTGTCGGGCCGGCCCTGGGTTTACTTCCGCTATTATTTTATTACAAATAGATAGCAAATGGTCCGTTGTCTCGGTTCTGATCAGTCTCTCAAGGTGTTCAACCCGGTTTGACACAGCAAAAGCCATATGGCTTTGGAGGAAATGCTTAACCCTTAAATAGGGGAAAATATCTCCACTATTAAGTTCAAAGGTTTCTTGCAATAACTGAAAAGGTTTGATTCTACTACCTTCTATCAAATCTCCAAGTGTATTCCATTCTGTACCCATCTAGTTAAGTTCATATTTCCGATATTATCGCCAGCGCAGCGGGAGGACACTTAAAATTTGATCATTTAAAAATGATCTTGAACACTTTTTCCTTTCCTGTTGAAGTTTTGTATTTGTCATCCAAAAGACTGCTAAGACATCACATTCAGATATAGTTTGTTCTATATGCTGCCATCTCTCTGATCTCATTTTTGTGTTATTAGAGCATGTGACAGCATACTGGCCTGCAAAGTTTCCTGCATATTCGGTGCACCCCCCAAAATCACTCTTATTTATCCTTGGTCTCTTGCCCAACCATAGAAACATTTGGACCATTTGGGGGGATGTTTAAAGGGATCATCCTAAAAAGGTACACCCACTTAGGCAATGTGTAAGCTCTTAATGCATTTATCCTCCCCCACCACGATATCTCTGCTTTCCTCGAATCCGGCAGGATGGTAAAGTGTATAATGCCATCACTGAATCTAAAATGCTCCCCCAAAGCCAAATCCCCAGAGTGTGTGTTCTATAAGTGAGCAATTAACTCGGTCAAATGCTATTTTGGCATCTAAGGCAAGTGTCATGAAAGGGTTCTTATTTTTCTTGCTCAGTTCGAGAGCATCTATAATTCTTCTAATATTGTTAGAGGAGAATTTTTCAGAGACAAAAACCCGCCTGGTCCCGGTGCACTATTGATGTAATCACTTTTTTTTTTTTTTTAAATCTATCGGCCAAGACACCTGCATACATTTTTATATCCACGTTTAAAAGCGAAATTGGCCTATAGTTCTGTACTTTGAGTGGATCCTTACACAGCTTTAAAAAAGGTGTAATATTTGCTCTTAACAATTCTTCAGACGCGCTAGCCATATCAACAATGAAATTGAAAGCCTCAGTCAGATCTTTGACAATATATTTCTCCAAAGTTTTGAAGAACAGATTGTTAAAGCCATCTGGGCTTATTGGTCTTTAGTTTACCAATCACACATTCTACTTCCTCTACTTTCAAGGGTACATTCATTGAATCCAATTGGGCGGAGGTAATTTTAGGTACATTTAAGGAGTTTAGGTAATCGCATATATATATATCTACTTGTGAGGGTTTTTCTGTTACATTTTATAGCTTGCTATAAAAAGAATTAAAGGCCTGACCAATCTTTTCTGGAGACTGGACCAGATTCGCTTCCGTGTATATTTTAGATATAAATAGTATCTATTTTTAATTATTTTTTTCAAATTCTTTGCCTAAATCCAGAAAGACTGCATTATGTCTGACAAAATGAGTTATTTTATGAAGACCTTCTTTAAATTTTGGACAACTGTTAGATCTCCAAGTACATAGTCTAT
Source organism: Spea hammondii (assembly GCA_029215755.1). Taxonomy (NCBI): domain Eukaryota; kingdom Metazoa; phylum Chordata; class Amphibia; order Anura; family Pelobatidae; genus Spea; species Spea hammondii. The sequence goes on from JARDYJ010000005.1 coordinate 66,474,205, forward strand.
TCTGAAATACGAGCAGTGTATTTTAGAGAAAAACGTAAAGTCTCTATCTACAGGATGAAATCTCTGCCACGTGTCAAACAGAAAAAACCTTTGGGCTACATTTCTAAATCTATCGGAAAGATTATTAACATCCTTTCCGTGCGCACCAAGCCCAGGAGGAGATTTGTCCACTTGGGGATCCATAACACAGTTACAGTCCCCCAAAACCATCAAAGCTCCTTGTTTTATTCAGCTTTTTCCAGAACTATTGAGAAAAATTGCGTGGGGGGGCATTTGGGGCCTATACATTAACAATTGTATATAACTTCTTGATTTCCGCAATAAGAATCATAAACTTTGCGTCTTCATCTCATTCTTGGTATTTAATGTTTACAGCCAAATTATTTGAAAAGAAAACAGCCACCCCTCTCTTGAACTTATCACGTAGCAAGGCACTAATTACTAAGGAAAACTGTTTGATTTGAAGTAGGGCTGCAACTAACGATTATTTTCATAATCGATTAGTTGGCAGATTATTTTTTCGATTAATCGATTAATCGGATAAAAAAATGAATGTACATTTTTCATTTATTTAAAATAATTTAATAAACAAATGATGTTAAATACAAACGCAGAATTAAAAAAAACCCTGATAAAATGCATTTCTTGTCTTTATTTCCCAACCAGCCCCCCCAATTTATGCACATTTGAGCCCAGACATGCCACGCTGCCTCCCAGACATGCCACGCTGCCTCCCAGACATGCCACGCTGCCTCCCAGACATGCCACGCTGCCTCCCACACATGCCACGCTGCCTCCCACATATGCCACGCTGCCTCCCACATATGCCACTCCACGCTGCCTCCCACATATACCACTCCACGCTGCCTCCCACATATACCACTCCACGCTGCCTCCCACATATACCACTCCACGCTGCCTCCCACATATACCACTCCACGCTGCCTCCCACATATACCACTCCACGCTGCCTCCCACATATGCCACGCTGCCTCCCACATGCACATTTGAGCCCAGGCTTGCCACGCTGCCTCCCAGACATGCCACTCCACGCTGCCTCCCACATATGCCACGCTGCCTCCCACATATGCCACGCTGCCTCCCACATATACCACTCCACGCTGCCTCCCACATATGCCACGCTGCCTCCCACATATACCACTCCACGCTGCCTCCCACATATACCACGCTGCCTCCCACATATTCCACTCCACGCTGCCTCCCACATATGCCACGCTGCCTCCCACATATTCCACTCCACGCTGCCTCTCACATATGCCACTCCACTCTACCCCCACATATGCCACTGTGCCTGATACGCCTTATACCCCCTGATACACCACTCCATCCTCCCCAGACATGCCACACTGCCTCCCAGACATGCCACGCTGCCCTCCCCACATATGCCTTATATATCGTATATGCCTTATACCCCCAGATATGTCACTCCATCCTCCCCAGATATGCCTTATACCCCCAGATACCTCATAGTCCCCTCAGAGTCACAGACCTGTTCACATCACACTGACACCATACTTTTATAAATAAGTACTGGGTTAATCTTCACTGCCCCCAGGATTTAGATTCCCCTTAGTCTGCCCCCCTTTACCTCTAACTGCACCTTAAGTTAACTTTAATAAATTAACCCTCAGTCCTCATCATTAAATTAACACTAAACACCCCATTAACCATAACTACCTCTAAATTAACTCTAAATACCCCATCAAACACAACTACCCTAAATTAACCCTAAACACCCCATTAACCACAGCATCCCCTAAATTAACCCTAAAGACCCCCATCAACCACAACAGCCCCTAAATTAACCCTAAACACCCCATTAACCACAACTGCCTCAAATTAACCCCAAACACCCCATTAACAACGGCTGCTCCTATATTAACCCTAAACACCCCATTAACCATAACTGCCCCTAAATTAACCCTAAACACCCCATTAACCATAGCTGCCCCTAAATTAACCCTAAACACCCCATTAACCATAGCTGCCCCTAAACACCCCATTAACCATAGCTGCCCCTAAACACCCCATTAACCATAACTTCCCCTAAATTAACCCTAAACACCCCATTAACCATAACTGCCCCTAAATTAAACCCCACCTCCCCTAACTTTCAGCAGCCCAAATATTAATTTTATACTTACAGTTAGATGAGTGTCACAGCCATGTGGTTCTGGCCTTCTGGGAGAAGGAAGGGGGCGGGGCCAGTTGTCACAGTGATTACAGGGAGGGGCTGGTAAGTATGAGCTACTGCTGTGAGTCACTGAAACGGTTTATATAATGAGGGGTATTTTTCAGAGGGGTTTGCTCTGAAAAAAAACTAATTTTATAATCGATAAAAATCGATTCAACTAATCGATAATGAAATTCGTTGGCAACGATTTTCATTATCGATTATTATCGATTTTATCGATTAGTTGTTGCAGCCCTAATTTGAAGTATTGTTTGTTTATCTGTTGTCCACCAATGGGTCTTATGGATGGCGCAAATATGAACCTGTTCTTTTCTCAACAAGTTCTAAAGTAGGTTACATTTTTGTGGTGAGTTCAACCCTTGCAAGTTAATTATGACAAACCTAATCTTAAATGTATTATAGGCAATTCAAAGTGAAATTGCAACAATGACAAATGACATACATTTCAATAGACTCCTTTTGAATATCCCTAAACATCTTTATTTAATAGGTAAAAGGAAAAGAAAAAAAAACAGTATGCTTCCACTGGGAACCCCTTGCGCAGTGGAGCGGTCTGGTGCACCAGCAATAGGGCACCTAGGAAAAACTAAGTTTCTGAACTATTCCAGAAAAAAAACACAAATTAAAAAAATAAAATGAAAATACAATAATATAAAATGTAAAACAATAGCTTACTATAACCCCACATAACAGTAATCGTTACATCAAAATAATTATTTTACATCACATAATTGTTTCTAAACCTACAACTATAAGTATTACAGTATTTGCTCGATTATAAGATGACCCTGATTATAAGACCCCCCCCCAAATCTCAATATTAAGGAAAAAATAAAAAGCCTGAATATAAGATGACCCTATAGGAAAAAGGTTTTCTGGAGGCAGAGTGCCTTTTAACCCCTTGTATGCCACTCTGCCTCCAGAAATTCCCTTTAACCCCCTATATGCCACTCTGCCTCCAGAAATGCCTTATACCCCCCTTATATGCCACTCTGTCCCATGATATGCCTTTTAACCCCCTATATGCCACTCTGGCATTTCTGGAGGCAGAGTGGCATATAGGGGGTTAATATTTTTCCCAATCATAGCTTTTATTAAATATGAAAAAATAGTTTACATGAATTAATATTTACAACGATCGCCTCCTAAACTTCAATGGTGTCGCTGAAATGCCATGATCACGAGGCATTCAGTGACACCAAACTCCCACCCCAGGACGCGCCGTGACCGGTCCGGAGAGTGGTCACAATCTCCACTGCGAGTGATTTTGCCACTCGCAAGATGGCGGCGTCCTTTAAAAAAAACTATGGAGTTGAAAAGAGTTCTCAGGAGGGTCTCTTCAGACCCTCCTCAGAATCTGGCTCCACCTGCAGGTTGAATACAGGCACTGCATTCAACCATGCAAGTCAATGAAGCCCAGCTTTCTAATCACAATGTGATTAGTAAAAAAAAAAAAAAGAAGAAATAAAAGAAATAGTTTTAAAAAAAATTGCTAAATTTAAAAATAATTTCCCACTGATGTCATCATCAGGGGAACCTTCAAGTTCCAAAAAAATGTGAAAAAAGGCAAAAAAAAATAAAAATAAAAAAAAATATATATATATATATATATATAAAAATATGTATGTGATCAAGTCCTAAAATTAGCAGTTTAGCTTAAAACAATTCTTGCATGGAAAGCGTTAAAATACTGGCATGTTAAATGCCGATGGGGTGTCTACTTTTTTCCTGAACACATATTGGGGTGTTGTGTGACAGTGACACATACCAGGATCTGTACATTCATACGTAAAGTATGTGTGTGGGGAAAAATACACACAAAAAATACTACTGCAAACTTTGAAAAAATGCTGGTGGTAAAATGTGTGCTCATGCAAAGAGTTCAAATACCAGCATTTGAAATACTCTGGGGTGTGGCCTCAAACAGCTAGGCAAACCCATGCATGTGGGGTATCACTGTACTCAGGAGATTTTGCTGAGCACATATTGGGGTGTTTTATGACAGTGACATGTACCAGGACCTGTAAATTCATACCTGAAGTAAAATGTGTGTGAAAAAAATGGTAGAATTAGTGCATGGAAAGATTTAAAATACCAGCTTCAAAAATACCTGAAATAGCACATGGGGGAAGAATTACCAGGTGTGTGTGTGGGGGGGGGGGAAACGCCACCTGTACTTATTGCCCCATAACATGCAGAAAAAAAACATACAAACATTGGGTATTTCTAAATAGTACAATCTATTTAGCAGGTTTTTTCATTAGCTTTTATAGATGAGTAAAAGATTTTTCAAGTAAAAGTTAGAAAAAGTAATTTTTTCTAAATTTTTCACCATATTTTTGTTTATAGTAAATAATATGATGTAATCAAAACAATGACATCTAAAGAAAGCCCTTCTTGTCCTGAAAAAAACAATATATAACTTGTGTTATACGGGAAAGAATAAAATTACAGCTAAACATGAGCAGCGCAGAAATGTAAAAACAGCCATTGTCACAAAGAGTACAAAAAATAAAATCAGCCATCGTAGTTTTAAGGGCTTAATTTAAAAACTACATTATTGCATTGCTCACCTTTTTCCAGCGTTCAGGTATTCTGGCATCATACATGCAATCTAGTGCATCTCTTAAATTTTCACTCATTATAATGGTTCCATCAATGGCAAGTTTTAGGTCTGTGAGGGTAGTTCGCACCAAGCTTATTACCCTCTGCATTCTGTCTATTTCCTGTCGTAGAAAGATGTTCATAGGCTGGAAAGGTCCCATTTTTTGGAGTCGTTCTCTGACCTTAAAAGAACACATAAGCAGGATTTTTACATTTTGGTTTTATGCCAATTATTTTCCCTGCACCGAAACTTGGTGTAAAAGAATACAATTATTTATGTTGAGTGTTTTTTAAATGCTGCATAAAGTAAGCCGGCTATTAAAAATAATATTTATAATAATATTATAATGCAAGCCTAGCATAATAGATCCTGCTAGCAGATACAATACTTATTTTTCCAGTAAAAAAATCCAGTAACATTGTTTCCGTTTCAGCTGAAACAATTTTTATTTGTAGAATTATATTTCTTGAACACCAAGAAAATTTGTTAGCTATTACACAGCAGTGAAAAATAAACATTACTATACTGTACTATAGACATTAATTTATAATCTTTTATGGATAGACATCTGTAGTAAGATACATTTCTAGTCATGAAAAAATACAGTTACAGCGCCTAGCCTGTTACTTTTGAGAGTTGAAAAGTAAATTAAAATTATGCTTAATGAATTCATCTATATTTACTCACTTCAAATGGTATATAATCTGATGGGAGTTTCTCTAGCATATCATCCGCAAGTCGAGCAACCACTGCTTCTCTTGTCTCACCACCACCCCCGGAGCTGTCTTTTGGCTGGATGCTAAGAATGGTATCCAAAACATCTTTTGCCAGCTTACTCTGAAATGTGATATCTGCATTGGGATGCAACCCGAACACCTCCGGCGTGTCATATGTAGGCAAGCCCTAAAAAGTGATCATAACTAATTTTGGTAAAGAAAGCACACACTAAAATACACAAAAATGTATTGAGAGTATATTTGTAGTATGTATTTGCACATATTATACACCACATGAAATATATATAATAGAAAAGTAAGATCTGTAACAATTTTATTAAAAAAATACTGTTTCATCAAAGCATCAGATATACTACAGGTGTAGCTTAACGATGTTTCTTACTCATCTGAGTCTGAATTTTATTTTACAGGTGTACCCAAAGTCTACAAGCCTTATGTTCCTTTGCGTATTTTGTGAAGTAGTACTGGTAGATTTTTGCACCTGTTTATGCAGGTAGCTCATGTTGATGTATTTACAATTTTTACTCTTGCTCTATTATTTCTTAACAGGCAAGTTCTGCTAGCAATAACAGGAAGCATTCACAGCAAATCACAATGATTCATAATAGGTAGAATAAAAGTATACATCATATACCAGTGTTGAATAAAACCAGTGAATATAGATGTGTGCCAACAACATATATGCCAGCTGGTTCCAGCAATAGGTTAATTCCCTGAGCAGCTATAGTGAAATCAAATTGAACCTACGGGTTTTCAGCATGTATAAAATTAGCTAGAGAAAAATGTAAAAAGCTATCTTTCCACAAATAAAGATTTTTTTTTTCTTTTTTAATGAAGGCAATATTGGTGTAAAACTGCTGTTAACATAGCAACCAATGGAATGCAAATTGGAGAATTCCATTGGTTGCTATGTTGATAAGATCCCATTTCAAACTTTGCTCTAGGTTTGTTCTTGTAAATAAAAAAACAAAAATTGTCTGTGCTTCAGTAATGTAGAAATTCATCACAAAATAAACTTGATTCCGTTTTATTTACATGCTTCAAAGCACAATAAGAGCTACGCATGTGTTCAAGGGATATCAAGGTCTACTCACCTGTATGTATTGTAGATACTGGTCTACAGTAGTACATTTTGGTACGTTGTAGCCCTTGTAAAAACAGAAGTCTGGGCTAAACATACTTTCACTAAACCAGACTTTAGCAAATGTATTTAGTAGCCGTTTGTCGTAGTCATCAGTGACTCTTCCGCCATACTGGATTTCACCGATCATGTATCGAACAGTGGTCCACGAGACACCCTAATTATAAAATAAAGATTCTTTAGAATTGTTCAGCATGGGATTTCAAAAACAAATACAATTAATGGTATAAACAAGTTATATAACAAGATATAACACCTTTTTGATATCCATGTCATCTAGGTGATTCTGAACGAACTGTACTGTAGCATTAAAATCTGCCTGATTGAATTCATATGGGATATTCCACCCCAATGGTCCAAACTTTCGTCTCTCTTGAACTGTTGAGTGCAGAAATGCCACTGCGTACAACATGGGCTTCCACTGTGTCATACTGCTAACATCAAGAAGATCTTGACTTACACCTATTGAAAAAGGAACAACACCATGTAACATCACACTGAATGATACACACACACATATATATATATATATATATCTATGAATGAATGACTTATAATGAATGAATGACTTTAAATAAGAGAGAAATGGATGGGTAGATCGATCTAGAATCATATTTTCATTTATGAATGTATTGATTTTTTGTGGGCAATACTAAATTATATATCATCATTTTCCACAAAAGGTGTGATGTAGTTTCATAGTACACTTTTAATCAACAAAATGCTTATGATTTGAACATATAAAGAGTTTTCTTTTAATCACTGTTGTCTTCTTTTAAATTATTTACTACCCTCATATTTCTGAAATATTTAAGAATACACAGTACTAAATTATTTGAATTAAAAGGAGCCGTATAAACGTACCACCATATGTTCTCTTCAGTCCAGCTTTAAGTCCTTGAGGTGGTTCATTGGTAAATTTGATTGACATTTGTAGAAGAGTAATGGGAAAATTCTTGTGAACCTCAGTAGTCATCCACAGACGAAATGAATCATGTACGGTGTCTGTCTCTACAATGGTGTCCATCAATTCATCCAAAAAGTCCAAACCTAGATGGCAATTTTGGAGCAGGGCCCATCCTCCCTATTAAAAAATTGCATTGTGTCAAAAAAATGAATAGAAAGCAGGAATGTACCCATATCGTGGTGGTACTTGACAATGGTGAATACAAGTAAACCTTTTAAAACAGAGAGTGTGGCTTAGTTCTGAAACCTATCATGACCATTGAATTTGTTGAAGTGCTGGGAATATTAGTTTTTAAATAACGTAAACAAATTTAAATGCATTTTGCATTGGAGATTATGGGAAGCACTCTGTAGTGCTTCTTAGCAAATGAGGTGGTTAACACATAAAAAATCTACATTTAGACATACAGACACAACAGGAGTTTAACAAAGCAAATGAGCAGCTGGTCATTTTGCTGAAAGACGGGATCAGTTTGCCTCACTGGACATGTCATGACTGTCCATTTACTGTTAAAAGGATTACAGCATATTAGTACTATGCTATTATTTAATATTTGTAATGCAATTATCCTGATCAATATTTTTGTTTGGTGAAAATACAATTTTTATTTTTTTTTACAAAACTTACATGAGCCATGGTTTGCTGAAGAAGTTTTCTCGCGTGAACCTCCTGACCCTGTCCCATAGAAACATAACGGGTCTCAATTTTCTGTCTCTTTCCTAGAGCAATAATGGAATCTGTTGGGTCTGATCCCATGGAAAGGAAGCAAATAAGGGGTGTGCGTGGATTAGATTCTTCCCATGTTTTTTCCAAGTCCAAAATCACTCCTTCAGCATATTTGTTTCCCATGGAATCCATAATGTACTTTCTGGCCTATTGTAAGAGAACACAACGGTGACATTTACATTAAGAATATTTTTCGTAGCAAATTATTTAAAGGTAATTTAATATAATGAAATGCTATCATATAAAAAGGTAATTATTCTACCTGTGCAATAGTTCTGTCAGGGCACCAAGATCGGATCAGCAGTAACCGTCGGAAGCAGTCAAGTGCTTGATCATAACCACTTGGAACTTGCTCCTCTTCAGGAAATTCTTTATCAAACCAAAGCTTCCATTGCTTCTCATTTTGGGTAATCTGGAATATTTTGGAAAGAAAAGGTATTCTTTTTATGTTTTAAGGATTGTTTTTGTTGAAAATATATAACAAGTCATGATCGAGAGAGTTGCTTTGGCACACCACTAAATGTATTTCCCTACGCATACAATTCTGCAAGTTCTACTTCATGTTCATGTTCTTCAAGTTGTATGAATTATATTTCCTGGGACTTTGGTATTGTGCCCTGGATACTAAAATACAACATTTCAAACAAATAAGACCACCCCTCAAAAAATACAAATTATGTTTTTCTTAGAACAGACCTATTGCTATTTAAAATGCTATTTTTGATAGAAATAAAACATTGATTAGTGTGTGATGAATAAACGACATATTTCTGGATGCTGTAAACTTGTATAATCCTTAGAACTGTGGTGTTATGTAATATTGTTTCTGTGGAAAACTGTCACTTAATATTCTAACTATACTATTAATCATGGGTCAAAATCTTACATTATTATGAAGAACACACAGTGAAAAAGGCCACAACAATCTGTACCGTTAACAGTGAGATTCTCAAACAGCAAGTGATTTTTGACATCTGCTTTTCTCCTAATGCATTCAATGTTCCATGTGTTTATAGATAACATTATTTGTTTATGGCATTATGTATTCTCACTTTTTATTTTAATACACTATAGAATACAATCAGCATTGTTCACTATAGGATTACCATATTTCTAATCATTTCAATTCCAGACAGCACATAATGCAGTGTGTATGGTAGATATTTTGCCTGATCTCTCTCATTTGTGTTATTTCTTCTATTATTAGACCTTGGCTCACCTGATCAAGAATATCAGAAAACTGCCTCAATTTACTTAATTCTACAAGATTGAGCCATGTCATGTCCAAGATCCACTTAGAAGGCTTGGGAGGACAAGCTTTCAGATCTAATGAAGCACCGCCTGTAAAATAAAAAAAAAAACCCAAATAGTTTATAGAGGATTCCATCCTAATGTCGCAGATCAATTACTTAGTTAATCTTAAATTTGAAATACATAAAATTATTTGCAAAACTAGCATGCATTACTAAGTGCAAAAATATTGCATGATAAAGATGTATTTCATGTTTTTGGGTTTTTTTTTTTAAATATTGACTCTCAAAGTAAAAAAAATTGTATTAAAAAATTATGCATAATCCATACCTCCCAACATTTCAAGATGCGAAAGGACACTTTTTTTTTAAATCGCTCTTGTGGAACTAATACAAGCAATTGCACTTTACAATGTCGCACTTGCATCGCCACTTAAAACATGCTTCATTTTTGTCAGCACAGTCATGCATATTAAAAATAACCAACACATTGAATTGAATTCCCATGATGCTCAGCCAGACATACTACTTCCATGATGCTGGCTGAGCATCATGGGAAGTGCAGTCAACACTAAAGCTGCAGATGCTAGCTGTGAACAACAATTCCCATGATTCTCAGCCAGCCAGGCGTCCACCATAATGCTGGCTCATTTGAAGAGTAGTCTACAGGAACCTTTACACACACACACACACACACAAACACACACACACACACACGCACTGCATTTACACACCAGCTTAGAAATACCTATACTGCTCTTACACACACACCTGCCCATACATGCACACAAGCTTACAAACACACACATACATTGCCCTAACATCCCTTTCTCCCAATCTGTTTCCTCTTCCTCCATCCTGTGGTGGGAGCGCAAGGTGCGTCACTTCAGACATAATTTCTCAAGCTCGGCATTAATTGCCGGGGCGTAGTGATTAGGGAGCAGTAAAGCGAGGTCTGAAGTGACGGACCTCGCACTCCCTAATGGTGAGCCGACTAGAGGGAGATTGCAATCGCCCAACCAGTCCTGCTTGCTGCAGTTGCTCATCGGGCCGGCTGTGCGCCCCCTCGCAGCTGCACCCGAGGTGAGTACCGCTCTCATCTCCCCCTTACTCCGCCCCTGCAAAGCGGGACAGCGGTAGGGATAGGCGGGACAGAGTCACAAAATAGGGGCTGTCCCGCCCCAATCGGGACAGTTGGGGGGCATGATAATCATACATAATTTCTGATTCCATGTAAAACCTATTTATATAAATGTTCAGTTACTAAATATTTAATATGAAAGCCAAGTATCTACAATGTATATCATATATAACCTTTTATGAGGGTGAGAAACTCTTCATGCTTCACTCTGTTACTCTGCATGTCGATCTTCAGAGTAAGCAGCAATGTAAACAAAAACTTATGTTCCTCATATAGGCCTCTTGCGGAGTATTTATAGATTTCATAAGTCATGTGTTCTATTATGTTTGCAATCCTTTTGCTTGTAATAGGGCTTTTCACTGATCTGCACCAGAGACATATAAAATACATGGGTTATATAAAAAAGTTAATTTGAGAATAAGGATTTTATTTTAATCTATAAAAAATATTCACTGATGTGAGCAGAGTTCACATTTTATATATTGCATATTGTTAAACATGCCACTGAACAAAACATTGTAAAAAGGGGAAACATTTTGTATTAATTTCACACAATAATTTTAAAATACAAATTGAGTAGGAAACAACATCTTATTCACCAGTGACATGAGGTTATCCCACCTGGTGCCCAATTTGGACATTACAAAAAAAGCATCTAGCCAAAAGTTTTGTCCGATGGGGTATCTCATGTGCAAATTCATTCCACACAGTCTGTGGTTCCAGTCACTATCCCTATTATAAAAGCACTATTATTATAAGGGGAGAATAAAAATGAACATTCAAATTGATATAATTCAATTATAATTCTATAATTTGTTATCTTGCATCTTAGAAATGTTTATAGCTAAGCACAAAAATAAAGTAAACCAAGTACCTGGCTAATGAAAGATCAAAGAGTCCCAAGAACTGACGCAGAGAAGTTTGATACATCACATTAACCATACTCATTTCTGTTATCAAGAAATACAAGATGCTCCCCCTGGTTGCAACTAAAAAAAAAAAAGAAATAACCTCTAGTTTACAATATTTCATGTATAGTTTGGTGCTTTTTAGAAATCAAATAAATATAACATTATTTATGCATTCTTGAATTCCTTTAGTCTAGGTATAGGCAATAATTCAACAGGTAAGGAGTCACATCACCATTTCTCTAAATCATCACACATTTTGTTAAAATAGTATCATCCAAAGGTTAAAAGCTTATATAATTTCCTTTCTTATGAACTTGCAGTATAACAACTTCCCACTTAGTTAATAGAAAGTTGTATAAATATTGCATGATGACTCTCCAGGTGTCGGGATCAGCACCTCTAAGTTAGAACTTCTAGATCAGTGGCGCACAACTCCAGATTGTGCACAGGCATTTGAACTAGATTAAAGTTATATTGAAAAAGTACAAAATACTTTCAAGGAGGAAAGGGTAGACAACTAAATGAGTCACAGTAAGAATGTTAGTCACATTTAATAAAAAATAGCTTATTTTACTTTATACCTACAAACAGGATTAGGTGAGTATTGCAAGGGAAACAGGACGCAGTTGGATCCCAAGCTATTCTGATTCAAAGCTTTTGAGCCACTACTTGATGTATTTTTTTGGGGTGTGTTTTAATTGCCAGCATTTATATCTTGACCAGAACCTTTCCCAGATCCATTTGTGGATTTTCTACTCTCTAAGACAAAACTTGATTGAGTGCATGCAGAGTGTGTTGTCTCTATTTTTTTTATTACTGTACATGCCCACTTCGGCTGAATGATGCCAATCATCTTTTAAACAGAATATTGTGTTAGGAAGCTTTACTTCACATTTACGCAAAACATTTACATATCCCCATAGTTTATTAGGGAAGTGTTGTTTTCCTTTTTTATTTTTTTACTTAATGTTTATTAACGTGACGGTCCCTGCTTTCACAAAAGGAGCTTTTTTTCTGGTGGGAATGTTCTCATATAAGCAAATATCCAGGAATTGCATTTCCATGTGTTTTCTTCTAAAATTCAATGAAGGCTTACACAATGTGCCCTGAAAATTTGCTTTAATTAAGAGGTCCTCACATTAAAGTTAATATTTCTATTAAGTCAAACAGTGACACCTGCAGGGGAACTATGTCTTGTGTTTCTGTAACACCTAGAGTAAAACAAAATGATAAAGTAACCATAGGGATATAAGAAACTCATTAATTGTAATAAATGTCATTGTGTATTGTGTTTTCAACAATAAGAAATATGCTTAGTTATTATAAGCCTGGTCAGTATGATTTTTCTTTACTATTATATGTTTACCAGGTCTGTACTCCTCCCGAGCAGAGTTGATTTGTATTTCAGTCTCAGCTGATATTTGCAGTTTCTGGGTGACTTCTTCTGAGGTTTTTTTTGTATTACTGAGCACAGTGATGAGACTCTCGTCATCTACTAAAGAGCCCTGTGTGCTGGTCAATCTAAATAGGAGGTTGTCCTCCAGCTCTTTCATCTTTCTTTTGTTTGCAGTCACATCCTCCATGAGATCGGTTCTTTCCTTCTCTAATTCCTGATAACATAGGAAAAATTAACCTTTGTGTATTAACATAACATTTCAGCCTTGGCCCCCTAACAACAAAAAATGCAACGTAACAAAGTTTAGATTTTCAAATGATAGTTTAAATGTGTAAGATATGCATTTTCATACATATAAGCATAGCCTACTTAAATGCAGTTTTGTTTAATAGGCATAGTTATGTTTGCCAGAACAGTCCCAACAACTGAACTTGTGTCTCCGCTGTCCTGGGAATAGGAATAGTTTTTGTATGACCTGAATCAGCTGCTGGGCATATGGAAAATGGGTAGGGATGGGTCGTGATGTCACACTACAACCTAAAAACCTATGGAGGGGACCTATGGGGCATGTCATATTGTATCCTGGTGTTCCATCATGGAAAATTGGTGAAGTAGTAATAAATACAAAAGTAGGCATGACCCTTTCTTGAAATGCATCATACATTAAATGAAAAGTTAATATGCTCAATTTCATCAATTATGGATTTTTAATTATTTGCCTAAATTGTAATATACTTATATTTTGTAATATACTTATAATTTTATAAGTAACTTTAAATATCTAGGCCTGAGAAGAGCTGCCTGTACATCATTCATTTTTGATCTGGATTATTGGAAACCCATGTTTAATACATTGATGAGCCTGTAATATCCAGGCCAGACTCAAACTATTAATAGTTAAATATTTAAATTAAATGCAGAAAGGCAATATTAAAACCAAATGACTGCTTGAAATATATATTTATACATATAACCTACTGTGTATGTAGAGTCATTTAGTCAACAAGCTACAAAAAAAAGCACTTTTTCTTTTTCTTTTAAAAATCTTTTACTCATCTACAAAAGCTAATGAAAATACCTGTTAAATAGATTAAATAATAATAAATAATTAAAGATTAAATAATATTTGTCCCAAGTTTAGAAAAACCCAAAGTTTTTATGTTTTAGCGTTTTGCTATTTTAAAACCTTTTTTTCAAATCTGATAATCTTGCCCCATGTCCTATTTGGGACATCTTTGAAGCCGTCCAGTTCAATTTAGACACTTTGACTCCACATAGTCAAACCTTTCAATAGAAGAAATGTGTAAGCTTTATATATGGAATAATACTAAGTATCAATATAAATAAGTAAATAGATAATTGACCAGTAATGCAAAAATAAATACAGTATCTAGTCTGCTACCGCACATCAGCCTGTGCGTCAGCGCCAGGTTGTGAACGGCCTTGTCGGAACAGAGGCACTGCCTTAAAAACTATTTTAAGTAGAATAAAATAGAAGGGTCAGGTAGGCTAGATGAGAGAACACCCTTTCTTTCCTCTTTGATTTAGGCCTAACTGGCAGCGAGCAGTGACATAAGAAAGAAAGTTTCTAAACACTACTTTTTGTATCAAAAACAGTTTGCTTCACTGATCCTTATAAGAAAAAAATACTACTAACAAAACTCAAATCTGCCCCCCACATGAGAAACAAAACAAAAAAACCCCACAGATTTCTTCATACCTGCTTCTCTGTCAATATGACGCGTCCCAGTAACTGATCCTCTAGGCCTTTCATGGTGACAGTAAAGTCAATTATAGAGGTACGAGCACTTATTTCTGGAGTGTATGCTGGATTAGGAAGCTTAGTAGTAATGTATAGCCTAAAACCATTCATCACATCTACTTCTTTATCACCAACTTTCACCTAGATAAAATAGACTTTTGTCAGTTCATGAAAATGTAGCATTCAAAATAGGAATCATGCTATTGATTGAAAATGCAATACATAAACTACTTTTCTTTATCAAGCCAAATGTACATTATTTTAGTAATACCCCCCTAGAAATGCAGTTTTTCTATAATATCCGCATTTATAAATGTCTAATTATTAAACATTTTGTAACTTCTCTTTCATACATGCAAATATAAATTACAATCTTATATTAAGGTGGCCTTAAAGCTCCTTTAATGTCATACACACATGGCAGCTATAAAACTGACCCATCTCTGATTGGTATATTTTTAATAAGCAATTCTGTTTAAAGTGACCTACTGTTTACTAAAATTATGAATATAAACCCAGTACACATTACCGCTACATGTTGTATGCATTTGTTTCCAAACAAAATATTATTCATGCAATTAAATAATGATTCTCATAATACTTTGTAAGTAGATCCTGTTTTGATGAAGTTTTTTTCCAAAACATTATCCAGGGCCGGGTCCAGCTCTTCACCAACATCTTCAATCAGTAATGGCCTTCCAAGAGAAAGACTGTCCTCTAGATGATTTCTAAAGTACTTGTGATTTAGTGATGTAATCTAAATTGCAAACAAAAACAATAATTTGACAGCTATGTTTAATTTACCAATATATTGGCTTCCAGACATTTTGATAAAATCTTATAGTTATTGTTAACTAAAAATAAAATAAACCCCAAAAAATACTGTTCACTAACTTACTTCCTGTTTTTTTCTGATGGTCACTGACCTTTCATTGGCACAAGAATAAGCGAGACATTGCCCTCTGGCACAGAAATACATACAATGAGCCTCCTTTAACCCCTTGTTTATTAAGGTATAGTTTTCCCTAAAATCTGGAGGGTGTCACCTTCATTGGGGCAGGCCTCCTACCAGCACCACGCACTCCACTCCTCCGTGTCCTACCCTGCAACAGTGTCTCTTCTGGCATACTGAGTTTTTTTGTATGTATACCAACAATGATTATATGCCTTTTATATGTATAGTCGAGCAAACCATGCATCACATCACCTGATATAATGATACAAAAGTTATGTCCCCATTTTCTTAGGCCAAGCAAAATCATACAAATGACATAAAAATATGTTTATGAAAAGCCCTGGCCCCCTTATAAAACTACACACCTAAGGTATATTTACTATCATGTAGACTGCACATGCAGCCAACATGTACAACACATGCCAGAGTAGACATATAAAAAACGGGTTAGATGCCATAACTACCCTATAGAAACAAAATCTAGAATGCCACAATTTTACTTAACTGAGGGAGGTGAGAGTAGTCATCCACATAAGCCCATTTTAAAAATATTAAATATCTTCAAGCAGCCAATCAGTTGCTATAATCAGATTACAGAGGAGATGAGGAGCCCTGTAGCTTTAGCTTCTCCCTAAATTATATTGCGTATTAAATTAATCAAAAGTACCATAATATGCATTATTCTTTGTAATAGCTTTCTAGGGCATTAAGCTGTCCCTTTATTTTCTATTTATTTAGGCGTTTTGAAAGGTAGGGGGCAGGGGCAAGCTAAGGTTCGTGGATCTTTTTTTTTACCTAAAATCTATCTTCTTTTATTCATCTCTCTCTTTCCTCTTTTGTATCTTTACTAAAACATCCCAAGCCCTATGAAAACCACCATCTGAAACCAAGCACTAACTCGTCCACCCCTTTGTTAATTTTATTTATACATCCTTTTTTGCATCCTGAGCCTTAATAACTGCTACAAATGAGCTAATCTTCCCTTTTTTTTACCCCTCCGTTTTGTAAACTCAGAAGCAGGGCCCTCATAAACCCACCATTCCAGCCAGGAACTTTGTATAAAAGTACCATAAGGGTAGACAACAAGCTTACAGGCAGGGTTCTCCACTCCTGAGTCTGTGTGTGCTAATATGTAATCCTATATGTGTTATGGATGTGTTAACTTCCCTAATTAATTTGTACAATACTGCGTGATTGGTTGGCACTAAATAAATAAAAGGTAATAATAATAATGAGGCAACGGCAGGTCCAGCGTGGCTTTATCGGAAGAACTTGATGTAAAGTCAAATGCGGCACTTCTGATGCAGCTGCAGCTTCTACACCAGGCAATTTGGTGGGGGTTTATCGGTGTTGGTGGGGACAAAAACAGGGTTTGATGGGGACATGGCAGGTGCTGTGGGTGCATGGCAATGCTGATGTTTATGAAAAAGCACTTGGTTACATAGCTTTTTTTAAGCTGTTTTTTTTGTGTTTAGTGTGATAGTATGGAATGTCATGATAGGCAAAACATGTAACTAAGCACTCATATAATTACATATCTAATACCTGAAGTTCATTTTTAATTTCTTTGTTTTTAATCCAAATTTTGCCTTGTGTCTGTGGATCAATAAGGAGGGGGTAACGAGCTGCTTTTGTTACAATTATTCCATTCTGAATTGAGAGATCATCGTTTGGTAGGCCTTGCAGATTCCATTCGCTGATGGTGGGTGCGTCTATTAACATCTCAGTCAGGTTCAAATTGAGTCCAAATGGAATTTTCCTAGTTTTCATTTCCTTTCTCCAATCAGTCAACAGCAAGTTCCGGAACTCTTGATTAAATGGACCAGAATATGACAAGAAAGCTGTAGCAAGCAGGACATCACCTAAAAAAACATAAAAAACACTACATTTATTAACTGTATTTCAGAAAAAATGGGCAGCATAATGTTGGCATAAAACATCACAGCTGATGTAATGAAAACATGACACAATGTGCATATGACAATAGAATTTTTCCTGATGTTTCTACATTTTACTTGACAAAGGAGAAAAAAAACAACTGAATATAAGGACATGAAAAAAACAAATGATGCGGCTTTCTTTTGACCATAGCCTTTCTGCCACGACAAGGCATCCTCTACATGAGGTGAGGTAAAAAAAACACATTTAGTGGTCTAAACATGTAACACTATTGGATACCCAGTTCCAGCAGAAATATGAATAAAGAGGGAACAGGGTCTACACGCCTCAACCAATTTACATGTTTAGAAAAGAGCTAATGAGCTTATAGGGCGTTGGAGTGGCAACCAAGCTTTTAAAAAAATATAGAATTAAAAGTCTAACATTAAAGTAATGTATCTGTCAATCTTATATTGTGTTCTACCATGTTTTCTCCTGTGTTTTCTTAATAGCTTATTTGTCATTTTAGATACAATAAGTAATAAGTATCAAAATGATAATATTCATCTCCCTGTTCTATATGTTAATTCTGACAAGTAATGCCATCACTTAATTTAAAATGAGACCTTTCCGTACCAACAAGTCGTTTGGTCTTTGCAGTGAATTCCTTGCTTTCTTCTGTCCATCGCTCTTTTTCTCCAGCAAGGCCACTAATCAGGCTTGAAGCTGTTTGCATCTTATGTCTGCAGCGTTCAGCATCTTCTAGCAAAGTCTGTTTGCATGGAAGTGAGAAAAAACTCAATATGGTCTATTTACAAGGTGGATTTCTTAATCAAAACCAGTGTCTTATCATCAGTTGCATTTATTTTAACTTTTTTAGTTTTAATTGATTGGTTTTGTGTTTGTTACATAGAAGGTTATTGTTAGAACACAGCCCCTACAGTGCAATATATACATACACACACATTTACAGTAAATACACACATACTAACACGTATACACATGTATATAAAAAAAAAATCTTTAGTCTAGTTCACATGTTGGAAATTGGAATCTATCTATACAAAAATGTGATTTGGATTTTTTTTATTTTCATTTTCTTTTATTACGCACTAAGGTTTAGTCCATACAGTTCCCACACATGACTATGCCTAACTAGATTCTTTCTTTTTGCATTAGTGGGAACCATTAAAATACAGAACAATATAGTAAATCCTTTCAATTACATCTTATCTTTTCATAATCAAGTATCCTGTAGTCTATTATCTAAACACAACCACACAGAATATGTTGCGATAACTGATGTTCTCTTTTTTGGTACTGGCTTTTTTCTGACGTACAGCCCCAATTATAATTTCCTGTTGTTTAAAATGTTTTATTTTCACACCAGGTGGCATGTTGAAAATAAGCAACTTAAAAAATTCAGCAAACAAAACAATTATACTAACCTGCTTTTCCATCATAGCCTTTTCATACTGTGCCTGAACCACATCGAGCTCAGCTTGCTTAGCATCTAATTCTGCCTGGGCCTTTTGCAAATCCAAATTGGCAGTAGCAAGTCGGCTCTCCTGAATTGCTAAATTAGCCTATGAAAGAACAAAACACAGATAATCTAAAAATACTTTGGAAATAACACGCTGTTTTCCATAAACATTCTAATCACATAATTCAATTAAAATAAAACCAAACTGCTTTATTTAATTGACCAGAATACAAATTTTGTTTTTTTAAGTGAAATTATATGCTAGTCGTCCAAGGTACAAATAATTTAGTCTTGAAACTCATATGCAACATGGTATGTGCATTTCATTTAATTGATATGAAGTGTAGTTATAAGTATGTTGTTTACAAATGTTGCTTAATGGTTATTTTTTTAATTGGTATTTAGCAGATATCTTATCAGACTCTTTTTTTGTTAGACTTTCTACGTTTACATAGTCCATACATGACCATTCTAAAAATATGTGTGGCGTCGGAAACAGGTGGGCAGGTGAAGCCAAGACCTGGGAAAGCAACACTTCACCCGTAAAGTTACCAGGTATGCTTCTCAATGATGAAGTTGCATGAAAAGTAAGATTTACCTTTAGAGGCAAAACCTCTTTATTTATAGAATAAAAAGCAGCCATAGCTTTGGTCCAGGAGCAAAGCCCAGCTACATTTCCACAAACTCGCTTTGCAGTCTCAATGTTGTAATCTGGCATTTCAAAGTATGGTGCCAATAGTTCCACCACCTCTTCATTGATTGTATCTTTCGCAAATTGCTTCAAATGAAAGAAGAAAAAAAACAATAATACACCAAACATAATAGCATTGTGATAAATTATTGGTCTTCTTTGTGTAGTGTGTATTATAGGTTACATACAATATACCGTACCATACAAATGTTTTTTCTTTTGTGACCTGTATACCTTACTACACTATGATGGAATATGGTTGGAGGACTAAGCAGAAAAAATACTTAATCTCTGTTGATTACAAATAAAATGAAAAGGGAATCAATACATACATCATGTATTGTTACAATGACAAGTAGTGATTTTGACCACAAATATTGCTCTACCATGCCTAGGGGTACAAAGCATTATATATTATACTCAAAAAAAAAATAAAAAAAATGCTACTGGATTTATTAAACTTATTTTCCAGAATGTTATCATCTGTACCTGAAGACTCTGCAAGAAATTCCCAATCATGAGTTTTAAGGATTCTTGCCAAGAGGGGACAGTACATCCCTTCTCCTGGTCCACTTTGACAGGGTTGACTTTCCTCTGGAACAGTAAGAGCACACAATCCATAATGCGCATGATCAGATGAGGTGGTCTTCCTAAAGTTCGTACGGTGGAAATGTCCGAAGGCTTGATAGTCTATAAGCGAGTTAGAAGGAGAAAATGTAATGGTTGTACAATGATACATATACTATATTTGTTCTCCTTGTTTTGCACCATTTTATTAAATGTCTTATTATTGTAAGAAACAAAGTACTAGCTTTTTTTTTAATCCACATAAAAACAACGAGATATAACAACAAAAAAATTCATACTAGGAGCAAAATAAAATATTTGAGGTTTGACATATTTCACACTAGGGCTAAAATAAAATATAACAATGTATACTATATAATACGTGTTGAGTTAAAATTAGTTTGAAATTCTGATTTGTCACATATTCCCTTCATAGCGTATAGATTTTTTTACAAAATTATATTAGTGTAGTTGAGTGAAAACCAAAACCATTTGACAGTCAACCCAGATGTTAAAAACAAATTGCTATTAAAATAAGCATGAAATTGCTTCCCCCAACCTAACACACAGTATTTCAAATGACATATTATGCAAAAAAAATGATGTAATTTAATACTCTGCATTTAAAAGAATATTTTAAATGTACCTGTGTTTATATTGAAGACATTTTACAACATTTGTTATATGTCTTAACCCTTTAAACGCTGGAACACATTTTTACTCATGAAACAGGAAACAGGGCTAATTTTTTATAGTTTTGTTATAGTTAGGTTTAAGCAACAGTTAAGTAAATTAGAGATTGGGAACCAAGGCCTCTGCTGTTTCACACAGCTAGGTTGGCGACTAGCCAGTAAATTTTTCAAATCACCACGGACCTCCATTTCACTGCTCCCTCACAAAGCACTGATACTGAGTGTCACGGTATGTCATAACCTGGCATATAGCACTGAAGCAGGATACAGCACGATGGAACACTGAGATAGGTCTTTAGGAACAGACCTCATGCTTTCACCATAAGATTTAAGAAAGGTTAGAGATGAGGAGAAAGATGGTGCAAAGGAGGAGAGATGGTAAGAAAATTGGGAGATAAAGAGACATATAGGTAGAAATTATGATGGGGAGAGAAAGGGGAGATAATGAGAAAGTTGGGGAGAAACATGAGAGAGAGTGACAGCAGAAGCAAATGGGTTCTATCTAAGAAGCCACCAAACACATTGCATCCACATTGTTTAAATTAAATATATACATTTAGATTAAACAGGATGGGTTCTTAGCCATTATCTGCTGCCATTGCCCTTTTCTTCCTCACAATGCAGATTATTCCTGAAATTGCCACAGTTACCCCCAACAGAATTATATATTTTGCCAATCTCTATCTGCCAAGCTGTGTGATCTATGTAAAGTGTGTGTGTATGCATGTATATGTGTGAGTATGTGCGTGTATACATGTAAGCAAGTGTGAGTATATGCTTTTGTGTGTGCGTACACTGCAGGGGTAGGCAACAACTTGCAGTGTTGGCAGTTTGAGATCTGCAACTTGGTTTCATGCAGAAAAAAGTATTCTGCATCACTGATATAAACAGTTTAAAATGTATCTAAGGAAATTCATACTTGTTTTTTATTCAGGCTATTCAGTTAGCACTCAGTATTTATGCTACATATAAGATAAAGGCTTCAATAAATACGATGGCCTTTTATCACTGCTGGAGCAGTCCATTTTATGTCACGCCATTACCTTTTGGTCCAGAAGACTCTCATCACCAATTAGGTAGAGGTTCATAAACATTGTATCACATAAGTAAAAGGGTTAAAATTAGCTGTAAAAGCTAGTTATGTTGCTATATTAACTTTTATACATGCATAGATTATTAGAGAGATAGAATGAAATACAGATATTGGATACTGAGGGGATAAATGAACCAATACTCAAAACTAAGATCAGAACAAGTTAAGCTCATGAATGCCTAATTTAAGGCAAACTGTACATTGCATTAGCAGATGGTGCAAAAGAAACAGAACATAGATAGTAACTCAAACTATGTATAAAATATAGGTGTCTATAAATATGATGTCATTTTAGCACTGTTGGTGCAGTCCATTTTATGTCACACCATTATCTTGTGGTCCAGAAGACTCTCATCACCAATTAGGTAGACGTTCATGAAAGTTGTAGCCAACAAGAACTGAACTGCACGGTGCTCCACTACACACAGAAAACTTTTTAAATGAAAGGGTTGGCCTCCTGAGATGCATTTTGTAATCACGTATCTTCATCTTGCACTCCAAAGGTTAACCATATTGTATACATGTATACTAGACATTCTTAACCCCTTAATGACAAAATGCATTGTTTTCAATGGGTTTAGGGACCGCCCATTGTCCTTAAGGGGATATTCAGTCCTACATGAATAGAGATGCCTTAAAAGAATACAATTACTGACCAATAATGCTGCTTCTGCTTCATCAAGGGCAGGCTTGGCAGCTTCCAGCTTTTCTTCTGCTATAGCTTTGTCAACTGAAATACTGTCTACAATTGATTGAGCCTTGTCCTTCACTTTCTGTACTTCAGCTTTAACTTTCTCAGCAGCTTGAGCTTTTACAGTGACTTCTTTTAAAACCTGTTATAGGGGAAAATGGAAATTATTCACAATTTTAAAAAGTAAGGGTATGAGGTATGTAAATAAAAATATTGTATTATTATTGTATTTGACCAGGTTTCTATTACAAGTGAAGCACATGCTAAACTCCTATACATACTGCAACACAGAAAAAAGCAACAGAGCATTGGATTGTTGGGCACATCCAACAGGATCCCAATAATGTGTTCCAGTCATCATAATTTCAGGACTACTTTTCTATAGGCCATTACTGTTTGCTTTTTAAATTAATCTGCTGTGATTAAATTAATATATATTTACTTTGTCTTAAATAGGATTAAGGTTTGGTTCCAAATCTAAAGTATCGAGCAGTCTGCTTTTTTAGCCATGCCACTTTCCATGTTGGTTCACAATGTGAGTGTACCTCAACCTCTTTGCAGGGAAAAGCTGCAATCAATGTAATGCATGTAAAAATGGGAGTGGGGGCTCACCGCCCATTCCCCATTTAAATGGGGGTGTTTCCTGCGATGACAGCGGGGTCACCCACCGTCATCAACGGGCAGTCCTGGTATATAACCTTATCAATTACAGTGAATGTTGTCAAGTCTCCTCACTCCATCTCTTCTTATCTCTTGTTATCTAAGCTAGTAATGACCCAATGTGTTTGAATTTGATATGCTAATACCTTGGCAAACCAATCTTGAAACAAATTAGTGCCGTAGGCCATCACAAATAACTTACCATATCTGCTTTTTTGTTTGCAACCTGCAGTTCTCTCTCTTTCACCTCTAATTCTTTACTCAAAGCTGCCACAGATTCAGATGCTTCTTTAAGTTTCTCTAAGCCTGTGTTCATTCTAAAAGTAAGGGATTGCCATATTTTGTCATTTATGTTGTACAGCATGAAAACCTCATTATTGAATTCAGAAATTTACAAAAACATTGTCAGCAAGGTATTTTGCTTTTACTATAATTGTAAGCACGTGTAAGTGCTAAAACAAGAGGCAGCTGATGGTTTATAATAATCTGATTTTTCAGTAGTTGGCCTCTCAGGATTCCTATGCCAAATACATATCACTAAAGGGTTAAAAACACGCCAAGGGTTTATGAGCATCTCAATGTTTAATAATTCCTGAAATAAATCCACACTGTTTTTGAAATATGTACTGTACATAACCAGAACACTGAGGGATACATTATTTGCAGAAACTAGCACATGAACAAACACCAAAGCAGCCTTGTAAATGTACCACCACATATACCTGTTTGCCAGGGTCTGTACTTCTGCATGTTTTTCCTTATATATTGTTTTGTACCCCTGAATAAATGATAAGTATGATTTAGGAGTCACATGAGTAGCGCGACGGTATCTCAAGAAGTAATCCACACATTTTTCTGCCACACCATCCTGGAACGAGCCCATACACTCAACCATCTCCTTCTTGATATCCATGGTGCAGTCAATCTCATATGTTGACAGGAAGTGTTCAGAGACTACAAAACAATATGACAAACATATAGAAAAGTACTACTACTACATGGTGAACATATTAATGAGTAATAAGTATTAAACAGGGACTAACTTTATGAAAGGTTAACTTAACGTTCAATGTTTTGTATTACAATGTGCTGAGCACCTTACTGATCCTACAGAAAAAGAAAAAAAAAAGTCACCTGCTACCAAGGCATCCTTTGGCCATCTGCTAAACCAATCCATTGTACAACCTGAAATAAGTGCTGGAAACTTAAGTGCCCGGTTTCTAAATTTTTCTCCCACTGGTGAAAAACACAGCACTACGTGAAGATTCTGACGGACTCTTGTCATGAAAAAGTCATACAGGTTTTCATTTGTAGGAGGGCGGCGTGGGTACTCTTTCTTCATAACAGGAATAAGGTCACTGGTGATTTCATCAATTTCATCTCGTGCAAACAAATTTGAAACCTGTGCAAAATAAATCAAAGCTAGGATTACAGGAAAACTGACAAGTACTGACGAACATACCATGACTATAGAAAAAGATATGACAATAAATATATATGATGCACTACCTCTCCTGAAGATAACACATTGTTCATATATTCTAAGAACGATTCATCTTTGATCTCATTGTCAGTGAAAATAAAACTGATGCCTTTGCCTTGTTGACCTGCAGTACGGTACAAGATCTTCAGGTCTTCCATAAGATTTGAAGTGTTGTAAGATCTTTCAATAAAAAAGAAGAAAAAAAAAAAAGCATTTGAAGTATTGGAAAGAAT
Source organism: Spea hammondii (assembly GCA_029215755.1). Lineage (NCBI taxonomy): Eukaryota > Metazoa > Chordata > Amphibia > Anura > Pelobatidae > Spea > Spea hammondii. Next base: position 66,499,482 of record JARDYJ010000005.1, read on the forward strand.
ATATATATTTGCAACTGAATGGTATCTTCTTTCTGAATAGAAACTTTATAGTATTCACTGTACCTTAGTAAACCTACTGCTACTGTCATAAAATAAAAAATCTAAACTTTTAACAATTTATCTTTGAACAAGACATATCCAATAATACAGGGATAAGGAATATAGACTCTATATACAGGCAAACTCTAAAAAGATTAGAATAGGAAGAAAAAATGTGTGCTGCTTGCTGTGAGGATCCAAAAATAGGACTCCCAATGTTTACATGGTACTGGTTTGTGAACTTGTGTTCCTGCTGTTAGGCTTGCTGATCCAACTGAAATTGTCTATTCTATCTCGTTGGTGTCTCCACCATTACTAGCTCTTGGTGTGCAAGTGTAGAGCAATGACCATTCCCTGCCAGAGCCTCTTAACTACCAAAGCAATTCAGGTATGCCTAGTTAGTGTGTGACAATATGTGTGTGTGTAAGTACAGTACACCCAGTGGTGCTGCCTACAAGGTGGAGGGCAGCAGCCATGAACACAGTGAATGAGTGATTGTTCTGAGTAAAACACGGCTTGTTTTAAAAAGCATCCAGTGATAAAAACTGTTTTTCTCTTCTTCCGTGAAAACTGCCCACTTGAAGGAATAACCTTGCCCCCTTCAGCCATTCTAATGGGTTTATGTGTCCTTTAATAGACAGCATAACAATGCTGAGGACTCTTTCTCAAATGAGGCTTAAGAAAAGGACCAGATGGACTAAAACATATTTTTTTATAGCGGCTACCTGGTTAAAGTGATCTGAAATGTTTTGTATCCTGCAATATAAGATGCAAGCTTAGTCAAGCTCTGTTTTCCTGAACCACCAACACCAACAAGAAGGGCATTTCCACGTGGAGTCCGAATGATACGAGAAATCTATAAGTAAAAAAAAAAAAATGCAATTATAATTTCATACACAATCCTGAAATGCTAAGTACTGTGCTTATAAAATAATATAGTGGTTACAAGAACAATTTAAAATATGCTACCTTAATCAAGTGGATCATGGCATCTCTGAAGAATACCATGTCCATCCCAGCTCCACGGATGCTTTCATTAAACATTTGAAGAAACATGTTCAAGCGTTCCTTTAATTGTGTAAATGATTCAATTGGCTCATACATTTTAGGCATGTCAAAATCAGCATCTTCAGGTTCCTCACCTGTATTAAAAAATGGTAACATTACAAATATTTTACAGATTTATTTTGAGCTGGGTTGTTCAAACAAAATACAGGAGAGAAAAAGGTGGGGACTCCAGTGTTATTTAATGTCATCTGAGTTATCAAAATGTTTCTTAGAGTGCTGACAATGTTAATAAGTCCATTGTGTGCTTCATGTTCTAAAAGGCAGAAACTGTGGATAGGACGTGATTTTAAAAATCGATGTATAGGTATTATATTACACACAATAGTCATTCTGGTAAACACAGACTATAGAAGGTACACTAACAAGCATTTAGTGTCTTTTCAAAGATAGACATTGGATAGAAAAATATCATTAAAAACTTTTTGCACAGGAATTAATTATTTATGGTTAGAAGAGAGGTGCAAATATTCAGACAGAATATTTGTGTTGTCTGGCCCTTCTGTGTTTGAGAATAAACATAGTTAACCTGGTTGTTACTATAGATGCCTGAACTGTGTAACATGCTCACGCACAATTTATTTTATATATTCATCACACCAGCATACAGGTGAGTTCAAATTAGATATTGTATTACATTTATGAACAAATCAGTCAAGCCCTGGATACTAGGAGGAAGGGCTGCATGACTGGGCCTAGACTAACAGAAAGCTTGTTGCCAGGTCTTAGGGGGTCAGATAAAGGACAAGGGGTTCCTCGGCTGGTTGGGTGGGGTTTTTTGGCTGTCTATTTAGGTGACCCTTTTTCCCGCCACTGGTCAGATACTTTGACCAGCGCTTAAAGCAGTGAATCCCCGCCCTCCCTCCCCTGTTTTAAATTGTCTTTCTTAATTTTATTTTTAGTTATGGCGGATGTTTTGAGATAGGTATGCTGTGTTTTATTGGTTGTTATACCACCAGTTATGTGTATTTCAGTTTCTCCACGGGTTCAGTCCCTGGGGGAACTTTAAAGGGTAGGGTGTTCCGACCCAGCGGTCTCCGCATGGTATTTGGCGGGATATCCCTACAAAATGTTATTGGGTTTTAAAATGTGATGTATGCATAACCTATCTCATATTTTCTTTTATTTCTTGCATTTGTCACAGTAATAAAGCGCTGTGGCCTTACACTTTTTCCAACGACCTCATGTCTCACGTGTTTTATTTATGTATTCAGCTGTATGTTATAGATAGTGCCCGAGTCATGTGATCTATATGATCACTTGTCCATGTGGATTTTCCTACGTCAGAAAGATGAACTGAACCATAATGTGAAATGTCTCTTTAGACAATTGTATGCTTCCAACTTCGTGCAACCAAATTGATGAAGGTTTTTTGTCCTGTTCCAGCATGAATGTGCTTAGGTGCCCAAAGCGAGGAGCCCTGACCTTAACCCCACCAAACAAGTTTGAGCCAGGCCTTTTTGTGCAACATCATAGCCAGACCTTGCCAATGCTCATTTGGTTGAATGGGCACAAATTCCCACAAATTTCCCAGAAGAGTGGAGGTTATTGTAGCCTCAAGGTGAAATAATATTATGGTTTGAAATGTCCAAAAAGCTCATTTACATGTGAAGTTCAGGTGCCCACATAGTTTTGGTCATATAGTGCATATGTCTACACACACTAAATATATTCATAAACATTTTCATTAATTACAGCACCAACAGCAAACAAATAATACAAAACTGTAGTTGGTGACGCCAAGTTGACAGTGTATGAAATTAGCACTTTGTAAGCAGTCCCCTTAACGGGCCTCCTGGCTGGAGAATTGCTGGAGCGTTTCAGAAACACCCCACCTATTGCCAAGACACAAGGCACCTCTTTAGGAGTCTTCATTTAACTTTTTTTCAATATTTTTGGTAGAAATACAGGATATAACAGCAGATAAGATCCAACTGGACCCATCTAGGTCTGTTTTTCCTGATAACAAGCTCAAAAGCTGTAAAATCTCAAACGTTATGCTTATCCCATGCGTGTTTGCATTGCCTCACTGCATCGACCTCCATCACTTTTGCTTGTTATTATTATTATTTATTGTTTTATATAGCACCATCAAATTCCGTAGCGATGTATAATGGGTAGACAGGACATAACAAATATTTTATCATATAACAATTTGACTTATAGAAACAACAGGCGAGGAGGGCCCTGTTCAAACGAGCTTACAACTTTACAACTGCATTTTTTTTCTGTTGACCCCTTACAGCTGGTTAAATCATAAAGCAGATGCTGGGAACTATAATTAAGTTGCATCAGATGTATATATCAGTATATAGCAGATTTACTCGAGTTGCGAAATGTTGTGACACAGGTTTTCCATGCATGGTTCAGATGGATCCCCAAATGATAGTTATTTCAAACTGATGGTACTACTTATGGAATCAGTATTGCTTTGCAATACTATTTTCTGTATATTGCCAAATGGCATATTATCAAGGAATATTTTGCTCCTCTACAAAAATCTAAGAGGTCTACTGAAATTAACAATAACAAGAACATTCCAGCCTGTTAAAACAAGAGAATCATATGTAAAATTAAAAAAGGTCTAATCACAGAATAAAAGAAGAAATACACTATATTGACATGAGGCATGCAAAAATAAGCAAATGTATAAAAAAATAAGGGTGGGTGGAACTAAATAATGACAAAGAGGACTATGTTTGAAAGTTTGAAAATTCTATGTTAAATTAATTATTTTGATTTTCTTTTGGAATGTTCTTTGTTTTGTTTTACAGGCAAATACATTGGGTGCACATGTATTCCTTATAGTTACAGATACACTTTATTCCTATCTACAGAATTGACTAGTTATAGTAAATACAGAATCCAGTTTATACTCATCCTGTTTTATAACAAACCATAAATGTTATGTTAAGCCATGCCACAAATACATATAACTGTTATTTGTAAGAATCATAAAAGGCTCTATTTGTTGCAGCTCAAACCAATGGAGATGTATTTTATTTTATTATGAAACCGTGTGCACACTGCAAATCACAACATTGATAACTGAATGCCATCAGTACAATATGCCATCTGGGATTTCGTATAATGATATTACCTCTTGTAATTGTCAATATAACATTTGCTGAATGTAGGCTAAAAGGACAGAAAGAACCAAAAAAGTCATAATATTAAATGATCACAAAAGCGATCAAAGAGTTCACATCTAGTCTGCCCAGAACAGGGCCATAGCTAGAAACCACAGAGCTATTGCCGTGCCCTGCCCCCCACTTCACCAAGGAACATGCCCTACAGTGCCATCACTTCACCAAGGAACATGTCCTACTGGACCCATCTCTTCACCCCAGATTGCCTTGAGTGAAGAGGAGAGTCTACAGGGGTGGCAGCAGAGGGGCTCTTAAAAGGATGTCATTATGGACACCTCATGCCAACACACACTCACACACATACACACTAATGCTCACTCATACTTACACATATACACCCATGCTACCACCCACTTACTTGTGCCAGCACACAAACACATACACTTATACGTACACACTCATGCTACCACACATACACACTGATGCTAATACACACTGACTTACGTATACATATTGCTGCTAACACAGACATTCATAATCACACACTTACACATGGTCATGCTGACACTCCCTCTAACATACACACTCATGCTAGCACATGCAGATTTTCTGTTACATACATGCATACATATTTACTCCCTAACTCACTTATCAACTCTCTCATTCTCTCACCTGCCTGCCTGCCTCCCTCCCTCCCTCCCTCCCTCACTTCCTTACCCTTTCTCTCACCACCTCATCTTCTCTATCACACCCTCATTACCCCTAACCTCCTTACCTTCCCAGAGGCTTCTTTCTCACACACAGTAAATAAGCAGCCACGTTTATACTGAAAGATCATGTGGTGGTGCTTTCCTGCTCTCCCTGGTCCTAGCGGAGACTATCACCCGTACCTAGCGGCTTTAAAGGGGCAGACAAGTTGGACAAGTGCTTGTAGCGGTCCTGGTCGCATTTGCGACTCATGCAAGCATTACTGACTCAGACCTTAATTAGTTCTTGGTCTGGTCTTCGATTCAGAATGTCTATCTCATGCGTGTTAATATTCCCTCACTGTATTAGACTCTGCTGCTTCCATCGGAAGGCTGTTCCCTATATCCAATAATTATAAATGATTTACAGTTATAGACATTGTGTGATCCAAATATATCTAATTAACTAGAGAAATCTGTACTTATATTTAAAATATAAAAAAGATGATCTAAAATAAATACGAATAGGTTAAAGCAATAACATCTCCACCTAATGTATCGGTTTGTCTTAGTTTGTCAATTCTAGTCTTGTCATATCCCTTAAATATATGTATTGGAAGTTGGCGCTATATAAGTAAAAAATCATAATAACAACAATTACTATGTCATATAATGGAGCCTCATATGATAAAAGCCAAGCAGTGCACTAAACTTCCCCAGCTATGCTGGGGCTAAACTAATGCCTTGGGATCTAATGGCATAGCATTCTCAAAGCTTTTTAATGACTCCTATCAACTTACCATTATCATGAATTCCAATATCCTTGGCTATTTCAAAATAAAAGATATTTTTTCGAGTTAAAAAAAAACATACACAAATCTTAAAAAAATTGTTAATACATGACTTTTTAAGCAGATGCTCTCGAAAAACCTTAAAAACATAACTTGACTGGAGCATATTGAATATTTTTTCCCTTGCTCCAAGAACATTTTCCCATGACATACCTGTTGCTTCAGGTGCATCCCTTAAGAAATCAACAAAATAATCATCAGCTGCAAAGTCTGCAGACTTCTTGCCTTCACAGAACTCATCTTCTACCAATTTCTGCAGTGTTTTATCAAACCAGTCCACATCTTCTGGTGTTGTAAATCGATCAGCAATAACACGTTTACATTCATGTTTCCAGAGCTTTACCAATACCTGTCAATTACATGTTTAATGAACGCCACAGAAATAACAAAAGGAAAATAAAACTAAAAATAGTTTTCATTTACTTTACCTTATAAATCAACCTAGATAACACACTTTAAATTTTAAACACATAATTAGGCATACAAATAAAATATGTTTTGTTTACAAATTAAAATAAGCAATATATTTTAAATTAGAAATACACTTTATATCTCTACTCCCTTCTCAGAGTTTACATAGTTAATCCTCCCTATTTCATTCTCTCTCTAACCTATTGTTAAGTTTCTGACTGCTGTATGGAAAAGACCATTTGACAAACACAAGATGAAAAATAAAATAATTTCAGTTTTAAATCAGACACAAAGTTATAAGTGCACTTATAACATGCAACTACCAGTGACTTACTGTGGTGCCTTTAATGACTTCTGATGTGGAGTTTAACATTCCCTGCCATATTCTTGAAAGGTCTCGAAGGTTAAATATGTAATGGAACTTGGCTGGTGTGGGTAACATTTTGATTTTAGTCATCTGCCATAATTTCCTTGTCAAAGGTACAAGCTTCGTAACAGCTCTTTTTATCTCTTCGGAAAATCCTCTCTGAGTACAGTAATGGCCTAGTCCAATAACACCTAAGAAACAAAAATGGCCTCTTTATAGAGTTAATTTTTCAATTATAGCTTATTAATTCCTAAACATGCTCCTGCAAACTAGCATTTTAATGAATAAACTCAAATATGATAGCTACAAAGCTTCAAATCATACTTGGCAATTATTCAGATAATATAAGTAAGAAAGACGCACACTGGCATAAGGAGTAACTGAATGCTGGCGCACCAAATTACCCCCTCAGTGTTTCATTTCTGGCAGTGTACCTTCAGCTACCAGGATACTTTGTTTAACCCAAAATGTTATCTCTACGACACACATTCTACATTCCAAAGGGGCATCTTGGCATTAATATGTTTGTTTCATGTCAAGATTTCGGTCATCCAGAGTGTCATTAGGGGTGAAAGAGGTTATAGTAAGCAAATCTTGCACCAAGTAAAATTATTAGAACTACAAACTACTTTTCATAAAAACATATTAAATTTTAACAGATATGTAAAGTAAATATATTTTATAAAAAAAACAAAGAAAATACAAAAACATAAAAATTGTTCTAAATAATCATTTTACCCACTAACAAAATGCACTTTAATAACAAAATTATGTTTATATCACCTTTAATATTGATGAAATCTTACACTTTCAGGGAGAAACAAATGACTACATTAAAAAAAAAAAAAATTTGGCTGATCTCATATTTTCTCACCAAAGATTTTGTCTATGGAAGCGTTTGAGGGCAAAGTGCAGTTAAAAACAGAAAACTGCCTTTTTAGCCTTTGTGGAATGTCATTTCTTCCTCCACCAGGATGGATCATAGCTGCCAGAAACTGGATGTCTACAAGGTTTGTGAATTCTCCAGGTTTTTCCAAATTGTAGAATCCATTCTGCTCCATAAGCTGTCTTACAATTTCATTAGTAACCTAATAGTGTAATACAATAATAAATAAGAGCAATGGAAAAAATATCATATTAGTATCACTATATTTGTTATCAATTTAACATTTTAGCATGTACCTGGACAATGTCTTAAGAGCAATTATTAAGTAAGAAGAAATATTTCAGTTATAAAATGACCTGGTTTTTACAGCCACATAACAAGTTGAAACAGTTTTAAGGCAAAGTATAATCTTCAATTTATTTTATAAGTTTACTGAAAGAAAATCACATAGCAAAAAACTCCAAATCTCACCTGATCCCCCCATTCATTAATCACAGGCATATTTATGTCATCAATAAACACTGTCATTTTCTTTCCAGCAGGAGGCCCATACGTGGTTCCCATGCGCTTGTCCACATAACTTTCGACTGTTCGCTAAGAATAGCAACAGAGTACATTATAGTAACTATACAATTGAGTACTTAAGTAATAGTTTAGCTAGCCTTGTTTACCATTTTGCAACATCCATAATACCAAACACAATTGCATATTTCAGGCATTTCTAAATATTAAACAAAAAAAGATTTATATAATCTTCCCAACATATACCGTCCCAAAGAAATCATACTGTCTTGGTAAATTGGACATTTACTGGCATCCAGCGGTATAATTTTGTGGTTGCCCTAGGCATCTCCAAAACCTTAAAAAACAATATTGAAATCTTTTCATGTTTGTGCAGCTCATCCTCTATGATGAGCAATGGAAGATGAGATTACATCCCAAAGCTTTATTATGGAGGATGTGGCATCCAGACACAGACCTCCACTGTCAAATGGACCTTACAAGTGACATCTCTGATCTCAGTAATGTACCACCATGTGGCACCTGCTGCCTTAATTCTAGGCTATTGCCGATGATAAACTAGGTAGTATTATTTACAATTACATATTTGTGTAAAATGATATACATTTAGTAAAGTTAAAATTAATTTCCCCTTTTAAATGATAATATTGATGCAATTAAAGCTGACAAGAAATACTTCTAAACACAAAATAGGATTTTAAAATATTGCATATAGCAAGCAACACGGCTTCCTTGTGAACAGTAACACGCACAATAAAAAGTAATTATTAAATGTATTACAAAAATAAGTGCCAAATGCAATGAAACATAAGTGCTAATTTTAGGGCCAGATTGAGAATAATGAGGCGGCCCTAGCACTTTAAGGCAGGCGGCCATCTAAGGATGTGAGTGCAGCCGATTGCTGGGTATGACAGGCCATACATTATGTTCATGTGGCTGGGCATATTCAGATGGTGGCTGCACACATTTGGGCCTGATTTGCCACAGGCATTTGCCCAGTGTGTCAGATGGCCATTAAAAGAGTACATCATCATATTACTCCAAGACACAAATTTTATATAATAATTGTTGATACTTTATCTTTTGACATTACAATAAAAATAAGATGTAGATTAGAAAGAAATAAAAAATCTGTATTTCAAATAAGGATACCTGAAACATCAGTGGTGTAGTAGCAGAAGAGAAATTCAGACTCTTGGCCATGTGGCTCTCTGGATTATATTTTGACATATATCCCTTAACAATTACAGTTTTGGCTGTTCCTTGTTCACCAATTAATAGCACCGCCTGAAAGGAATGAAGAAATCCCAAAAGTCATTTGCAAATACTTTTGGTTAATTTACCTTATATTTTTTCTTATCAAACATATTTGCCTTTTCAGCTTGCTTTACTTTATCTATATTCGCCAGATAAAATCGTAGATATTGGAAATACGATAAATCATACTATACCTTGCCCTGCTTGGCTACTGTCTGTATCAAGAAGTCTGTTCTAACATTGTCAACATTGGGCACCAAGATCGATCCATATTCAGGAGTGCTGTCCGGGGGGTATATGTACTCCTCCACACGTGTATTCCAGTGCATCCATTTTCCTTTTGGAGGTATGGGAATGTAATTTATGATGTTAGCATTAACCAAAACACAGTATGTATCCAAGTATCACCATGCATATATTTCAATCCATTAAACAATGCTAACCAGATGGAACAGCACTAGGCAATCCCTTGATTAGTTCAAAACATGATTTCTGGGAAATGAACCAAAAAATAAAAGGTGTACTTCATGAACTGTAATTGTGTTGCATTTTGCCAACTGCAGAAAAATCACATTAAGTGGTCTGTGATTAGTTACGGTTATCAGATTAACCGGGCTAATTTGACTTAATGTCCAACAACAACTGCTGTTAAAGGAGTATATCCAAATTGCCTCCTCAGTTTTTCAGCAGAGGGACCTGTCACCCTAGAAGTTGGCCTAGGCCAGAATACATCTCTGTCTCAATGAGCTCATATAATACGTTTGCCTGCATAATGCATAGTTACGTTTGTGAGATTGAAACTATGCATTACATGGGGCTAACTCAGCTCATCTTGAGAGAAAAGTTGGTGTTGGGTCAAATAACAAAGCAGCTAAATATTGTAAAGTATTAACATTTTTTACAAACTACATAAACTAACCCTCTGAAGTCACATAATAATCAAACATTGTGTCTTCACTTCCTGGTGGGATCTTAGGAAGATCCAGACGCACATTTTCATGAGTGCGTAGCCACTGCTCCATTTTCTTTCTGTCATCAAGTTCCAACAGAGCACCAACACTCCACATTAAAGAAAAGACATATAACCTCTCCAGGTGATCTTGGCTTATTTCTCCACCTTGCTCCTGATAAAATATTGAATAAATAATATTACATTTAATTTGTATGGCTTTAGCAGTCTGCATATGCATATAAAAATTGTAACTATGTCGGCAGTTTGTTTGGAGTTAGGTTGCTTTTGATGGTGTTTTTATGGGATTTCAAGCACTTTGCATTAATGGTCAGTGTTTGAAGATTTTTAGGTTTCTGCTTGCCTTCCTGTGTATCTCTTTGTCACCGCTGTACAGTCTTATGGCCCATACTTTGTCTGCACATTCCATTTGTACTTATTTATTTGTCTTTCTAAAATTCACAGTTTCTCTAGACAGGAAACTTCTCATTACTTTACATTTAAAAAAGGAGACAGAAACGCCATGCAGTCAAAATATAATTGTGTACACATTTTAAATGGCTGCTTGCAGAGGCATTCTAAGTAGGAGATGATATGCTCTTTGTCAATATAGGCTACCCTAGAAGCCAAGTTCTAGGTCTGATTAGCTACAGCTTGAGTCCTTCTGATAAACCAGACATTGGGCTTCAGTGCAGATGATACACATGTTGGCTCGTTCAGCTATACATTTAGACAGAGTGTTTAAAATCCACTGTGAGGTTTAACTGCTATGTAATTCATCTGAGCCTAAGCTCAGACCTTGCGGTCTTTCTACAGTGTATATTAAGTTAACTATAAACTTAATTTGAAGTCATTCATTTATGACCTACCTTTGGAGGGATAAGTCCTTGTAACATATTGATGCTTTGCATTATTACAAATGCCTCCAACATTTCTATTTTATATTCTAAAGACTGGACACTAAATCGGTACAAATCAGAGAATGAGGCACTGTACAGCTTTCTTAGAATTTCTCCTTCTAATGAAGAACGATTTTTCAGCCATCCCTATACAACAAACAAAAGAAATGTTTACAATAAACAAAAGCTATATTCCCCTGTGTTACACAGTTTAATTTTGTTATATATAAATGCACTGTGTTTATCTTTCAACACATTTTAAGACCATATTTGCTTGAAATATATTTTATGAGCAGGGGAGGTTGTCTAAGCAGGACCTTTCAATTTTATTCTTTTATAGAGCACAGAAAAAAGGCTCTAGTGAAATTAGGGCTATTTCCATAGATCCCACATATAAAATGCCTGGCTTGTACAAAAACAAACATTCTCATGCTAGAATACATAATGCTCCCTCTTTTTTAAGTCTAGGTTTTCATGGTTTGGCCACTTAGACCTAAAAATGTATCCATATAATGTGCCAATGTTGTTCCTATATAATGCATATGTTTGAGTGGGGTAATGCCCCTTTTATGCAAAAAAATGATATAAATGAATCCAGGTAAACTTTTAATTTGAACTGTCATAAATAAGCAATTTACCTCAAGGATGGGACTCCAGTTGAGAACTGAAGAACTCATGAAGACCATACCATTCCTTGAAACTGTGGCAGGAGAAGCATTGTCAATGTTATGCGGCTCAAAGACAATTTTGCAATTGGGTGCCATAGGAATACGATCTCCATTTGCCAATGTTAGTGTTTTATTATCATCCAGGACAGAATTTAAGTTCTCTATCCAAATAGCATCCACTGGGCCATCAAGAACAATCCAGATATGTTCCCCTGTAAGTAATCAAATCTATTGTTTTAATCAGTTTTATTATAGATCACAAGTAGAAAGCTCTGTAAAATCATACACTCTAAGCCACAAGTGGATATTAGTGGTGCCTGTAATGGCCTTTGGATACATGCTTTACACTATGCCCAAGATAGGCAACACAAAAACATGCTTTGTATAATTTAACTGCTAAAAAGCTATCCTAAATTTAGCAGTAATTCTACAAGTAATTGCTTTACCACAATTCAATTTTGAAAAGTTGTAAGGAAAAAAAATAAAGAACAAGCATTTGGGGTATAATTTTGATGAACTTGCACAAGCAGCTAATGTAGAAGTTATTTCCAAAAATAATTTGCAATAAATTACAGTGCAATAGCTATGTACGTACTATGGATTTAGAAGGGATTTTCGGACATTTAAAAACACAGGCAGACTAAAACTACTTTTTTTTTAAATTTTTTTAGCTGTGAAATACACACACACAATAACCACACAGGTGTGTGGGGGGCAAGCACATCAACACAACTGCCTGTGACAGTAGAAAGCAATATGTATATTACTAAGCACTACCTTTTGGAATTACAACCAACACATTTTAACTATGGCTGAAGGTAGCAACACCATGCCTGGGAACTTCACAGAATAGGCTACTCAGAGCTCTCCCTTTTCTGAGGGAATGATTTTGTGAAGGAGCAAGGCTAGACGTGTGACAGGGCTACAACTATAAGTCTTTAGTGGCAGCATACTGCCCAGGGAGAAGACGGTAAGTAGGAGGGAGTAAGAAAAACATGGCTAAACCCATCTTCTCTGAAACTAAAACAGAGACTGGGGGAGGCAGAGATGTACCCAGGGACTTGGGGTCAAATCTGAAACTGTCCAAGGTATGATATGCAGTCAACTCATCACTGATCCTAGGTACGAATGTAAATTAATCAACTTGATTTTGTGCATGTTTTTTTTTATTTGGTATTTAATTTCCTGAAAGAAGTTTGTGTCCACTTATCAAAGAAGAAAAGGAAGAACATAAATATGTGGAAAGGAAGGAAGGAAAGAGAACTAAAGAAAGAAAAAAAAAGAAAAAATGAAGGCGATAATATAAATATTAATTTTATATTTATTTACACTTAGAATAGAAAGAGGAAATGTATGCTAATTTGGTAAACTGCTTGGAAAGCATGTATTGAATTATTAAAGTGACAGAAAAACAAACTGTGAATATAATTTCAAGGTAATAAATCCCTCGGACTAAATTGACTGTGTTAATCAGCTGCAAAAACCCAATTATGCCACAGCTAAGCATTACAGTAATTAGTTCATGAAAAGCATTGAAAAAACATTTTTACTTTTCAAAACTTGAAATAGTGCTTAACAATACAGATTGCAAAAGTACAAGCTGCTAAATGATTTCATTAAAATCTAATTTTCTAAATGAGCGTAACTTAGTTATTCAATCTAAGGATATATATTTTTGTCTCCAAATATAAAGTATCTCACAGCTGATAAAGCCATGGTTGCAAGTTTACAATCTAGAGGGAGTAAGGTACAGGCGAAACCAAAGTATTAAAAAGTCAGCCAGAAAGGTGGCATCAGTGAAGGAAATTGTAGACCTAATTGAAGAGACCTGGGGTTGAATTATTTTTGAACAGTAGGAAGGAAGAAAGCAGGAATAATTTTTGAGTTCTAGAGGTATGTGGCAGGACAAGAAAAAGGGGTAAAGGTGGATATGAGGCCCATGATCAAAGTATTAATGATGCGCAGAAAAATATATTTGCAACGTGGCAGAAAAGTATGGAAGAGTACAAATATGGAGAGGTTTGCATGTTAGGACCAGTAATTTTAGGATTTTTAGTAATTTTTGTAAATTTAATTGAAGGAAAGACAGCCCAGTAAAAAAACAAGTGCTTCTATTCACTAAAATAGTGAGGTTTCTTCAGTCTCCTCACCCATTAAATTATGCACTATACAGGGCATCTCAGCCCTTCTTGCTTGAGACATCTGCCAGTGGGCATTTACTAATATAAAGAGAAGTTAAAGCGTTAAAGCTACAACCCCCCCTGCAAACCTCCCCATTTAGTGAATAAATCTCACCAAGAAGCAGCATGGTAAAATAAAAGTTAAGCATATAAGTGGAGCAGAGAAATTCTACTTTGGGGAGATTTATGAAACAGTTCTCTATACAGGTGTACCATGTCTCAAATCTTTTTAAACTGTGTTAGTTTTCCGCATAACCCTGATAAAATATGGACTCATTTGGGGTGTTTTACCTCTTTTGGCCCGGAGTGTCTTTCTCCAAAGAGTGGAAAATATACCATCTGTCCAGTCATTGGTTGCTACATCAAGGCGACCAAACATTTGAGGAGCAGTGATTGCTTTGGGATTCATTCTCATTTCCCTGTGTGGTTCTCCACAATCTGCAAATTGAGTAAAATATGCTTAGAACTAAATTTCTAACATACTGTAAACTGTTATATTAGAAGGTAGCAAGTAACGCTAAAGAATGTGTATGCACTATAAAAGCCTGATATATTGACGTACAACTTTGTTTTGTAATTGCTTTATTAATATAGACACAAACAATTACTTTGCTATTAAAAAAGCAAAAGTTTTAAATGTAAAATAATACATTAAGATGTAATATTAATTGATTAATGTCCGGGATTTTACTAGTACAGAGTATTTGTTGGAAGCCAACTTACCTGTCATTGCTTTCATCAATGTGTGAATGCAGGTTGTTTTACCTGCTCCACTTGGTCCTAAAGTCATCATACCATGCCTTACTCTCTGGGTTTCGTATAACTGGATAACTTTAAGCTTCCAAGGTGGATGACATATTAAGCCAGATTCCTCAACCTGTAATACACACTTAGTGAACATATGTAGATGACAGGTACCAATGTACACTCTACTTACTACATATTATTGAAATACCTGTTTAACAATAGCTGCTTCAAGTTCAAGGTAACCAGCTTTGTCTAACTGTATGCTTGGAAAGAGATCTTCAATGAGGCTTAAAAACAAGGGTTCATCTTCATCAATCTAATTACAAAGAGACAAGGTTTACATAAAATGGCTTTAAAACATATTGCATTTGTTCATTATAATTTTACATAACTATATTTTCATTCCATACGTCTGATGTTTGTTTTAATAAAAAATATCTGCTACAGCAAACGTCATAAAACGTCTTTAAAATATTAACGGTGAACATTTAGTCAATATCAAAGTCTCATTTCACCAATGCAGAGGGGCACCTGTGCTCACAAAATTGTAAAAAAACAAAACAAAAAAAAAAAAACTATACTGCAGTATAATTTATATATTAAATATGACATCATCTTGCCCTCAGAGCAATATATGGAAGCGTTTGTGTTATTTTTCCATACTTCTTGTCTTCTTGCCAGCTGCATGGAAAATGCTTCCCACAGTATTAGTATGGTGAGATCGCTCTCCGCTATAATTTTATATCTGAAATATTTTACTCTAAGGGTGAGTTCCTACATATTTGCTGATAATGCAGCTCTTTTCTTGCACACTCAAACAAAGATCTGTCAAAGTGAGGTTTTACTTACTAGTTTTGAAAGATTCATGTCTCTTAGAACACGCATAACAATGGTTGATTCAGTGTCAGTTGGATTTGACCTTTTTGCAGCACCTAATGTTCTTAAAACTGACAAAATATTTCGCAGACCAAAGTCATAATGAACCTAAGGGCATTTCAAACAACAGGACATGTTATTTCAATAATGCACATTTAGATGTTTGGAGAGGGGGGAGCAGTAAAATATTAAAATGGTTACACAAAACTATATTTTTTTGTTTTAAAGTTACACATCACTTTATGTTATACTTGCATCTGCCATAATCTATCTGCTCAGTGTCGCAGTAGATTATATATATATATATATGCACATATTAGGTATACGTAAATAATGTGCTACACACAGCTGTAATATTGCACCCAAGCTGTACAAATGATGTAAAGAAAAAATAATAAATGAATTAAATAAATTAAATATTAAATGTATTTAACTGTCAAAACAACTCATTGATTAGTCAATCATGTTACTCTGACCTGTTTGGATAGCTGTTCCTCACACAGTTTGTATAGCGTGAAGAACTTCCTGGCAAGGACAATATTGTCAATAAATCCACAGCTAGCCAATTTCACACGAATAATGATTTGTCGATCAGGTACCATCATAGCCACAGATCGGAAATTGATCTTCAAATTCTCTGGTAGTTCCTGCCTTCCAGCATAGCCAGGATTCTTATAGGAAAAAGAATTAGCAGTTTCTAAATATTTTTTCTAATACACAATTGCATCTTAACAATTATTGTAATACAATTTGAAAATTAAAGATAACAAAGTATTATCTGTAGTATTTTAGGTTAAGGTTTGATTGGAATAGTTTTCAGTGCATTAAAATTATTTTTTGAAAATCTGTATTGAACCGAAATGTGAGTATTGCACAGACCACATATGATCCTCTGCGTCTCTCATCTTTCATCAAACACATACACCATAGGGCAGGCTAAAAAGTGGCTGTCCATTCCCAGTTGAGTTTTTTTGTTTGTTTGTTATATAATATAAACATATTCTGGGTAACTTTGCAGTCTTACCATTGTAAGAAAGAGCCCAAATTCAGGGTTCATTTCCACATTGTCTCCGTCTGTAAATATAAAATTCCTTTTCCGCTCCTTTTTACATGTAAGTACTATCGCAATTTGTTGTGCAGCTACTGATAATACAGGGAGGTCTATACGGTTGAACTCATCAAAGCATCCCCAGGAGCCAGACTGTGCAAGACCTAAAACAGAAAATAATACAGAATTCAACATACACAAAATTAGAATGATCTCAAAATATACAACTAAGGGAAAATAAAAAGGGGCCTAGTAAGTATTAATCAAGCCCAATTCCTTATGGGGACTATTATGACCATACCTGGGAACTCTCCGGGATTCAACACTAAAATCCTCTGGGTCATGGGAGCGAGGTCCTGACACACCCCACTCCCTGCCCATTTCCCCTTGCAACCTGCAAGGGTAGGCTACGGACAGCCAGAGACCACAAGTTCCCAGATATGATCACGGCTATTTCATTATATGAACCTCTGATGGAAATGAATTTAAATTATCAAAGCCACTACAATCAGTGCAAATATTACTGCTTACATTTGTAATAGTGTGGTTAATATATTATATATGCCCAATGTCAAGATGATGTAATCAACACTTTCATGCAATTCGCTTTTCAAGGCCCAAAATATAGATTTGTTTACCTTTAAAAATTCTTCCCAAACCCCTGAAGTCCATCTGATCAGAGCAATTGAACACGACTACATATTTGCCAAGGCATCTGCCCATATCCTTGGTGGTTTCGGTCTTGCCTGTTCCAGCAGGTCCTGCTGGTGCACCTCCCATACTCATTCCTAAGGCCTGTGCAAGTGTAATGTAACATCTGAAAAAAGGAAAAAACATCATATTTTAGTATACTTTTATATTTACTTGCAACTTTGTATTGGTATATCCACAAATATGTTTAGAATATGCGGGTGTGAGCACTGGTATAGGGGGGGGGGACCTAAAACCATACCAGGTCCATGTCTTATGTTTAGCATAATCTTATATCTTCGCACTGGTTGCTTTCCACTTCTGGAAAGCTTTAGTCTCCACATCTATCCTGGTTTGAAATATACTTCCAACCTTTTCTCCAACACCCTTAAGTATTGTCTATAACCTCTCATCTTTCCTCAAACTTGTACATGAAAATATCCTTGAAAAGACAAAATCTTCAAAATCTGTAACTATAAAACTATGCAATCTATTATTACCAATTCTCTATACTTTTTATTAGATGAGGTCTTGCTAGGTGACTTTTCACTAGCATTCTTTAAAATGGCATGATCATCTTACGGTTACTAAGGTCTCTCACTAGATGTAGCCGTCAGATTTTGAAAGCCTGCTTGATTCTACATCTGATTCTTGGAACAACTCATGGAAGCTTGGAGCTACATAACAAATAGTAAATTCAGCATCCACATCCATGCACAAAGTTACCACAAGTTTCCTTCCGTATATAGACTATTTTTATGAAGAAACTTGGAATAGTATACCTGTCTGTCAGCGGTGTGATGACAAGTCTGTCTGTGCAGCCCAGAAACTCATTTTGGTAGATGAATGTAACATCAGTAATATGAATCAACATTTTGTCAGAGTCTTCATTGAAGTAAAATCGGCACTGTTTTAGCCATTCAAAATCAGTGGGGCTTTTGATGTGCATACGACACTGAAATATAAAAACAGGGTTATTAGCGTTTGCTGTTCTTTGTTGATGGAAGGCATCTTATTTTTGATTGAGGGAAAAACTACAGATGAACAATCAAAACTAGAGTGAACTCTGAGGTCAATCACATGGTACCCTTGCCAGCTAAAGTTTCGAACCACAAATACTCTGAATTCAACACATGTGGGACTTACAGCCACCATGGAAATAGATTGCTGTAAGCGTCACAGGCAAAAGGTATGCAGACTAAATTATTTGACAGCATGTATTTTATCTCCTCTTTGCTATACTATAAACTGTAAGGTGCTAAGAAAATATATAGGTGCTCAATAACTAAAAATACATCATCTGTAGCCTTCTTTAGTTTGGCTCACAAATTACTTAAAGACAATGGAGACTTTGCTTAAAAAAGCAATCTGAAAACACTGAAGCTGGGGTAAAGACCCCAAAGAGCTAAATCCTTACTCTGTTAGAATGCAACTAACGGAAATAAAGGGACGGTTTGCTGTCTCTTGCAGTCCTTCCAAAGAAGAACGCATATTAAAGTACTCTGTGTTTGGGCGAACACATCTAGTGCACCAAAAGTATCTGAGAGCAAATGCATATGGAGGATTCAGCAGAATCCCCCCATGCATTTTCAAGGTTGATGCCATGAACATTTAAAGGGACCCTGCAGCTATTATATGCATTCTGGAGTGTCCCTTTAAGTGTGATATTTTGCTTATTATTTAAATAATCAGCATATACATTTAATGCTATTGTCATCATACTAATGCCCTATCGCTAAATGATGTCATATAGCCTCATAACTTTCACTTTATGCCAAAAGATTCCCTTATGAGATGTTCCTTTTAACAAGTGTTAGTTTTGTCATTTTAGATAAATATACTGTTGGAATGTAAATTAAATATTTGATTAAGTACAGTGCATTGTATAGAAAATATTTAACTTTTATCAGTTTCTCAAAATGGTTGAGATTGGGTTATCTTTTTTATATTAATGTAGATAGTAACTTGGAAGGAAAATTTTTCGGTAATTCATATATAGTATGACAAAAATACATAAATAGATGGATTGATAATAAGAAATCAATGGGAATGCTACAAATAATTAATGGTAAACAGCAAAACAGACAATTCTGATGTACATCTTATAAATTCAAAAACAGTTCAAGATAGTTTTGGGATTCTTTTTACAACCACTTGAAATATTTTCTCACAAGGCACAAAAACATTAGATAAATTAGTCACAAGGCTCTTAAAATTTCAATACAAGTGAATCCAAATCCCAGGAATTAGTTTTTGAAAAAATATTTACCAAGTCATCGAAAATATCTCTTTGGTGTACATGAATGGTAATCAGAGTCTCATATTTAATGCGCTCTATAGAGCTTAAGTCCTTGGTTGTCATATCAATCAGTGTGTTGAGCAGCTCCAAAAAGGACTGGTTGGTCTTCTGCATTATTTTTTTATCATACTTTGCATTGGTGAGTGCTTCTTCTGCATCTCTTGTCCAAATCATTTGAATTCCCAGTAAACCAACCTTGCAAACAAAGAAAACAGATTTGTTTGTTTGAAAAATGGATAATTAAACAGTAAATGAACACATGTAAATGCTGCCTTTTTAAGTTTAAAACTTGAAAGCATATTTACTGTAAACATGCAAAAGCATTTAGAGAGAATTGTTTTCATTAAACATTTTATTTCTATGCAAAATATGAAACAATTTGTTCATAAAATGTTTTGAATAAACCCTAAAATCCTTCAGAAAACCAGCAAGTTAACAATCAGATTTGCTGCTTTCTGATATTTTTTTTCCCTCCATCAATGAATGATCTTTGCCAAGTAAGACCCAAGGAATCACACAGTGACATTCAGGTCTACATCGCTGCACTAATTGCATTCTTTCAAACAGTACCGGATTTACACTGTCCAGCTTTTGTAGGCAGCTGGCACATGAGTCACTTGGGGAGAGCCTCTGACTTCCATTGAGCAGACAAGTCAGTTGAAAAGGCAATAGAAGTGCTTTTGAAACCCACTAACATCATAGCCTCACTAAGAGCTGCAACATTTATACCGTATGAGAGATAGAGAGAAGAGAGGAGAGAGAGGAGAGAGAGAGAGAGAGCACAAACTCTTTAGAGCACTGACACTTGGATATGGCAACATAATCTTTCTCATAGCTAACTGTTTCCATGCATATCTGCATAAATCCTATGTGTAGTCTGTGTTACCAACCTATCATATCAGAAAAGAAACATGCTTTGGCCTTGTCTAGCATAGATGACACGGGGTTACCGGCTAAAATCATTTATTTAAACATGTGTACAAGTGCCGTCACTTGGAACTGAGTAGTCACATCTGTACATAATCACCTTTAAATGTGTGTATTGACCAGATGATTGAAATGAATAAATATAATAAGGGCAAATTCCTGGATCAATATTTTGACAAAAGTATGAAAAACTGAATTACAATCTGAAAATAACTGAGTAACAGTGGTATATTAACACAGACTCACCACCCAACAAAAACAGAACAGCCTCCCATTAGAAGTGGTAGAGGATAATATTTTGAGGAAATTTAAACATGCATGGAGTATCCATATGGCTATCCTGAATCTAAGACAAGACCAAGTACAAATTATGATTGTACTCCTTAAATGAGGAAATAAGAGCAAACTAGATGGGTTGACTCATCCTTATCTAATTTGTCACCAAATTCTATGTTTTTATGTTTCTAATATGCTTTATTGCATTCGAGTTACCATTAGTTTTTTCTTACACTTTAAATATGTAAGAATAATAATAAAGATGATACAATATATAATTAATTTGTATCTTAATATTATATGGAGGATATTTTTAGATCTTTGTACTAAAGTTCATTCTTTAAATCCTCACTCTGAAGGATGAAATAAGGTGCCCAGCAATCCAAATCCCTGACTGGCTTTTAGTATACTATTTAAAACACTGAAAATTATAGAGACCTATCAAAACTATTACAATATCTTTGAACTAGTTTACATTTCTCACATTACAATTTACCAAACAACAAATTCTGAAAAGTATACCTGAGCAGGGAATGAAGACAGAAACTCAATAAGCTGAAATCCACTGTCTTGAATGGCAATTGCTGCCTGTCGGATCACAAGATGTAATGAGGATTGTGATTCCTTAAGAAGTGCATTGAGCCACACTTCCACGTTTCCCTCAGCCATGACATGTTTTTCTAGTTCAATAGTCTCACCCTCTCGAGACGATATGGACAAGATACGATCATAAATCTATATCGAGAACAAGGTGTACAAGTGTTATGCAGAGGTAGAAAAACGGCATTTTATATAAAAATGGGTTTTTGTTTGGCAGCAATAATTATACTTCTATCATGTTTAACAACCAACAAAATGTTTTTTGGCCTCTCTGAATATCACTTCGGTTTATTATTACATTAAAGTAAATGTACCAGGAACAGATAAGCCAAACGCAAGTGCATTTTGTACCTACTTCTAAATAGATTTAGTCGTACCCAGCTTCATCTGACCTGGAACAAATGATTACATTGAGACTTTGATGATAAGCGTGAAAAAGTTACTAATAGTTTAATAGCCCAGACTGGTTCATCATTTCATAGGTCACAAGTTACAATGCATGCCCTGTGCATTCCAAATTCTTCACTTGAGTAGTATAAAGGTGTAAAAACAGAATTTAAAGGGGCAGTATAATGTCCATGACAACAATTTAAGGAAGAATGCATATTAAAGTACTCTAGTAGTGTGTGCAGTGCATATACAAGCTAACCAGTCAGTTTAGATTCAATTTATATTATTATTCAAGTAATATATTTCTACATCGGGTTATTTTTAAAACAACAAGTTTAAATGGAAAGGTGGACTTTCCAGTTTATTTTGCATTATAGGATTCCGCTACCCATAGCATCCTCTGATCATTTAATAATTATATATATATATATATATATATATATATATATATATATAGATATATACATTTGATAACAGCCTCAAATCGACCAACAGGATCAACCTTAGACAGGACTACGAAGGGCTACTGTTTCAGGCCTCAGGAATTAGGAGGGCTTCACAGTGCCGCTACTTACCATTCTCCATCGCATGCTCAATCTCTCTGCATTAGTGAGTGAAGTGGGACATTTGCCGTCATGCCCTAGTGCTTCACACCTCTCAGGGATGCAGACACCGCGATTATGAGACAGCATGCATGCTCCATCCTAAAGGGTGTGTGAAAACCCTACTTTCCCTTAGGCCCCATAGACTAAGGGTCTGTTGCTCAATAACTCCTATGTCTAATCTGCCCCATGGAGTCAACAATTTAAAGCATGTTAACAAAATCAATGAGTAAACACAACTAATGAATCATTCACAGATATAACAAGATACACACACATTATTCTAATGCACCTCTTTAATGCTTAATTCATAGTTTCCCATGTAGTATGTACTTTGCAAAAAAATATAAATACAGAGCACAAGTTATATAAAAATCTACCTAGAATCAATTTGAAAAGTCCTGGTAACATTTTTATATTTTAATATTGTACTCTGATGTGCTCTAACCTTCACATTTTGGTGAGCAAAATGTTAGATGCATTTTCAGTGTATATACATAATACAGCTTCACAACTGGTGCTCAGTGCTTGGGTATTTGTTTCCATGCATCATTCTAATGTGTCTTGGATTCGTAACAACTCAGTTCTTAACCAGGTTTTAAATAATAATAGTATTGGAAAACAAAACGTCAT
The DNA here is from genome assembly GCA_029215755.1 of Spea hammondii. NCBI lineage: Eukaryota > Metazoa > Chordata > Amphibia > Anura > Pelobatidae > Spea > Spea hammondii. The sequence continues at coordinate 66,522,439 of JARDYJ010000005.1, forward strand.
ACCTTGTCATGAAATTTAACAGATTTTATGTTATCAAACACATTGAGAAGATGAGCCTGAATAGTATGAGAATCTGACGCCTGACCCAGAATCTCCAGCAAAGCAGGATCCGAAACAAAGAAGAATCGAGGAAAGAGTAAACGTTTTTTCTCCAGGTACCTTTAATAGAAATACAAAATAAGGTAGTCCTCCCACTTTTGTCCTATGTTTAAGCAACCACTTTAAACAGAAAATTACATTTTCACTAACATTTTAAACAGTTACAAACATAGAAGCACAGAATTTGCCCATTTGTCCTGACTCAGATCTTAATCATTCCTTTTGTCTTAGATATAGCATAGCTTTACACCTATCACATGCATGCTTAAATTTCCTTACTTCTGACGGCAAGATGCCAAACCTTCACAGAGCTGACCAGAAAAACAAAAATTGCTTAAAGAAAAAAATAAGCAAACACATTTGCTGTTCGACAAAAGGCATGTGGCAGACTCCCCAAACATATGGAAGAAGGTATTCTGGTCAGATGAAACTAAAATTTTGTTTTTTTGGCCATTAAGGAAAACACTATGTTTGGCGCAAACCCAATACCTTCTTATCACCTCGAGAACATCATCCCATGGTAGCATCATGCTGTAGTGATGATTTTTATTTTTATTTTTTTAAATCGTCAGGGACTGAGAAACTGGTCAGGATTGAAGGAATGATGGTGCTAAATAAAGGGAATTTTTCAATCTTCCAGAGATTTGAGACCTTCCAGCAGGACAGCGACCCTAACCATACTGATAAGGTTAAAGGGGAAACATTTAAATGTTTTGGAATGGCCTAGTCAAAGCCCAGACCTCAATTCAATTGAGACTATGTGGTATGATTTAAAGATTGTTGTACACCTGCGGAAGCCATTCAACTTGAAGGAGCTGGAGCAGTTTTGCCTTAAAGAATGTGCAGGAATCCCAGTGGATAGATGTGCCCGGCTTATAGAGACATACCCCAACAGAAAATATTTTTCATCTTCAGAGTGGTAGCCGTGTTTAAATTAAATTATACAAACCCCCAACAAATCCATTTTAGTTCCATGTTGTAATGCTACAAAATAGGAAAAATGCCAAGTGAGGTGAATACTTTAGCATGGCACAGTATTGCTTAAGTAAATATTTAAATCACTTAATTTATATAACTCCCTCATTTATCTTTAATCTAGTTATTCCTTGTTTACTTTTTCTCCTTTGACATATACCTAAAAAGTAGTATCACTTGTTTCCAACAAGATAAAATGTTTTCACAAGATAAAATAGTTCTTAATAGATGTATGTGTTTGGATCACTAATTTCTCATCATTCTCCCTTGTGGTCACTAGGGTGGTACCCAGAGGGACTTTCTGTCTTATTAAGGTCTACAAGGAAGCAAATTGTTGTTTAGGCAAACTAAGATTGCTTTTTCCTTTTTCAAGATATTTGTTACCAGGGCAGGCGAAGTGCCGCCCCTTCAAAAGTGCCGCCTGGAGCGGTTGCCCCACTCGGCTCCATTGTCGGGCCGGCCCTGTTTGTTACCAAATTGATTGAGCCTGGGGATACATGTCATATTTTTTATTAGATTTGCACTGAGCGCACTTTATCACTTTTATAGCGTTTGTTGTGTACTATATATTGTGTGGAACAGGGAAATACATTGATTAGGTGCAGCTGGTGTTGTGGGTAGGTGCTGAAAAGGGTAACTTTTTTGTGATACTGTATTTTTTAATCTAAGATGGCTACTCTTCAGCAAATATTGTAGTGACTTGTACTTATGTATTTATTTACATAATATTGATGTATAGAGTTTAACGTACAAGTTACTTACATGGTATTTATACAAAAAAAACTAATAGGAATAATATATACTGTATGTGTAAGATGCATGCTATTCTATTGCAGATACTATATGTAGCTGGAATTTGTGACTTAGCTGTAAATGCCAATAATTCCTGCTAAAATAAGCTAAACTAAACCAAGGGCCCGCAGTCAATAGTTTGTTTTAGAGCATGACAAGCTAACAAGATAATACAATTATTATTGCAAAATATCTTGCAAGTGCATATCAGTGCATAGAAAGCTACAGAACAGTATGAATGATTGATGTAAATTTACATGAGGAAGTGCACAAGATAACGTTCTTACCCTGTAAGGGACTTCTGGCAGATTTCAAGCTGCTCCAAGAGATGAGGCAGAAGTTGTCCCATTGTCTCATCCCCAACACAGCATTGCACAACATTTGGCATTTCATGGGCACGAGTCATAATTTTAACCCAAGACTTGTCAATATTTGAAAACCTCTTGGCTTCCTATAGTTACATAATAAGATAGTTAATTTAAAAAAAAAAAAAATCCTTTTTAAAGTAATTTCTAAAGCAAGATGATTATATTATGTAAGAAAAACGAAGGCAGGACATGGCCCTTTCCTATTTTGGCTTACATAGTTACTATGGTGTCCCACCCACCAGACCATGACCTTGGTCTGCTTATAAGATCATGTATATTGCTTCTGGGGCACAATGTTAGTAGATTTGTCATTAAATACTGCAAAAATGTGTGTGCATGTACTTAATGGAACATTATCAAGACACCTAGTAAAACACATAAATTGTGCATAAATTGTCCAAATGAAATGCAGATATTTATTTATTTGACCGCTTAAAATCCCTGCACAAACATTATTAGTATTTAAACAAACATTACTGTGATTTATGGTACTGTAAAACAGAATAATTTCTAGCAAACAACTGTAGATTATGTCTATTTCATATACTGTACATTTTGTCAATGTGAAATCCCAGAAACTCCCATTACATGAAATTAATTTTCGCACATCACCAACTACACAAGGACAAAACACAACACTGTTGCTTAATTCTGCGTGACTAATATTACCTTTGGAAGTTGTTTTGCAATATCACCTCCCACAAATACAGCTTCTAGGTATATCCACAGGTTCTGCACGTTCATCCAATTTTCAATGATGTCTGTTGTATTTGAGAGGTAGTGAACCCATTTTTGAATCTGTGCTTTAAATGGAGTGTTGTACCTAGAATTAAATGAATATTTAATAGACTTATTAATTTGGATTTGTATGAAATGTAATTTTAACAAAACTGACCAATTTCATTAATTCCTACAAATGTCTGAAAAGAAGAGCATCCAACTAAACAAAAGAAAACTATGATGCACTTCTTCTCATGATTGGTTGTGTTACCCTGGTCTCCTGGAGTGCTTCTGCATTAGGGTACACCCTCGACATGTACCACAGGGACAATCTCTCCCCCAATTGGAGGTTGTCCTCGTGGTGAGCACCAAGGCTCTGCCCTGATGCGGAAGTTCTCCTGGAGGCCAGAATAGTACAGACAGAGCTGTTGAGAAAGACGTGCAGAAACTCTTCTTTTTCCTCCACAGATCTGCATTATTCTAGCCTACTGGATCACTTCCGCATCAGGGCAGAGAATCACGCAGACAGTTTATCCCCATTCCTGCAATCAGTCCTTGTGTGGCACATCGAGGATCGTTGATAATGTGGAAGCAATCCAGGAGGCCAGAGTAACACAGAGAAGAAAGAAGAAGTGGAGAGCAAGAACAAGTGAGGAAAGAAGAAGTGGAAAGCAAGAACAAGTGATGAAAAAGCCATACTGCAATACTACATAATATCATTATTATTTGTGAAGTGAAAAAAAAGGAAGGAGGCCTCTCTATAACATAGATCAATTTTTTTCCAAACATAGATCAAAAAGTGTGACAGTTTGTGTTACTACAATGTTACCTGTTACTCATAAGGGAGCCTAACATCATTAGGCTATCCTCCATGCTCGCTATGATTTCAGAAGTGCTGTCGCCTCTTAAAAGCAGCTCTCCACGTGTTTTAAAGTTGGCAAAAGTAAACGTTTTATTATCCCATTCAACGATCACTTGCTTCAGTTTCTGCTCAATGTCTCGTTCTTTTACTGCACTAATACAGATATCCTAATAAAAACATCAGTTTGATTAAGTTCAGTTTAAAAAGTTTTATATGGTAAATGTGCACTGTAAGCAGCATACAAGGTTAAATGATTAAGAGTTTAACAATGAGAGTGTGCTGTACTTTAACAAACAGTAAAAAGCATTGTTAAATACTATATATATTATGTATGAAAGGAGGGAGGCAATCTTCCCATAAGCAGGAATCTCATGAGACAAGTACAGTGAGTAATACTATGTAACTGCAGTTGACTAATTGTGTACCATATATATTAAATAAAATCATGCGTATAATATTTGCTCATGTAAAATATACATATACAAGTTATACAAAACCTATATGTAAAGATTGTGTTACTTGATATGCATTTACTGTCTTAAAATCAGAAGGAATTATATTATTCAGGAGATTTTACAGCATGCACGTTGATTGGAGAATTATTGACCTTTTTGGTGTACTTATTGGTCATTATTATTATTTCAGCAGCAGCCCGTGAATCAAAATATATATGCCTTTTATGTTCTTTATTGTTTGTGTGTGCATACTTGGAGGTTCTGAGAAAACTGTAGGGTTGAGTACCCAACATGCCACACAGGTGCCTGATTAATGGGGTCCAGGGAGCCTTGGTGGGTTAAAGTGCAATGCAGTCCCACTGATTCAGCTCCTTGCTAGGCAATATAGCCATGTAAAATTAGACAGGACTCAACAAACTTGGGGATATTTGAGGTAGTGGTGGGCTAAGCATTACATGGCCATATTATGTGATGGAATCCCCAATACTAGATTCTTAGATAGGTGGTTTTGAATAGTATTCACTGGCTATTGGTTGAATGTGTGCTTTGTTTTGTGTACTTATTGGTCATTATTATTTTAGCAGCAAATTGTGAATATGAACATGTATGCCTTTAATGCTCTTTAGGGTGTGCTCACCTTTCTATATCTTGATTAGAGATACTTTTTCAATTGAAAATATGAATTGTACTCTCTAGTACACTTAACAAATAAACCATGTCATCATAAGATTCCATGTCAACACCCTATCAACATTTGCTTTTGTATCAAATGACAAATTGAATACCTCTATTTCTTCTTTGCATTTCAATAAAGGTGCTTCCATAATATTTCTCAGCTTAAAGCTTTCATTTTCCACATCAAAACTCTGCCCTGTGACATCAGTAATGCGCTTCCAATGCCGTGCCATCATTGCTTTGTTAGACATCAGCTCCAGAAGAGGGCAGCACTCACTGAAATCATCAATTGTTTTCTTTAAATCAAGGAAGGCTTGCCACTCTTTTAAAGCTCTTGGGAGTTTCCGGCACCTGCAGGATGTAAAATGAAGATGATCGGAATAGGAGCTAAACCGCCAAAGACCTGCATATAGTCAAACATGTTTGAGCGCTAGAAATGTGGTGTACTCTCATTAACGACAAATATCATAATTCTTTGGTAAATGTCAGTGGTAAATGTTAATTGATATAATGGTATTCCACATGAATAATTATCAATTGATTTGAGAAATGTGCTTTTAACATTAACCACTAAAAGTTAAGTCTTACCTATTTTGGAAGTCTAGAAGCTCTCCGTTAACCTTCTCAATATTTACATCTGACCACAGAATATCATGATAGCCATTCACCGTGTCGATTACACCGTTGTACAAGCCGTACAGTTTTTGAAGCAAGTTTAGCTGTTTCCTAATTTCTAACAGCTGAGGATATTGCGTAACTTGCAAGCCAAAAAGTTCTTCTCCCCCAGTGTACGTGATGTATTTACGATACAGGTTGTCAAAGCGGTTCTGGTCAAAGCAAAAAAATATTTTAGGTATAATGCATGATGCATGATGCAACAGGGTTTATTCACTAAGATTTTTTCCGGAAAGTTGCATTTTGAAGGACCAACAATGGTGAACATCTCCTTTAAGCAGAATTTGGCTGGCCTTTTATATTTCATAGTGAAAGTGGTAAGATTTGTTTATAAAAGTCACCTGCCTGACTAAACTATGTACAGCCACATCAAATTATCCTGTAGGCAAAACATTCCAGGGTTGGCCTTTATAGTTTCCCCCCCCACTAAAAACAGTGTATTGAGGAGAGTGGCTGTTTCAGTTTACTTCGATATGTGACTGCTACCACTTCTACGGGAATCAATGACAGCTCAGCTCTCTAGAAAGGGATTGCTGCTAAGTTTATGCAAAAGGTGTGCATTTGAAAAATTCCCGCATTTTAATTTTTTTATTTAAACGAGGCAGCCGGCGGTGAGGTTAAATGAGACAGATAACAAAATAACTAAAGAATACATGCACCAAATGTACATCCAGTATTTACATGCAGTAAAATCCATAGGGATCTCCATCATGAAACAAATAAACAAATAAAAATACAACTCTGGGGACTAGATTAAAGATGTGTAGCAAAAGCAATATGAAATAAACAAATGAAAATAACTGATCTGAAAGAATTACTATGCAAGCTTTTAAGTAAATGAAACAATGAAGAAACAGAATATGTTCTGAAATATTACTGGCTATGATTAGATCAACCATTACAATATTTCATAAAAAAAAAAAGGAAATATACTGGTTGCCATAACATAAGAACATATAAGAACTAGCAAATTTGAAATTTTTTTTATATACATTCTACATAAAAAAATAATAACTTTACCTGGAACATGATCAGTCTATCACTGGCTTCTTGAGGAGCGAGGCCAACAACCATTGGTCCATTCTACAAGTAATAGTTTGAGTTAGTGAAGCTGCACAGTGATATAAAAGACAATGCCATGTACTAATATATCACCCCTTTAAGGACCAGACGGTTTTTACATTTTTGTACCCAACATGACGGAGGCTTCAACTTGGGGTATTTTGCACTTTTAATGCAGTCATTTTACCACCAATCTTTTCCAAAGAGGTAACCACTTTGGTGATTTTATTACAGATTGCAATTCAGGTATAAATGTAAAGGGTTACCAAGAAATAACACCTGATATGTATTCAGCAACATCTCCAGTGATACCACTCATATTTGTTGGATTGTTTGGGGATAAAAGCCCACATTTTGGACATGTACATGATGCAGTCACACCCCCTGACCGATGGAAGTGATCATGGATCACTTCTGAAGTTCTTGCCAGGATAAGGGCAGCGCCATATTAAATGGCACAATGTCTTGTCTTGTCACTGATTGTATTTCAGTGTATTCCATAATCTACTAGAATCTACTAGTCTATGAAGAGAATAACAATTTGCATATTTATAACAGCTTTTATGGGATCCTGGCTTGCATCTAACAGATAATTAATAGAAAATATTTTATTAAAAAGGAATTGTGACTAGTGTAGGAGGTTATCGATGCATCTCTCAGAACAGCAGAACAGATCAAAAATATCTACCAAGCTTGGTTATGTGGATTTGAAAGAGCACCGTTAAAAAGCTAAAGTTAATTAGCATAATATGGAACAGATAAAGAAACATTATAACTACTTGCCCTGTCGTAATCAGAGTAGTACTCAGAACAGTCTTGAATAAATGTTTGAACAGTATTTATCAGCTCTCCTCTAAAATTAGGTTGAATGGCCACCAGCTCATTCTGCACTTCATTGCCCCTGACCAGAAGTTTCTCCCAGGTATAACGCAATGTGTCCACCTTTTCTGTTTCCTCTTTTGCAACAAGAAGCTCATATTTATTCAGCAACGCATATGATTCCTAAAGATAGCATAAAAAAAGAAATATTAATCTGCCTTCTTAAATATGTAAGTAATGAATTCCAAATTATTGTACAATAAAAACATTTTTCTAAAGCAATCAGTCATAGTACACGTGTAGAAATTATCATTCATTTACACAAAAAGTCAAAAAGTTGTATGTACAGTTTATACTGTTTTGCCACCAAAGTTGCTCTTTATACATATACCTAAAAGCATCCTAAGAAGCTTCTGGATCCACCTCTACGCCTCAGATCACTATTATGAACTAGCATTAAATCTGAAGCCACACATCAGAAAAGGAACCTATGACATTGTGAAAGCAGATATGAAGTTACATGTAGTTCTACTTCTGGGCACTCTTTGTATCAAATCAGGTTTACTCATAAGTCTCAGCTAAATACTGATGACCGCTAATTGCATTAATCTATTTCTAACCTTTGTGAACTTGGTACTAGCATCAAAATTGGTCCTTATGTATACTTATTTCTGTACCATTCAAGATCACTGTAATAGGTACATGTTCAATTTTCACAAATACCTCAATTGGTCCCACTTGAAAATCAATGGAGATTTGTTGTTCTCTTATTTCTTTCAGTGCAGCCATAGCTATCCGTATGTCATCCAAGTCTTTAATAGGCCGATTTAGTTTTTTACTCATTTCTTCAATAAAACTAAATATGTTTTCCATCTCTGTTCTGTATTTCTTGTTACAATGGCGACCCAGATCAACCATCCAAGCTTTCGTCTCAGAGGTTAATGCCAATTTCAAATCAGCTATGAAAATGATCAATCATTAATTATTTGCACTCATGGGTCAGCAAATGGTACAGTATATGGAAAATAACAAGACAACAACAAGTTGTATCATTTGATTAACTGAATGGCGTAAACTAAAGACCTAAAAATAAAATGTAACCTAAATGTAAATTCTGCATTACAGAGCAATGTAACTCAAAGAGGAAGAACAAAAAGTATCCCACACATAACCTGGTATCTTATATACGAATATAAACAATAAACACACTGACTGGCATGAAACCTTTAAAAGCTGGGCTGATAGACAGAGGCATCTTTAACCCAATGTGCCATTAGGTGCTGAAATCTAAAAGATAATAACAGACTGGGTATTTTAACTGAATGTGTTTAAACTGGTGCTATTTAACATATTCACATTGGCATTCCTGATGATTCATCCTGCCATGACTGGTTCAAAATGAGAGTTTTGCGGTGATTTAGGTGAACCTTGTCTTATTCACTATATCTCTCTTGTAGAATCCATTTATGCTTCTCATATACAAGTGTCATAAGTTTCAAATCCGTACAAGTTAAAATATATGACTTACCCGTATAAAGTGCTATGGTACCAACACAAATATATTCTGGCTCAGAATTGATCTCCAATTCAAGATCACGGAAATGAAGAATTTGTGATTCAAATTCAGATAATAGTGGGTTCCCCACAACAAATGTTTCAATAACACTGTCTCTATCACTCTGCCAGATGTGATGATAACATTTAAACCGTTCTAATGCGGTCAGGACTTCCTATGTAAAGATAATGCAAAGATAATGCAAAGATATGTAAGTTAAACAAAAAAATAAATTTACTTTAATCAAATACATATAGCCGTTAAAAAATGGCATGGTTTTTTTTTATGCAATGTTTTGTACACACATATTGAGGTCAGGGCCTTACATATACATATGTGTATATTTATCGTAGGCCATAGTAAGAGTTTCCTTTAGGGGCAATTGGCCCCAGGCCACTCCAAAACATTAATGTAATCAAGACCACAACAGGGTCCTGCTTGCACACACTCTGAGAAAAAAGCCTCTGGGAAAGTAAAGGATGAGGAGAGGGTGTTAGAGAAGGGTGAGCATGTAAGCATGCATGTTTGTTAGAGCGAATGTGTATGTGTTAGCACAAGTGTATATGTGTATTAGCATGGCTGTGTGTGTGTTAGTGAGTATGTATGTGCTATAGCTTAAGTGCGTATGTGTGTGGGTATTATCATTAGTGTATATGTTTGCATGCGTGTGTGTAAGTGTGTGTGAGTATGAGTGTGTAAATGTGTGTTCAAGTGTAAGTTATTGTAAGTTTGTTTGCAGCATGAGGGTGTATGTGTTTTAGTGTGAGATTATGCAAAATCTATAAAGTTAAATCATCAGATTTATAGGCTTATTTTTTTCTGTATTGAGAAAATATTTTCCATATCTGGAGCATGTCATTAATGTACAATATGTTAAAGTATGTGTTTTGTGAAAGACACCAAAGCCTTCAATTCTTTGAACGTGTGTCTTGTAGACACCAATAAGATTCATAAGCATGAGATATGAAAGATCACTAGTTCCTGCTCGGTACATTTTTATATGTGAATCCTGAGCTATGCAGGTCTTACCTTTTTTGTCGAATTTACTGATGTACTCAACACTGAGCAAAGTTTGACAATCTCTTTGTTTTCAGAAACACTTTTGAAGTAGTTTTTATAATTGGTGTGCCCAGCTGCATTGATAGATGTCACCTCAGAAGCATTTTCTAAAAAGTAAAAGATGTAACAAACTATGTACTATTTTACTGCATTCATTTTATTTTTTGGTACAATTTGTTTGTACAATTTTACGGAACCATTCCCTCACAGGTTATGGGACAATGGTAAAAATACACACACACACACCACCCCCAAGTACATTAATACCCCATGTGCACAGGTTTTTATCTTTTGGAAGGACAAAATGTTTTGTTATTTTTTACATTTTTGTTCTCTAGTGGGAGGGGTAGTATGGAAAGTATCTTTGAGGACACAAAGTTTGAAATCCTTGTTTATGCTGTTATGTAGGGCTTGTTAACCAAGGAGCATTTGAAGCAATTGCTCAAGGGCCCGAGAGTAATAGGGGCCCACAATCAGGAAGATCTAATCTTCCACCTCATCCAATAGATACAGCGGAACCTTCAATGAGAGAAGAGTCTGTGGTTACTGTTGCACAATAAGAAACAAGAAAAGCCAGAAAATTACCGTGAGTGCTTTTTCCTGCTGCTTCTATCATGCCATCTTCAGTATCACTATCCATGCTGTTTCGCCGCTTGGCTGCTATTTTCCTTTCAAGAATTTTCTTCTGCAAAAGAAAGTAATTTTATTTTGTTTGACAAAGAAGCTTTTAAAAAAATATTTGAAATATAGATAGGCAATCACAAACCAACCTTTGACATCCTCTCTTTGCTCCATTGTGCAACTCCTCTTGTTACACTGACAATGGTCTCTACTGCCTTGTTAAGGGTTTGCTGTACTTCATCTAGTGCTGGAACCATGCTTATGTTAGGGATTGTCAAAGTAATATTGGTTCTGAAGATCGGCTGTCCACTTATTTTCTGCTTTGATACATTGTTACCGTCTGCTTACACATACCCATAAAGAAATGAAAAAGTATTCCGTTATTACTGTTATCGTAGTGACAAGACACAAACCACAAGCTCTGAAATTGAGCTATATTTCATTTACATTAATTTCAATATTAATTTTATCTCAAAAAGTGATTACACAAATCATTTAAAATGACATTAGTAAAGATATGAAGATACACTATATGGACAAAAGTATTGGGACACCTGACCATTACACCAACAGGGATCTTGATGACATCACATACTAAATACATAGATATTAATATGAGGTTGGTCCCCCCCCTTTGCAACTATAACAGCTTCCACTCTTCTCAAAAAGTGATTACACAAATCATTTAAAATGACCTTAGTAAAGATATGAAGATACACTATATGGACAAAAGTATTGGGACACCTGACCATTACACCAACAGGGATCTTGATGACATCACATACTAAATACATAGATATTAATATGAGGTTGGTCCCCCCCCTTTGCAACTATAACAGCTTCCACTCTTGTGGAAGGCTTTCCACAAGATTTTGGAGTGTTTCTGTGGGAATTTTTGCCCATTCATCCAGTACAACATAAGTGAGGTCAGGCACTGATGTTGGACGAGAAGGCCTGGCTTACAATCTCCAGTCAGGGCTCTGTGCAGGTTCTTCCACACCAAACGCATCTAGCCATGTCTTCATGGACCTTGCTTTGTGCACTGAGGCACAGTTATGCTGTAATGGAAAGGGATCTTACCCAAACTGTTCCCACAAAATTGGAAGCATAGCATTGTCCAAAATGTCTTGGTATGCTGAAGCATTAATATTTTCCTTTAATGGAAGTAAGGGGCCTAGCCCAAACCCTGATTTCATTCATTGAGGTGTGTCTCAATACTTTTGTCCATACAGTGGTGCGCAAAGCATGGTCCATAAAGACATGATTGGATGAGTTTGGTGTGGAAGAACTTGACAGGTCACCCAGTATGCAAACCATTCCAAGTTGACCTGAAAGCAGCAAGATTGTCGGTGATCATGCTGAAAATCAGCAGTAAGAAAAGCTGTATGATGATTGCTCTTATGCTCTCATTAAGCCAAAGATAGCATTTGTTAAAGAGATAAACAAAACCTGCAGAAGAAATGTGTAATGTTGCCAGACTTTGGAACTTCATTAGTTTCATTTACTTTATGCTTCAACTGTATGGAAAAAATTATTACTGAAAAAGACATAAACACATACCCAAGAAACTGATCATTGAAGACATCTGAATTCTTTTCCGAATGGTCTCCAACGTGTTTCGAGTGACTTTCAACAAAGCGTCAAGATTGCGATGATTAAAATGAGACAAAAGTTCATGTGCTTCCTCTTCTAATATCTCAATCATATCCTTTTTCTTCTTCTTGGTCAGTGGTGATGGAGGACCAAGCGTAACCTGACTAGTATTGTGAGTGTTTGACAGTGTCTGTGTTTTTCCTTCCTCAACATCTTTGAAACAAGAAAAACAATGCAGAGATTCAATATCAACCATACACAATACACATATATCACGTGTAATTTCAAAGAATCATAATTCTTTGATTGTTAACAAAAAATTATTGTATATTTTAAATGCCTATAAGTAAAACTGAGCTAGTATACGTGGAATGGGTGAATGTCCTGCTGGGCTGATTTGGACTAAAGATTTTGGGCCACAAAGTAAAGCTGTTTAGTGTACTTGCTGTTTCACACTGAAACTTCAGCATGTATAAAGTAACAAATACGTTTTGGACAGGAATTGATTTTCAGCATGTTGTCTGCTTTATTACTGAGCCACCTGGTTGAAGTTGCTCCCTAGTTTGCATGTTATTGTTAAAAATATTTTCCTCTGAAGATAGCTCACATTTTACCTTATGTGCAAGCCATTTAGACAGACCAAGAATGATACATCTTTAACACTGAGGGAGATATGCTAATGGAGATAGATTATCTCTCCACCAAATGTATCGGTTTGTCTTAGTCTGTCAATTCTTGTCTTGTCATATCCCTTGAATTTATGTATTGTATTAAGCGCTGCGTAAACTGTTGGCGCTATATAAATAAAGGATAATAATAATAATTATCTTTTTAATGGACTTACCTTTATCATCCGTAGGTCCCTTTGCTTCATCCACATTTCTACTTCCTGTCATTGGTTTAGCACCATCATTAATGGAATGAACATCCAACTCAAGCAGCATATTTATAAGTTCATTGGTTGCTTCTTCAACCATGGAACTTTTGGTATTTAACTTCAAAGCTCCCTTATGACAAAAATCCTATTCAAAAGCAAAGAATGTATTTTTTTTTCCAGTGTATCATTAAAGCAACTGACTGAACACAAAATCGAGAATTAATTTTATACATAAGAACAGGAGAATTATGCCCACTGTGTCTAATCATTGTAAAAAGATTTCTTTTTTAACTTTAACGAAAGCAATAAAGCAAAACATAAAAATATTAAAACTAAGGTTTGCAGAATCATTTCCTGAATAGTACAAATTTAAATTTGAATGAAACTGGCATTAAATTTGAATGGAAAATTGGTAGCAATTGTCTGAAAACGAGGAGGTACCTCAACAAAACAAACGAAGTAGAGCTTCATGCTCTCTCTCAGAGAACGAGCGAATGCTAGTGTGAGAGAGAGTAAGTGAGCATGAGAGTGTGGGAGAGAAAACAAATTTCATTATGAATGGGAAATGAAATTTGTTGTTTGAAAATGATTGGACCACACACAAAATAAACTATTTGTCCTAATTGTTTGTGGTCCATGTGCACAAGTCTACTGAATAGTTTCTTAAACAGTTAGGAGACAGGCATATGTATTGGACACAGTGGGTCCTGTATGATTGGAGAACAGTTTCTGCAGTGAAGGCCAGAGACAAGAAACAAGTGGAAGTTGGCATCAGCAGGAAAGTAAATCAGCTAAGATCTTAAGGAAACAATTCTGAAAACATTACTTTTAAGAAAAAAATCATGGAGCTAGATTTGGGATGAGTAGCCATGTGTTGTGAATGTAGTGTTGGTAATCATGTAAATGACACACACATTTTATGTAAAGTATCCATGTATGTAATTGGTGATGAAGAGACTGCTACTACTTCAATGTTCTAAACTGTTCAGACTAAAAATTGCTTTTCCTTTGCATAGATACGAGGACTATCTGTACTTCTTCTCATAAATAAAACACATTCTTCATCTAAATGCCTTATACAGTTGCATAAAAATCTACCAAAAGGTCACAAGATTTGGGGGTTGACTTGTAAAGCAAGACATAAATGATTCACCTAAACAGTAAAATAGGGAAATGTGTGCTCAAATTAATTTTTAAACAAATGTGTATACTACAGAAATGGATTTTACCCATTCCATATCTCATTTTAAAGCATATAATGTGGGTTGGCTTTTTATGTATCATATTAAATTGTCCAAACATGTACATTTCTTTTTAACCAGATTACAAAAGATATTCTATTTTTCACATTGTTCAGAATATAATTATTACATTGTGACACTTGTTCCTTTTGAGCAAAACAAACTCTACGCCAATATACTAGGTCGTTTACTATTATCCTTTGTATACAATGTTCCGATATACTCTACAGAGCAATTATTGGGTACAATAAACACAGTTAACCTAATAAAACAATAGAGTCATTTTAAAAATTAACTTAGAGAGATCCAGATTCATTACAGACAAGAGTTTACAGTATAAAGGCTTGAGTGAAGAATGACTACAGTGTATGATTGTTGGCTGAAAGTTTGAGCTATGTTTCTGTGTATTTAGTTACTAGACATGCTAATATTATTGGCTTGTTGTGTCTGAATTGGTCAACATTTATCTTTAACTTCAAGTAATCCTATATCTAGTTTGGCCACTCTTTTGGTGGCGACAGACCAGTAGATTGTGTAATTGTAAGTAACTGAAGCTGTGTTTGTGTTTCCACATAAAAATTGTATTAGCATAATGGTTCATTTTACAAGTCCATTTAACAAAGTAAATGGCCCCTTGTTTTTCTTTAAAAAGAAATCTTTGTCAATCGCTTTGCAGCTTCTACTTCCATTAGTTTAATTACATAGCATGTGATATTGATGCTAAGAGTAAGAACATGTGCAGACTATACCCTGACACCAAGGTAACTGTTGGGCTTGACATCTGATAAAGCGTACAGGACATTTAACAAGAAAATTTGGCTTTTGTCATTCTAATTACCGGTGACCATATTAGCATACTGGTTATTAACCCTTTGATGATGCAGACTAAACAAATTAGTATCAGTATGTCTTTGCTCAACCCTAAATTGTCTCTTTAGCATTTAATGTGCCCACACAAATTACTGTATATAGAGATCTTTCAGTGCAGTTCCTATACATCTATATATATATTGTGACAGGGAACAGGGCATTGTGGTGGATAACATGTACATTTCCCACCAAATACTGCAGTGCAATGTATTCGATAACCCCAGGGAGAATGTTTTGTTACCAGCAAAGTAATGGTAATGTTGTAGTTATGTTTGGGTCCCTGGGGTGGAGCATTTGGAGAGAAGGGAGGGCCAGTGCTCCACTCCACAGTTTACTTGCAGCAGGTGATGCAGCCAGTCCAGGAGTTCTGGTTCAGAGATTTACTCACCTGTTACCAATGAGCAGCAGGGGGCTGCTACAAAAAGGAGCCCTGTAAGTTAGTCAGGTGAGAAACATACAAGCAGTGAGTGAGACTGCATTTTCTCCTAAACAAATCTGCTGAACGGTTCCTAAACGAAAAAGGTCTGTGCTAAATGTTTTTTGTTGGTAGCGGGTAAGCCGTCCAACGATAGTTAGTTTTTGTTTGTCAGTAAGTGCTCAAAGAGCAAGGCTTTTCTTTTTGTTTGTTTTATTTATGTTTGTTTACAGACCTTTTAATAAAAAGGACTACAATTCTAAAAATAATTCAGCCTTATGTGGTATTTCAAACCTTAAGACTGTGTGGTTACATGATCCCAGCTCACAATATATATATATATATATATCTCCATGAATAAACAGTTTACTCATACACAGGCAATATTCAGTTTAGTTAGATATCCAGTCTTTATATCATTACACTGTATGAATCAAGGTTTGTTTTTATGAGTGCAGCGCACTGTGATCTTAGAGAGATTGTTTTTTTGACCTCATGCCAGATATAATTATAGCAAACACATACAAATACACATAAAATATATCATGCAGTATCTAAAGAGCTTTGTGTAACAACACAGACAACTCAATGGTAGTAGTTGTAGTTCATAGATGAACAGCAATGGTTGTGGGAGCACAGTTACATAGCTCATACAGAATACCAGAAAGCGGTGACCAGTCGATGTACTTTGCTTTAAATAAATACCTTTGTCATTTGGAGAAATTCTTCACAACTTAATGGTTCGTCTTCAGGAAGCTTACAGAGAGTAGTTGAACTCATCTCTTGCAGTACTGCATCAATTCTGAATTCTACCAAGTCATTAACTCTGTCAAGCAACAGCTCAACTTCAGCTAGAAGAAAATAAAAAGATGTTGAGTATTGTGAGTGAGGATGCATGTTTGAATATCTACTTAATTGTCATAATTTTTTGTTCAGTATATGTTTTATGCTGTGTGATTTTGCAGAAATACTATGTATATCCCTCCCACTAATGACATGTCTGTGTTCTGAGACTCAAGTATCTGATAATTGTTGGGGCAACCTGTGACCTATTAAGGGCTATAAAGAACAGGTTAAACCTAAAGCTTTTCAGAGAGAGTGATATATATTATACATAAACAGATGCACACATCACTGTTCAAAAGTTTTGGGTTTCCTTGTTTTTGAAAGAAAAGAATGTAGCTGGAAACGGATAATCTTCTTTATCAGAAGAACCTGTATTATCCATTACTGGTTCATCAACAATTAGATGACAAAATTTTTTGCTTGTAAAATGTTAACTTAACAAAAGGTATGCATAATTTCTAAAAGATAGGATTACATTTTTGTTTTAGTAGGAAAAGAGAGCAAACATTCTTGTTTGTTAGAAGGGGCAAACATTAAAAAAATAGATTTTTCCAGTTAATGTTTGATACATAGATATAATGACTAGAAAAAAAATGTTATTTATACATGAGTAATCGATGACAGCCATGAGGATCTTTATATTGAAACTTACCATGTTTCCCAGTAATGTTGTTCAAATATTTATCAATATTCAGAGATGTCCAGTTTAAAGATGTCAGACCAGGCTGAATTGCTTCATCCACTTTTGCTATATGAGGCGCCATTAGTTGATCAAGTGGAAGATATACCTTTGACCTAATCCTCTTGTCTTCCATCAGCATCATCTAAAAGAAAAATACAGTAAAGTTTACATTATACAAGTAGGTGCTTGGACAAAAATGACATTTATTGAAATCATTTTTAAACTTGCCCCTCCTCTTTCTGCTTAACCTGGGAGAAATAAATGTAAAATGGGAAAAGTGAGAGGATAGAAAAGGTTTTAAAAAAACAAAGTTAGGTTAAATGGATGAAATGAATTAAAGGAAGAAGGATAAACCATGGTAATGTCAAATGGCTAAACAGAAAGGTGATAAAGTAAGCCGAATGGAGAGGATGGGTAGAGAATCCACTTGTTGTTACCTGTAATTTATTAAAATTCCTCTTGTACAGATCTCGTTTCTGCTGGAGAGCCACTGCAAATGGTGGTATTTCAAGGCCCATTTGATCCATGCACTCAGTTTCTCGGATCAACGTTAATATCATAGGGTCAAAATTCACAAATATTTCTCCTGTTTCTGGAGCCTTAACAAGTAAAGATGCTTGAAGACCAGATTTGGCAACTTCCATCTTACAAAGAAAAAAGGAACAACAAAGAAAAAAACTATATTATTATATGTTGCAATAAAAACAACCTAAACAATTGATATTCTTGCAGGTAATTAATAACCTCAATTTACTATATTGCTCCACATTAGTCCTAGCTTTTTGATGTGTATCAAATGACATGATCAGCTGTTACTCTGATGTCAACTAATCAACTTATCAGACAGGAAATTCTGTACTATACTAAAATATCCTGAAGCGAAACATCACATTTCATGTGTGTTATTACTTGGAAAAACATTCACACCTACCTGTTTTAGCCATCCTCTATGGAAAACAACCTCATATTCTAAAAGAACCTTTGCAACTTTGTTATAGTTGCGGATTATGCGCTTGGCTTCTTCTGTTTGAAGAACGGTTGGATGCTGCTGAAAAAGTTCCATTGGACCTTGGATTCTGTGGAAAAGTTGACGAGCCCAGAGAATCTTTCCAGCAACAGGTGGTAAATCCCGTCCTAGTGGTGGTTCATTTTTTTGCTTTGTGTAAACTCTGGAGACCATTTCAATGTCATGTCCATAGTTCTCAAGGATCTTTTGATATTTTTCCACAATGCCCAAGTCTGGTATTGCCAACCTGTTAAGAGTTTCTTAACTTGTTACTAAATTTTATCAAAACCCACCCATCACTCCTTGGAAGAAATATCACTCCTTGGAATCAAACAATAATGAACACAAACATAAAAACTATGAATAGTATATAATTGAATTGTATTCTTCAGGATAAAGACATGCAAGATACATTGTGGTAGTGGTCACAAGAGATTGGGTTAAAACTTAGAACCATTTGGCCCATCTAGCCTGCCCATTTTTCCTAGTGTAAGACTCGGGTCTTACAGTCCTTGATCTTGTCTTAGATTCAGGATAGCTTTATGCCTTTCCCATGCATCTTTAAATTCCCTTACAATATTATCCCCCACCACTTCTAATGAGAGGTTGTTCTATTTATAGCTAATTTTGAAAGACACCAAAAAATCTGACCCATAAACTACTGTAGCTAATATCATACTTCACAATATAGAAATGCATTGTGAATAATAGACTATAAATAAAAAGATAAAAACATTCAATGGATTATTAACTTTATTCAAGGAAATTGTTTACCTTTCAAACTTCTTCAGCATAATGAGAGCCCTTTCAGTGTTGTGAATCATTTCAAAAGTAGAATCCATAAACATCTTCAGATGGTTCTGAAATAAATAACATTCTGGTTTAAATCCATTAGGCTACTGCAATAAATTGTGTATGTCCAAGGTATGAATACATCTGGAAAGTGGTCGCTGTCAGATAAAGCTTACAGTCTAGGTATTATGGCGTGTGCAGAAATGCAAATACTATCAGGAAGAGGAGGTCGTCAGAATTTAAGATGTTTAAATTGACTGTGCCCTTCAGAATATACGGTATTTCTGGTGCAAACCATGTTTATTATTATTTTTATTTAATATATGACTGTAGATATAATGTTAAGTACTGTATGCAACAAATCAATTTTGCTAGATTTAACAAATGTAAAAATACATTAAACACAAAACATCTGTTTAAAAGATAACAATTGATGGAGAGGGCATACAATTAGAAGGAATTACCAGGTGTTATTCTCAACAAACTTTACTCTGGCTTTAATAAAATTAATAAAATAAGTGTAGTCACCATAAAAAACCTGACTTGATAATATAAAAGACAGTTGTCAGAATCTTCCATTCTATTTACACTCTCAGTCCATTCCACTGATATATTGCAGAAACGCTTGGGTCTTGAAAGTCAAATGCTTTTAAAAGTGATTTGGAAATGATGGAATACTGTGGACTGGGCTTTACGCAGTGTGGTTTTTTTTTATCTAGTCTAATTTACAAAATAATTAAATATTAAGGGGCAAAAAAATGTTATTTGGATAGAATATGTATGTTATTTCTAAATAATAAAATATGAATAAAATCACCAGTTTACACTATGCTTTCCAAGTAATATTGTATAAAATAACAACTTTATTTTTATACATATATCAAAAAATATGTGCAAAGTGAAAATTATAAAGTAAAATATATTTCAAAAAAATGCACACTATTAAGTCATATTACAATAAATGGCCTTTTTCTTATACAATGAAATTTTATGACTTACATGAAGGTCATTTGTCTGCTTCACAAATTCATAATAGTCCTCATCAAATTCTGTTTTCCTGTGGTCCAAAAAATTATATTGTTTTTTCTTGATTGTTGTGACAATGGACTAAAGTGGGAAAAAAAATAATTTAGGTGAAAATAAAACAGATGTTGTGTAGAAAGAAATCATTTTTTTAACCAAACTAAAAAAAAAAGCATTTTGTACTATAAAAAAACAAACAAAAAAAAACACATATGGTACCTCTAACCAAGTGACACATAGCAAAATTTGTTCTATGTTCACTTGAAATGAGCATTTACATGAAAACCAAAAAACAAACAATTTTATTCTATACACTGAAATCATTCTTAAAATGAACACTTCCAATACATTTTTACAATTCTTAAAAGACAGCATTGTTTCTCTTTTTAATGGTTTGCATATCAATATTTATTTTATGATTCCACTTATATATTAGTTGTTTTAACTTTACTATAAACACAGTACTCTTTTTGTGGAGGAAAAAGTTGGTTCTACACCATTAGTTTTCCCAAATGTATTTTAGGTTTTGACTCGAAATAACTGTAGATCAATTAACCCCCACATTTTAGGTGTCTAAACTTTACCACTGGTGATAAGGGCACTACAAAATGGAAGAAAAATTGAATTTTAAGTTTTCATTGTTTCAAGATAAATGCTCAAAAATACCAACCTGCAATGGTATTTCAATTGGCAACATAGGAAGAGCAAACAAAGAGAAGAGAAATACAATACAAAATACTTTAATTTGTAAAGAGTGGTATGATAGCATATTCCTGTAACTGTAACAAGATATAGGAAAAGATATTGTGAATCACAATCCACCACATTATCTCATTATATTACCTCCCACTGCTCCTGTATTTCTGCCGTCTGTGCAAATGAAAGCACAAATCATTCCGTTATGTGTTTTGTTTTTAATCATTGGGTATATAGGTGTATGAAACTGGTTTAATTCATACAAGAGCATAGCCCTGATGTTACTATACAAAATGTAAGTTGACAACACTGATGACTGGAAATGATCATAAGCTGGAGAAACAGGTGAGTATGGTCAAAAAATAGGGAAACGGGTGGGTATGGTCAAAAGTGTATAAAAATCATATTCTCATATAAAAGTTTGATTTAAAAAGGTACTCAAAACCCAACTGCTGATTGACAAGAACACTTTTCAAGCTTTGCAGTAGAATACCTCTTACACATAACCCCAACTATAAAAAATACATTTTTTAGCTATGTATCTTATATTATTTTGCCAGTTCTATTCCACCAAGCCTTCAGATAATGCTCTGAAAAGCTGAAAAAAAGAAAAATTCCAGAAAAAAATGCAAACATTGGAATCTGCAGAAACTCCAACTAGGCTATACTGTCAGAAAAGCAAACATCAGTTGGTTTTGCTGCAAAAAAAACCAGAGTTGGCTGTTAAGTATTTTTTACCTGAAATTTTGTTGCCATGACTTCCAGCCCTTCAATTTTAGAGTCTCTTAAAGACGAATATGTTGTAATGGTTTCAAAGATGTGGATGATTTTCTCAAGTCTTTTCTGAAAGGTATCAAACTTTCCAAAAATATACACTTCGCTAAAATCAAACTGTCTTTCAGAAGGAATTTGTTCCAGGGATTCTTTGGTCTTGTGAAATACATGTTGATACCACTAAATAATAATTAAAAAAAAAAACATTATTCACCAACATCAAGTAGCCTCACATTCAGCTAAGGCAAAATGGGGGAATAAGCGTGTAAAACATGGATTCCCATAGCTTTTTAATTAGTTATACTAAAAGAGGAGCAGCCCCTGCAGTGCACAATGTTCCCCAAAGTTTCTCGATGCACAATTGGACCACCTGCTGCTAAATTATATGTGTAAATACTTATTACAGGCATGCATAAGGGATGTATCATCACATCAATTACTTTTTTCTGCAATGCTGGCACGTTGTGTTGATTTATTTTATGATATATGTGCTGAGATGCTTGTTATAAATGTTCAGTGAGTATGCAACCAAAAAAGCCATCTTTTAACTGGCGATTTGGCTTGTCTCCACACATTAACTATGCATTATGCTGGGTCATATCACAAAGGATCAGTCAACCTCAGGGAACCCGGGGCTCCTGGTTCTGAATAACGGATTTGTGTCCCTTTAGACCACTCTGCTTGCTTTATAGATGATTTATAGATTACTGTTACCTGATTGAGTTTAATTGCTGATTTCAGTTTTTCAACAACTATATCCTGAGGCTGATCCCAGATTGTGGCAGTTTTGTTGTTGGTAATATAAGACTTGCAAGCAGTTATCATCTGGTTTGTCACCTACGATACATACAACACAGAGAACCGTTCTCAAAATGAGGCAATGTATAAGTAAAGTTGGCAAATCACCTAAATAATCTCAACATTTAACTATAAAGCAGAAAGAACCATTTAGATGTCCACATCTAAACACAGCTTGTAGAAGCTTTTAAAATGTTTGTAGTAAAGAATTTAATATTTTATGTACTGAGGCTTAGGATATTAATATAAACATTTTTTTCTGTTTTCGCCATAACTTTTGTTACATATATAACATTTATTAACATGTAAGCTGTTACATGCAGCCAAAGAAGAAGTGAATACTGATATACGTAATAAGGTCAAACATATTGTTATACATATCTTTAAAAAGTCCTTTTTACGAAAAGTTAACAGATAATAAAGGCATATCGACATTGGATATGAAAATGTACCACTTAGTGTATGCAAGTGGAATGACCCAAAGGTTGGTCATTTGAATTTCAACATTGCAGGCAAAAATAGATATTTATGGGAGTGAGTTATAACTATATTAACAAATTAACCTCCCATGGTTCTACATGTCCATTTTTTCTACCAGCAAGCAGAGGATAGAACTATAAAAAGTGTCCATGTATATACAACTTTCTCACTACCTTCACAAATAGGGATGTAATCTTTTCAGAGGTGTTGTAGTATCGAGATATGTTATGGATCATCCCTATGGCATTCATTAGTCTCGGAACAGAATCCATCATAGACACCTGGAGGAAAAGCAATGCAGTGGGATAAACAAGCATGACATGGCTCATAATAATGAAACAATGATGATAAATCCAATGTATCATGTCATGTATAAAAACAAAAAAAAACATATCTCTTTAAGACAAAGTTTATGACATACTTATAACTTCATTGGAGAAAAAAAATCAACAGATCCAATACGTACATCCTGTGCACATAGGTTGTTTTATTTTATTTTCAGAGACAAAGACTTTTATATGCAGTGAGCTTATTTATCTCTTACAGATCCCCATTTACATTGTATTTAAATACATTAAATAGCACTTACTGGGTCACTGTTGTAAAGTGGGTCACAAAACTTTTCCAAGGTGTATAAATATTTAACGTTATCCTTTGCTTCATTTGCAGAGTCTGTAATCCGGGTATCTAATTGCCGCCAAGTCTTCATAAAAGGCAATATACAAAAAAACACTGTTAGAAGAATCTTGGTTATACATATATTGCTAAGACCTGTTGCCATATTAAAATTGAATATAACAAATACACATCTATTTTATTATTCCAGTATACAAATAGTTAACAGAAAACAAATGTTAGAAGAATCATCATTATGGCATACAATCGCAGTCATCTACAGCAACAAAGGATGTCAATATAAAAATAAAAGCGAAGAATATTGTGAACATAGGTAGTTGTGAATAAAGAGCAATTCTGGAGCAAAGTGCTAAAAATGGAGAATTCAACTGGTTACTATGGTACCACAATGACTGAGAGTTGCATTATTATTTTACTGTGCTACAATTCTAGGTAATTAAACACTTAATGTTTAAAATAAAGTTATAAAAGGAACCTTGAGAAGCTTGGATTTAGCTGCCGAGAGGACTCCGAGGACAGCCTTCACCTCGGGAGACTTTAGTTGATCCAGCAGGTAATTGAACTTAGACAATCGCTTTTTCCAATGATCAAGCTCTGCTCTAGGGCCAAGATCATCTGCTTCTTTCCGCAACTGGTTGCTCTCTGCCAGAACCTGAAATGATTGTGAGTGTGAACAATACTTTAATACTAAATGTGGACATCTTCAGTGCATAGGATGCACATACATGTATAAGAAAGGGTTCCAGAACCATTGGTTATATATATATATATATATATAGTCAAGATTTTCATCAATTACAGTCCACAAATGTTCATAAGACTAAATTTAAATACATTAAAAAAAATGATAAAATGTCTGATTTTATTTTAGTTTTTAGTGGAGGAAGAGGAGTTTAGCAGGGATCAGCCAATTTTTCTGTGTACGAGCCTGCTGAATGCCTGCTCAAAAAAATGATCTGGCAACATCCTGTCTATTTAATTTTTTTCTTTGTCTTACCATGTTCCGTTAATGCATTATATTTTTACAGTGAAACAATAGTTACTACAGGAGGCATTATGAAAACAGACTTTCAAAAAAAATACCAGTACAAGTCTCAAACTACTATACCAAAAACTTTAAACAAACTGAAGCCTGATTTATTATTACCTGTTCTATTTGTTTAATCCAAACTCTCATACAGCTCTCTATTCTCTCAAGACCTTCTGTGCTGTTAGCTACAGCCAAGTAATCAGCAGGGCCCTTCAGTGTTCGTAAGTCATACGTTTCACACTTCTCCAGGTTAACCTAGTAGTGGGAGCAATAAAAAGTAAAACAGGTGGTATACACAATGTGACTGGCACAAACATCAAAAGCTCCATCAGTGAGCTACAATAAACATGGCTCCCTATGTAAACTATACACAGATCATCTACTGTACTTTAAAACACATTTTAAAACACATTTACCAAATAATGAGCTGGATTTATGCTGGGGGCAATTAACCACTATTAAAAATAGATATACTGGCCCGGATTTATTAAATATTTTATCTGATTTTCCCCCACTGCAATCTTTGTTCGGATTGCTACATCCAGCCCAAGGTAACTTTTTTTATGCTCAGGTCTGAAAGATCCAGCGAAAACATTAATCACTAACCACACAATAACTATTTTTTCTTTAAAAAACTGTTTAAACAAGGATGGCTTCTTGCTATCCATGAGCTCTTTATAGTGAAAACCATAAGAAAAGTCAGCAGAAAGCCAATTACAAATACAGTATACCAATAGACTGGATATTAGCAATATCACTAAAAACGAATGCTATAATTATTTTCTATGTATGGTGATGGCACAAAGTGAGTAGACAATATCCAAACCTTCTCAATCAAACTTTGTTGTGCACCAGCCAGCACATCAACAAATCCTTCAAGAGAACCAATGAAGTCCTGCCTGACATTGCCAGCTTCCTGGGGGTCAACCAGCTCTCCCCAGGCATTATCCATAGTCTTCAGAGCAGGAATAAATATATCAGACAGCAAAGACTCCACGCTTTTCAGCAAGTTATTTCCAGATGTATCTATCATATTGAAATTCACCTCCTGTAAACAAACACAGATGTATCAAACCAAACATATTGTAATGCTTAAGAAAACAAAAAATGGAAAATATTTTTGAACAATACAGTCACAGGCAAGAATTTTGTACAGGTACCAGCTAACAAACCATATAATAGCTGATAATCTAATGTAAGGAATGTTATTTTGCAGAATATTAGATGTATATAAATTAAGTTTTTTATATATATATATATATATATATATATATATATAGATATACACCTGTGTAATAGAAAGAGTGTATTATTTCTTACAGAGCACACTGCTGTTTTAATTGTGTTTTTTTCTCATTTTAGGGTAACTGAAACCTGACCTACTCCAGATCGTCAGATATTTGTATCTTCGTATTGTCCTATAGTCAGTTACCTTACCATTACGCATTTATTACATTAGTAGTTATGAGATGTTTAATAAGCTACTTATATTTGTGCTCTCAGCCCTTTCTCAACCATGTTATTTAATGAACGTGAGGCTCTTTCTCTCTCTCTCTTTATATATATATATATATACATACTTTATACATATATATACATACACATACACCAAAATTCAAGTATAATTTACCTTTATGCATTATTTTAAAAAAAGGGGTAGTACAAAACAAACACATCTCTAATACGTATATTGTTTTGAAACCAGCTAATCAGACATTTAAACAAAGTTCCTCAGACTTTGGCAAATCCCCCATACGAGCAGGGATATCCAAAAGGGACACAGATCCAGCCACAACAGCAGGACACAGACGATCTGGATTTTCTGTCTTGACCCTAACACACAATTGTTATTCATAAGGCCCTTCTGACATTGTCTGGGGCCAATCAAATACCAGTTTCATGAACCGTTTCACAGTATTGGGTATATGCATTAGCAATTATGATTAAATAATAATATACAATAAAATATTTAGAACTACTGTTAGCTGAAGTACTAAACTAAAGAGTATGCTGGTCCATATAAATAGACACCAGAGTTTAATAGATGAAGGAGTCTCTTTGGAAAGCAAATCAATATTTATAAAATGTCAAAATTGTGAAATCTTAAAAGGAGGATTAAAAAAAATAATATAAAATTGATTTGTTTTGATATGTAACCTTTTTTGAAGATTTGGGGTATCGCACAACAAGTAGACTTGGTTACGTGAAAGCTTACCCTGTGGATATTCTCTGAAGTGATTGGTTTTGTAGAATTAGAGCGAATGAAGAATATGCAAATTCCAGTCAGAGCATCATCTTTTCCCTCTGTCACAAAAACCTTGGGTTTTTTGTTTCTTGCTACTAATGTAGTAGTGACAGCTCCGAATGATCCTAAATGTCCTACAATTGTATAATTAGGTACTTTAATTAGACATTACTAAATTAACTTTAGCATTAAAATTGATTTAACAATGTTAAGTAACCGTAGAAAACAGACTTGATGAAGTCAGCCACTTGTTGTAAGGCAATAATTTAACTTATTTACATAACGGACACAAAGCACATAACCTAACCTAACTCATGATGTCAGCGTGTGCAGCCAACAATGACGACTGAATGTTGGAAAAGGAAATCATATTTTTACTTAGTTCCAGTTCAATTGTAGCAATATCACAATGTTTGTGAAATGCCATTTCTCAGGTACTGTTTAACTCATTCAAGTCATGTTTATACCCACTGGACAGAGTATACTCTAAGCCCATAGAGCCTAATCAAGTGATCAAATAATGATCAAATAAGACATCCTAAGCACTTGTTACTACAACTGGTTCAGGGCCCAACCGGAGACAAGCAGGCACTTTAATGCCACACATATCCAAATGGCAGCTGCACACTTCAGAACCCGATCTGCCACTCAAGCAGCAATATTGGTATGTAGCCCTACCAACCACCAACCCATGAGGCATCTGCCTGGTGTGCCACATGTCCATGCCTGAATTCTTCCTAGTTAGGCTTCCAGTAAACTCTATGTCAGGACCTGTCCTAAGTGAGATGCTTTAGATATATATATATATATATATATATATATATATATATGTGGCATAGGTCTAAAACTGTGGTAATCTTTTTGGTACCTGAAATAGGCTTGTGCAGCTGCCTAATATTCCTAAAACCTTACTTTAACATTAAAGTGTATATGATTGCTGGTGTGTCCCTTTTAAGTAGCATTTGACTTCTCATTTTGCATTAAAACATTCATTCACCTGCTTCGGCTGCTTCCACATCTTGGTAATAAAACATGATATGTCGGAGTCCACCAACAGCAAAAAAACGATCCATTCGCTCAATCTGCATTACAATTAAATTAACAGTTAATTGAAATGCTAGAAATATACTTTTAATTACTGTGATTATATCATTGGTACAAATTCATGAGATACAAGAGAGCAGAACATCTTTAAAATGTATCTTCAGAGAAAAAAAATCCTCGACTGGATCTCTCAGGGGACACAGATTCACACGCAGAGAAAAGAAGAGGAATACATATCGTAACTTTGTGGTAGAGATTACAAAATAAAGTATTTTTTATTGATCACTCACAGCTCTAGTGCCAATAAAACACATGGATGGAGATTACTAGTCAAGAGTCCTCGTGGAATGATTCCAATTCTTCACAATTGAAGTCAGCAACTGAGGTCGCTTGTTAATATTGTGAGTGTATATCAATAAAAAAGGTTTTAATCTATACCACAGAGTCACGCTATGTATGCTTCTTGCAAGTGAATTGTTTTCCTTTTCTCAAGATACATTTTAAAGAAGTTCTGCTCTCTTATTGTATACATATGAGATGTGGGATTGGAGGAGTCCCTGGAAAGAGTCCAAATCAAGGAGACTATATTTTTCCTGTTGTGTATATCACAAATTAATGAGAAGAAAAATATGAGTAGTAAACTACTGAAGGGAAGATTCCCAGTTCTCATAAATGACACATATGTCTGCTATTATAGAAGGTATTGATGCTCCTTCTCTCTCTGGACAATGCTACAGTATTGGTGTTTCAGAGATTACAATACCGCCAAGTATTGTACCGCCATGTTGTTAACACCAAAATTAATTATGTTTGTATGACCATGTACAGGGCTGTAATTGACTATAGGGATAGCTTAGCAGTGAATGTTCTTGTCTTCACTAGTTTGGCATTTTCTTGCAAATCGTGAGACTAAATAAATATTTCAGCCAATTCTAAATGAACAAAGATTTTAGCATACAGACTTTCTATGGCCAAGGATAGCAACATGCATTTCAAACAGAAGCACAATTACATTTCAAACATCATCGGTACAGATTGTTTTAATGAGTTTTCATATAGCCACCCCCTGTTACTTTCACTTCCCAATAATTCTGCAGGGGGAAAAAAGCATGTAACATTTTCTGCTTCATTCAATGATCTATTTGTTTATATTATATTGATTCTAGGAAGAATAAGCCACACACCTGACTACCCTCCAAAATTGCATCTTCCACCTCTGATTTTTCCAAATCCAAACAGGCCGCCACAATTCCCAAAACATAGTCATGTCTGCCATCCAGCTGTGCCCGTTTTGCCTCCTTCTCTTCTTTTAGTTTTTGCTGAAATAAAGAAATGACCAAAGATTTTATGTCAACAATAACATTACACGAGGCGGTATATTGTTTACAGGATAAGTAAAATACTTAATTGGATAGTATTGACTTTGACAAAAGAGTTCCTGATTAGCATAGAGGGTTCCAATTAAACAATTGTAATGCAAACGACTATGTCTAAACAGGCATTTTGGAAGTAACAAGAGCTATATGGGCATGTATATTGACAGGGCTAACTAACAAAGCACTACAACTCCCTATGAATAGCTTATGGCACCTATTTATAGTCTAGGTCAGTCAGTAATGCTAAATGCAAGTGACCTATCATAAATAACAACTATTCAAAGAAATATTCTGTAAATGATAGATGTCCCTGCCTAATTTCTTAAAAGGATATCTGTGTGAACATTCTTTTTTACTATAGCGACAACAGAAAAGCAAGCGTTTCCTCTGCTCCTATTATAAAATTAATAAATTAGACTAGATAATTGGGTTTGATGTTTAACTATCATTCAAGAACGCAGTAAGGAAGTAAAAAAATAAAGGCTTGTGTTCTAGGGTCATTAGGCACGAAGAAAACTGATATCCTTTGACACTTAGATTAATACGGTCTGCTGCTCATCACTCTTCTAAATATTACTAGATATTAAAAAGGTGGTGGTTATCACAAAAGAGCTTTTTGGGGGGCAAAATTGGTGCCTTCCATTTATTTGTTTCAGAACATGATCTCCCATAGACAAGAATTTCACATATGCACAGTGACCCATTCACAGAATCAGTCATTCACATCAAAAAGAGGCAAGTTTTGTGGTCTCACAGCTTGAAAGGGGACCCCAGCATTTTATGATGTCCTGTTGCTACAGGAAACACATGTGAAAAAGTAGATTGTTTAGCTTTTATAACATAACATATGAGAAAAAGGAAAGGTGCTGGTTATGAGATGAAACATGACAATTTTGTTAATTTGTAAGAATGTACGAGAAGGGCCTCCCAACAAAACTGAAGGTTATTACATTCTCACTCACACTTTCATCTCACGCTCTAACTCACACTCATTCTTTGATGGTAGGGCTGTGTGGGTCATTAAACTGACCCTTTAATAGAAAAAAAATACAAATCAAATCCAAAGACCAAAAAACGTAGAACAATTCTAAAATGACGTGAGTGTATAAAGGAAAGGTCTCATTCTCCTATTTAAACATAATGGCACACACATATTAACTTTTGTGAGGGGGGAACCAAGCTGGGGAATCTGCATTGTGCAATTATCTCCTATTTAAACGGTTCCCTATGTTATCTACAACAAGATCAATGACATTTCTTTATACAGTCTTGGATAAGATTTTTACTGTTAGCCAAGCTATAGCCCCTCCTTTTCCACAAGTCTGGACTTGAAAAATAACCAAGCTTATCCATTGAATACCTTTGGCTTTTCATCTTGACAAATGATTCCTATCTGGGTGCTTTATTGACTTAAAACAAACTGTTTGAAACCACATATTAGCTCATAGCTACTGCACAACAAATAAAGGGTAACAGTCTATGGTGATATATTATTTTATTTTATTTTATAATAGCACAGCAGATATTTTCAATTCGATTGTAGGAATATTTGCGTTTGTTGAATGTTTCACTGAGCTCCACAGCAATCAAATTCTCATAGTCGCCTGTGTTCTTTTTTTATTGAGGTTTGCAATACCTTTATTTCAAAATATTATGAATTCCAGTTAATGACATAAGGATTTTCAACTAAATAACATTTTATGTAGGGTTGCATCTATATCAGCCATGTTCTGCACCCAGTTCTCATGACCTTAAATCCACCCAGATAAAAATATTCTTTTAAATCTGAACAACATAAGACCCGTACTGTAAAAAAGAATCATTAAATGTTATGCTTAAAAAGAAATAACTATTATATAATATAAAATCAGTTAAAAAAATAAATAAATACAACTATAAAAATGAATGTTAAAAAAGATTAGATAAGATATTAAGATATAAAAACATCATTTGGTTGAAATAAAAATATCCCCAAATTACTTAGCATTAGCGTATAATTCATTATATATTATTAGGTATAATGGGGGGAAAAGTGTGATGGAAAACCCCTCCACTAAGAATTATGTAATAGCAGGCATTATTAAACACTTATCTACATCCACCAGAACTACAATATTTCGGTGAGGAAAGCAAGTCTTATGGCTTGTATGGAGGATGTAGATGAGTGTTTAACAATGCCTGCTATACACATACATACATTTATATATATATATAGGATACACCGTCAGTTTGTGCTTATACTTATTTACTATACTACTAAAGTATGTATACTTCTAATAGCATTTATAATTGTGCTTTATGTGGTGTATTTAATTGTAAATAGTCTGATTTTCAATAATTATATTACATGTAATATAAATATTCTTACCTTTAAAACTCTTGTAACACTTTGTTTCCATAGGTGCCTTCTACCAGACCTGAACATGTTATTTTGCTTGTTGAGCTTCAGCAGAGCAAATTAAATTACAGTGCACACAAGTCTACAACAAGCAGGAGGCACACACTTTGTTCATCATTAAAAGTTAATTTGGAAAGAATTAGACACTTTGTTGAGAATTGTGTCTGCTGCCCAGCATCAATAAACTAGCCTCCTGCTTCCACTTCTGTAGACTATACTCTGCTTCTAGTCAGCTACAACTGTGCAGCACAAAGTAATTATGAAAGCTTCTAGTCTACCGAATCATATCCTTAGAGATACTTATGCCAAAATGATTTAGTGTTGTTAAGGCACACTCTTTATACAATGTTTGCCAAGCAAGGAAATCACTTAAGCTACTTAACTCAAGGCGGTATCACAATATAATATCTGATCTTTCCCTATAAACAGTCCAACCCACTAAAACAAACACAGGGTCAGTGGTAGTAATAGTTTTGCTACCTGTAACTGAACCAAGGAAGCAAATATCTAATTGTATTACATATTGAACGAGTACAAAATCCCTGCAATACATATAATATCTGAATTATTACTTTTAATTTTATTTAGGAACTGTTTATCTAGGAGAAATACTGTGCCTTGAGTTTCCATGGACATGGGCAGTTACAAAAGAATATGAAAATACTCGACCTGCTTCCTTAATGGAATCACGAGTAAGATGCGGCAAGTTGGCCAGTGACTGTAGTTGCTAAAGCGAGCATGATGCTTAGATAGAGTGGTACTTAATCGGATAAGGGCTTGTATACTAAACTTAAAATACTGAAGTTTTACATGAGATATTTGCATACATTGCAAACAATGTAAAAATAGGGTTCTTTAATTTCTATTAATAATCAGACCATTTAGAAAGGATTTGTGTCGTATTTTAGAAAATATACTTTGTTTTTATTATAGTTGCTTTAAGTAAGATTTTCTTAAGACATCAAATTTCTATTTACAAAGCTGAATTAGGTTTTTAAATATATTTTATTGTCAGTACATTGGGGATATATAAAATTAATTTTTTAAAAAAATAGTTTTTGACATCTTTACCTTAAATTTAACCAAAAAACAATTACACTAAAAATAGCATGCCCTACATGCCCACTTATATGCCATGTGTCATTACAAAAGGAATACAACATGTATCCTACTGCTTTGTTAATACTATTGTGGGATATACTATTATTGAGGTATCCCAAAGAGAGTCCGCCTATATAATATATATCAGCTGAAAAAGTCCCACCCAGTCTTTTTTTCAACTACTTGAAGAAAAGTTAAGCACACTGTAGTTTTTGCTACTTGGGCTTCTAAGCAACATAATTACTATAACTGATATACCAGTCTGCTAACGGGTTGCAAAACTTTGACATTCACTGGCATACAACTAAAATTAACCAATGTTATAGGCAAGGTATTTTAGTTGTACACTATTTTCAACCACATTGTTTAAGTATGCTATTAAATAATATAAAAACAGGACAATTGCTTACTTAAGTGAGTACTCACACATTTTAGATTAATAAAGAAAAAAGCCTTTTCAGACACGTTTCGATAATAAGTTTTATTTTTGTGTGCCTAACACACAAAACTTTAGGGACTTCTGTCATTCGGCAAACACACGTCATAAGTTTATTGAAAAAGTCCTGTCAGTCAAGAAATCTCCAGGCCTGCAAGCTTCCAATTCTTCAGGGAATATTACCCTGAAGATACTTGACATCTCGACAGATGGTAAGACATGTTAGTCAAGTTTCACTCATGGTGGATAAGTCACCAAAAATGAACTTTACATCAATTAATTAGACACAGGCTATCGGTTGCATTGCTATATTTTAACACTGCATACTGAAGTATTATAAGATTACAGCCTACTCCTTATCTCAGTATAATATAGAGACAACCCCAACAACAAGAAAGCCTGAGCTGGTTGTGCATAATACATTGTTCAATTTATGAGATGACTTTCAAGAAGTCTGCTAACATTAACTATTTATTATGCTAGCCCAATTCAGCTCTTCTTGCAGGAGATGCTCATAGTTAAGCTTGTCACATGTAATATTCAACTGAACTTCAAACTCCCAGTTTAATGAACAATCCACTAAGAGAGGCATGGGCTAGAAAATAAATCTTTTACATGCAAAGATGTGTTGGGGTTTTTTTAAATCTTTTTTTCTTTGCTTTTTCACAAAGATTTAATCATGTCACACCTGGTTTGCCACTTTGGCCAAATTTAAATTAAGGTGAGAACATATTTCTTAAGAAATGGTCAGCACACCAATACTGCTAATAAAGTATATCGCCAGTAGTATAATACATATTGCAGAACAATTAGTACGATATATAAGCACATGTCTTCCATGGACCGGAAAGCAAAAAAAGGCTGTATTCTTGAGATCTTACCCAAAATTTTTAGCAAGCATGCCTTTGTGGAAGGGAAATAAAATATCTACAATGTTGTGCACTGTGACCATGCAATCCACGTGTATGTAAGATCTATTGGGTACATAAACTAAGGGAAGCTTGGGGCTTTAAGAAAATCATTCAGTTCAGGTTACTAGACATGGTTTTTTTTTCATATTTACATGATAGGATGCATGGTTTATCTTAAACTAGGTATAAGTGCCTTGACTTGGCCAGATAAAACAATATATAGGTTTACCTTATTTAACAGTATGTAGGATTGTCCCCTAAATGTAATTATAGTAAAACTCTGAAAATTGACTCAGTTCCAGAAGGCAAAGATAAGCCCCAGCCCATCGGCACTCAAACGTTCCAACCAAGACACAACATTATTTCCACAGTAAACAAGACTAATTAAAACAAATGTTTCCTAAGTAAACAAATTAGAGTTTCGTTCATACCAACCTATAACCATGACAAAGTTAAGTACTAGTACAGATTTTATCAAGAATCAGTCTGCGTCAAGCAATGTTTGTTTATAAACAAATCATTACAAGATTAGTGAAGAATTGGAAATTATTCTAGCCTTGGTGCCTGAATAATTATAATTTTAATAAAGACAGGAGGCGAGTATTTTGCATCTCTTCCTTTACTCTCACCACAGCAGCAAAGAAAGAGTTAACGTGAAACAGTGAACCAACCAATAGAACAACATACACAGGAGGTATATAAACCCCTAAACCTTCCCCCCTCTTCCTCTTTCGTCCGCTGCGAGCCGGAGCCGAGGATCATCAGAACGCCGTCCAAAACCAGAACCGCAACTGGAACCAGAACTCGAACCAGGAGTCACACAAGGAGGGCAACCAGCCGCTACCAGTGGAAAAACCGCAATAAGCACAGGACACGGGAGCACTCAAGCTGAAAAAGAGGGAAAAACTTAACAGAATCACATCCAGAAAACAGCCGGAACGGCCGCAAACAGAACACAGGAGCAGAACATAAGAGGATCACATAAACAAAGAGAGCACGAAAGCCCCCAACAACCATAGGCAGAAGCCAGCGTACTTACCCCCAGGAGCCAAACACCTGCAGGGAGGGAAGGGAGGGAAAATACTCGCCTCCTGTCTTTATTAAAATTATAATTATTCAGGCACCAAGGCTAGAATAATTTCCAATTTTAAGGCAAGACAGGAGGCTTCATATTTTGCATTTTTAACGCTTGGAAACCAAAGCCACCGCAGCCGAAGCAACCGGGCGAAAATAAAAAGAGCGGAAAGTAGAGGCACGAGACCAGTCAGCCGCCTGGAGAATATCCCCCAGAGCCCCACTGGCCCGAAGGGCGCCCGAAGCCGCAGCCCCCCGAACCGAGTGGGCCCCAAAAGACGCATCAACCCCCGCCAGGGACAAGAGCCACCTGACCCACCTGGCTAATGTAGGGGAAGAAACCGCCTTAAACGGTTTAACGTAGGAGATAAGAAGTTGAGAGACCAAAGGGGGACGAAACGCAGCAGAACGGGACAGGTAGGAACGAAGAAAGGAGAATGCCCCGCAGCAGGCGACACACCAAAGGAGCCTTACCGACCGGGTCACCAGCAAACCCCACATGCCCAAACGAGATAGCGGAACGAAAAACATTAATCGTCCGATAAGACATGCCGGCAGAAAAAAGGTCGGCCAGAAAATTCAAAACGGAACCTAAGGGGGCCGAATGGGGATCCACCTGTCGTCCCATACACCAAGCAGCCCAGCGTCGCCAAGCAGACCTGTACGACTTTCTGGTACCTGGAGCCCACGACTCTCGGAGAAGCGACTGAGCCTCCTCCGATAGGCCCGGGAGCGGGCGGGGTCCCCCGAAACCGTCCAAGCCACCAGGGACAGGCGGCTCTCCAGGACGAGAGGGTGAGGCTGACCCTCTGGGCCGGATAAGAGAGACGGCAGGAGAGGGAGAGCCAGAGGATCCCGAAAGGACAATTCCAACAGGGCCGGAAACCACGGTTGAGAGTGGCAAAGGGGGGTCACCAGGACAAGGGAGCCCCCCGCCCGACGCAGGTGATGCACTACCCTGGGAATGAGGGCAAACGGGGGAAAAGCGAAAGCGCCCGACGCAGGCCAGTCCTGGGAAAAAGCATCTGTCGCTCGGGCTTCCGCATCCGGAAGCCAGCTGAAGAAGTCCAGATGCAGAGGACCCCTCAGGTGATGAATGGCTAGAAACACCTGGGGATGGAGCCTCCAGTCGCTGGCATCCCGCCAATGCCTCGAGAACCAATCTGCCAGGAGGTTCTCGGCGCCCGGAAGATACTCGGCCTGCAGGGTGATATTGCGGGCCAGGCAAAACTCGAAAATATCCTTGGTCACCTCCGTGAGCCGCTTTGAGCGCGCGCCGCCGAGGCGGTTGATATAGCGGACCGCCGAGACATTGTCCATCCGAAGAAGGAGACAGCAGTCCGTGCGGTCCCTCGCTAGGCTCTTGATCGCGAACGACCCCGCGATCAACTCCAGGCAATTGATGTGGAGGGAGCGCTCCTCCGGGGACCAAAGACCCCCGGTCGCCTCCGAAGCGGAGGCTGCGGCCCAGCCCAGCATGCTGGCGTCCGACTCGAGGACAAAGTCCGGCCGGGAACCGAAGATCGCCCGACCATTCCACGCCTCCATATGCCGGAGCCACCAGAGAAGCTCCTGGCGGACCTCCGGGGTCAACTGAACCGGTTGGTCGTAGGACGGGATCCTGCGGAGGTGTCGCGCCTTGAGGCGCTGCAGGGCGCGATAGTGCAGAGGGCCCGGGAATATCGCCTGAATGGACGACGAGAGGAGGCCCACCACTCGGGCCAGGAGGCGGAGGGAGCAAGAATCCGCGCGAAGAAGGGCTCTGATCTCTTTGCGGATGGCGACAATTTTGGACCGCGGGAGTCGAAGCATGGCCGCCCGGGAATCTATCTCGAAACCGAGAAAGATGATCCGCTGACTCTGGGACAATTCCGATTTGGCCTCGTTGACCAGGAAACCGAGCTGATGGAGGGATTGGACCACGAAGTCCGTATGGCTTCGGAGAGTCGACTTGGAACTGGAAAAAAGCAGGATATCGTCTAGGTAGACGATGCACCTGATACCCCTGGAGCGGAAGAGGGCCATAACCGGCTTTAGGAGCTTTGTAAAGCACCAGGGAGCAGAACTGAGGCCGAAAGGCAGGGCCTTGAATTGCCAGATTTCTCTGCCCCAGCGAAACTGCAGGAACCGCCTGTGATCTGGGTGAATAGGGACGGAAATGTACGCGTCTGTAAGGTCCAGTCTGGTAAACCAATCGCCCTCCGACATAAGGTCGCGAAGAAGATGGATGCCCTCCATCTTGAAGTGGCGGTACACCACAAAAGCGTTGAGGGCCCTGAGATTGATGACCTGGCGAAACTCTCCGGACCTTTTCCGGACCAAAAAGATGGAGCTGAGGAAACCAATCGGGCCGGAGGCCCGCTGAATGGCTCCTTTGTCGCGAAGGGAACGAAGTTCCGCATCCACTAGAGCGCGATCGACCGCGGAGCGGCGAGAGGGAGGGGGCCTGCGCACCTGAAGGGGGGGAGATACAAAATCTATCTGAAAACCCTGGACCGTTTGGAGGATCCAAGGGTCTGACAAAATCCACGCCCAATTGTGGAAATAACGAGAGATACTGCCCCCAACCCGAGGAGGGAAAGAAGGGTAAAAAACATGTGGGCTTACCGAATCCGGAGCGGCCTCTAGGGAATCCGGAAGCGCCTCGACCTCTGTTGCTACCTCGTGGAATGAAGGAGCTGGAACTGGGTCCGGTAGGACGTCTGGGCCTGAGGGAATCCTCAGGAGCCTTGGAAAGATGAGCGGCTGGCGACCCGGCCCCGCGGTCGTCCAGCCCTGGCGGAAAAACGAGGGCCCGTCTGAAAAACTTTTCGCATCGACAGTTTCGCCTTATTCCAGGACGTCATGAGGGACACGTGACGATTCAACTCTTTGACGAAAGCGTCACCAAAAAGCAGACCGTTAGCGGCTGCCCCCAGATCCCTAGAGCCTAAATCGGCTAAACGTGCATCCATGCGGAATAGGGCCTCTCTGCGGCGTTCGGTCGCAATGGCCACATTGGCGTTGCCCAGTAAACACACCACGTGTAGAGCCCAGTCGCGAACGAGCTTGGGGTCAAGGGGGGTCGCTTGCAAAAAAGCCCTGTCGGCCAGGGACAAAATTTGTGTGACGGGACCCACTAGGTCCAGGAGTTTGTCTTGGGCCGATTTAAGTCCCTGTTCTAGACCCTTCCTGGGGTCTCTCTTATTAAGGGCCAGCAGTGCGACCACGTTAGGGTCGAATTCAGGTGTGACCGCAACCTTGTCTGGAATGTTTGGGCGCGGGCATTCAGCCCTGAGCTTATTACGTATCTCCTTAGGCAGGGGTTTGCGTAGCCACTTGTGCAAATAGAGAGCAATGTGCTCAGGCGGGGCCCATTCAGTAGCTCTAGGGTGGCGCATACTAGTAGGATCAAATAAGGCAGAACCCGAAGGGTCCAGGACCGGGAGGTCCGTAGATGTGGAGGCCGTATAGGCTGCCAGAGCCTGTTGGGATTCGGCCAGGTGGGGCTCATCCACCAAGCACTCACGAACGAAGCGTGAGTCAAAGTCTCTGGACGAAACCAGATTCACTGAGGCTTCCGAGCCATTGGAGGAGTTAGCCCGCCATTCGTCCACTATAGCAAGTGGGTCTTGGGAAGAGCCCTCATCGCAGGCCAGGCCTGTAGAGAGAGGCATGTCAGAGGTCTTGGGCCGCTTGGCAGGGGCTTTACCTTTGCCAGCAGACACTTACCCCCCTGCTGCCTTTCCAGGGGCGCTTAGAGCCCTGAGCCTCCTCATCTGACTTCTCAGAATCTGAATCTGAGCGAACAGCGGAGGGTCTACTAGGGACAGGAGGCTGCCCTTGGGGCATAGAAGCAGACATTTTGGTTAGGAAGGACTCCATGGAGGTAGAAAATTTCGACTCCAGCCAGGCCATAAAGGCATCTTGGGAAGGAGTATTCTCTAGGGACATAGTATAACACTAGAGGCACACCCTGAGACAAGAATAACAGGAGCTCACCCTGATTCAAAACGGTATAAGATAGTGGCAAGTGTAGTAAAGTTGGGGCTCACCCCGGCCAACAGCCTGATTAAACCTGGGGATATGGAGAACAGGGAAAACCAGGAGGATGCCCAAGGAGATAGAGGCAGGGGCTCACCCGATAAAGCGAAGAGCCGGTAGAAGAACAGCCTAGATGACACACAGGTTAGAAAAAACGCGAGTCAGCCGAGAGGAAAAAACCGCCGGAGGACACGAGAAACAAATCCAAAATGGCGACCGGAACTCAGACGCACGAGATCCGGAGCCTAAACAAAGATGGCCGCCGAGAATCACGCAGGAAACGTGACTCTCGTACAGAAAAACGGCCGCCGCGGCAAAGAAAACTGATGTAAAAAAGATGGCGGCCGCAAAGGGGAGAGAACGGCGAACGAAGCCCAGAGAAAGATGGCCGCCGCCCGAGAAGGAGGAAGTGCCGCGAGCTGGGACAGAACCTGACCGAGGGAACAGGTAAGTATCAAAAGGAGGGGCGAGCCACCGAGAGAAACGAGCAGGGAGAACCAGACCCAGGAAGGCAGGGGGAGAAGATGGGAAGTGAGGACCCGAGGAAACGAAGGCCCCCCCCACCACCTGGACGGAGCCCAAAAGGGCAGGGAAAGGAGGAAAAGAGCACCACAGGAGGGTAGCTAATGCACAATATAAACCTGGAAGGCAAAAGTACAAACGAGGAATAATAAATGAATAACAAGAAATCACATTAAATTTCTAAAGTAAATGAGATTACTGACACTAAATAAAAAAAAAAAATAATTCAGAAATCAAGAGCAAATATAGCAAATGATCTGACCTTGAAAGCACGGTGAGCAGCAAAGAAAGAGGAAGAGGGGGGAAGGTTTAGGGGTTTATATACCTCCTGTGTATGTTGTTCTATTGGTTGGTTCACTGTTTCACGTTAACTCTTTCTTTGCTGCTGTGGTGAGAGTAAAGGAAGAGATGCAAAATATGAAGCCTCCTGTCTTGCCTTAAAATTACAAGCATCAGTTATCTCACTAATCTTGTTAAATAAGCCAGTAAGCTAACTTTATTAAACTAGTTTGTGTTTTTTCAGTACATAGAATATAAAAACAATAATTGTGACAAAAGCTGGGCAGAAACATACATTTTAATAAAATCAATTTATATTGCTATAGTAAAATGGAGCCTGTAGTTTAAGGTGATGTGTTTTTCTTTGAATGCACAGTAAAAGGTAAGAGTTGCGTAAACTTTTGGGACCTCAGAGGTGCCTTCGTCAGATGGAATGAAGATCTGAGCTTATGTGACTTTATATTTTTTTTCTAATAAAAAGGTATCACCGTTCAGTTAAGTATCCTGGCCTAGGCTGAATAGTTAGTTACTACTATGTTGGTAAAAGTGTGTGGGGGTTGTTAGTGAAATTGTGTGTGAATAAGTGTCTTTAGGTATGCTACAGAAAGCATGTGTGTCTGGGTATATTAGTGAAAGTGTGTGACTAGGTAGGTTAGTGTGTGTGAACATTATATATATATATATATATATATATATATATATATATGCTTTTCTTCTTCTTTCATCCCAGATCATTACATATGTACATAGATAAGTAATTTTTAGTT
Organism: Spea hammondii; assembly: GCA_029215755.1. NCBI lineage: Eukaryota > Metazoa > Chordata > Amphibia > Anura > Pelobatidae > Spea > Spea hammondii. Next base: position 66,563,111 of record JARDYJ010000005.1, read on the forward strand.
ATATTGGCCGCACAGTGATATTAAAATGGCAATTCCATAATCATACTTTTTTTTTATAATTTTTTTTCATTTACTACCTAAGTATGTGTGGTTAAAAACACTATATTATATAACAGGAGTAGTACTGGCTCCAGTGTGAGGTTATTACTCGGAATAGTGTAAATATTTTAGGCAAAAAAAGTCTTATCCGCAAAATTACATTTTTATTTTGTAAGGCATGTTCGGACTCCTCTGAATTTTACTGCATTCAAACTAAAGCATGTATTGTTTGGATACAGAAATTAAAAAGGAGACTTCAGTTTTATACTGAAACTAGGACACATTACATAAAATTCTTGCAAAAGCTCAATAGCACTCCTATTAAATTCACTGAAGCAGCAACCAACCGCATGTATGTGAATAAAAAAATTAGTGTTCAGGTGGCATATACCATATGTGATTTGCTCCTAATGATTCCATTGATGTCAATGGACACTAAGTTCCCTTGCATGAGAGTTCCACTTAGCCTGCGCACAAAGCTACTCTTTGTTTCACCAAACACAAAATTATTTTTACGTACTACATATGTACCTATCCATAAGTACAACAATATGAATGAAACGCATCAGTGACTGCTTCTCATTTGATGAATTTTGTTTGGTCTGTTTTAGCTCTGCTGGGCTCATGCTTTACCAAACCTGCTTTGCCCACCACTATAAATGTACCTTTATTTCCCATGATTCCTCTGTGTAGACTGTACTGAAATCCTACTCCTCATCAGTCTGGCTCCTCATATGTCTGGTTGCAGCTTGCTGTCCAGGGGTTAACGGGGAGGAGGTTTAATTGCACCTCCCCCAACACATTAATAAGGTTTTGGTAGCAGTATAAACTGCTTTGTGTGCCCACAATCAGGGGGGCAATTGCCGCCCTGAATCTACATTAAACGGCCGCGCGGCCGCCCATTTAAGCGGCTGATTCGGCCACACCAGGGCCGTCTTTAACGCCCGCAGCATCCGCGGTAGGCCGGCCGAATTGGCCGGCACACCGAAATGCCATTGCAGCCGATGTGGCTGTGACTCTTAAAGCGGCCAGCGTGTCTTACGGCCGCTTTAAGAGTCACAGCCACATCGGCTGCAATGGTTAATCATTAAGCGGCCATAAGACACACTGGCCGCTTTAAAATCATTAAGCGGCCAGCGTGCCTGCACAGTGCCGCCCAGTGTCCTGTGTGACTCCGCCCCCTTGAGCGGCACGTCACATCGTCAATGTGATGGGCCGCTCAAGGGGGCGGGGTCATACGAACAGCTCCTCGTGACAGCTAGAAGAGCACGTTGGAGCACAGCAGCAGTGAAGGATGGCAGCAAAAACGTAAGTATTAAACAAATAAAAAAAATAGTTGGGGTAATAGGCGGAAGGGGGGCCATATTCAAAGGGGGGGCTGCATTGGAACAACAATTAAATGCAAAATGGGGGTGGCTAGGGGGTATAAGTACACAACAGGGTGGTTGGGGCACCACATAAATCAATACACAAAGGTGGGGGGTGGGGGGCTGGGTTCAAATTACATGGGTCAGTCATTAAACAATGCAAAGGGGGGCATCAATACACAAGGGAGGGGGCTGGCTGGGGACATCACATAAATCAATACACAAGGGTGTTGGGGCATAATGTACAAAGTGGGCTGGCTGTGGGCACAAAGCCACATGGGGCAATACACAAGGGGCATAATGTACAAAGGGGTCTGGCTGGGGGCACAAATCCACATGGGGCAATACACAAGGGTGTGGGGGGAAATACATTAAAACCAAAGGGGGGGGGCTGGATGGGCATCAATACACAAGGGGGAAAAACAAACAAACAACAAACCATTGGATGTGGGCATCAGTGTCGCAGAGCCTGTCTTGGTGTGTGTGTGTTTGGATATCGGTGTGGCAGAGCCTGTCCTGGTGTCTGTGTGTTTGGCTGTCTGTGTGGCAAAGCCTGTCCTGTTTGGGGACAAAATTGGCTCACCCTGGGCTGTTTGGGGACAAAGTTGGCTCACTCTGGACTGTAATTTGTTAATGTTATCTTGGTGCTGGTCGGGTTCTATGTGGGCAGTGTGGACACCAGGGCTGGCTTTGGGGGTGTGCATCCTGTGATATATGCGTGTAATTTAGGAGGTTTTATCTATACCTTTAATGCTTAGTTGTTATGTGATTTCCAGTTGATCTGTACCTGCAAAGCTGGGTTTGTGTGTTATTCTGCTATGCTATGTTTGCATACATTATTTATGTATACCTGCAAATACAGAGTTTGTATTTCTTATTCAGTTGATCTATACATGCACGTGCTGTTTACATGTGTTGTTTATTTGATCTATACCTGAACTACCGGGAGTAAGTAAAACAGAGGTGTGGCTTAGTGAATGAGGGACAAAGGGACTCTGGGGATAATTACAGGCAGGGGCCCAAGGAAATGCCTAGGGTCCAATTTTATTTTGTTACAAAGATTAGCTGTTTTTTAATGTATTAAACATCATTTTTTTTTACTCCCAGTCCCATCACATTACATCAATATGCGTTAGAAAATCAGGAAAAGATGGGCATGTATAGTGGGCTGATTCGGTGGCGCAACGGGCCACTTGACAAGACTTGCCCCCCAGGCCTTAGGCTGCCAGCCCTCCCCTGCCCACAATGTAGGAGGCGAGAGTAGGTTCTCACCCTATTGAGAGTGTGCCTTGATGTGGTGGGTGAGCTTAATTATACTTTGGCCAATTGATATAACCAAAACCTTTCATTTATATTATGTTTATATATTTATTGCCAACTTTATTAGGGTAAAAAGCGCAGACAGTTTTTGTTTTTTGCATACATTGTACAGGCAATACACTGTTTCTTGCAGCATGCTTACACCTGTTTGGTAGGCCTCGTATTACACATTTGTATTATTTGAGCCCGAGACTACCTTAGCGCACCGACATTTTTTCTTTTCCCTGAAATCCTACTGCCAGGCTATGTGAGAGGTGTTAACATGCTTATTTGATGACATCTGAATGATTTTAGCAAACTATGCATGAACTAGTTCCGTGGGGCTTGTCTGTGAAGCAATTATGGAAAAAAATAGAAGGGCAAGCCAATAACGTGAGTGAACAGAAGAAAAACCTAAATCAAATCATTATCTGGTGAGACCACCCTTTGTCTTCAAAACGGAACCAATTCTTCTAGGTATGCTTGCACAAACACAGGGATTTGCATTGCCCCGGAATTGTTACGCAGAGGAGAGAGAGAAGGGTGCCGAGCGGTCGCTCAAGAATAAGTTTTCAGCAACCGCTCGGCGCCCCTCACTTCTAGCTCGGTCGAGGTGCGGGCATTTCATGCTGAGCCCTGGAATATTACTTCATATACCGGCGCTCAGCAGTATGGCAGAGCAGCGAGACAGAGGCCTTGCGCTCCCACCGCAGGACTTCTGCGAGGTAAGTGAACTTCAAAGGGTGGAGAGGGTAGATAGTGAGAAAAGGGAGGAGAGGCGGTAGATAGTGAGAAGGGAGTGAGAGGGGGTAGATAGTGAGAAAATGAAAGAATGTGTGGATGCATTGTGTGAACGAGTGAGAGATTTAATGAATGAATGTGTAAGTTATTTGTCTGAATGAGTGAGTAAATAAATGATTGTGTGATCGAAAGTGTGAATTTGTGAGTGACTGTAAAAGTGTATCATAGATGTATAATTGATTTGTGGAAGGGCAAAGATAGCACAAGCAAGGTGTTTGAGCCTTGGGGACCAAGATGGCACAGGCCGGGCTGTTTGGGCACAAAGTTGACTCATGCTGGGCTGTTTGGGGACCAAGATGGCAAGTCCTATGAGTGTAATTTGGGTGCTAGTCAGGTTCTATGTGGGCAGTGTGGACGCCAGGGCTGGCTTTGGGTTGTGCAACCTGTGATCTATGCCTGTAATTTACGGGGTTTTATCTATACCTATAATGCTGAGTGTTTATGTGAATTCCAATTGATCTATACCCGCAAAGCTGGGTTTGTGTGTTATTCTGTCGATCCATATCTGCTATGCTGTGTTTCCATACATTATTTATGTATAACTGCAAATGCAGGGTTTGTATGTCTTATGCAGTTGATCAATACCCACAATGCTGTTTCCATGTGTTTATTTGATCTATACCCTCAATGCCGAGTTTACATGTGATTTCCAGTTGATTTATACCTGCAATGCTATGTTTCCATGCATTATTATTGTATATCTGCAAATACAGGATTTGTATGTAATGCAACATGTGCATTACAGTTTTCAAAACCATTATACCAAACAGGGGCTAATGATCACACAAAACACAATCATTAACTGATCTGTCAACATTCTATATTTGAAAACTGTAATGCACATGTTGTAATTTTGAACCCACGGTGCCAAAAAACATGCCCTACCCATGCATGTGGGGTATTCCTGTACTCGGGTGGAGTTTCTGAATACAAATCACACGTTGTTTCAATAATTTCACTTACTCAAGGAAATAAATGTACGCAGATACTGTGTATTATATAGAACGGGTTTGTTAAAAATGACAAAAAAAAATAATTTTACTGCTATGTTTAGGACGGGTGCTAAAATAGTTAAATAAAAAGTGTTAAAGTGCCCTTAGTGAAATACTTTTATTTTTGCCAATCGGGCCCAACTCCCAACAAATCACATTTTTTAAAAATCTTGTTTAGAAAAAGCAATGTGCGGCAGTCATATTTAACCTTGTAAATGCCCAAATAAATGAAAATACCAGGCATATGAGGACAAATATCTGAATCAATTCTTTTGAATATTCATATATAATTTCAAAATAAAATAGCCCTACTTGTGGGGATGCAATAAATGAGTTAGTGGGCAATCATAGTCAAATAAAGATTTAGCAAAAACACAAAAACTGCTCTGGTCATGTAAGGCAGACATGTTTTTTTTTAATTAAAAAAAACCTCCCTGGTCCTGAAGGGGTTAAAAGCATATCATGGAGAACCTGCATGATTCGTATCCTTCCAATACATTAACTTTCACATATTATGAAGTGGATCTGTTACCTTGCACAGTTCTACAAATTAAAATGTATGTTAACTGTGTGTATATATTAACATTTTACATGCGTAATTAAAAAAAATAGTTTATGTGAATACCATAGGGAAAGGTATGTTTACTTCCTATTCACTGAATCAACATGATTATTCGTGCCCATTGTGTTGTTATATCTCACCTATTGTCAAGTTCAATGATTCAGGCAGCCTTTGCAAGCGTGGGTGAGTAGAATATAGCTTGAGCACAGGGAATAGGTTAGATTTTTACTTGCTTTCATTCACTGTAACTTCTGTACATAAAGACAGGTATAGATTTTGCAGCTAGAATAGTTAATCTGGTGGTTATTATACATGTGTAAATATTAGCAATGTCACAAATATATTTTTATTACAGTGCTACTTTTATATATATCATCACCCTCTTCCTAAACTTCAATGCTTGTTAATTAAAACAAAAATATGTAGGTTTTCTGATAATGTATGATGCATCACATACAAATTAATGCATAATATTCAATAAGGTTTTTCATTATCATAGAAGTTCTCTTTATCTCATTCAGTCTTATTGCCCAAAACTTACTTACTGAAAAAGTTCAGAACTTTAATGCCTAAGATAGAGACTAAGCATGTGAAACCAGGTAAGTTTCTCACAACGGGATTAAAGCTCTATATTTCATCACACATTATCTCATCCATAGACCATTACTCTGTAACCAGATCATTAGCTGTCTCACCTGGAGGTCACCATATCAGTTCTTACTATGCAAAACTTTAGATAATGCAGTATAATTACCACTGCAGACAATGTCATTCTTTACATCAAAAGCACATCGAAATCCGTACCTTTTCCTGAGAATCATATCTGATCGGAAACATGTTTCTTAAGAATTAAAAGAAACATGGGTTTTCATTTCTTCTTTGTATTTAGATGATTTGCGATCATCTGCACCTCTAGTTACATGTATATGAATAATGAAAGTGAGGCTAGTGCATAATTTATATGTTCCACACAACTTATATCACATGTCTCATAGAGTAAGAGAGACTGACAAGTTACACATTTGCAGATACTGATGGATCACCATGCCCACCAAACACAGGTTACCTAGTTTTGCTAAACTGTGTTTGCTTACCCTGGAAGCCCTCAGACAGGGCACACAGCTGGAGACAGTATCTCATTCCTAAAGTATATGAAAAGTCAGTACAAGGCCTTTTTAGGGCAATTGTTCAGCCACAGGCAGGCACTTTACAAGAGAGCATCAACCAAGACTCGAACAATAGAAACATAGAATTTTACTGATAACCATTCGGCCTATCTAATCTACTCATTTTTCCTGATGAAAGACTCAGGTCTTAATCAGTCCTTGATCTTGTCCTAGATACAGGATAGCTTTATGGCTGTTTAAATCCCCTTACTGTATTAGCCTCTACCACTTTTCATAGGAGGCTGTTGCATTTATCTACCACCCTTTCAGTAAAGCAAAACATTCTGACAGCTAAACCTTTGACCATCTACTTTTAGACTATGATCCCTTGTTCTGACATTTCTCCTCCTTTGAAATAAAAAAAAATGAATATGAAACAACAAGGCAAATGACAAGTCACTGACCAGTCAGTATAGCCAGCCTAATTTGAGGTCTGATTAGAAGATGGCATCGATTATAAGACGAGGGGTAGTTTACAGAGCATTTGCTCTGAAAAAACCTTGTCTTATAATCAAGAAAATACGGTAATAATGTGTTTCATGAGAACCTTCAGTAACACTATCTTTCATAAGCAAAAAGAAAAGCAACATAAGTTACGCTAGTCATTACAACCGAGTTTCAAGTATAACACTGCCCCATTGTGGAAGGTACTATATATACAAAATGGATATACCGTATTTGCTCGATTATAAGACGAGGGTTTTTTCAGAGCAAATGCTCTGAAAAATACCCCTCGTCTTATAATCGGCGTCGTCTTATGATCAGACCTCAAATAGGTCTGACTATGAGACGACTAAGATCCAGATCCCCCGCAGCTGCATGGGACCTGGATCCTCCTGTCTCCCCCCGTCCGCCCCACTTACCGGTACTTCTGAGTCCCCAGTGTGTAGCTGGGGCAGCGTGTAGATGTCTACGCAATTCGCATAGACAACTTCCGCTGCAGCAGGAAGGAGGTGTGGCTAGCAGCGGGGGTTGTGCCGCACCGGTGCGGGGAACTCTGATCTCTGACAGTTGGGGAAGGTCTGCGCGATGGACGCAGACAACCCCCGCTGCTAGCCACGCCTCTTTCCGGCTGCAGCGTAAGTGCGTGGGATCTACACGCTGCCCCGGCTACATGACAGGGAAGTCAGAAGCACCGGTAAGTTGGGGGGGGGCGGGGGAGTGTTAAATGGGGGGCATAAGGCATTTCTGGAGGCAGAGGGCTCTGTGAAATGCCTTTTAACCCCCTGAATGCCACTCTGCCTCCAGAAATGCCTTTTTAACCCTCTATACGCCACTCTGCCTCCTGAATGCCTTAAACCTCCCTATATGCCACTCTTCCCCATAATATGCCTTTTAACCCTCTAAATGCCAGAGTGGCATATAGGGGTATAAGGCATTTCTGGAGGCAGAGTGGCACATAGGGGGTCAAAAGGCATATCATGGGGCACATGGACATACAAGTGTGCTGATGCCATTTTAACTTTGTCGGGAGCAGCAGTAACAGACAGATGGTAGTTGGAATGTGAGACTGACAGCTTATCAGAGATTGATGCTCATTACTCATATACAATACTGCAAGTTAATTCAACGTTTCTTTTAGTGCAGAAAATGTACTGTTGTGGGGTGGATTGGAGAACCTGTAGTGACTACTGTAGTGTAGTACAGGAACTGCAGCAGATGTTTCCCCCCTGTTCTTGAGTAGAGTTTAGTTGATTAACAAAGTTGCCCATTTATGCTGCCAGCCAAACCTCTAGTTTGTGAATAAGTTAATTTTTATTTTTCATATCATATATATTTTATCATATAATCTATTATTCTTCATTGATGAATAAATATTGGTGACAAAACCAGACATTATAATATAATATCGGGGAAATTCAGTCCTGTTGCATGGGGCTGCATCTGCCTATGATGTGCCAGAGGCTGCCTACCAAGGCCCAGTGCTCTACTTGTCACACAGTGGGTAAGCAGGTTAGAGAGGAGCTTCAGTGCAGGGATAGTGTTGTCTGTACACTGTGATTCATGGTACAAGATAGACAGGCACACAGCAGACAGAAAAGCAGGACTGGGACTGGCAAGGCTGATGCTGAGACAGAACCAGGCAGAGACTGAAGTCCTCTCGAAGGGCACAGACAGGGTACATGGCTGGACAGCTAGGCGAGTCTAGGACACGCCAGGGTCTGGTAAACAAAGCTGGATCATGAAATATGAGCTCACCCTTACGAAAAATTACTGCAGTTTTTTCTGAAGTAATACTGCAGTTTTTTGGACATGAAAAAACTGCAATACTGCACTTTTACTGCAGTATTACTGCACATTTACTGCACTTTTTTTTTTATACTGCAAACCTACAGTTGTACTTCAAAGTACTGCAGCTTTATTGCATTTGTACTTCCGTACAAAAATAATACAGTGAAGTACAAATGCAGTACAACTGCAGTAAAAGTGCAGTATTGCAGTTTTTTCATGTCCAAAAAACTGCAGTATTACTTCAGAAAAACTGCAGTATTTTTTTTGTAAGGGCAGAAGGAAGTACACAGAACATTATCGGCAAGCAAACTAACAGAAACCAAAAACCAAACAATGCAAATGCCTGTTTGCAGGAAGCTACTCGCCTTAATACTACAGAGCTGCAGGTAACGAGGCCAGGTGACAATAGAAGGAGAGGAGAAACAGAAGCAGGGTGGCCACTAGAGGCTGAACTAGGAACAGGCCAAAAACCTGAATGCACAATACAGGTGCCAAAAACCAAGAAAGGCAGAGTCACACTACCACTGCTGCTCCACCTCTTTGGCTATCCTTAGGCTAGGTTTCCACTTGGGTTTTTGTCCTGCGTTTCTTTTCTTGATGAAAAACGCCAAGAAAACTGCCACTGCATTTTGGCGTTTTTTTCTGGCGTTTTAGCCTTTCCGTGGAAATTGCTTTTTTTGACCTTAGGCAGTTTTTCCAGCCTTTACAAGTTAGCAGTTTCACCCAGCTAAAAGGGATTAGGATAAATGGCAAGTATCTGCCCCCGATGTCATTTACTTGGTAGAGTTCTACTTAAACGCCCCGGCGGACCCCTTTGTCTCTTTTCTGTGGTTTGTAAGGCATGCTTTATTCCGAATGTCTGCTCCTCTAGGAAGATTGGCCCCAAATTGTTTGCTGTTGCTTTTGGCACGCAGGATCCAGTTGATGTGTCGCGTATGTTTGTTTGTAATGGCATGTTTGTTCCAAATGGTGTAAAATTCAATATGAACCAGTCCAGGACTTTGTTTTGTGTGAAACTGTTTATTTTCAGCCTATTTCTCGTAGAACACACAGATACTGGGTCCATCCTCTGCATTGTAACTGTGGAAAAAACGCCATAAAAAACGCCAAGGCAATAAACCCACATGGCTTTTTCATGGCGTTTTTTCTCTCCCATAGACTTCTATTGGAGAAAAACGCCAAGATTTCTCTGAAAAAACGCCAGTGTCAACATGCTGCGATTTTGAAAAACTGCCACAGAGCCCAAAAAAGCAGAAAAACGCCAAAGAGGACTGAAAAAACGCCAGACAGAAAAACGCCAAGTGGAAATGGCATTTTGCGATTTCCTATTGAAAAACAGCTAACATCTGGCTGCTGCGTTTTTCCACTAAAAAAAACGCCAGGTGGCGCTATTGGCGTTTTTATGGGCGTTTTTAGCATAAAAAAACCAAGTGGAAACCTAGCCTTACTCTGGGGAACCTTTTTTTAATTTCCAATGAAAGGTGAGTCCAGAAGGTGTCAGGGACATTTTCCCCCTTTTGGGAATGCCCCCAAATGTCGTTCCTAATCAAAAAAGACCTCCAAATTTCCAATGTAACAAACAGGCAGAAAAAAAATTTGTTGCCAGAAAAGAAAGCGTCAAAAACAAAATTTTGTCCGATGAGATTTTGCTCGTCGTGCACATGTCTACTATATACTAAATAACTCCATGTAACAAGGTTACAGCACCAGGTATGTGTATGTGACTATGTGTATGTGACTGTGTTTGTAATGTCTGGTAATAAAGGAGTTATGTATCTGACCTGCTCATGCCTGGTAATAGAGCGGTTAACAGTCTGAATCTAATCATGTCTGTAATGTATGTATATTATTAAATCCTAATAATTTATAGTATATGTGAATCAGTGTGAATGTGAGATATACATAATATAAAATGTATTTTATGTGTTTGTGACAGCTTGCATATATATATATATATATATATATATATATATATATATACACACACACACACACACACCGTATTTACTCTATTATAAATGCTGTGAAAAATATCCATTGTTTTATATTTGAGGTTGTCTTCGACCAGCGCTGCAGGGACGCCTGCGCAGACAACCTCCACTGCTGCCGGCACTTCCTTTAGGGATTCTATGACGGAGCGCCGGCATCACATGAACTTCCGGTGCTCATTCATAGAAGCCCCGGCGGCAGCAGCAGCGGAGATTGTCTGTGCACATCCCACAGACCTCCACCAGCTGCCCCACTAGACACCAAGGAATCTGAAGTACGGGGGACAAGTCTAGGGAGTGGTATATAGGGGCGTATAAGGCATATGTGGGGGGGGCAGAGTGGCATATAGGGGGGTTAAAAGGCATTCCTAAATCAATATTCAAATTTTGGGGGGGTCATCTTATAATCAAGCAAATACGGTATATATATATTATGCGTCTTGCATGTATAATTTCATCTGCTTCATAGTGTGTCCCTAAATGGCAGAAATAAAAAGTGGTCACCTTAAACAAGTAATGTCCTCGCATAGTTAATATTTTATATAGTTGAGCTTATTCAGCTTTTACATGAAATCTCAGTGCATTCAAACCAGAGAACAATTCTACTGGCTAAATCTGAGAGATTCCCTTGCCTGTGTAGTAACACAAAAATTAAGTTTTTGTTTTTGTTTTTTTCAAAAAACAAACTATTTAACAATTGCCAAACTAAGACAACATAATTCTGTGGTACCACCTGCAGTATAGCAGACAATGCCTGGTAAAATAAAAATGTTTGGCATTCTAATACTGTCATCCAGTGGTCTGGATAAACCCAGGTTGAATAGCAAAACAGCATTTACTCCAGACAGCAGAAATTTAGCAGGAAAACTTGAGGCAAGCATCAGCTACACTCATCTACAGACACCAGACAAGCCAGATCATTGTTGACCTTATTTGCATGTACTTACCCAGAATCCCTTGTGGTTGTGGCAGCACCATAAGATTTCTGAGTGTGTCTGTAGAAGACCACACCAGGTGCCACTCCTGTCAGCTAAGAACAGGAAACAAATGCTACAATTCGCACAGGCTCACCAAAATTGAACAACAGAATACTGGACGTACGTTGCTTGGTCTGATGAGTCTCGATTCCGACTACGACATTCAGATGGCATGGTCAGACTTTGGTTTAAACAACACGAAAGCATGGATCCATCCTGCCTTTTATCAATGGTTCAGGCTGGTGGTGGTGTAATGGTGTGGAGGACATTTTCTTGGCACACTTTGGGCCCCTTAGTACCAATTGAGCGTAATTTAAACATGACAGCCTACCTGAGTAGGCTACCTACCTCAGCAATTGTTGCTGACCATGTCCATCCCTTTATGACCACAGCATACCCATCTTCTGACGGCTACTTCCAGCAGGATAATGCACCATGTCACAAAGCTCACATTATCTCTAACGGGTTTCTTGAACATGACAATGAGTTCACTGTACTCCAAGGGCCTCCATGATCACCAGATCTTAATCCAATAGAGCACCTTTGGGATGTGGTAGAGCGGGAGATTTGCATCATGGATGTGCAGTCAACAAATCTGCAGCAACTGAATGATGCCATCATGTCTATATAGACCAAAATCTTTGAGGAATGTTTTCAGAACCTTGTAGAAAAGTATGCCACGAAGAATAAAGGCAGTTCTGAAGGCAAAATGGGTTCCAACCTGGTACTAGCAAGGTGTACCTAATAAAGTGGCCAGTGAGTGTTTACATATACACACACGCACACTTACATACATTGCACTCTGCAAACTTTCACAGACAACACTCATCAGTCACGGAGGGCCTTTTTATGGAAATAAATAAAATACACAGAATCTTAACTCCTCAGCATCCACATGTACTAGATAAAGATGACATTAGTGCTAGGCAGATAATATAGGATATAATCGTATGTGATAGGATTGGGAGTACATGAGTACACAAAAAAAAAAACTAATCATACATGGGACTCTTGAAGTCATAATTTAGTCCCACTAATACTAAAATATGCAGATTGAAATAACAATACCTTTACTTTTCCTCTCACTGATTTCTGTGCTTAGAAAGTTTTGTCCTCTGAAGTGCATACAAATTCAGGAGAGTTTTTTATCTCTGGATAAGTAAAAATTTCCGTATTTGCTCAATTATAAGACAAGGATTTTTAAAGGTCTTATAATCGAGGTCGTCTTCTAATCAGACCTCAAATGAGGTCTTACTATGAGACTAAGATTCAGATACCCCGCAGCTCTGCGGGGGACCTGGAGCCTCCTGTCCAGTAACTTCAGCTGCTGCCGGCACTTAAGCCGGACGACTATCACCGATCACCTTCATAGAAGCTGCAGCGGAAGTACAAGCAGTAGCGGGGGTTGTCTACGCGCATTGCGCATACCTTCCCCGGCTGCCAGAGAGGAGAATTCCCTGCAGTGCTGCAGGGAATTCTCTTCTCTGGCAGCCGGCGAACGTCCCCTCGATGAACACAGACAACCCTCGCTACTGCTTGTACTTCCGCTGTAGATTCTATGAAGCAGCACTGGCGTCACATGACCTTCAGGTGCTCATAGAAGTTCTGGCGGAACACCCACTGCCCCCACCAGACACCAGGGAGTCAGAAGCACTGGTAAGTCGGGGGGGGGCGAGAGTGTTGTATGGGTGGCATAAGGCTTTTCTGGAGACAGAGTGCCCCCATGAAATGCCCTTTAACCCCCTATATGCCACTCTGGCATATAGAAGGATATAAGCCATATCAGGGAGGCAGAGTGGAATATAGGGGGGTATAAGGCATATCAGGGAGGCAGAGTGGAAAGTCTGGGGGCAGATGTGCATAACTGGGGGGCAGGTTGGCAAATAAAAGGAAAGAAAAACAAAAAATATATTTTTCTCAATCATAGCTTTTATTAAATATGAAAAAAATAGTTTACATGAATTAATATTTACCAGTAAAACTTTTTTCCTATAGGGTCATCTTATATTCAGGCTTTTTCTTTTTTTCCTAAATTAATATTCAGATTTTGGGGGAGTCTTATAATCGAGCAAATACGGTACATATTCAATTTATTCCAACAGTAAGTAAAGTGCCAGTAAACAGACCAAACACACACACCAGGACAGGCTCCGCCACAACGAAACCCAAACACACACACACACACATTCGGACGAGCTAAGCTACAACAATAAAAAAGAAAAAAAGTATTTTCCCTTTTGTGTTTTTGCCCCTTGTGTATCACCCCCCTCCCCGGTGACTGCATCGGTCACTTCGGTGCATGGCCGGCCCACCAGGAAATTTCTGGGCCTATTTTCAGGTAGGGGCCTGTAGCTGCAGCTCCATCAGCCCCTACATTAATTCAGCCCTGCAAAGATGCCACAGACAATCCGTTTGCAGACCCTAGTGATGTCATCAGGAAATTATCAAGGGTCCCCTATACTTTTAAAGAGATCCATAAGGTCCTCAGAGCCCTTACTGGGATCCCTAGTCACATTATACCTGACCCAAAACACCAGGGATAGGTAAAGTGTCTGTACAATGACATCAGTGTCCATGGCAAGGTTTCTGAGGTCCATAGAATATCATTAAATAACTGCTCTACAAGGTGTGAAGAAAACATACCATTTTATTTTTTGCCACATGCTTTGGAAGAGATTGGTGAGGAAATAGCTACATGAAAAGTGACATACTGAACATTGTTATGAGCACTGTTAAAATTGCAGTCCTGGCATGCCAGATTTGGAGAAAAAAAAAAAGTCTCCCGGGTGACATCATCGCAGAGAGGGAAAGGGAATGTCTGAATCCTAGCACAGGAGAGGCCAGGCCATTGATGGACAGCCTTATTTCCTGTGAACTGGTAGAGATTTAGCCCTGCTGATGTTTAATAGGCTAGGACTCTCGCATCAACTGCCGAAATTCTTTGTAAGAGGGGGTTAAAGATATATATAGATGTATAATTGTGGAAGGGCAAAGATGGCACTAGGAGGATGTTTGAACCTTGGGGACCAAGATGGCACAGGCAGGGTGTATATGGGACAAAGATGGCACAGGCCGGACTCTTTGGGGACAAAGTTGACTTGTGCTGTTTTACTTGAGGATAACGATGACAAATCTTATGTGTGTAATCTGGGTGCTGGTCAGGTTCTATGTGGGCAGTGTGGACGCCAGGGCTGGCTTTGGGGTGTGCAACCTGTAATCTTTGCATGTAATTTAGGGGGTTTTAAATATACCGTTAATGCCGTGTTTTTATGTGAAATCCAATTGATCTATACCTGCAAAGCTGGGTTTTTGTGTCATTCTGTAGATCCATATCTGCTATGCTATGTTTCCATACATTATTTGTGTATACCTGCAAATACAGGGTTTGTATGTCTTATTCAGTTGATTAATACCTGCAATGCTGTTTCCATTAATTTATTTGATCTATACCCACAATGCTACATTTCATATATTATTGTATACCTGCAAATATAGGATTTGTATCTCTGATTCTGTTTATTTGATATATACCTTCAGTGGTGAGATAACAAGTGAATTTCAATTGATCTATACATGCAAAGCTGGGTTTGTGTGTTAATGTGTTGATCTATACCTGCTATCGGGAGCAGGGTCTAATTATATTATATATATGGGTAGCAGGGGCTAATAGATGGGTTTTAGATATTTGGACAGGGGCGCAATTTCAGTGCTTGCCATAGGCGCTATTTTCAGTAGATACGCCTCTGGTCTTAGGAACCGAGACACCGCTTCTCTATCCGTCTCCAGGTGGGTCCACCCACATGCAGATACGCCCACATATGAGTACCCAACCCCATCACATACACCACGTTGGTTATCAAGTCTAAATACAGAAGTAGACTTGTTGTGGAAGATGATCTTCGTTGTGCTCTTGCAAAGACTGCCCCGAGAATTTCTGATCTGGTGAGAAAGAAGCAATCTCAACCTTCGCACTGACATTGGCTTTTTACACAAACTGTCACAAAATGTAGCAATGTAGTTTACTGTTGTTATATTATGACTGTTACCCATGCTACACCATGCTTCAAGATAACATTTCATTTATTTGTAATTAGAAATAAATATTTCACCATATATAATTACATATTGTTTTTGTGATTGATCACATGCTTTAATTATATTGAATTTGTAACAATGAAAATACATCCTGCATATCAGATATTTACATTACTATTCATAACAGTAGCAAAATTACAGTTATGAAGTAGCAACAGAAATAATTTTCTGGGTCACGACATTAGGAAAGGTTGAGAACCACTGCATTAGAGGATTCAGTCTTGGTATGACACAACTAGGGGTAATCTAGGAGAGAAAGTATTCTTCATTTAACAACCCCCCGACTGAGACTAAGTACTATGGCTGCCAGGACTTATGGTGCCCTCCACAAAAAAGGTCTACCTAATAAACTCCACTAATAAACTGTATTTATTGTTTAAGCCTTTGATCTTTTCTTCAAACGATACCCTAAAATATTCTGCTCTCATACATATCAAAGAATTGCAAACACAACACAGATTAAAAAAAAAAGTGTTACATATTTATGTACCACAATTTAGCAGAAAAATATAGTTGAAGTATATTCCCGTAGACATGTTTTGTTTTTTTGGTACACCTGGGTGACTAGGAACAGGAAACTGCTCAACCATGACTTCCTGTTTCACAGGGGTATAAATATTAGGTAACACATAGGCCAAATTCCCTTAGTCATTCCTCACCATGGGTAAGACCAAAGAATATAGCTGTAGTGTGCAGCAAAAGGTTGTTGAGCTTCACAAAATGGGAAATAGCTATATGAAAATACCAAAAGCATTGAAAGCATTCAAGCATGCTCATTTCCACCATCAGGGCAATAATTAAGAAGTTCCACTCAACTGGAAATGTTATGAATTACCCTGGAAGAGGACATGTGTCTATATTGTCTTAATCCATGTGTAAGAGTATAGTTTGAGTGGCCAAAAAATCTCCAAGGAAGTTAGTTGAATCTTGGTTGTCAGAAAGTCTCCAAAACTACATTACGCCATCACCACAAGTTGTTTGGAAGGTTTTCAAGCAAAAAGCCTCACCTGAAAACAAACTAAACTGTCTTCTGTTTGCCAGATGCTACTGGAACTTCAAATGGGATCATGAAACATAAATCTTTCTGGCAATAAACACCAGAGGTGGTTTTGGTGCACACCTAGCTTTAATCTTTTGGGGCTGTTTTTCTGCCAGACGACCTGGACATTATGTTAGAGTTAGGGTTGCCACCTTTCTTGTCAAAAAATAACACCATGCTAAATTGCATAATCTGTCATATAGCGGGTTAAAAGACATATGAGGAGGCAGAGTGGCATATAGGCGGGTATAAGGCATTTCTGGAGGCAGAGGGGCATATATGGACCCATGCTTCCTCCAGAAACCCCATGATATTACTTTTAACCCACTATAGTTCACTCTGCCTCCAGAAATGCCTTTTAACCCCCATATGCCACTCTGCCTCCAGAAATGCCTTATATCCCTATAAGCCATATAGGGGGTTAAAAGGCATATCATGGGACAGAGTAGCATATAGGGGTTAAAAGGCATTTCTGGAGGCAGAGTGAACTATAGTGGGTTAAAAGTAATAACATGGGGCACTCTGCCTCCAGAAAAGCCTTATGCCCCCATATTAACCCCCCTCCTGACTTACCACTGCTTCCGACTCCCTGGTGTCTGGTGGGGGCAGCGTGTGGAGGCCGGCGTTCATGAAATTAAAGGGGCCAGCATGCATGCACAGCGCCGCCCAATGGCCGTGCCTCACTCTCTGGCTCTGGACGCTCCCCCTCCTGCCAATCATCCTGCTGGTCTGCCCCTGCAAAAAATACCAATACCGGCAGGGTGCTCTAAATCAGCAGATATTAAATGAACACCTGACTACCTCTGCCAGGAAGCTTAAAAAGGGCCGTGGTTCGATCTTCAAGCAGGACAATTATGCAAAACATGCATTAAAATCAACACAAAACTGGTGTTTTGAACTAAAGAGGAGAGTCTACCAGCATCGACCTCGAAATTTGAAGGATCTGGAGTGATTCTGTATGGAGGAATGGTCTCAGATCCCTTGACGTGTATTCTTCACCTCCCCCGGGTTAGCCCCCCCATATTAAATTTTTTTACAAAAGATCATGGCATTTGTTAGATCATTGTTAGATCAGGTTTGATCAACTGTTTTTTTCGTTAGATCTACTCTAAAATAGGCAATATTAACAATCTTTTTCAGGGGGGGCTAACCCGTAGCCAGCCCCCCCTCAACAAAAATTTCAACAAAATGTTACTGATTATGATAGCTCTACGTTAGATCAGGTTTGATCAGACAAAATTTTTGTTAGATCTAGTCTAATTACTGAGATATTGCATATTTAATGAGGGGGGGCTGGCCCCCCCTCAACTGAAATTTGGATTTTTTTTAATGGATCTTGGTAGATATTCGTTAGATCAGGTTAGATCAACAGTTTTTTTCGTTAGATCTACCACGCAGGAGGCGGTATTCACAATCCTATTTTGTGTGCGGGGGATGGGTACACATACGGTCTGGCCCCCCCTCAACTGAAATTTGGATTTTTTTTAATGGATCTTGGTAGATATTCGTTAGATCAGGTTAGATCAACTGTTTTTTTCGTTAGATCTACCACGCAGGAGGCGGTATTCACAATCCTATTTTGTGTGCGGGGGATGGGTATACATACGGTCTGGCCCCCCCTCAACTGAAATTTGGATTTTTTTTAATGGATCTTGGTAGATATTCGTTAGATCAGGTTAGATCAACTGTTTTTTTCGTTAGATCTACCACGCAGGAGGCGGTATTCACAATCCTATTTCGTGTGCGGGGGATGGGTACACATACGGTCTGGCCCCCCCTCAACTGAAATTTGGATTTTTTTTTAATGGATCTTGGTAGATATTCGTTAGATCAGGTTAGATCAACTGTTTTTTTCGTTAGATCTACCACGCAGGAGGCGGTATTCACAATCGTATTTTGTGTGCGGGGGATGGGTATACATACGGTCTGGCCCCCCCTCAACTGAAATTTGGATTTTTTTTAATGGATCTTGGTAGATATTCGTTAGATCAGGTTAGATCAACTGTTTTTTTCGTTAGATCTACCACGCAGGAGGCGGTATTCACAATCCTATTTTGTGTGCGGGGGATGGGTACACATACGGTCTGGCCCCCCCTCAACTGAAATTTTGATTTTTTTTTTAATGGATCTTGGTAGATATTCGTTAGATCAGGTTAGATCAACTGTTTTTTTCGTTAGATCTACCACGCAGGAGGCGGTATTCACAATCCTATTTTGTGTGCGGGGGATGGGTACACATACGGTCTGGCCCCCCCTCAACTGAAATTTTGATTTTTTTTAATGGATCTTGGTAGATATTCGTTAGATCAGGTTAGATCAACTGTTTTTTTCGTTAGATCTATCACACAGGAGGCGATATTCACAATCCTATTTTGTGTGCGGGTAATGGGTATACATAGGGGCTGGCCCCCCCTCAACTGAAATTTGGATTTTTTTTAATGGATCTTGGTAGATATTCGTTAGATCAGGTTAGATCAACAGTTTTTTTCGTTAGATCTACCACGCAGGAGGTGGTATTCACAATCTTATTTTGTGTGCGGGTAATGGGTATACATAGGGGCTGAAAAAATGCATGTACACAGACCTAAACAGTCTTTTCTGGGGGTTTTTTTAATAAACAGTTTAATTAGTATAATAAAACTAAATATTAAAGTTATTTGCATGGTCTAAAACACAACTAAGTAAATACTGTAGAAAAAAATGTGCAGTGCTTTTACAACAATGTCTAAAAATGGAAACATGAAACATCTTGAACATGCATAATAAATGCCCATAGTGTACAAATCCTATCTAATTTGGAAAATCAGAAAAACATTGTTTTGGTGTATGTAAACCAACATGTAGCTCAATTAAGAGGTGTGGGCCACATTTACATCCCATTGTAGCATGTTGATTGCATTTATATGAAAATGGTCTATGAATGACCTTAGATTAACTTTATAAAGAGTGTTTAAAACTATGTCTTACATAATTTGTTACATCCGTTATGTTAACAGAAAAAGCTACACCTTAACATATACAACTACCTCTGAAAGTCCACATACTTTGTTTGGGTCAACAGTTTTTACAGTGCGCACCATATCATCGTATACCTCCCAAAAATTGTCTTTTCTTCTACAACATGAAATGTAATGGCCTCCTTGAACATGCATTATAACTGCCCCTAGTGTGTAAACCATGCCTGATATGGTCACATCGTTAGGAAATTCAGAGAGCCATTGCTTTGTTGTTGGTGAACCAACACGTGGCTCGATTATGAGATGTGGTCCAGGTTTACAGATCACACAAAATAGGATTGTGAATACCGCCTCCTGCGTGGTAGATCTAATGAAAAAAACTGTTGATCTAACCTGATCTAACGAATATCTACCAAGATCCATAAAAAAAAATCCAAATTTCAGTTGAGGGGGGGCCAGACCCTATGTGTACCCATCCCCCGCACACATAATAGGATTGTGAATACCGCCTCCTGCGTGGTAGATCTAATGAAAAAAACAGTTGATCTAACCTGATCTAACGAATATCTACCAAGATCCATAAAAAAAAATCAAAATTTCAGTTGAGGGGGGCCAGACCCTATGTGTACCCATCCCCCGCACACAAAATAGGATTGTGAATACCGCCTCCTGCGTGGTAGATCTAACGAAAAAAACTGTTGATCTAACCTGATCTAACGAATATCTACCAAGATCCATTAAAAAAAATCCAAATTTCAGTTGAGGGGGGGCCAGCCCCTATGTATACCCATTACCCGCACACAAAATAGGATTGTGAATATCGCTTCCTGTGTGATAGATCTAACGAAAAAAACAGTTGATCTAACCTGATCTAACGAATATCTACCAAGATCCATTAAAAAAAAATCCAAATTTCAGTTGAGGGGGGGCCAGCCCCTATGTATACCCATCCCCCGCACACAAAATAGGATTGTGAATATCGCCTCCTATGTGATAGATCTAACGAAAAAAACTGTTGATCTAACCTGATCTAACGAATATCTACCAAGATCCATTAAAAAAAATCCAAATTTCAGTTGAGGGGGGGCCAGCCCCTATGTATACCCATTACCCGCACACAAAATAGGATTGTGAATATCGCCTCCTGTGTGATTGATCTAACGAAAAAAACTGTTGATCTAACCTGATCTAACGAATATCTACCAAGATCCATTAAAAAAAAATCCAAATTTCAGTTGAGGGGGGGCCAGACCGTATGTGTACCCATCCCCCGCACACAAAATAGGATTGTGAATACCGCCTCCTGCGTGGTAGATCTAACGAAAAAAACAGTTGCTCTAACCTGATCTAACGAATATCTACCAAGATCCATTAAAAAAAATCCAAATTTCAGTTGAGGGGGGGCCAGACCGTATGTGTACCCATCCCCCGCACACAAAATAGGATTGTGAATACCGCCTCCTGCGTGGTAGATCTAATGAAAAAAACTGTTGATCTAACCTGATCTAACGAATATCTACCAAGATCCATTAAAAAAAAATCAAAATTTCAGTTGAGGGGGGGCCAGACCGTATGTATACCCATCCCCCGCACACAAAATAGGATTGTGAATACCGCCTCCTGCGTGGTAGATCTAACGAAAAAAACAGTTGATCTAACCTGATCTAACGAATATCTACCAAGATCCATTAAAAAAAATCAAAATTTCAGTTGAGGGGGGGCCAGACCGTATGTGTACCCATCCCCCGCACACAAAATAGGATTGTGAATACCGCCTCCTGCGTGGTAGATCTAACGAAAAAAATGTTGATCTAACCTGATCTAACGAATATCTACCAAGATCCATTAAAAAAAATCCAAATTTCAGTTGAGGGGGGCCAGCCCCCCCTCATTAAATATGCAATATCTCAGTAATTAGACTAGATCTAACAAAAATTTTGTCTGATCAAACCTGATCTAACGTAGAGCTATCATAATCAGTAACATTTTGTTGAAATTTTTGTTGAGGGGGGCTGGCTACGGGTTAGCCCCCCCTGAAAAAGATTGTTAATATTGCCTATTTTAGAGTAGATCTAACGAAAAAAACAGTTGATCAAACCTGATCTAACAATGATCTAACAAATGCCATGATCTTTTGTAAAAAAATTTAATATGGGGGGGCTAACCCGGGGGAGGTGTATTCTTCAACCTTTTAATGCAGTACAGAAGACTCAGATATACATGAGAGCATAGTATTTTTGTGTATTGTTTGAAGAAAATATCCAAAAGTTAAACAATAAAGATAATTTTTCACATCTTCTTCTTTGCTCATATTTACCAAGCATACCAATATTTCTAGAGGGTACTGTAGCTGGTTCTCTTAGGTTTCATTTTATGTTTTGTTTCTCTAACTAACAGACCAGGGTTGAGGCAGGAGGGGAATTTGTCAAAAGATATAGCTGAGGACAAAGCTGGAGAAACAAGAATAAGTACACCCAAAAGATACAGACACATGAGCACAGTCCTGAGTGTGTCAGGACTAAAAGAAATCAAGAGGCAAAACACTGAAACGTCATAAAAGATACCAGATGATACCAGCCGTGCAAAAGTATATACAGCATGTGTCTGAGTTCATATTGTCTAGAATCTATAGAGGTTTTGCCATGCTAAAATGTATTTATTGGGAACTCCAACCATATCTTTTTATATTATTTTGCTATTGTCCTATGGTTGTAAGGAAGATTTATATAATGTATTGTGAAAATCCCATATATATTATTTCTTGGTTAAATTGCTATTTCAGAAGTCTTTTGGAGATCAGAACGTGGCACCGATTTTGTCATATGTAATTACGCAAATATTGACAAACATCCTTACACAACAATACTCCAGCTTCACATACAACTTTTTTGACATCAGCTTAGACTAAAGGTCTATATAGTGTGTATATATGTATATATCTTACATAAATTAAACACATTCTTTCAAGCATTCAAAATTCATTCCTCATTAAAAGATTTTAATTTGCCAGCTAACAAAGCTGGAAGCACTCTTAGTCTAAGAAAACATTAATACAAACTTCTCATGTCTTGTATATAATTATCAATTTGATTCTGCTCATTATTAACTCAACAGCCTTATTTAAACATTTAACAATTAGTGATGTGGTTACATTGACTTTTCAAGCTAAATAATTATTTCTGGCCCGTGAGCGCTAGATCATCAGATTGACAACGCAGTCTACAAAACAGTGTATAACATAGCTAGAATATTGTACCTACACTAAAACACATTTCAAATACAGTAAAATAAAATGGTGCAATCTTCTGAAATAAATAATATTAACTCCACTAGGTGGCGATATTCTACATCAGATAAAGTGGTAAAAAAATAAAAATAAAAGGTAAGCTGATCAATTACGTCATTGGCTTAATAAAGGGCAAAGCCCAATTTCTGTAGGGTAGTGGGGCCTTCAACCGTCTACTCGGTGAAAGTCACACATTTAAGACTGCCACACATTAACTCCTAAAGGCCGAGGCTCAGTCTGGGGAGAAGCGAAGCCTGCTGATTGTTCTGTGACTGATCACCAGCTTTCCCGTTAGTGTGTGGGGTGGGGGGCGAATTGCTGCTTGCTACCATGGTAACCAATGCTATCCTAGACAAGCACGAAAGAGATAGCATGCTACAATCTGACCTATTGTGAGATCAGATGTGCAGGATTTTGGTAGGAAACCAAGTTCTCTGCTTTCTATAAAATATCCCTTCCACCCAATAAAAACAATAGATGAAAATCCAAGGGTAAGCAGATTTACACACACACACACATATATATATACACATATATAGT
Organism: Spea hammondii; assembly: GCA_029215755.1. Classification (NCBI taxonomy): domain Eukaryota; kingdom Metazoa; phylum Chordata; class Amphibia; order Anura; family Pelobatidae; genus Spea; species Spea hammondii. The sequence continues at coordinate 66,586,451 of JARDYJ010000005.1, forward strand.
TTGAATGTGTTAAAATGGAAGAAAAACAGAATGGCAAGCTTTTTGTGGACTGTAACTCTGGTAATTCTCAATATAATTGTGGAGGTGACTAGAGCTGAAGCAGGTGCACCAGGGGTACAAAGATGCTGCCATACTTTTGGACACGTGTATCTTCTACCTGTTTTCTTCTTTAGCATTATTACTTTATTGTAACATAAGCCTATATTTGCACCCTTTACCATATTACTGTATATCAACACCACAAGACCAAGCTGCTGAGGAGGTCTAATGTTACAGCTGGTCAATTCAAATTAACAGTGTGACGAGAACAAGATCACAAGCCTCTCTGAATGAGAGCAGAATATGTTTGCCAACTATAGCTTTAGGGAAATCACCTAAAATTAGGATAGATGGGAATATATGCTTTATAAATATAAAGCAAATCTAAAATTAAAATCCACACAAAAATTATATATCTTTTAGAGCTATAGATTCTTATTATTGCCTTGTCTCCTACCATCAGATTTTTTTTCTTTAAAACATCTGTAAAATGTATATAACACATCTGACACGAGCAAAAGGTACATATCGGTACAGTTTTACTATTTCTCATGTATCAGGTAACATCTACGCTTCTTCTAAACAGCCTTGATGGCAAAAATGGAGAACTAAAGGTGGCCGAAGAATGTTACACTGTTAAAATATGGTATATATTATTTTAGCTTAATGTTACGTTATATTTATTATTTTTCCTTAGATTTCTAAAACGTCTCAGATAATTTAGAGAAATCTCATATTACAACAACTTGTCAGTCTTTGCAGTTGTGAATTAGACAAAAGTAGGCAAACAGTCCAATGGGTAACTATTATATTGTTTCAAATCAAATATTTACACACAGTAAAAGATGCACCTAGGGTTTTACCACCAAAAAACACACCAAATACATAGTCATCACGTTGGCGAAATAGGAATGAAACCTAAATGTATTTTAATTAAATACAAAAAATGTTTTGTTAATTCTACATACACATGAATACAGATACATACACATAAGCCATATACACACTTAGTTGTGTAATTTGAAACATAATTGAAATTACTGATATTTGATCTAGCAGTAGCTTTTATAAGATGCACATCTACTTACGTCCAATTCAGTGCCAGACTCCATTTCCTAGATCATATCAGATTTGACTCAGCTTTTAACAAGTGTAACGTTGAAGCCAGTGTCAGTTACAATATTACAGTGTCACTCAATAAGAGAGGAAGGATAACCATTCACCTGTAAACACTCTAGAGCACCAGGGAAACTTAACTCTCAAGCCTTATAAAACAATTCGATGGAATGCAGAAGGAAACACAATTACCACTGGACAAAATTATATGGTCTTGTTTAACAAGCCTCTTGTATCTGACAAATAATTGATATCTTAGCAACAGATGTTATTCAGTGATCCATATCCCCATTTTAATGTATTCATTAATCTCAACACACAACACAAAGCTTTTGTACTTGGTATTAGAAACATCTCTCTGTCATTCATTAACAGCCAAACTGCCCAGTTACACTCTCTAAAGCACACTACATAATACTTTATGTGGCATTGCATCAAATCATCTATTTGTAGGATTAAATACCACTTTGGTCCACAATAACAAAAAATTTTAACAGCAGGAAATTGGATAATTTACCTTGTTTTAGGGCCTGGTGAGATTTTCTAATAGCATCTATTATCCCTTGGCAGTTTAAGGGTCATTGACCTACTACTTAACTATAACGAGTAATAGTAAGCAAAGAAATGTTAATTGTCTTTCAACTGAAACATCTAGTAATGTTGCATTTATTTACTTACATTTTACAAATAGGGAAGATAAATAAATGCATTTGTTATTGTATTTCTTTACACTATTTGAAACGAAAAGGCACATTCAACAAGTGGTTATTTACTAAGCCAATTAATAGAATTTGAGCACAGTTGCAATTTGAGATTCTCCAAACAAAAAGGCATATGGGGGAAGGGTATAGTTTAATCTGCTTGTTTGATAATTTTGCTTTGGTTAATTTACAAGCAAAATTATTGTATTGGGTACGTTAAGCTTCAAAAACTGGATTGAATAGCAGTTAATTTTTAGATACCAGGGCGATGTATAAAAAGTAATTTTACTACAAAGTTTTAAAAGGAGTCTCATCACCATAGCAAATGACAGTTTGTTTTTGAGGCTGTAATGTCAAATGTTAGCATAATATATTACACTGGAACAGGTTAAAGTAAGCAGTTCCCCAGATATGTACCAGGCTTCAGCCATTGTTATGTTGCGTGCTGCAGCAGTGGTTTGCATCCAATTTTCTGCCATTTTTTCACCTCAGCCTGGTACCCTTGGTTCACACATAAACCATAATGTACCATATTTATCGGCGTATAACACGCACCCTCATTTTAACAAGGACATTTGAGTAAAAAAGTTTAAATAATAAAAAACTATATATAACACGCAGGTAGGGTTTCAGCTTCATGTTTTAGTTAAAGTGCGTGTTATACGCCGATAAATACGGTAACTATCGTGTCAGGTGCATAAAAGGGACTCCCCAAAGCTGCATTGTGCAGAAGCAGGCACTAATGACCTCTTTCCTAAATAGGCCACTAATGACCTCTTTCCTAAATAGGCCACTAATGACCTCTTTCCTGAATGGGCAGGACAGAATGGATTGTTTATTACATAATTATGTTTGTGAAAAATTCATACCTTAGTTTTGCAGGCATTTTCAACTATTAATAGAGAATAGGACACACATGTGGAGGGGGCACAATTGTCTGTTGTGCCACTACTGTTTGGGGATTTATACCAGTTGCAATTCATGATGTTTACAACTAACTCCTTATTTTCAAATGACTTGATATGGACAGAAAGTACTTATCTGAACATTTTCTCATCTGTGATAAATCAGGTACTTTTCATTCTACGTAAACATCTTTATACAACTGCTAAATATAATCTGTTGATTCAGTTTAAAGAAACAGTAGAATATCAGAAATATTTTCTCCACAATCGCTACATGTGGTATGTAGTTGGCACTCTGAGTCTTTTATGGCAATTACATATAGCCACACTCAGCTAGGCACACTCAACACACACGCTCCCCATGATCAGGGGCATTGTGGCTGTGGCTGCCAATGAATGCCAGTGTGGACTGGTCCCCTGTAAACATTTTTGGACTGGCCAAAACAGCTTCCCATTGCCAACCTTGTCCAAAAAAACAGCTTCCCATTGCAAACCTTGTCCCCAAAACAGCTCCATATTGCCAACCTTGTCCCCTAACAGCTTATCTGTGCCAACTTTGTCTCAAGAAACACCTTATCAGTGCCAACCTTGTCCCAAAAAACAGCTTCCCAGTGCCAACCTTGTCTCCTAACAGTTTCCCAGTGCCAACTGTTCAAAGTTTGCCAACTTACCTGGCTGAGCCTCGCACGGGCCCTCCATGCAGACTATCATTTTCCTGCTTTCATAACTCACTCTGCCGCAATGAAAAGAGCCACCCGAGAGCTCTCATTCCAGGACAATGCATTGTCCCGGATTGAGGTTGCCAGGGACGCGGCATATGAAGTCCCATTTCGGAACTGTCCTGGACAATCTGGAGCATGTGGTTACTCAATTAATTCCAAGGCTGGTGTTAATTCCCAGTCCAGCCCTGAATATTTACATAGATGTATGAATATTTGCATAGCTGTAAGTGGTTTAACCCTTTGAGGATAAGTGACGTGCCAGGCATGTCATGGAAATGTATTCCCTTAATGCCAATTGAATGGACATGCCTGGCACGTCATGAGGTTAAGCATGGGTAGAAAGCAATCAATGGTCAAACGGGGCTTTGGCTGTTTTGTGTTTCCAAATGTCTTTATATAGAGGCACTTCAGCAACACAAACAAAGTCAAGGCCCTGTTTAATTGCGCCTAGGAGTGTTTCAAACTGCCACCTGTTAGAGACACACTGCCTACAAGATGGCGGCGCTTGTTCAAAATAAAAGTTCCAAGAGGCTCTTTCCAGACCCTCCTGAGAACATGTACTGCAGCCAACCATGCAGGTCAATGGATCCCAGCTCACTAAGCATGTGATAAGTGAAATACATTTTTTTTTAAATATAAAAATTGAAAATGTAAAAATAAAAAGGATCTCAGTGATGTCACCATTACATGAGAAGGGGAATCATCCAGTTCAAAGACAATATGCCCAAAAAATGTAAAACAATAAATAAAAAAAAAAGTTTTATGAGCAAGTTCTAAAATTTTAGAATGACCAATTTTGAAAAAAATGATTTTGAAATAGCAATATTCTACTGGTACTTATTGCCCCATAAACAAATTGGGTATTTCTAAACCCAGGACAAATAGTAGAATCTATTTAGCAGGTTTTTTTCATTAGCTTTTGTAGATGAATAAAAGTTTTTTTCAAATAAAATTAACAAAAAATCTTTTTTTATTTAAATTTTCACCATATTTTATATATATATTTAGTAAATTAGATGATATGATCAAAATAATGGTAGCATTATATAAGCCAAAGCAAGCCCTATATAATATGTGTAGTCTAAATGAGGGATGAGAAAATTACAGCTAAGCACCGCAAAAAAGTGGAAAGAGCCATTTTCACAAACATTGCAAACATAAAAAAAAAAAAAAGCTCTGTCCATAAGGGGTTAATGGAGAAGAATTGCATCCAAGATGAAAGGTGATAAAACCACCCCATCTCATGCACCTGAGCTATAAGGTTTTTTTGCCATTCTTACTATATGTTGGTTTAATCAAGATCCCCAATTTATAAATTGATCTACCCACACAAATGAATAGGGTTTTCTTTTGAAACCATAAAAACAAATGGTTTGCTGAATATTACAAAAGTTTTTTCTATGCGTCCTTGCCTGATGACCACTCACGAGGGTTCGTAATTTTACAAAAAGCGGGGCTACCAAAGCTTACTCATGACATATTTAATGCGCCCATATCACAACTAGAAATAACACAAACCCTCATGTCCTTGTCCAATGCCAAATCAAAAGGCCCCGATTGAGTCCCATCGTAATACTTTAAGACCCTAAATGCAGATGTGGTGCCCATGCTGACATCTCTATATATTGCAATCTATCTAGATCAACTTGATACAAATCCTCGGTTGGAGGCAAAAACTAGACTTGTGCATTCGTCTTCGGGCGAACATGGAAACGAACACGAAGAGTGCGTTTTCGTGTTCGTTCCGAAGACACGCCGAAGAGAAGACGGCGGCGGTAAAACGTAGGCGAAGACGAAGACACACACCACGAAGATCTTCGTGATTGTCTTCGTCTTCGTCTACCATTCCCCCCCTTCATCTTACCTTGTCTTGTCTTCGCGGCTTCGCGGCATCGCGGCAGTTCCCGGAAGTGGAAATCCGCAGGTTCGCCGTCACGGGTTACAGGGCAGTGCGAATGAGCCTATTGGTCGCCTACAGGGACCTCCTCTGGCATCAACCAATTGGTTGATGCCAGAGAAAGACCCTGCAGGTGACCAATAGGCTCACTCGCACGGTCTTTGTAGCCCCTGACAGCGAACCTATGGATTTCCGCTCCCGTTAACCCCTTCGATGCTGCGTTAACACAGCATCGAAGGGGTTAACGGGAGCAGAAATCCATAGGTTAAAGGGCCGTGCAAGCGACCAATAGGCTCACTTGCACGGCCCCTTAACCCTTTAAAAAAAGGTTAACCCCTAACTAATTGAACAGGGAGGGAGACCAGTGGCATCGGCAGTGCCGATGCCACTGGTCTCCCTCCCTGTTCAATTAGTTAAATGTCCGTACGAGCGACTTTATTGGTCGCTCGTACGGACATTTAACCCGGCACAGACTAACTAATTGAACAGGGAGGGAGACCAGTGGCATCGGTCTCCCTCCCTGTTCAATTAGTTAAAGACCAGTGGCATCGGCAGGGCAAGTTGCAGCATTGGGGTTTTAAAACCCCAATGCTGCAACTTACCCTGCCGATGCCACTGGTCTCCCTCCCTGTACAGAGTTAAATGTCCGTACGAGCGACTTTATTGGTCGCTCGTACGGACATTTAACCCGGCACGGACTAACTAATTGAACAGGGAGGGAGACCAGTGGCATCGGTCTCCCTCCCTGTTCAATTAGTTAAAGACCAGTGGCATCGGCAGGGCAAGTTGCAGCATTGGGGTTTTAAAACCCCAATGCTGCAACTTACCCTGCCGATGCCACTGGTCTCCCTCCCTGTACAGAGTTAAATGTCCGTACGAGCGACTTTATTGTTCGCTCGTACGGACATTTAATTAATTGAACAGGGAGGGAGACCAGTGGGATGTGCCGGGTAAGTTGTAGCATTGGGGTTTTAAAAGTCTGCACGAGCGACCAACAGAGTCGCTCGTGCAGACTTTTAAAACCCCAATGCTGTAACTTACCCGGCAGATCCCACTGGTCTCCCTGTTCTATCAGTTAATAAATTATAGAACAGGGAGACCAGCGGGATCTGCCGGACAATTACGGCACCAGGAGTATAACAGTCTGTACGAGCGACCCTATTGGTCGCCAGCAGGGGGCTCGTCTGCCATCAACCAATGGCAGACGAGCCCCCTGCTGACGACCAATAGAGTTGCTCATACGGACATTTAAACTCCTGGCGCCAGAGCGGCTTTAACCCCGTTTTAACCCCTTAACCGGGGAAAACGAAGAAAACCCGAGCACGAAGAATGTCCGCGAATATTCGCCCGAAGAGAAGACAGGACCAGGCGAATATTCGCGGAATACGAAGTTCTTTTTTTTGCCGAAGACGAGCACGAAGACGAACACGAAGAGCCCCCTGGTGCCCAAGTCTAGCAAAAACCATCTTACTCCCTTAACCAAAAAAAAGACACAGAACTGGTAACCGTCTCATCACGTTACTAAACAATGACATTAAAATTCTCACCAAAATTATATTATTATAAAGCCATGAGACTACACTCTATCCTGCCACACATCATCTCACATACCCAAATTGGTTTCATACAGTCCTGCAGCCTAGTCATAGGTATTCGTAAGGCACTCACTGCGGTCAGGCATGCTACCCAAGCGAACCACCTGCATTATTATACATTGATCAATCTCGACACACGCAAAAGGCCTTTGATTCTATTGCATGGCCGCACATAGTAAGAATTTAAAGATTCAGGTATTTTGGTCCTAATTTTCTTGGGTTCTATAGAAACCAGGTACAGTTACATCTACAAATGGCTTAAATTTGATGCCTAACCTGATTGAAAGAGGGGGTCCTTCAGGGTTGTCCCTTATCCCCCCTTCTCTTTAACATTGCATTGGATCAACTCATGTGATATAGGACACACTCTGGGAGACCTGGAGATGGGTAACAGACCACTGTTGTGGTAACAGTAAGGATGGGTAAACAACTGGGATAGAGAGCAGCTGATGATCAGAGTACTGCACACAGCACACCAGGACGTCACAGACAAACGCTAACACAGCTAAAGTCAGGGTCAGGATACCAGAAATCCCCCAAAAAGTATAGAAGCAGTTTCCTGTGTCAGCGTCACAGACGAGGTCTCAGGGGTTACCCGGGCGCACTAGAGAAAAGCTGCAGGTGAGGTAAGGGGGTTGCGAGAGGGAGGGCGTATGTATGATTGTATTTGTGTATGTTAGACTGTATGTATAAGTGTTCGTTAACATATATTTGTAAGTGTGTATGTGTAAGTGTTTTTGTGTTAGCATGTATGTGTAAGTGTGTGTTTGCTGGGTGTGTATGTGTATGTATAAGTGTATGTTAGCATGGACGTGTATGTGTAAGTGGTTTAAGAAGAAATGTGTGTTAGCATGAGTGTGTAAGTGTATGTAAGCATGAATGTTTATTTGTAAGTGTTTGTGTGTGAAGGCATTAATATGTAAGTGTGTGTCAGGATAGATGTGTATATGTAGGTGTGTTAACATGGGTGTGTATGTCTAATTGTTTTAGTGGTGTGTGTGAGGAAGTGTGTGATAGCATGAGTGTGATAAGCTGGTTGGTGGCAAAGAAGGCACTGACAAGCTGTTTGGTGGCAAAGATGGCACAGGCATTCTCTTTAGGGAGCAAAAATGGTACATATAGGTTGTCTAGGGGCACCAATAAGCTGTTTGACGACAAGGAAGACAAAGACAGGTTGTTTAAGGCAAAGATGGCACAGCCAGGCTGTTTGGTAGCACTGGGGGCAAATATCGCACAAGCAGGCTTTTTGGAGTCTAATATGGCACTGATAATCCATGGGCAAAGAGGGCACTCACAAGCAGTTTGGGGCAAAGAGGACACTGTGGGAAATGTTGCTTAGTGAAGTTGGGGGGCCCCGGGGGAATTTTCGCACCAGGGCCCTGTGCTTTCTAGATACGCCCCTAATGAGGCCTACACAGAAAGTGTTCAGAATTTGCTCAAAGTGAGAGGAATATGTGTGTGAGTGAAAGGGCTGATGACAAGGCTCTTGTGGTGTCCCTAAAAGTATGGCACCCTTGGGAATTCTGGCTCTGTGAATTCTTTCTTAAATGCACTCATACCACTATGAACTGGGCCACATTTGTGTGACTCACCTTTAAGGGTGAATTAAATTATTTAATGGGGACCATTTCATTTATAATTCAAAACTGCACTAAACATCTATAACGATATAACGAAAAACTATATATATATATATGCAATATGCATCAATGTAATTCAACAAAGGCATATATTTCCAGTAAGTCTTTATAGATATCAAAATATTTCTAAAAGCAGCCAGTAAGTTTCACCAAAGAAAACATATAATGTTGCTCCACAGTTTGCACACAGATTTTCCATTTATCCATTATACAAAGTTCTTTCTGCTAGTCACTGCCCCATGAATGCTAATCACTAAAATTATACCTTCTATTGTTTCCTATTCCTGGTTGTGTACTAGCAAGCCTTTGAATGCTATTTTAGGAATTAGTGTTCTTGAATTTATATTGTACATTTTTATTACAATCAAACATATGTAGCATGCTTTGATTTTAATAACGCATGCATGGTAACAGAAATTCCTTCAATGACTTCAATCTTGCAGCCGACTTTTAATTGGCAGTATATTTTTTTGTCAACCAAAAAATCAATTTCACCCCTTAACATTAAAAAAAATGCAATGTTGTCGTTTCACCTAAACAAATGGTGTTTTATTTAGAAGCAATTCTTGTTTATTAATTTTAGAGACTCTTACCCGGTGATCTATTTAAGAGGGTTACTGTCTAGGTCTGGGTCAGACTACATTGTCCAGCCACTCTCCCCAGGTACTACCTCAAGCTGTGACTTCTCTGTTCCGTGTGCCAGGACACTTAACATAATGCAAATGGGTCAGTTACAAAGGCAACCTTTCAACTGACCCATGGAGCACACCAGAAGTAAGTAAGAGTGGCCTGGGGGTATAATGGTTTTCTGGAGGCAGAGTGGCATATAGGGGTGTATAAGGAATATCTGGGGGGCAGAGTGGCAAATAGGGGGTTAAAAGGCATGTCAGGGTGGCAGAGTAGCATTTCTGAGGGGCAGATGTGCATAACTGGGGGCAGAGTGGCAAATAAAAGGAAATAAAAACAAAAAATCTTTTTTCTCAATCATAGTTTTTATTAATTATGAAAAAATAGATTACATGTGAATTAATATTTACTAGTAAAACTTTTTTCCTATAGGGTAGTCTTATATTCAGGCTTTTTCATTTGTTCCCTAAATTAATATTCCAATTTTGGGGGTCGTCTTTGAGCATTATAATTGAGCAAATATGGTATACGCAATGTAGTATAAAACAAAAACAGGATCAATAAGTGTACAGTTATTTCCTATTATAAAAAACACAAATCTTTAAAGTATAATTCAGTTTATTGCAAACGAAACCCCGAAGCTCTGTAATCCGTTTCGTTATTACACACCTGGATCTCCTTAATGTTCTCCACTGGTGCAATGGGCTGCGCTGGTCTGTACCGGTAGCCACTTCTGCCAAAGCTCGGCCGCCTTCCGTGTCCTCTGCTGAATTGGTTCAGTGCTAGGACTTGATTATCGGGATTTTCTTTCTCCATATTTGTTCCAACCTCCCCAGATCAATGAAATATGACTTTTAGGCTTGATTGGCATGTGATCGGCTGAGCGATGCTTGAACTTGTAACGTGTCTCTCTGTATGCTTCCTTTGGGATGAGTAAAACCGATTTGATTAGTTTGTAATGATGTGTCTCAGTGTATTCATCCCTTGTGTATATCTCACATGTTCTAAGCACAGTTGTTTGTGGTTGCCATGGAGAAGTAGAATCCTCAGACACCAAAGGCTCTGACATCATAATCCCCCAGCCTCCCCCACCCCTTTCTTTCACTGCTTTTGCAAAAGGCAATCAACGGATCAACAACTCGCGTTTATATTTTGGCAATCAAGTATGAATACTTTGCTGCAATAGGTATGTGTAACTATTGATGGATACACTACCTAGAAACCCGAAAGCTTTTTTCTTTGTTAATATTTTTTTTCTATTTTGAATGGTTAATAAAAATAAACTTCAGACAAAAAGTAAACTGGTGCCTCCATGACATTCTGGCTTGTGTTACTGTTTGCCTGCAACATTTTCTTCAACCAACATGATGGACAAGGATGATGATAGATATCCACAATATTCCCTTCATGTTTTTCAGGCCATCCAATAGTTCCATAGAATCACAGTAACACATCCATCCAGACAGTCACAACGCAACCATAGACTCAACTCAAACACACATACTTTAACACATATAGCCAGATGCTCACACTAACATGCACACTAAAACTTACATACCGTAACATACTTGAACACACACTCACGCTAATACATACTCACCCAGACACTCACAATAACACAACTATACATGCACATACACTAACATACACAGACACACATACACTAACAACTCCCACACACACAAATATTATGTTTTCAATAATATATTTTTATTAGACTTGCGCATTCGTCTTCGGGCGAACATGAAAACGAGCACGAAGAGGCCGTTTTTTTGTTCGTTCCGAAGACACGCCGAAGAGAATACAGTGCCGGCAAAATGTAGGAGAAGACGAAGACTCACAACCACGAAGAATCGAAGATTCTTCGTGATCGTCTTCGTTTTTGCCGCGCAGCCGCCAAAATTTCAAACAGGAGTGAGCTGATCTCGTCTGTCCAATCAGCTCACTCTTGTGACGTCACGCTAAGGGTCTCGTCCAATGCCTGTGCTGCTGTTTTTTGAATTCTGAAGGCGCCTTTATAAGACCAGAGCTTGCCTGAGAGATCCATTCATTTTTCGCTGTGACTGCTTTGGCAACACTGCTGTGCTGCATCCGAGCGTTACAGAGAGAGATTGTTCTGTTCTGTGTTAGACTGGTAAGCCTTAGCCTGCCATTTCTCACAGTGTACTTCATCCTCACTTCAGTGCTACTTAATATAATTAATAATAATAATTTGATTAATTTAATTTTTTTTATTTAATTTGTCATCAACTGTAGTGTAAGTGCTGTTGAGTTGACAGTGCACCCAGTGCCTCAGTGGCACTGGGGTGCCCTTGCCCTGGGCTGGCACTAGTGCCTATTGCCTGTCCTGCTTAAATAAATTAAATAGAATTTATAAATAATAATTTAATAGAATCTATAATTTAATAGTTCATTATTATATATATATATATATTTGTCAGTCATATATATATATATATATATATATATTCTATAGTATACTAGTGTAGAGTGTACTGTAGACATTCATCTACTAGTGTCTAATTTAAAATCAGTAATATTAATTAATATAATTAATAATTGAATTCATTATAAAATTATATATATATTTGTCAGTTATAGTTAGTAATAGTATACTAGTGTAGAGTGTACTGTAGACATTCAAGACATCTACTAGTGTCTAATCTAAAATCAGTAATATCAATAATTCTATAATTCTTTCTTGTCTTAATAGTTAATTAAATTAGCTATAAATAAAAGTAATAATATTAAATAATTACTACTAGCGTATAGTTCAGCTAATCTTATTAGTACTGGTGCTGCAGCTCTATAGTTTGTGCTTTGTTTTAGCAACAGCAAGAGACCAAGTCAATTTTTCTTAATTAATCTTTCATTTTATTTCATTTGTTTTGCTCACCTCAGTCCATCAGTGAAGTGAACTTGTTGGGCTAGTGAGTGCAGCCGCATAAGTGCTGTGTTTTTTTTTGATCAGCAAGCAGTGACGTTAACGGTTTTGCAAAGATTTTCTCATTTATTTTACATTTTATTTCAATTTTATTAAAAGTACCCTTAGTGTTTTGCTCACCTCAGTCCATCAGTGAAGTGAACTTGTTGGGCTAGTGAGTGCAGCCAGCAGTGAAGCTAACTGTTTTGCTGTGACATTTTATTTTATTTCTAATTCTTTTCAAGAAAAATTGACTGTGACGAGCTGTACTAAGCAAAGCTTCAAGCTACTAGCTGTAGTACTAAAATAATTCTAATCTTCTTTAATCTTAATCTATAATATATTATAAATAATATATAACAATATAAATTCTAATTCATAATCTATAATATAAGTAATTCTAATTCTAAATTCTAATTCATAATCTATATTCTTCTATCTATAATACATAATATATAAGTAAATTATTTCTAATCTATTAATATTATATAACTTAATAGTTAATCTTGAGTTAATAATTTAAATAACTTTAGCACTTTGGCAGATTGCACACAGCACAGTGCAGTAGTGCATAGTTTTACTTTTTAAGCAGTAGCACTGAAGAGAACTTCCTCTAATTTTTTGTCTTTAATTCGTTTTTCCTTTTTTTTAATTTTTATTTATTTTTATTTTTTTTATAGTTTTTTAAACACTACACTACACTACACACACAACACAAAATTTGAAATGGATCCTCCTTTTGGGACTAAGGAGGGACAAGCTCCATCTACCACCGCCACCACCAGCACCACCACCACCAGCACCACCACCAGTTCTAAGATGCAGCCTTTGCGTCAGTCTAGTCGGCCAAGTAGGCCAAGCTCTCGCTTATCATTTGGGGAAGCATTGCTTGAAGGATCATCAAGTAAAGGAAAGGCACCAAAAGCAGGCAGTAGTAGTGCGGCTAGGCCCACAAGCTCTATGGTTTTTTACGGAAAGCCTAAAGCACCAGAAGCACGTTCAAAGTTAAAGGGTAGCACAAGTAGTACCAGCCCAGTGACTAAAAAGAAGTGCCTTTTGCCCCAAGCAGCATCTTCCCCATCCACCAGCAGCATGCAAGGTACCAAGCAGAGCCAAATTAGCAGCAAGACTCAGAGGGGTCCCAAACCAAAGCGATCTCATTCCTTTGTAGGGAAAACCACCACCACCACCACCCCCACCTCTACCGCCTCTACCACCACTAGTGCTGCGCCTACTGTTCCCACTGGTACCGCCACGCCATGTCCTCCTAGTACCTCTAGCAAGCCACCAAGTCCTTACAAAATTTTTGTAAAGACAGTTAGAGAGAGGGCTACACATAGTGGAACTCCACCTAGCAAGGTAGCAGAGGAGCCTGAGACTGAGAGGCCAAGTGCAGAGTCTATTCTTCCTGCTCGCACTACTACTAGTCACGAGTCTCACGACGATATCAGTCTTAGCTCCAGCCTAGCAGGAATTCCATTCGATCTGGCTAATGAAGAGCTAGACTATGAGCCAGAGGAAGTAGAGGAGATGAGTGGTCAGGAATCAGATTCCTCAGGGAGCAGTGTCCAAATGACTAGTGCACAATTTTCCCCTGAGCCTCCACCTTCTCCGCTACGATCATCACCACCACCACCACCACCAGCAGCAGCAGCAAAACCTAGCAAATCTAAAGCAATTAGCAGTCCCACTATGGCCAGTACTGTTACCACCAGTCCCACCACCACTAGTTCTGCCTCTGTTCATCCACCCCGAGCAGTAGGAGCAGCACCCAAGGCACACTCCCAGGCTATGCGTGCCCCAATTTGGGAGACTTTTGAAAATGTTGAAGAAGGGCGCTATGGAAAGTGCAAACATTGTGGGAAGCTAATAAGCAGAGGGAAAGTGTCTGGCCATTTTACCAGTGCTAGCATGAAGCATCACCTCAGCACTCAACACAACGCTGTGCTATTGGGGAAAGATGCAGAGGGAAAACTTAGTGCAGGCAGCATAGCTGGTGGCCGTGGAAAAACCCCAACAGCTTCTTCTTCTGAGCCAATAGCAGCAGCAGCAGCAGCAGCAACTAGTGCTGGCAGCCAGAGACCAAGGCAGGTTGGAGCACTGCATGTCCAGCCCACCCTGGAACAATTTGTGGCATTCCAATCCAAAAGGTCAATGCCCAAACAGCAGGCCAATAAAGTAACGCGACTGATTGGTCAGTTCATTGCTGTTGGAGGGGCATCCTTCTCTATGATCGAAGGGGAGCCTTTCAAACAATTGATGGCGGCTGTGGCTCCACAATATACAGTTCCGTCACGTTCCACTTTCAGCAGGAACATTGTCCCCTCATTGTATCGGTCCTGTGTTGCAGCAGTGAAAGAGGAGCTTTCCAAGGCTGCTGGTCAGTCTGTTCATTTCACTACAGATTTGTGGAGTGCACCTAGCGGCCAGCATGCCTTTCTTTCTTTGACAGCACACTGGTGGCAGCCCGGTGTGTCTAAGGAAGCTGCTGCAGCAGGCTACCGATCTTTCCTTCTCCATGCAGAAGTGATGGATGAAAAGCACACTTCCCAAAACATTCTGCATGCGATGAGGAAAATGTTTAGCCTTTGGGTGGGAGCAGAGGCGGGCACCAATGTTGAAGTTGGTTTTGTGGTAACTGACGGAGGTGCCAATATGGTGAAAGCGCTGCGAGATGGTCATATTGTTGGTGTGCGCTGTGCAGCCCACATCATCCATCTTGTAGTGAAGGCAGCAATGTCAGAAGGAACTAATGTGGCAGCAGTAGTTCTGTCCCGCTGCAGAAAGATCGCTGGGCACTTTCACCATAGTGTTAAGGCTAGCCAACTTTTGAGGGAAGAGCAAGAGAGGTCAGGTCTTCCCGTACACTGCCTACGTCAGGATGTCAGTACACGGTGGAACTCCACGTTAGACATGCTCGAGAGGATTTTGGAGCAGCAGAGGGCAATCCATAATCTTGCCTCAGAGCACAATATTGGGATTACCTCTCCATTGAATAGGGAGGATTGGACAGTGATCGCCCAGCTAGTGGCAGTCCTTAAACCATTCAGGGATGCCACAGAAAATTTAAGCTCAAACACTGCCAGTCTGGCCCAGGTAATCCCAGTGTTCTCCCATCTAGGCAGCAAGATGGATGTGTTCCTTGGAAATCGTGAGGCTGTTCAAGGTGGCACTCTACATCCTGACATAGCAGCCATAGTCAGGAAGCTGAAGGATCTGCTAAAAGTACACCTTTGCAAACGAATGGAAGAGAGTCCCGAAATGATGCTAGCGTGCCTTTGCGATCCAAGAATTAAGGGAAAGCTAGCTTTGAAATTTAATGTTCTCAGTAGCTACCGGGAGCAATTGGTCAACAAGGTGCGTGACTGGCAGCGTAAAATGGGAATGCTGTCCGAGGAGGGAGAGGTGCAGGAGGAGGAAGAGATGATGTGGTCTGCTACTCCTAGCAGCAGCATCAGCAGCAGTGCCACAAGCAGCACTACACAGCTGAGTGGAGCAGCTGCGTTTTGGGAAGAGGCACTTGGGAGTATAGTTGGACCATCTGACAGAGCTAGCAGCAGAAAGGAGAGTAGTGCTGCTGAAATGGTCAAACTTTACCTCTGTGAAGTTCCTTCTGCGCCTAATGTTGATCCTCTTAGCTACTGGGATGAAAAGAAGAGTGTGTGGCCTGCACTCTCATGGGTTGCGCAGCAGCTACTATCATGTCCGCCAACCACTGTTCAAAGTGAGCGCGTGTTTTCTATGACTGGAAACATACTGAGTCCACAGCGCTCACGCATGGCACCTCATCTGATGGAGCAGATTGCCTTCCTTAAATTCAATCTGCCCAAGTTGGGTTACCCAGCTCTTAGCTTGGAAAGTTAATTTTTTTTATCTGTAATGTTTAAGGTAGTTTCTCCCCCTGGTTGCACGTGTTTGCGGTGTGGCAACGTCTGCTACCTCCGCCGGTGTAGCCAATTTACGCTAGGGCCTAGTGTCTGAGTTCTGGAAGTCCGCTCCCAAACACCATGGACTGACAGACTTTCATGCTTTGCCCTGGGGTGAAACAGGTGAGCGGGTCGTCAATTGCCCACTCATTCACCTTTTTCCTTTTCCAACGGTGCTGCTGGTGGTGGTGCCAGCATCTTTTGCCAGTTCGCTTCCTGGCTGAAATCATGCCTCAAATGTCCCTAATGGAGAGGGTAGTTTCTCCCCCTGGTTGCACTTGCTGCGGTGTGGCAATGCCTGCTACCTCCGACCGGGGTAGCCAATTTACGCTAGGGCCTAGTGTCTGAGTTCTGGAAGTCTGCTCCCAAACGCCAAGGACTGACAGTCTTTGGATGCTTTGCCCTGGGGTGAAACAGGTGAGCGGGTCGTCAATTGCCCACTCATTCGCCTTTTCCAATGCTGCTGCTGCTGCTGCTGGTGGTGCCAGCGTCTCTTCTCTGCCAGTTCGCTTCCTGGCTAGTGTCATGCCTTAAATGTCCCTAATGGAGAGGGTAGTTTCTCCCCCCCTGGTTGCACTTGCTGCGGTGTGGCAACGCCTGCTACCTCCGCCAATGTAGCCAGCTTACGCTAGGGCCTAGTGTCTGAGCTCTGGAAGTCTGCTGCCAAACGTCTAGGACTGACAGTGTTTGGATGCTTTGCTCTGGGGTGGAACAGGTGAGCGGGTCGCCAATTGCCCACTCATTCGCCTTACCCAATTCTGCTGCTGCTGCTGCTGCTGGTGGTGGTGCCAGCGTCTCTTCTCTGCCAGTTCGCTTCCTGGCTAGTGTCATGCCTTAAATGTCCCTAATGGTAAGGGCAGTTTCTCCCCCCTGGCTGCGTCTGTTTGCGGTGTGGCAACGCCTGCTACCTCCGCCGGAGTGGCCAGCTTATGCTAGGGCCTAGTGTCTGAGCTCTGGAAGTCTGCTGCCAAACGTCTAGGACTGACAGTGTTTGGGTGCTTTGCCCTGGGGTGAAACAGGTGAGTGGGTCGCCAATTGCCCACTCATTCGCCTTTCCCATTTTTCAATGCTGCTGCTGGTGGTGGTGGTGCCAGCATCTCTTCTCTGCCAGTTCGCTTCCTGGCTAGAGTCATGCCCAAAATGTCCCTAGTGGTAAGGGCAGTTTCTCCCCTCTGGCTGCGTCTGTTTGCGGTGTGGCAACTCCTGCTACCTCCGCCGGAGTGGCCAGCTTACGCTAGGGCCTTGTGTCTGAGCTCTGGAAGTCCGCTGCCAAACGTCTAGGACTGACAGTGTTTGGGTGCTTTGCCCTGGGGTGAAACAGGTGAGTGGGTCGCCAATTGCCCACTCATTCGCCTTTCCCAATTCTGCTGCTGCTGCTGGTGGTGATGCCAGCGTCTCTTCGATGCCAGTTCGCTTCCTGGCTAGTGTCATGCCTCAAATGTCCCTAATGGTAAGGGCAGTTTCTCCCCCCTGGCTGCGTCTGTTTGCGGTGTGGCAACGCCTGCTACCTCCGCCGGAGTGGCCAGCTTACGCTAGGGCCTTGTGTCTGAGCTCTGGAAGTCCGCTGCCAAACGTCTAGGACTGACAGTGTTTGGATGCTTTGCTCTGGGGTGAAACAGGTGAGTGGTCGCCAATTGCCCACTCATTCGCCTTTCCCATTTCCTTTTCCATTTCCATTTCATTATTTTCCTTCTGATACACAACCAACCAAACATAACACACACAATAACACAAATAACACAGTGACATAACACATAACACACATAACACATATAACACAGTGACAAGTGACAACACACATAACACACATAACACATACACGTACAATGCAAAAATCACAAGGACCTTTCCTCTTGTTATTTGTCCTGGCCTTCATTTCTACACTCACTAGCATTAACGCTATAACTCACACTTCATACTATAACATTTTTCCATCCACATACCTGCCAACAGACCCAACTTTTTCAGGGACAGTCCTGCTTTTTTCCAGTCCTGTCCCATCTAATTTAGCTAAACTAGGTATGCAAATACACGTTGGTAGTTATAGCTCGGTAGGTAGCACTAGTATAAACATTAAATAAATATAATAAAGTACTAAATAATAAATCTAACTTTAAAATACATTTAAATAAACCCCTAATTTTTTTTTTAAACCCATTAAAATTTAATTATTATTTAGACATAATACATCTTTAACCAAAGCAGTGCACTGCTACTAATCTTAAACATAACCGTACATTAACCCTAAGCTATTTTTTAGTTCTTGTCCAACATTTTTCCATCCGCATACCTGCCAACACACCCAAGATTTTGGTGGACAGTCCTGCTTTTTTCCAGTCCTGTCCAGTAAAAGTTGGGTTGTTGCAAAGTATGCCATTGTAAATAGGTAGCAAATGTTAGGCATGTATTACAAGTGGTCCAAAATCAATTTAAAAATGTAAAATAATCCCTATTCTTTTATTAAACATCTATGGATGTGTGATTGTGTATGATAAACGGAGGCCAAGTTCCTTGGAGCATTTGTCTCTAGGTCATTTTGTGTACAGTACACCTCAGTACGTGTGTGCAACTCTATTGGTCGTTTCGGCAGGGGGCTGGCCTGCCATCAACGAATGAAGTGCGTTCTGCAATTCACTAGTTGATGCCAGACCAGCCCCCTGCCGAAACGACCAATAGAGTTGCACACACGTTCCTTCACGGCAGCTGCTGCTGCTCCGATGTGTTGTTAACCCCGTATTAACCCCTGCAAGGCAACCGGGAAGGAAACGAAGATTAAACGAGCACGAAGAATGTCCGCGAATATTCGCCCGAAGAGAAGACAGGAACGGGCGAATATTCGCGGAATACGAAGGTTTTCCCCCCCCGAAGACGAGCACGAAGACGAACACGAAGAGCCCCCTGGTGCCCAAGTCTAATTTTTATTATAAAAAGTGCTATACTCAGCAAAGTGGTTGTAACAACACCTTAATTGTGCCATGATTATTTTTTTGTTGCTTTTTTTTGTTTTGTACACTGAATATTTAATGTTCATTCATAAACATCAGTTGAGACAGTCTAAAGCCATCTGGAATTTGTGAACACAGTGCAATTGTGCCAGATCTAGAAAAACAGGTAGTAGCACTTTCTTCTAAAGTTTATCAAGATAGACACAACTTTATTCTGTTCACACATTTCTTGTGCACACTTTGAGTATTTTGTTTATTCATCAACATTGGATGAGACAGCCTAATTGCGAGCAGGGCTCTCTCCACCAAATGTATTGGTTTGTCTTAGTCTGTCAATTCTCGTCTTGTCATACCCCTTGAATATATGTATTGTATTAAGCGTTATATAAATAAAAGATAATGATAATAATAATAATAAAATAATGTCATCTGGACTTTGTGAACACTTTGTGTCAGTTTGAAGAAAACAAGTAGTAGTACTTTATTCTATGTTTGTTCAAATGCATAAAGGTTATTTGCCAACTATTGAAGTGTTTGCTTGACTTGCTGTTACTAGTTTAATTACCTCCCTTAGAGACTGCAGGCCTGTTTAATTCATACAGTTTCTATGTGAGAAATTTCTTTGCCACATGTCCAAAACAGATGTAGTTAAGCAGTGATTATGCGACAGAATCCATCAAAGTGCTACTAAGTACTGCTAAGCAGATACAAACATCAAAATTAAAGAACAACTATTTGGAGGCCTTTTATTATAGGACAGTAGAACGTGGGTTCATCATATAATCTGGAACATGGACCATTTTTTAAAAACCTTTACCTTTGCAATGTCAGACATTTGTTCCTTGGAACAGTTTGGAATAGCCAATACAACCAAAAAAAACCCTAGAAGCAAAGTCTAAGCTGGGTTGGAAACTGCAAGAACCAAATGCATTTAAATAACCAGAAGATGCTTTAATATTTAGATGAATTGTATTATTAGCTTTGTTTAAGATTTAATGTCAGAATTGAATTTAAATGTTCTTGTGATTAAAAACACATAGCCATTACCTAGCCCACATCTAATAGGTAAAACAAATCTTCTGTCCAAATGATGTATTCTGCTATTTGTCCACTATGTCAACCACTTGACTAAATATGCTGTTTTGAACCAAAATTGGCAGTAGTTTATACTGTTTTATAGTAATACTTTTTCAATTCTGGTTCTGTAAAGAAGTGTATCCACAGCATAGTCTCTAAATGCTAGGGAAAAATGCTGAGACAGAACCTATTACGGTATTACAAAATGCCACATGGTGGCGCAAGAATAAAAGCCAAAATGTAGAATTAGCTAGGATTGTGATTGCAGTTGCTTGTCTAGTACAGTGCTTACCCAAATCACTATTATGTATACTTAATATCCTTATTTTACATTACACTGAGTACAGTGGTACTTCTTGTTGACAGTTGTACAGTCTGTTCTTGTTGATTTCTTGCACAATCTGTTCATCCCTCAATGTGTTCATCACCTCAGTCCTTTCAATTATCTTTGTTCCAGTGTTGGAATAAAGATCTCTCTCTATGTGTTTCATGGGCCCATTTCTTGCTCCCTTCCTGAGCATCATGACGCACAAAGGAGCAGGAGAAATTATCTAGAGGTTCCCAAACTTATTTGGCTTGCTGCCCCCTTTTCAGAAAAAAATTACTCTGTACCCCTAGAAATTTGCCTGGATCGTTCCAGCACCCCCCAGAGGGCAGTATCACCTACTTTGGGAAGCACTTTTGTTATAACTTGCATTTTGTGTGTATATTTGAAAAATAAAGCAATCACTACGTCTTTAACTCTGTTACATAACAGATGAAACGTGCAAAAGGATTTGTTTATGCAATCACCCTCTAATTGCACCTAAGGCTTCTACCCCTCTGGACCGTTCTAGCGTTCCCCAGGGGGCGGTATCACCCACTTTGTGAGGCACCGATTTAGAATTTTTATCTGTTATGGCCCTAGAACTTTTGACATTTTTGTTAACAAACAATTTTTATAATGTAAATGGCTTTTCATTTATTCATTCATTCACTTGGTTTAACTGCACGCAGAATGTTGCGCCACTTCTGTCTTTCAGAAGAATTTAGCATTCAGTATTATTGCATTTAAGTGTTTTGTGGTTTGTAAAATGCACTTTACACATGTGAGCTGTGTGCTTTTCCTGTAGTTTTACATAATTCATTTGGTATTATCTCTCTTTATGTAGAGAAGGGAACAATGTTTTAAAGGAACGCTTTACCGTCACTGACCCCCATCCCCTTTAAAGAAGAATGCATTTTTAATTATTCTGTGAGTACTTTAATATGCATTCTTGCAAAGGAAAAAAAAGCACTTACCTGACATGGAAAAGACAGCCCAGCTACAGAAGCTGTCCACCTTCTCCATGGTTTGACTATTTTTGCCACTGATTGGCTGCTTCAATAGCAGCACTTTTCACATAGTGTTCCCTAAGCCAGTGCTGTAGCTGATTTCTAACTTCACAGGGTCAGGAAGCAGTATTGTATTTCCACACAATGACAGCATGCCATTTTCCTCAGTACCTTTGGCAGCACTGGTGGTGAACTAAGCTCCTCCCTTTGTTGTAGCGCAGGGAAGAATACGATAAAGTAATACAAAAAAAAGGTGTGCTTAATCAACCAAAATATTTTAAATGTGTTGATAAATATTTTGTGTACAATAGTGACCAAGGTCTAGTGTTAAGCACACCGAACAATAAGTGAATGATAAAAATTAGTGGTAGTACTTCCCCTTTAAATATTGAATTATTGAGTTCTCAGTCTTTCTTGATCCATTGTGTCACGGTAACCCACATGGAGGTAGGTTTGAGTTTGAGAGGGGTCACTGATAGATTCCTGGGGAAACTCCTTGCCTGCCTGTCCAAGTCACCCTGCACTTATTTGGGTGCACAGGGTGACCGGAAAACCCCATCTGGTCTGCCCTAACCAGAATCCCATGGACTAGCCAGAAACGCTACATGCACCTGACCAGGACCTAGCTGCAAATTCATGGAACTGTACGACAGCTAGGAACTACATCGATGCCCTCCGACAATTGGAACTGAGTCACTATGGACGTCTTTTGCCCTACCACGTCGCTCTTTTGGGGTTATACTGTGTTAGTGGTGTGTCACAGAAAGGGAGTTTGTTTGGGAAACTTGGTTTTATTACCCATCTTTAGAACAGGGGTTTAACTAGCCGTGGCTCCGGAACTTTGGCCCGGCTACTGTACTGAATATTCTTGGGGACGTTCCTGACACTGTCACTCAGGGTCTGAGACAATAACAATCAGTGGAGAAAAACCATAGACTAAGATGTGGTTCATGTCATTGTGAACAAATCCTGAGTACCCACTACTAGACACTGTATAAAACCACTGAAGCTTTGCATTCTGAAAGTTGCCAATCAAATCAATCTCTGTCTGGACAGATTAACTTGAACATTTCTGGTTCTAGGGTCCATTGCCCAGGTGGAAACTTGCCCCAGCTCTGAAAGTTTGTACTTGTATTCAGCGATTGCTGTTACATTTTCTAGAGCAAGTTTAGCCCATCAACATATGCATGTATGTAGGTAGTGTGTATCGTGCATTGTAAACCCAATACCAGTTTAACCCACCAAATAACGACATGGAGACCGAAATTGGATAAAGCAGGCCACAGCACCATTTTATTATAAAACCATAAAACACTGTGTTGGCCCAAAACACCATAAACCAATAAGAATAATATACAATAACCGATAAATAATAAATACAAATATACAAATATACATAACACATTACCGTAACATATTCAAAACATAACCAACACAGGAACCGAATTAACCCCGTCCTTGCCGGCCTCTCACACTGCACAATCCAGACCACAGGTCCTCACCTCCCCCCTCGTCCAAACAAAATTGACAGCTACCTTTCGCTGTCCCACCACCAATGCTAACCACCAGCCGTCCAACAAGCTCGGTGGGCACGTCCAATAAAACACCAGAGGTTAGGGGAGGATTGAGCCTTCCATTACACCAGCATCCAAACTCCATCACTTACCAAAACCAGTCCGGCAAGGACACACAAACCGCCAGCTGTGACAAAAGAAAGTTAGTACACAAGAAATAGGGAGGGAGGGTGGGAAGCAGGTAAGACTGTTGGCCGTGTCTGTAAAAAAGGACAGTGACCGGGGTCACCCAGAGGGCACCTTATATCACCTAGGGTCTCCCACCCCTCAATTAACATACCCCAATCAAAACACGGACATGCCCTGAGCATGCACTAACCCACACACTTACATGCTCCCTGTCCATTTAGCTACGCTGATTCCCAGGGGCCTGAACATCTAGACTCTGGCTTTTGCTCCCTGCTTGCTTGTTCATATAAACCATATTGCCAGTGTGGACCTTCACACTGTTGCACTTCAATTTCATGTGCCAATGTTTTAGGTTTTTCCAAACCACCATGAGCTCTTTAATTTGATAAGAAAAGAAGCTGTTTATTCCCTGGTCCAATCTACCTAGGCAACTTCTACCTATATTAGAGCAAGGCAAACTGTCGGTTGTAGTGATCATCAAATCCTCTAGTGCCCCAAAAAATTCTCTATTTAATCACGAGACTAAAGGAAGTCCTTAATAACCTTGAGAGGAATTGACCTGTCTAAAGAACAAATATCTCTGTCCCATGTTCTTAGGAGGGAAGATTGGGATAGATAAATATGAGCCAATACCCACTGTATTGCAAGATGATGGCAGAAATCTTCACCCTCATTATTTTGTTTTACCTTCAAAGCACTAGTACTGGAAATTGCGAGGTTTCCAGCTGAGAAAGTGTGCTCTTGTTGAGGGAGTCCTTGATGTGGACTGCTTAGAGATCCTGAAAGTTTACTTCCACCCAAAGACAAATCTGTGATGTATTCAAGAGGCTTGCTTCTAGTGCCCCCACGTTTGTTTAAGAAGGTTACCACTGTGGAATTGTCTGGAAGAACATGAAATCTGTCTCAGGAGATGACTCTAATGTTTAAAATCCTCCATATCGCAAGAAATTCCAGATAGTTGATGGGTAGCCTGGCTTCCCGTGTTGACCAAGAGCCTTATAATATATTTTCTTCCATCATGGTTCCCCAGCCTTTAGGGTGAAGTCTGTATACACAACAGTCCAGTGAGGAAGAGTCTAGGGTAGACCTTGAAGAAAATCCTCCACCTGCAACCACTATCTTAGAGATTAGAGTACTGTTGGTCTGAGGCATGGTGGAGATCCAAGGGTGATCTGTTCCAGTAGCTGAGGGGAAAACGCCGGATTGGTCTGATATGAGCCAAAGTGAAGCAACAAGCCGTCATAAGGCCTAGAACAGACATAATGCTTCTGATAATGAAGTCTTTTAGCCATTTGAACTTCTTCCTGGGAAAAAGTCTCTGTCTGTCTGCAACCAGCTGAGGCTCCTCTAGATTTAAAATTCAACCAAGGTCTTTAAGAAGACACATAGTCTGTATAAATGGTGGTGGAGAACTTCTGTCAAGGGAGCAGCAATAAGCCAGTAGTCTGGATATGGGAACACTCTGATGCCCTCTAGTCTTAGATATGCCGTGCCTGCAGACATCTTCATGAAGATTACCCCTGACTTCGATGGCAGATAATCTTCCCTGGTGGGTTCATTGAGATATGCATCTTGTAGATCTATTAAGACCCTAAAGTCCCCTCCAGAAAGAGTCTTTACCGTGGATTTTATAGATTCCATCCTGAATCTGTAGTAGGTGATAAACCAATTTATGAACTGGAGGTTGATGATAAAGCCCATCTTCCTGGGGAGTAGGGGCCTAGCCACATCTCCTGAGGAGAAACTGGGCGTATACCGTATTTTGCAATGAGTTCATGTACGATTGTAGACAAGCCAATCCTCTTGTAAGGATCCTGAGGAATACAGGACACTAGGAAGTGATAGGGGGTTTCCTGTAAAATTTGAAGTCTTCTCTTTCCTTGTTGGAACGTAAAGGATTAGATTTGAATTATGGTGGAGCTTTCATCTGAGGCAGCCAATTCTTACCAAATTATTACCTTGGAGGTTGAGACAAAGTGTCAAAAGTAAAGTGTTCAAAGGTGGCTTGAAGATTGTCCTGCTTGAATCTGGAACAGGGGGAAGAGTTTTTTTAGAAGGATCCTTCAGTGTCTTCTTGAAATTTGCCATAGCCTTTCCAAGAGTGTTTTCATTAAGAGGAGGATCAGAGCTCCTATTATCAGTCAGCCATGCACAACCAGTTTCATAGGCACACATAGGATAAAAGGAAAGCCCTACGAGAGTGTGATGAGAAAACAAGAATTTAAATAGCCTGAAATGAGCTCTGGAAGTGATGTGTAAGGGTCTGCTCTGAGGTATCATTGATCACTCAGTCGTGGTAGGAATGAAACTAAGCTGTCCCCGAAGGCAAGGGCTCCTGAAACTGAATCTGCCCTCTAACTATAGAAACAAAAATATAAGATTTCCCCTGGAAATGACCTGCTTCATCTTGAAGTTCAAGCATGAGAAAATACCGGGCATATGACTTCCTCTGTCTCCTGACTCCGGGGCTGTAGATCTTCACCGCCTGCCTAGGAGAAATCATTTATACCAGGAAACCTGCCCAAGGCCTATGGGAAATGGGTAAGCTGGGGTTAATAACTGCACAGACCTTTCTCACAGTGCAGGTGCAATTTTTTTTTTACCACTTAACTTTTTATTGAATTTTTAACAAATAAAAAAACAACAGAAATACAGGCGATGAGATAAAAGAATACAAAGCTGAAGCATCAGTGTCATATAGTAGCATCGCGTACACATGAATAAAAATGTAAGGCCGAATCTAATGTGCAAAATGACAGGAAGTACGCGGAAATAGCCAGAGGTGACATACCCAATGACAACATTAATTGACAGAGCAGAACACATCCAGTACAGTAGATAAATGGGTAGCAGCACCTACGATAACAACAATGGAACACATATCCCGCTCAGTGTAAAAGAACAGTAGGTGTACTGCCAAGGAAGGAGGGGGAGGGGTAGAAGGGGGTAAAGAAGAGGGGGAAGAAGAGAAGAAAAAAAAAAAAAAAGGGGGGGTATGTGTGAAAGAAAAAAGAACAGACAAACACATTACGACGTACGAACGGCTCTCAGACCCCAAGGAGTACGCATATTGGGAAGCAAGAAGCCAGAGGGGAGACCCCGAAAGGCGTCAAGGTAGAACTGATCCCACCTGTCCCAGGTCGATTGAAAAATATGCGAGGTGCCCAGCGCCGAATGCGCCATACATTCATATGTGCGAGTAGTAGCTAAAGAGTAGAGGACCTCCTGTAATGAAGGAGGTGTCGGGTTTTTCCATTTTTTAGCGATGCAGCTTTTAGCTGCTAATAAAACATGGATCAGAAGTTTACGACTAGGAGCGTCTAAGTCGGGAGGAAGCATGTCTAGGAGGGCGACCGAAACGGACCTATCAATCGGGATCGAAAGTGAAGTATTGATAAGAGAGAAAACTTCCGACCAAAAATTTAATAACTGGGGACACTCCCACCATATATGTGCCATCGTGCCTACTTGACCACAGAGCCTCCAACACAGCGGAGAAGCGGACGGGAAAATCTTCGATAGTTTGGAAGGGACATAGTGGCAGCGAAAAAGGACTTTACGGTCCGTCTCAAAATGAGTGGCGTTCTTTGATGCACCTCTGATGGCTTCAAGGGCAGAATACCATTCCTGAACTTCAAAGGAGCAATCAAGCTCCCGTTCCCACGCCAGCCTGTATGGAAGCTTAAGATCCGTTTTACAATCTAACAGAGCTAGGTAACAAGTGGAGATGGCTTGAGGTATCACAGGGGTGGCTACGCACAAGTTAACAATCCGGGACACAGGAGTGGAAGGAGGAGCTGGTTTCCAATGTTTCTGAATAACGCTTCGAAGTTGCAAGAACGTCTTTGTTTGATAGAGAGTACTCATTCTTTAGGTGTTGAAAGGAGTGGACATGGTCCTTAGAGACAAAATGGTGAATAGAGCGAAGTCCAGCCTCTCTCCAGGAGTCAAAAGAAACGTGGGGTAGGAGGGAACGCAGGGCCGTGATAGGAGCACATGAAGGCAGCGTAGACGGGAAACCAAGTATTGAGCGGTGTCTATCCCACAATGTCAAGGATAGTTTTGTAGTATGTAGGAGATTTGGAAGGGTTGGGCGAGCGGATTTCGGAATCCAGAGTAAGTCTCTCATCTCCCATGGAGAAACAAAAACATTTTCAAGATCTACCCAGGCCACTTGAGCCGAGTCCGAGAATAACAGGAGACTTTGAGCAAGAGCAGCAGCAAGGTAGTATTTCATAACATCCGGAACCCCGAGGCCCCCTAACATCCTAGGGCGCTGCAGAAGTCGAATGGATAACGTCGCCTTTTTACCTGCCCAAATATAAGACGATAACATTGATTGAATGTCTCGTAAGAAAGCGGGTGAAACAGACACCGGTAATGTGCGGAACAAATAGAGCAGTTTCGGCAGAGAGTTCATTTTAAACAAAACAATCCTACCCGTCCATGACAGCTCCAGCTTGGACCAGCGCACGAGATCCCCTTTAATTGATCGCCAGATGATTTGATAGTTTGTTGTAGCTAAATTATGGATAGATTTCGTGAGTCTAATACCTAGATATGTAAGGTAATCAGACCTCCATTCATACGGGAACGGAGACGATAGGCGCTCAATCGTATCCACAGGGAAACCTAAATTCAGCGCTTGGGACTTACTCCAATTGATCTTGTAGAAAGAGACGTTGCCAAAAACTTCAAGGACGGAATGTAGGGACGGCAGAGATATCACGGGGTCCGTGTCACGTTCTACCCAGGCTATGGAGCTGCATATCTCACTCTTGCTTCAGTTTCCCTGTTTTGCTTGAATCCGTTCCTGGATTTCCTTTTGCTCTGTTCTGATCTTCCATTCCTTGCTTCTGCCTCAGCTCTGTTTCCTTTATAAGGTGTTCTCCACCCGTGTGTTCTGTTTGTCTCAGTCTGCAGTCTAAAGGTATGTCTCAGTGCTATGTGTTTGGTCTACATGTTTGGTTTGTTTCGTACCACTGTCAGCAGGGATTAGCGTTAGGACCCACCATCATTGGAGTACTTTGGCGTAGTGGTGGGCTAAGCATACTATGGCCATATGATGTGACGGAATCTCCAATTGTTATCAAACAGTTCTAGGCTAGTTCCTGTATTCATGTTTGTTTGTCTCTTATGTACCTTTGCCCTTCTTCCTTGTATCATCTGAGGATTCTGGTTCCTCTCTCCTCTCCCTATGTCCTAGTTTATATGGCCTATCCTTGCTTAAAGGAGAAGAGTCCGAGGATTCTGGCTCCTCACTCCTTCCCCTGTGTTCCTTGCCTTGTTCCCTGTCCTTTGTTGTGCCCTGTATCATGTATATCTTGTCTAGTAATGTTTATTCCTTGTCTGGTTCACTGTAGTGCCCTGCAACATGTATATCTTGTCTGGTTATGTTTCGTGTCTGGTCTCCCTATCCCTTGCTTGTTATGTTTCTTCTATAACCGCTGCGTAGCTTCCATACTCCCAGCCTGCAGCATCCTGCATATGAGTCTTGTGTGATGTCTCTTGCCTGTTCCAGGGTGCCTGCAGGATTTGACTTTGTTCTGGACTACATCCGCTGCTATATCTGGGCGCTGGTGTGTGGCTGCACTTCCCTAGATGCTCATCACCCGTGTGAGTGCAGTCGTCCCCGCAACCAGGCCCTGTTCAACTCCACTACTGCACCGTAACTCCTGCACACAATCTTTGGGCGCGCTGGGTCTTTTAGTCATCTGTACAGTAAGCAGAACGTCATCGGGGTACAACACAATTTTCGTATCAGCAGAACGACAGACAAAACCTTTGATATCTGCATTCGAGCGAATCGCTATCGCCAGGGGTTCCATCGCTAATGCGAACCGCAGCGGAGAAAGTGGACTGCCCTGCCGTGTGCCATTACGTATCCGAAAAGGCCTAGAAAGGAATCCAGCAACACGAACTTTAGCATGCGGGTGCACATAGAGGCGGGCGACCGCTCTGATGAAAGTGTCTGGAAGGTTAAATGCACGCAGAGTAGCCAATAAGAAGCCCCAGTGAAGCCGATCGAAGGCCTTCTCGGCATCCAACGAAAGGAGGAGGCAGGGCCGCCGCTGAGTGGAGGACAGATGAATGATGTTAACAATGCGCTGAGTGTTGTCTGAAGGCTGACGACCCCTGATGAAACCAACTTGATCATTCCGAAATAAGGTTGGTAAGAAACGGTTCAAGCGTTCAGTCAGAATTTTAGCATAGAGTTTCGTGTCGGTATTTAGAAGCAAAATAGGCCTATAATTAGCGCAGTCAGTCGGGGTCTTCCCAGGCTTTGGTATAGTAGTGATATGTGCCTCAGCCATCTCTGTAGGAAGAGCAGTACAGTCCATAAAGTGAGTAAAAAGGTCACAGAGGTGTGGGGCAAGGATATGCTGAAATTTCTGGTAATATGAGTTAGGAAAACCATCCGGTCCCGGAGCTTTGTGCCGCTTGAGAGCTGAAATAGTCCGAGACACTACCTCTACCGAGGGAGGTTTAATAAGGTCAGTCCAGCAATCCGGTGACAATCTGGGGATGGAAATAGAGTCGAGAAAGACTTGAAACTGTTGATCTTGCGGTTGAGGCGTCTGAGGTTGAGAGCTCAAATTGTATAAGGATTCATAATAGGCAGCAAATCGATCAGCTATATCTTTAGGGTTGTAGATTCTACCAGCATCCGGCGTCTGTAAATAGTGGATCGATGAGGAAGATGCCTGGGCACGGAGTTTCCGTGCTAATAAAGTATCCGCCTTATTGCCTTTAGAATAATAATTCTGGTGAAGCCGTCATAATGCCAGTTCAGTGTGCTGAAGATTAATGCGATGGATTTAAGCTTTTATCTCTAGCAATTCAGCGTGAGTTGCCGGGGACCAAGAGGATTTGTCCATTAACTCAAGGGTCGTAAGCTGGGCAGAGAGTGTAGAAAGGGAGTGCAGCCTCTTCCGCTTCAGCTGGGCCGCTAACTTCATCAGGTGACCCCGAATAACCGACTTATGAGCAAGCCAGAGCATGGAAGGCTGCAAATCAGGTGATGCATTCAGTAGAAAATATTGTTGAAGGGAATCCTCTATGTCAGCACAGATTTCAGGCAGTTGAAGTAAGCTTTCATTTAATTTCCATGTCGGGGGAGGAAGGTCTCGATTACCGGAGGCGAGAGAAATCCAGACTGGAGCATGGTCGGACCACGTGATAGTGCCAATAGAGGCCGAGGTAACAGACTGCAGAGTCAACTTATCCACCAGAATGAGATCAATACGGGAATAGCTGGAATGAGGATTCGAATAAAACGTAAAGTCACGTCCAAGAGGGTCCAATACTCTCCAAGAGTCATAGAAGCCACAACGATGCAAAAGGTGTTGAAATCTAGAGCCCTGCGCTGTGAGGGTCCGCAGATATTTGGAGGACATAGTCGCGGAAGAGTCCAACTTGGGAACAGGAGCAAGATTAAAGTCCCCTCTGACGATCACACATCCCACGCGGACCTTCTGGAGTTTAAGAAAAACCTTCTCAACAAAAGATAGTTGATTGGCATTAGGAACATATAGATTGAGTAATGTAGACTGTGCCCCATTGACCACTGCTGTGAGCAATAAATAGCAACCCTTAGGATCAGCCAGTTTCGTACATAGTTGGAAGTGCACATTTTTATGGATAGGCAGAGCTACCCCAGCTGTTTTACTGTCGGACATGGCATGATATTCGACGGGGTAGGGTTTAAAATTAAAGAGACGGCATGAAGATTTTAGTAAATGCGTCTCTTGTACCATCACTATGTCAGCCCTCCTAGACTTGAGTATTGAGACCCTTGGCATTAATAGTTAACAGTAAGACTCATGACAAGGAGCAGAGAGCCGCAACACAGTTACAGAAAGAAAGAAAGAAAAAAAAAGGGGGGGGGATAGGAAAGGGTAACAAAGAAGGAAGGAAGGCTCAGACAAGCCGTCAAAGAGACAGGCGTTAAAGAGCCACAAAGTAGAGGAAGCCGTCAGAGAAGAGTCTCAACAGCGTCCTCTAAGAGGAGGGGAGGAGTCAGCCTGTGCGGTGGCGAACACACAAAAGAAAACATTAGAATATTATGAAAAAATTTTAAAAAAAAACGCAGTGACTGGGACATATATATAGAAGCATACATATATAATGAATCACCAATAAGAAACCACCGAAAACCCCTTGTGCACCGGGAAAGCGGTCCCAAAGGAATATCGACAGGCATTGGTCCCATACGTATCACAAGAGGCAACTAGAAATACATGGACAACCATAAGTAAAACAACAACAACATCCATGAACAGAGGTACCGTATCTGTGCAGGACAAAGATGATGGTGTAAAATAAAATGTGCAGAGTACTAATGTGCTGAAGAGGGAATAAAAAAAAAAAATATCCCCGTAATAGACGATACAGCCCATACGTGAGGAGGAGTACGTGGGTAAGTATCCCGTAAAGCAAAAAGAAAGCATGAGCAATAATTGGCCAAGCAACGCCCCGACGAACACCATGTGTGTGCAAATATATAGTGGTTGTACATGCCGTAAAAAAAAAATAAAAAAAAATGGGTGGATAAGATGTATGGATTACAGAAAACATAAAATAAATGAAGCAAGGGTACCAACCCTTGTATACAGGGGACATGGTCCAAACGAAGTCGGACCAGCCCAATATGTGTCTCGTGAGGTAATTGGCAAGTAGCCGTATAGATCAGAGTCAAGAAGCGATAAGTGTAATGTGCTAAATGAGGACATGAGGGTCAGTGTATGAAATGTGTATACATAAAAAAAAATAAAAAATCCCTTGAACAAAAACATCAACATGATAAGCGCATAACACATATAGGTATATACAGAATGGTTAGGTGAAGTCAACACCAAAACAAAAACAATAAGCAGCACGAGAGCTGCACTCACGAAATCCGCGAAGGAGTCCAGCTAAACCTCTGGAGCCACCTGAGACCGGGAAGGAGTCCACATGAAAGTGAGAGAATAAGGCATGGACAGTGAGCCTTCATGTCAACGCAGATGGACCAGGTTTCTGACGCTTAGCATGAACCATCTCCCATTCTTGAGAAAGGTGGCGCGGTGAAGATGCAGAGGAAGCCGCCGGAGGAAGATCATCCACGTCAGTCAGAAGTTGCCAGGCTCGAAGAAGTCGGAAACCGTCGTCCGTAGACAGCACCACCGCTTGTTTACCGTTCCTCCAGATGAGAAGCCTCGTAGGGTAGCCCCAACGATATGGAATAGAGTGCTTGCGTAGGAGTAAGGTGGGTGGTGTAAACTGCCGCCGTGCCGAGAGGGTCGCCGCCGATAAATCCGAAAAGAGTTGCAGATTTTCGTAAGGAGCCAGGAATTTCGGATGGGTGTTAGCAAAGGACATTATAGCCGCCTTAGCTTTAAAATAATGTAGTCGGAGAAGCACATCCCGCGAAACAGAGGCAGGGAGCGATTTCAGTTTAGGAATTCTGTGGATACAATCCATCAGCAGGTCCGCCTCAGGCAAGTCCGGCAGCAAAGATGAAAAAAAAGCTTTGACATAGTCCTCCAGGGAACCAGGTAAGATGTCTTCGGGGATGCCACGAACTCTCACATTATTGCGACGTGAGCGATCTTCAAGACCCGTCACTTTAAGTTGTAGACGTTGAAGGGAGTCCTCCATAGCATTGTGGCGGTCCACCAGATCATTATAGGCCCCCGTGTATTCCTCAAATTTATTTTCCAGATGATCCGTGCGCGTTCCAAGTTGTAGCAAGTCCTGCTTAAAATCGGCAAACATGTCCTTAATGGAGTCCGTCATGGAAGTTTTTTAATCTTCTAACATGCGCTGCAGGAGAGTCGGAGTGATATGTTCCTCTGTCTCTAGGTGCAGATCCTCAACTTCCAAGTCAGGCTGGGAAGACACGAGGGAGGCCGCATCGCCATCTTGGCTGGTAGGACCCGCGCGTGTTTTCTTTCTATTGCGGCAACCTGTGGGAACCGCGTTTGGAGTGTTTAGAAGTCATCTCGGGTGTTTTCAGAGAACAAGGCAGTCACACTATAGCTGAGTGAGCAGAATTTAAGAGCTGGAAAAGCCGCTTAATCGCCAGTACACAGGCAGAGCTCCAGACCTAAGCCTCCATCTTGCTCCGCGGTCAGGCCACGCCCCCGCAGGTGCAATTTTAAATTAGTTTCTCATATCAAACATATAAAACCATTGATGACTAAGCTAATAAAACAACTGTTTGTTGGATGGAACAGATATGCGAGATATTATTACAGGGTGTATTGTTTAAAAAAAAAAAAAATAAGCATCATGGTTAGACAAACTATAATTTAATTGTCAATAACCTTTTATTGAATAAACATAATATCTAAAACAGGGGGATATTTTACCCCTTAATGACCAATGATATGCAAGGCATGCCGTGGCAATAAGCAAGCTTAGAAAGCGAACTGAGATTGCTTTCTTCACTTAAACTCGAGACATTCAGCAACACCGAGATCAGCATCAGGGTCCCGTGTGGCCCCTCCCCGGCCGTCAACGTCCGCCATACACTGTATGGCTTCAGTGGTGTTGCTGAAATGTCTCGATATTGAGGCATTCAGCGACACCAAAAACCCACTCCAGGGTGCCTGTAGCAAAATGGTGGCCCTTAAAAAAAATAAACAGGATTCCAAAACGGTCACTCCATACCCTCCTGAGAACTCTGGGCTTCCCCTGCGTGTGGAATACAGGCACTGCATTCAACAGGGCAGGATCGGATACCGGGAAATTTCCCGGTGGGCCAGTCACTCCGTGGGCCGGTCGCGGGAGACAAACCTTCAAAACAGCCGCTGAGCGGCTGCAAGCGGTATTGAAAGTTAATCCTAATGAAGTTAAGAGGGCCGGTGCACACACCGCGCCGCCCAATAGCAGTGCCTGAGCACTTCGTCCCACGTCTTAAAAGGGGTGGGACGAAGAGCTGAGACACGGCCATTGGGCGGCGCAGTGCGTGAACACCGGCCCCTTTAACTTCATGAATGCCGGCCTCCACCGGCTGCCGTCACCTCCGAGTGGCATATAGGGGGTCAAAAGGCATTTCTGGAGACAGAGTGGCATATAGGGGGTCAAAAGGCATTTCTGGAGGCAGAGTGGCATATAGGGGGTCAAAAGGCATTTCTGGAGGCAGAGTGGCATAAAGGGGGTTAAAAAGCATATCATGGGGCAGAGTGGCATATAGGGGGTTAAAAGGCATATCACGGGGCAGAGTGGCATATAGGAGGGTATAAGGCATTTCTGGGGGCAGAGTGGCAAGCCTGAGGGCAGATGTGCATAACTTGGGGACGGGGCAGGTTGGCAAATAAAAGGAAATAAAAACAAAAAAATATTTTTCTCAATCATAGTTTTTTTTAAATATGAAAAATAGTTTACATCAATTAATAAAGGAATAAAAGTTTCTTACAAGAATATCGTGAAGAATAAAGTGATCACTGTTTTGTTTTGTTTTGCTTTCTGGCATTTTAATACAAAAAATGTGATAAAAGAATGTTTTATAGTTATTTGTATGGCAAATAGTGTGACTCGGGTATGTATAAGGGGTGCGTGTGGGTACAAGAGCTCGACCGCGACATAAACTATATGGGGCTGGTCTCCAAATGTTTCCAGCAGGCCCGGACTGGGACAAAAAATAGGCCCGGGCATTTAAGCCTGAGCAGCCCATTTTTATTTATTTATTTATTTATTGTTAAAGCCCACCCTTCATGTACCATCTTTGCATTTACTCACTCATTCACACAAATCATTAACACATTCATTAATGCAGTCTCACAAATCATTCAAGCAATTCATCCACACATGAATTTATTAATTGTCATACGCATTCACACAATTCATCCACACATTTATTCATTCATTCTCATACACATTCACTATCCCCTCTCCCCATTTCTCACTATCTAAGCCCCCTCTGCCCATTCTCACTGCACCCCCCTCCCTCACCCTACTTACCTTGTTGCCGGAGCAAGCAGCAACTGCGACCGGGCCCACGGCAGGACCGGATTGACTTAGGGGCTGATGGAGCTGCAGCTCCAGGCCCCTACCTTAAAATAGGCCCAGTCAGGCCGCATTAACGCAGGGCCCCTTAAGCCCGCCGCAACTGCGACCGGGTCTGCCACTCTAAGGGGCTGGGAAGCCCCCACCAGGGCCGGCCTTAGGGGTCTACGGCTGCACAGGGCTTAAATTAAAACATCAGGTTTTTTTTTTTTACTTTATTTAACATCCTCCATGTTAAATAAAGTTAACAAAAACTTTATTTAACATGGAGGCCCTGCGTTAATGCGGACGTGGAGGCCGCATAGGCCCAGTCAGTCCGGTGCTGACTGGGCCTATTTTAAGGTAGGGGCCTGGAGCTGCAGCTCCATCAGCCCCTAAGTCAATCCGGCCCTGCCGCGGCCCGGAAAATGCCCAGTGTGCCCGATGGCCAGTCCGGGCCAGGTTTCCAGGGCTGCTTTTCATTCCCAGTCCCTGGCATTCAACCATGCAAGTTATAGTAATTGTAGCAATGTTATACAAGCAACCTGCAGAGGGTGTTGGAGAGTTCAGTGTGAATTGTAGCAACTGTAGTTTGGAGCTAACCAGCTCAACATGGCAGTTGTATGTTATGAAGCTATGGATAATAAAGAAGCCTGTTTTACCCTTAACCCCTTCAATCCCCTATGGACGTACCGGGATGTCCAAAAAAGCCTCTTAAGAAACCCCTATGGACGTACTGGTACGTCCAGCCCTTCTTGCAGCGTCAGGGACACATCCGGGCATCGCCGGCTTTCTGTTGTCTGATCCGATGTAACAGCTTCCGGCATGAAAGCCAGAAAGCTGTTACATTTCAAACTGCCCGATCGCGCAATATGGCATTCCCTTCAGGGTTGCTTCACTGCTGACATAACCTGGATGTTCATCTGAGGACAGGAGATCCCCTGCAGGGAAGATTAGTTCTGAGAAAAGTTAGTTTAGTTGGCTGCTCTCATTGTATGCACATAAATTAGGTTTCTAATACATATATTAAAAGCTTTTTTTAATTTAATGTATGGAACTGCACAATATATGTGGATAAAACCTTACATGTTTACATCTTTTGTGCTTAGAAATCTGTTTCATTTACACCATCTCCCATTATACCAGATGTTATCTAAATAAAGTGGTACTGGTATATAAGTTATTAAAAAAAAGGTAAATTGTCAAATCAAGGTTTATAGTTAAACTAAATAAAATAATGCTCTCATTATATCACGTTATCTGTGGCTGCTGTCTTTCAATTTGAGGACTAAACCTTCAGATACCATTTAAGACTTAGCGATGGTAAACTGACAACACAAATGTAAATCATCCATGTGGTTTTGTACTTGTATATATGATTACATAGTCAGAGGAAGATAAGGATCTTTTGGTCCAGGGGGGCAAGAAGCCCACCAACCCACCCGCTAAAACCCCACAAACTATATGTAACCAACCGTAATGTTACAGGTCTAAAAAACCACAGAACATATTCACAGGTGCATGCTGCTGCTGTGCAACTACTATGGGGCCATGTTACATGTTACTGTCTGCAGCAAAACTGAGTCTAAAGGATAGTAGGTGGTTACAGTACTTACAGTTTAACAACATAAATAGCTATGTTTAGATAATCCCTATGCTCTTTGTTGCTTAGCAAATAGCCACTCAGAGTATGTGTTTAATTAACTGATTACGTAAACTGTGCTCTAAGTATTACTGATGCAGTAATGTCTATGAGTGCAACCATTAACGTAAACAAATACATTTTCAAAAGGAACTGGTGACTATATAAAGCTAGCTATTTAATATAATCACCATTAAAGTAAGTACTTGGGTACGTACTTAACATTTAACTGGCGAATACTAGCTAGCTTGGAAACTCAATACTTAAAATGTGGTATAGTGTTAGTATTGTCTCTGGTTTACTTTCAGCTGAACCTAAAAAAGTGTTACAGATTTGGGGGCGTATAATAGGACAGGTTTTTTGACTAGAATTTCATAACATCTGGTCAGTGTACTGACGTCTTGGATCAGTACACAACCTGTTTAATCAAGCCTACTGCTTTGGCCCAAAAAGATAAATATATTCCACTTATGCTCCACCCCTTAGAAATGTTCCCTCCTTCAAAAACTCCTATGTGGACACCCATGGTCACAGTTTAATACAGTATTAATATAGAAAGATACAAAGTCAAATCCAAAGTGACACACTTAAATCTCAACAGTGATCCCAAGGACTACAGGAATCTCTAAGAATTGCTAAGCATTAGGAGGATGTGTCAGATGCGTTTCCATTCATAAAAATTAAAACTAGAAAAGTGGAATATACATGGATTAAGGATTAGACTCATGAATTACTGTAAAGCAAGATATACACTCACTGGCCACTTTATTAGGTACTCAGACCAGCCCGTCTGGCACCAACAACCATGCCACATTCAAAGTCACTTAAATCCCCTTTCTTCCCATTCTGATGCTCGGTTTGAACTTCAGCAAGCTGTCTTGACCATGTCTACATGCCTAAATGCATTGAGTTGCTGCCATGTGATTGGCTGATTAGCTATTTGGGTTTACAAGCAATTGAACAGGTATACCTAATAAAGTGGCCAGTGAGTGTATATCTTCACTATGAAATATTGTTATACTTTTATTACAATATTTGCTCTTTATCTCTTTTTTACATTACAAAGAGCAACTTATGGTTAAACAACCACAGAATAAATGAAAAAGGCTCTAGTTTTTGGAGTGCAAAATAGCTCACGTTTAGATGAGCAAAGACTGAGAAACAGAGACTGACCACTTGAGAGCAGCAAAGAGCATTGTTACGTATGAAAATGCCATACTGAAGCAGTCACACACTAACAATAAAGCTCAGGGCCGGACCGGGAATGAAAAGCACTCCTGGAAACATTTGGACACCAGCCCCATATATTTTATCTTGTGGTTGAGCTCTTTGTACCCGCACGCAGCCCTCATACATACCTGAGTCACACTATTTGCCATCCAAATAACTATGAATCATTTATTTTTATCCCATTATTTATATTAAAATCCCAGAAACCAAAAATGTTAAAAGGCCCAAATTAGTTACAGAGATTAGACATAATGGTATCAATGCTACTGCAAAAACTTTTTGATAAAAAAGTTCCAGTTCTGCCAGTGCATATGTAAAAAGTTCTCCCTTAAGGGGAAGGACAATGAATTACTCCCTGTAGAGCAGAATTAAATCATGCCTTACAATTAAATTGGTTTTCACAGACTCTGAAAATGCCAACCACCATCCCAGTTCCTGCAACTATATCTTTGTGATAAGATCTGCTTGTTGAAATAGAGTAAATAACACAATACCTTTTACGTTTCCTCTCACTGATTTCTGGGCCTAGAATGTTTTCTCCTCTGAAGAGACTACAAATTCAAGCACCCTATCAGCCTGGATCCTGACAGATATTTATTTGCTGTCATGTGTTTCTGCAACCACTAGTGGCCACTCTTCCCTTTCTGAGCCTTGGAGGAGGCCTGCCTTTATATACCTGCTCAGCCCCTCAGACAGAGCCTTTGGATTACAGTGTCAGCAACCTATTTGCTTTGTCTCTGTACCTGGTCCTGGTTTATTCCTGGTATCCCGTTATCCTGTTTCTGATCTTCGGTTACTGACCCGGACTGCCCTTTTGACTCTGCTTAGACGACCGCTGCCTGTCTACCGAGTCAAATTCCCTTTTGACCTTGCCTTTCTTCCTGCCGTCTGCCCTGCCAGTGGGCTTCCTGCCGTCTGCCCTGCCATTGGGCTTCCTGCCGTCACATCTGCCTGAGGACTTCCAAGCCGCTACAGCGCCCTTATATTCTGTTTCCAGTCTTGCTATTCCATCTGTTGTGTGCCTGTCTGTACCTACCTACCCATCAGGATGCATAAAGGGGTACAGACAGAACCCCTAGTATCCCCTGCACCTGGGCTCCTACCCGACCTGCTTGCCCAGGTCCTTACAGAATGCAAAGGCCATTACAAGGAGTCCACGGGGATATCCACTGTCCTAGAAAACCCGGCTGCGTGTGTTCTGGAGTTGTGTAAAACAGTGAGGAGTCTGCCAAAGACCAAAGCCCAGGATAAGCCAAAGACATGGACACCCATTAAGCACACACCAAAAAAAACATCCAGGTCCATCTCCAAACAAGCCCCTCTTTCTAAGGAGGAGAAGCAGAAGAGGCATGAGGCCGACCTATGTTTCTATTGTGGAGAGGAAGGACACAGAATAACTTTCTGTCCGTTTAGACCCGCTAAACCCACGTTACCTGACGGTCAACCCCAGGCCCAGGAACCTGCATACGTCAACCGCACAGTCTTGGAACAGGAGCAAACCCTGCCTCTTCTTCCACCTGGTGATCCTGGCTGTACCCAGCCCACAGCATCTGGGAACCCTACACCATCTGTAGACATGTCAGATGACCTCCAGACCATGTGTGATGAACCTGACTGGTCTGATATGGACAGCGTGTCTTCTGATGTTGATAAGACGGACACACCCATGAATGTTAACCCCACGGCTGTTTGTGCGGTTAGGACCACCACTCCTATCGCACACAGGAGTGAGAACAGTAGACCCCAAACCTTAAAACACTCCCTAGGGGCTCCTGGTAACATCCTAGCATCTGATGGCACAATCGTGCACAGAAAAGAGCTTAAAAGGTATGAGCAACATCTACATGATCAGAGGTCTGTTAAGCCTGCCACTTCAGGCTCGAACCGGTCCAGTCCTGGCAACACCCAACCCCGCTCAATGGAACTCCACGTACTTGGCACCTTCGTAACCACCTGGTGCAGGTGCTGTCAGGACAGAGAGAACACTGTCACCAGACTGTGTGGTGGCTTCCAACAGGACTGTTGTACGGCAAGGAGACCTGCACATGTTTGAAGAAGCTCTACGTGCCAGGGCTAGGAGCACTTACCATAATGTTGGATGCTGTCTCCCAACAGTCCTAGGAGCACACGGAGGTCGCTCCTTGAGGAGAGGGTACCGTCAGGCTCTACCCTACCAGCCTGGATCCTGACAGGTGTGTTTGGGTGTCGGCGTGGCAGAGCCTGTCCTGCTGTGTGTGTTAGGGTATCGGCGTGGCAGATCCTTTTCTGGTGTGTATGTTTGGTGTGGCAGTGTGGCAGAGCCTGTCCTGGTGTATGGGTGTCGGCGTCGCAGAGTCTGTTCTGGTGTGTGGGTGTCAGTGTGGCATTACTTGTCCTGGTGTGTGTGTGTGTGTGTGGTGTTCTTCCGTAGGCAGGCTCTAGTGTTAGGACCCACCGTAATTGGAGTACTTTGGCGTAGTGGTGGGCTAAGCATACTATGGCCATAAGATGTGACAGAATCTCCAATAGTTATCATATAGTCTTAGGCTAGTCCTGTTTGGTCCTGTGGTTTCTTTGTATTTATGTGTTGCCTGGTCAGTCTTGTCAGCTCTGTGCCTTGTTGTCCTGTCCTGTCCTGTCTTGTAACCCCGGTAGAGGGATGTCCTGTCTTGTTCATGTTGGATCCTGAGTATTCCTTGTCTTGTTCCCTGTTGTGCCTTGTATCATGTATATTTTGTCTGGTTATGCTCCTTGCTCTGTCACCCTTGCTTGCTTATGTTTCTGCTATATACTCTGCTTAGCTTCCCTACTCCCAGCCTGCAGCAACCTGCACATGATGCTATGTCTCATGCCTGCTCCAGGGTGCCTGCAGGATATATCTCCGAGTTCTGCTCTGTCATCATCCGCTGGTAGGGCGCCGGTATGTGACTGCACAACCCTAGATGCCCACCGGGAGAGTGCTGTCGCCCTGCACCAGGCCCTCTCCAACTCCGCTACTGCACCGTAACTCCTGCACACAATCTTTGGGCGCGCTGGGTCTTTACAGTCATCTGTATGGACCCGGTTCCTGACAACACACCAGGACGGGCTCTACCACACTGCCACACCAAAAATACACACCAGGACAGGCTCTGCCACACCGATACCCTAACACATACACCAGGACAGGCTCTGCCACACCGGCAGCCAAACACACACACACACCAGGACGGGGTCTGCCACACCGACACCCAAACAAACATGCCACAATCCACAATTAAGAATAAAAAAATATTTTCTACACTGCTTTGTCATTAACCCTTTTATATCTTTGCCCCTTGTGTATTAATGCCCCAGCCAGCCCCCCTTTTGTATTGATTCATGTCTTCCCCCACAACCTTGTGTATCGCTCACACCCTTGTGTATTGATTTATGTGATGCCCCCATCTAGACCTCTCTTTGTATTGATTTATGTGATGCCTACCAGCCAACCCCATCCCTTGTATATTGATGCCCCACCCCTTTAGTATTGGTTAATGTGATGCTCCCCATATACTTGTGTATTGCCCCCAGCCAGCTTCCCCTTTAGTACTGATGTAGTGATGTCCAGGCATCCTCTTGTCTATTGATGCCACCCCCCCCTGTTTATATTGATGTTGTAATGCCAAAACCCAGCTACCCCCCTCTTTAGTATTTAATTTTTAATGATGTCCCAAGGCAATCCCCCTACCTTGAATATGGGTCCCCTTTACTCTAACCCCTAACTATTTTTTTGGGAAATACT
This sequence comes from Spea hammondii, assembly GCA_029215755.1. NCBI lineage: Eukaryota > Metazoa > Chordata > Amphibia > Anura > Pelobatidae > Spea > Spea hammondii. The sequence goes on from JARDYJ010000005.1 coordinate 66,628,165, forward strand.
TACTTTTTCCTTTTCTTTTTTTCCCGCTTGTAGCGATCCTCTCCTTGACACGAGGAACTCTTCTGTGAGCCCGCCCCCTTCATTGTCACGTCTTTAAAGGGGCAGGATGAAGAGCCTCACTGCGGCACTGCCGCTGGGCGGCACAGTGCGTGACGGCCACTCTGAACCTCGCGGCCATGCAATGGCCTCTCCAATTGTTGGTCTGCCGGCCCACGGACCAGCTGGCCCACCAGGAAATTTCCCGATTTACTGGTGGGCCAGTCCGGCCCTGATAAAGCTGTAGAGGTATGTAGTCTTTGTCATTAAACTGTGAGTTTTGAGAAAAATAAGTAATTACAACAGCATAACAAAAATCAGTGTGGGTTGGACACAAATCTAACCTTACAGTGACTCTGTACATACTGTAACAAGGTGTGGGGTGTTGTTGTGGAAGGGGTATACATTCCCCCTCGATTTTGCAGGGTTTTGTATGACATATAGGGCAGGCTGGTGCTCCACCCCGCAGTTTACATGCACCTGGACTGACACAGGATCCAGGCCAGGAGTTTAAGCTAACTCCAATGCACTGGTCAGCTTCATGTACCTATATTCTGGCGTATAAGACGACTGGGCGTATAAGACGACCCCCAACTTTTCCAGTACAAATATAGAGCAGGGGCGTCCAACACGCATGCGGCCCGCGTAAGATCGGCAACCAGGGCAACCGATCTTACGCGGGCCGTACCTCGACCCCTGTTACAACAAAAGCCCTGCTGCTTACCAGTGGGAGGGTCTTTTGTACTGCAAAGAGGAAGCGGAACCCAGTAGAGTTCACGCGACATCACATGACTCTGCTCCAGTCCTGCCTCCTCTGTGCAGTACCAGAGAACGCAGAGGGAGGCCGCGCCCCCTGCCGAAGTTTGTGAGCAGCATCGAGGAGCTGCAGTGCAGGTAAGGGGGTGGGGAGGGTGTTTGAATGAGTATGCGTGATTGAGGGAATGCATCCTTGAATGAATGAGTATATGAATGAATGAGTGTGTGTGTGATATCATGGATGTGTAAGTGCTGGCACCTAGGCATGATGGGACTGTAATTGCTGTTAGCAATCACACTCCTATCATGCCAAGTCAGCCAGTACATGCTGAAACCTAGCTAGCTGCCCCCTTGTGTATTGATGCTCCCAGCAGTATGGAGTCTGCACATCACTTACAGCCACCCTGTACCCATGTACTGGCTGACTTGGCATGAGAGGAGTGTGATTGCTAACAGCAAGCACAGTCCCATCATGCCTAGGTACCAGCATTTACTCGTTGCCTGTGTATGATAGGAGTGTGATTGCTGTTAACAATCACACTCCTATCATGCCAAGTCATTTGCTAATTTTTTTGGTCCAATTGTGGTGTGTTACCTACTTTTATTAAAAATGTGAGTTTTTATTATTATTTTTAAAGGTGGGGGGTCATTTTCGGTTTTGGCTAAGTGAATGTTTTGGTCCAGAAGTTTCATTTTGGTGCATCCCTAGAATAAATAGAACTATTTCATTTTTAATTATCCTGAATTTGTAGTCAGAAAACTTTCTAGGCCCAGAAATCAGTGAAAGGAAAAGTAAAGGTTTTGTGTCATTTACTTTATTTTAATCTGCATATTTTATTAAGGGCCATATTTTCTCACAATGTGAAAAATTAGTGCGACCCACGCACGTATACAATTCAGATGAAGTGGCCCACTGCAGAAAAAACTTGGACACCCCTGATATAGAGTTTGGGCTATACTCACCATATAAGACTACCCCTATACCCAGTATACAACAACCAGCCAATCACGGCAAGCGATGTACCTTACCAGTGATTGGCTGGTTGTTATACAGACATATACATACATACACTGCCCTTACACACACACACATATATATATATATTTACACATACTAACATACGCCTGTCCGTACATACACATTTATACACTGCCCTCACCACACACCCCTGCCTTTACACACACACACACATATATATATATATATATATATATACACACACCAGCTTACAAACACACAAATACCTACACTGCTCTTAAACACACCTGACCATACACATACACTGACCATCTCACACCAACATATATACACATACACTGCACTCACACCCCTTTCTCCCCATCTCTTACCTTTCTCATCTTCTTTCTTCCATCCAGTTGTGGGAGCGTTAGGTCTGTCATTTCAGACCTCTGCTTTACTGCTCCCTCATCACTACGCGCCGGAAATTGATGCCGAGCGCCGGGACATGACGTCATCCCCTCGCTCGGCATCAATAGCCGGTGCGTAGTGATTAGGGAGCACGGAAGCCGAGGTCTGAAGTGCCAGACCTCAAGCTCCCTAATGTTGGGCTAGTTAGAGGGAGATCATGATCTTGCACCTACCTTGGCGCAGCCCTGAAGACCGGCCCAGGGGAGGCGGCTTCTCCACTCGCCCCTCCCGAGAGATTCGTGGCTTCGTGGGGAATCTCCGGCTCGGTAAGTAAGTATACCCGGGGTATAAGACGACCCCCGACTTTTGAGAAGATTTTCTCGGGTTAAAAAGTCGTCTTATACGCCGGAATATACGGTAATTAGCTGCACTGACTGCAATAAAGCTTTACCTGTAGGACAGAGGGAAAGAAAGAGAGAGTTTTGTTTGGAAGCAGCAGGGCTTGCTATGCACAAGAGACTTGGTGAGATTATGTTTTGTTTAGTTTAGACCCTGAGTAGTGAGGGACTTCTATGTTAGTAAATGCTCAGACAAGCTAGGCTTTGGTTTATAGGGATATTGTGTTCTGTATAATCCTGTTAAAATCTGAATACGTGGATTACAGATAAATGATGGTTGATTACCTCACTGAGACTGTGGCTTTAATATTGTGAAGGATCACAATACATATGTATATAGCAAATCAGGAGTGGGAGAGGTAATGAGAAAAGGGGGAGATAATGAGAAATGGAAGAGATGAGATGGTGGAAAAAGTGGAGGGATAATGAGAAATAAGGTATCAAAGAAAAGAGCGAGAGATATAAGACAAAGAGGAGGAGAGATATACAGAAGGGGAGATTTATGGGGAAAAAAGGGTATAGTTGTGTGAAAAACAAAGTACACCTTTTTTTATTATATGGTTTTACATATCAGGACATAATAACAATCATATGTTCCTTAGAAGGTATAAAAATAGGTAAATATAACCAGATGAACAACATTAAAATATATTACATGTCATGATTTATTCAACCAAAGTAAAGCCAAAATGAACAACATGATATACACTCACTGGCCACTTTATTAGGTGCACCTTGCTAGTCCCCGGTTTTGCCTTCAGAACTGCCTTCATTCTTTGTGACATACTTTCTACAAGGGGCTGGAAACATTCCTCAGAGATTTTGGTCCATATGGACATGATAGCATCATGGTTGCTGCAGATTTGTTGGCGGCACATCCATGATGCAAAATCTCCCGTACCACCACATCCCAAAGGTGCTCTATTGGATTGAGATCTGGTGACAGTGGAGGCCATTGGAGTACAGTGAACTCATTGTCATGTTCAAGAAACCAGTTTTAGATGATGTGAGCTTTGTGACATGGTTCATTATCCTGCTGGAAGTAGCCATCAGATGGGTACACTGTGGCCATAAAGGGATGGACATGGTCAGCAACAATACTCAGGCTGTCACATTTAAACAATGCTCAATTGGTACTAAGGGGCCCAAAGTATGCCAAGAAAATGTCCCCCATACCATTACACCAGCAGCAGCCTGAACCGTTGATACGAGGCAGGATGGATCCATGCTTTCATGTTGTTTACGCTTAAGTCTGACCCTGCCATCTGAATGTCGCAGCTGGAATCGAGACTCATCAGACCAGGCAACGTTCTTCCAGTCTTCCATTGTCCAATTTTGGTGAGCTTGTGCAAATTGTAGCCTGTTTCCTGCTCCTGTGTCCATCTGCTTCAAGGTTCGACGTGTTGTGTCTTCAGAGATGGTATTCTGTATAGCATGGTTGTGAAGAGTGGTTATTTGAGTTAATGTTGCTTTTCTCTCACCTCGAACCAGTCTGCCCATTCTCCTCTGATATCAACAAGGCATTTTCATCCACACAACTGCTGCTCACTGGATATTTTCTTTTTTTCAGATCATTCTCTATAAACCCTAGAGATGGTTGTGCGTGAAAATCCCAGTAGATCAGCACCATCCGGCACCAACCGGCACCAACAACCATGCCATATCCAAAGTCACTTAAATCCCATTCTGATGTTCAGTTTGAACTTCAGCAAGCTGTCTTGACCAAGTCTGCCTAAATGCATTGAGTTGCTGCCATGTGATTGACTGATTAGCTATTTGTGTTAACAAGCAATTGAACAGGTGTACCTAATAAAGTGATCAGTGAGTATCGTATTTGCTCAATTATAAGACAATCCCCCAAAATCTGAATATTAATTTAGGAAAAAAAGAGAGCCTGAATATAAGACAACCCTATAGGAAAAAAGTTTTACCAGTAAATGTTAATTCATGTAAACTATTTTTTTTTTTAAATAAAAGCTATGATTGAGAAAAATATTTTGGTTTTTATTTCCTTTTATTTTACAACCTGCCCCACCGTTATGCACATCTGCCCCCAGGCTTGCCGCTCTGCCCCAGAAATGCCTTATACTCCCTGTATGCCACTGTGCCCCATGATATGCCTTTTAACCCTCTATATGCCACTGTACCCCATGATATGCCTTTTGACCCCCTATGTGCCACTCTGCCTCCAGAAATGCCTTATACCCCAATATGCCACTCTGGTATTTAGGGGGTTAAAAGGCATATTATGGGGCAGAGTGGCATATAGGGAAGTATAGGGCATTTCAGGAGGCAGTGTGGCGTATAGAGGGTTAAAAGGCATTTCTGTAGGTGGCCTACAGAAATGCCTTATGCCCCCATTTAACACTCCCCCGCCCCAAACTTACTGGTGCTTCTGATTCCCCGGTGTGTAGTCGGGGCAGCGGGTAGACGTCGCGTAGACAACTTCCACTTCAGCCGGAAGGAGGTGCGGTTAGCAGCGGGGGTTGTCTGCGTCCATCTCGCAGACCTTCCCCGACTGTCAGAGAGAAATCTCCTCACTGGCAGCCGGTGCGGGGAACTCTCCCCCTACTTTTGCCCCCCCTTAAATATGATTGCTGGAGATGCCACTGTGCGTGCTACTTTATTTTCTCGTTACTACACCTCTCTCAAATCTTCTTTTCCCCCATTTCTTGTTTCTCGTTCTTTTAATCTTCACTATTTTTTTTTCTCAGCCCCTACTCTGTATTCCATTTCTCTTTCCTCTGGCTCCTTCTCTGCCCCAATTGTTATTATTTATATTCTGCTTTATTTATTTATTTTTATATTTTTTTACTTTGAAGAGGCCAGTGCCATGTGGAATTCACATTACAGTCATAATCCAAAACTGTTGTTGCAGGCACCTGTTGCCACAAAAAAGTTAGATAGAATGATCACAACATAAGTTTGTGCTTCAGGCAACCTTAAAGGAACAGTCTAGTTTCCCAGGCAGCCTCCTCAACGATGGATATGCATGAATATTTAATATTTAATTTTAAATTTAATTCAATCATAACTTCCCTTTAAGAGAAGCTGCAGTGCAACGTCCTGTGTGTCTTCCTTTTTTTGCGCCAGATCAATGTAACCCTTACTGAGCCAGTGCGGGAGCTGGAAGCAGGTGATGTTTCCGCACAAAAGCACATATTCCCGAAAAGCAGACAATCTAGGCTATTTTACAAAGGTTACTGTAACGCTATTCTTTGAAGCATTTCCCTTCAACCTGTTATGTGGCAATAAATAAAATGCATTGTTGCATGCTCTATTTCTTTGAAAGAACAGGTGTCATTTTTTTACTATAATCTCACAATGTGCTGATTATACCAGGGGCATTATATTAGGGTTAGTGGCTCTTGGGTGCAGCATTTTGTCGGCACCCCCCCAACATACACATACTAACATGCAAACTCACTCCCACCCACCCCCACACACATGCTAACAACAAATAATAACAAACACACACTCATGCTAACACATACACTAACATACTCTAAACACATTATAACACTATACAGTGCTGTGAAAAAGTATTTGCCCCCTTTCTGATTTCTTCTGTTTTTGCAGGAGAATGTCTGGCCATTTGTTTGTCACCCAAAGTTCAAGTGCAGTTGTGTTATGAAGCAGGACAATGGTTCAAAGCACCGGAAGCAAGTCCACCTTTGAATGGCTCAAAAGACTGATCTAGTCAAAGTCCTAATTTGAATCTGATTGAGATGCTGTGGTGTGTATGTAAGAAGGCATTTCATGCACGAAAACCCTCCAATGTGGCTGAATTAAAACAACTGTGCCAAGAGTCAGCCAGAATACCAGTGACATAAAGGACTCATTACCAGTTATTACAAACATTTGCTTGTAGTTGTTCCCCCCAAGGGCAGCACAACCAGTTATTAGGTTTAGGGTGGCAATTACTTTTTCACATGGTTGATATAAGTTGTCATGAACGCTTCACCTTTATTAAATGAAATGATCATTTAAAAGCTGCATTTTGTGTTTACTCACTTTTATACACTTAACTGCTACCCGTTCACATGCAGCACGTCCTCCTAATGTCTGGCCGGCTGTGAGGTGCCGCGGTCTGAAGGTCCTCAGCCAGATACCTAATCGTAGAGCTTTTAGTGTACGTTTTTTGTGATTTCTCTGTAATTTTGACCTTGGCTAGTATTTGACCTCACATGACTTCTGCCCGCCCCAACCAAGCTTCGTTTTGGACTTTGTTGCTGCTTGTGCCCCTTTGTACCTTGCTACTGATCTGGTTTGACATTGGCTCATGATTTAATCCTGCATCGGAGTTTTGCCCTAACGTCTGCTTAGGCGTACCCTGGTTGAATCCTTGTTTACATCCCGTAATGTCAGTCATTTACATTCTATGACACTAGTGGTTTTGGTGAAGTATTCCAGGTGGAGTAACATACATAGTAACATAGTAACATAGTTCATAAGGTTGAAAAAAGACCAAAGTCCATCAAGTTCAACCTATATACATATTGTGTCCCTACTGTGTTGATCCAGAGGAAGGCAAAAAACCCTTATGAAGCAGATGCCAATTGCCCCATACCAGGGGGAAAATTCCTTCCCGACTCCAAATATGGCAATCAGAATAAATCCCTGGATCAACGTTCTGTCCCTATTAATCTAATATCCATAACTTGTAATATTATTGCTTTCAAGAAACACGTCCAGGCTCCTTTTGAACTCTTTTATTGAGTTTACCATCACCACTTCCTCTGGCAGAGAGTTCCATAATCTCACCGCTCTTACTGTAAAGAACCCCCGTCTGTGCTGGTGTAGAAACCTTCTTTCCTCCAGCCGTAGAGGATGTCCCCTTGTTATAGATACAGTCCTGGGTATAAATAGGTCCTGGGAGTGATCTCTGTACTGTCCCCTTATATATTTATACATAGTTATTAAGTCCCCCCTAAACCGTCTTTTTTCCAAACTAAATAACCCCAATTCTGATAATCTTTCTGGGTACTGTAGTCCTCCCATTCCCCTTATTACTCTGGTTGCCCGTCTTTGAACCCTCTCCAGCTCCACTATATCTTTCTTGTACACTGGTGCCCAGTACTGTACACAGTATTCCATGTGTGGTCTGACTAGTGACTTGTACAGGGGTAGAATTATTTCCTTGTCGTGGGCATCTATGCCCCTTTTGATGCACCCCATGATTTTATTTGCCTTAGCAGCAGCTGCCTGACACTGGTCGCTACAGGTAAATTTACTGTTAACTAAAACTCCTAAGTCCTTTTCCATGTCAGTCGTCCCCAGTGTTTTCCCATTTAATACATATTCCCAGCCTGGATTTTTCTTCCCCATGTGCATAACCTTACATTTATCTGTGTTGAACCTCATCTGCCACATCCCAGCCCAAGCCTCCAACCTATGCAGATCCATTTGTAATCGTGCGCTGTCCTCTATTGTGTTAACCACGTTACAGAGCTTAGTATCGTCTGCAAAGATTGATACTTTACTATGCAATCCCTCTACAAGGTCATTAATAAATATATTAAAAAGAATAGGACCCAAAACTGACCCCTGTGGTACCCCACTAGCAACAGTAACCCACTCAGAGTATGTACCATTAATAACCACCCTCTGTTTCCTATCACTGAGCCAGTTACTTACCCACATACACACATTCTCCCCCAGCCCAAGCATTCTCATTTTATGTACCAGCCTTTTATGTGGCACCGTATCAAATGCTTTGGAAAAATCAAGATATACGACATCCAGCGATTCACCCCGATCCAGTCTTGAGCTCACCTCCTCATAAAAGCTGATCAGGTTAGTTTGACAGGACCGATCCCTTGTAAACCCATGCTGATATGGAGTCATACACTTATTTTCATTGAGATACTCCAAAATAGCATCTCTTAGGAAACCCTCAAACAGTTTACACACAACAGAAGTTAAACTAACAGGCCTATAATTCCCCGGGTCACTTTTTGTCCCCTTTTTGAATATTGGCACAACATTTGCTATGCGCCAGTCCTGGGGAACAGACCCTGTCACTATAGAGTCCTTGAATATTAGAAATAGGGGTCTGTCTATTACATTACTTAACTCCCTTAGAACGCGGGGGTGAATGCCATCTGGACCTGGTGATTTGTCTATTTTGATTTTTTTTAGGCGGCACTCCACTTCTTCCTGCGTTAGACAGGCGACATGTACTGAGGCAGTTATCTCATCCTGCTGTATATTACCTGGCATTTCATTTTCCTCTGTGAATACAGCAGAGAAGAATATATTTAATAGATTAGCTTTTTCCTGATCCCCGTCTATAACTTCTCCCTCATTACTTTTTAAGGGGCCAACGCTTTCATTGTTAACCTTTTTACTATTTATATAGTTAAAGAACATTTTGGGGTTTGTTTTACTCTCTTTGGCAATGAGTCTTTCTGTCTCCAATTTTGCTGCTTTTATCTGATTTTTACATATTTTATTTTTTTCCCGATAGCTTTTTAGTGCTTCCTCACTGCCTTCCTGTTTTAGTAGCTTAAATGCCTTTTTTTTGCCATTTATTGCCCCCTTTACATTTTTATTTATCCACATTGGTTTTCTCTTATTCCTGACTCTTTTATTCCCATACGGTATGTACCTTTCACAGTGAGAATTTAAGATATTCTTAAAAATCTCCCATTGAGCGTCTGTACTCTTGTTTTTGAGGACATTTTCCCAATTTACAGTGTTAAGGGCTTCTCTTAGTTGATCAAACTTTGCCCTCCTAAAGTGCATAGTTCTTGTGGCTCCTCTAAGAGTTCCCTTATTGAAGGACAAGTTATAATGCATCATATTGTGATCACTATTTCCTAGATGTCCCCTGACCTGCACATTAGTTACTCTGTCAGGTCTGTTGGTTAATATTAAGTCCAGTAGGGCGCCCCCTCTGGTCGGGTCCTGTACCATTTGGGACAGATAATTATCCTTACTTATAGTCAGAAACCGGTTTCCTTTATGAGATTCACAGGTCTCGGTTTCCCAGTTTATGTCGGGATAGTTAAAGTCCCCCATAATAACCACCTCATTGTGATTAGCTGCCTTGTTTATTTGCTTTAATAATTGATCTTCTGCTGCTTCCATTATATTTGGTGGCTTATAGCAAACCCCGATCAGTATTTTATTATTTTTCTTTCCATATATTTCTACCCATAATGACTCCACATTATCATTTCCCTCACATATATTCTCCCGCAGTGTGGCCTTTAGGCTGGACTTTACATAAAGGCAAACTCCTCCCCCTTTTCGTTTTTTCCGATCCTTCCTGAATAGACTATACCCCTGTATGTTAACCGCCCAGTCATAGCTATCATCCAACCATGTCTCTGTTATACCCACTATGTCATAATTTTCTTCAGACATTATTAACTCCAGTTCGTCAGTTTTATTGGTCAGACTTCTGGCATTAGTAAGCATACAATTTAGAGGTGTATGGTTTTTTTCCCTATGAAGCCTATCCCTATTAACTATTCTAACCCCTCCCTCTGCTCCACCCCCAGGTACATTTATAAGCCCCAGCTCTCTATCTACACTATCTTCCCCTTCTATATTGTAGTTTCCCTCCCCCCCTTTCCCTAGTTTAAACACTCCTCCACCCTTCTGGCCATCTTCTCCCCAAGCACAGCTGCACCCTCCCCATTGAGGTGCAGCCCGTCCCTACCGTAGAGCCTGTATCCGACAGAGAAGTCGGCCCAGTTCTCCTTGAACCCAAACCCCTCCTTCCTACACCAGCTTCTGAGCCACTTGTTTAGCTCCCTAATCTCCCGCTGCCTCTCTGGTGTGGCACGTGGTACAGGTAATATTTCAGAAAATACTACCTTGGAGGTCCTTGCCTTAAGCTTGCTACCTAAGTCCCTGAAATCATTTTTAAGGACACTCCGCCTCCCTCTCACTTTGTCATTGGTGCCAATGTGCACCATGACTGCTGGGTCTTCTCCAGCCCCTCCCAGTAATCTGTCAACCCGATCCGCGATGTGCCGAACTCGAGCGCCAGGCAGACAACACACTGTTCGGCGATCCCGGTCTTTGTGACAGATCGCCCTGTCTGTCCCCCTAATAATTGAGTCCCCCACTACCAGCACCTGTCTGGCCTGCCCTGCGCTCCTCCTTCCCTCCTTACTGGAGCAGACACCCCTCTGGTGGTCAGAGGCAGTGACTTGCTGCAGTACTGCTAACTCTGAACTAACATCCCCCTCATCTGCCAACCGGGCAAACTTGTTGGGGTGTGCTAGATCAGGACTAGCTTCCCTGGCGCTTTTCCCCCTACCCCGCCTTCTAACTGTAACCCAGCTAGCTGCCTGACTGTCCTGTACCTCCATCCCACTATCCTCCCCCACCTCTACCTGCGAGAGAGCTTGCTCAGTGAGCAGCAGACTCCTCTCCAAGTTGTCAATAGATCTCAGTGTTGCCAGTTGCTCCTCTAGACTCAGGATTTGTGCTTCCAAATGAGCAACCCGCACACATCTCGCACAGCAATATGCACCCTCGAAGCGCTGCTCAAGGATTGCATACATTGAGCAAGATGTACACCTGACCGCATTGTCAAACATGGAGGACATCTTGGCAATGGGGATAGCTCCAATAACTGGCAAAAACAGACAGTAAGGCGCAAAATATATATAAATATATTATATGCAATCACAAGGATTTATACTTTACCCTCCTTCTTGCTTTTTAACTCCTTCTTTGCTTGTAACTCCTCACTTAGAGATGTCACTTAGGAGATTCGCCCCAGCTCAGGATTCGCTTGTGTGTCCAAGCTAAATGCAACTGCAAAAGCCAAGCAGAACTCACAGAGTCCTTGCAGCCATGGAGTACTCTGGGGTCAATCATAGAGGAAAAGTGGCTGTTATCGGTGAAAACCCTCAGCTGGGCACTGACCCGACTCCACAGAGAGGGTCCAGCTTGAAATTTCAAGCCACTCTGAAATGCCTTATACCCCTATATGCCACTCTGGCATATAGGGGTTAAAAGGCATATCATGGGACAGAGTGGCATATAGGGGGTTAAAAGGCATTTCTGGAGGCAGAGTGGCATATCATGGGGCACTATAACACACACCCCGACTTACCACTGCTTCTGGTGTCTGGTGAGAGCAGCGAGTGGAGGCCAGCATTCATGAAGTTAAAGGGGCCGGTGTGCACACACCGCGCCGTCCAATGGCTGTGCCTCAGCTCTTTGTCCCACCCCTTTTAAGACGTGGGACGAAGTGCTGAGGCACTGCCATTGGCCGGCGCGGTGTGTGCGCACCGTCCCCTTTAACTTCATTAGGGCTGGCAGCGGGAGGAGACGGCCTGGGTGCTGCTTTCAATCCCACTCGCAGCCGCTCAGCGGCTGTTTTGAAGGTTAGCCTGCCGGGGCCGACCAGCCCACGGACCGACCGGCCCACCGGGACATTTTCCGGTATCCCGGAGCCTCTGCGCACACGGGGGGAGAGGCTGTCCTTGTGGTGCACACAGTGGCTCAGACATTTGTGGAAGTGCTCCAAGAAGCCAGAATGATGCAGATGGATTTGCAGAGGAAAAGAAGTGCAGAATCTGTACGCAATATTCTGGCCTTTTGGAATACTTCCACAAAAGGGCGGCGCCACGGCACGCACCAATGTCTCCCCTGTTCCGATTTTGGGAGATGGTGCCGGAGAAGCGCTACCGGAAGCCTGGTTGACAGAGCTCATACCAGGAAGACGCAGATAACGAAGGAAGACAGAAGAACAAGAAGAGGCAAGAGAAGCAAGGGTACAGAGAAAGAGACAGGGACATAAAATCAGTGGAAAGGGTAAGGAAGTATTGAGAGAGTGTGCATCATGGATAGTCTTGCGTGCGTCAAAGCGGGAGAAACAACCGCATTTACGGGCAACGTGTGACCTCTGAGACAGCACAGAAGAGGTAAAAATGCACCACTCCCCATCCTATGAAACTAAGCCCTAATTAAAGGCCGCACCGCTAGTTCAAAGATGTACAGGAAAAAAATGCAGCCTATAATCAGGAAAATACCATATATCTGTTTATTTATTTTATGGGAAGTTTTCACAGGTGAATGCGTATGATGACTGCACTGTTGCACATTGAATGCAGCTATTGTGGACTACAAATATAGCAAGGGACATTACAAAATAAAGTGTCCTCAGAAGACAGATGTAGTGGACTACAAATGAAGAAAACGAACAATACAAAATATCCACACAGCACATCAAACGAAGTTTCCTCAGCAGACACCCCTGTCTAATAGAGGATAAATATAAGGTTTTTGTAGGGCTGCAGGCACAACCGAAGGTGAAGTGTGGACAAGACATAATAAACAGAAAAGAGGAAAAGCAAACACTCATTCTGCTATGAAACTGTAAATCATAAAACAAGTTTTATTACACGCACAAGAAAAATGATAACAGTAATGGCTACTCTATTACTCTGCAGAATATAACATGGTGTCCAGCTAATTATCAAGCAATGCAACAACATATAATGTACGTACCTGAAAACCATCAGTCTCCGGCTACCCGGAGCCTACTCTTCTGCAGGATGTGGGCAGAAGGTCCCGGTGCCAACAAAGATGCATAGACATATGTGGCATGAAGCAGGATGACCAACCAGCATATGGACTTCTTATGGATGGCCATACAGGAAGGCCTCCTCCTAATGCCACGTATGCATTTGATAAGGCTATGCAGATATAGACACTGCCCACAGAGTATAGTGGAAATACTAGACTTCCCTTCACTTGTTCTTGCAGTGCCAGTTTGGACTGGCTTCTCTGGGAGCTCTGAACCATGAGTTCAAACACTCTATTGAGATAAAGTGGCTGTCCTAACCACGGCACATAATGTGTGAAAAATATACTTTACAGTTTGAGGAGAGAGCAAGTCTAGGTCTTAAGGATAGTCTAGAGGAGAACAAGTGTCACCTCCCTCCTTTAACACTCACCTATTTAATCCCTTACTTACCCCACATCACCCACCTAATACAACCCCAGGTGTTTCATGATGCAGTAAACCATATTTTGATCCTTAAGGTTCGAGGTTGCTTGAAGCCCAAGGTGCTTCTGAGTCCTCAGGGAGTTCCAAGATGGCCACCAATCAGTTTTGATGTGTTGGGGGTACACCAATGACTAATATGAGTTTGTTATAGTTACAAGAGTAAGAGCGCAGACATACTTTGGAACCTTTAACCAGACTTTCTTCACTTCCTGGCCTTTTAGCAGATTTTTTTTATTATTATAATGCCAGCCTTGGGCTTTGGTGTATGAGAGGTAAGTGGAAGGGGTGGCAGACCGCAGAAGAAATACTGCACCTCAGGGATGAATAAAAACAAAAAAGAGCTGTCTACGGAAATGTATGCGTGCATATATATATATATATATGTGTATATATTTTTGTTTATTATTATTATTTTTGTGAACGAGTTTGCAAAACGAAGTTATTCAATTTAAGACATCTCTTTCAAATGCTTTTATTTAAAGTATTTTCAAACAGTTTAACAGGTTTTATCTGTACATTATTACATCCGTAATATGAAGGAGATATTGATGTTTTAACGGTATTTAAGTTCAAATATAATTTCAAATATATATATATATATATATATATATATATATATATTGCTTGATAGTTGTCTATATAGGCAATTGTTCTAGTGTTAACGCTAAACAATATGATGGAAACAGAAAATAGTGCATACGTTACACATATATACAGTTCTGGCTCACACACACACTTTGCATTCATGGGGGGGGGGGGTGTTACTGCATGATTTCTCTCGCGAGATTATGGTTTTTGCCAGATTTCGGAAGATGACCATTATGCTCCCGTATACCCACCTCCCCTTCAGTCGTCCTCCTGCAGCAGTAGCAGCGCGTTACGGGGCCGCCCTCACATGGTGAGCCGGCTCCACCTTCCCACCCCCCCCCCGTTCCCAGCAGCAGTCGCCACCACCAGTCTTGTGGGTTCCCGGAGCCGGTGTGTCGGTGACTCCGGGGCGGTCCCGCCGGCGGCAGTAGATGCAGCAGCACCACCCTGTCTCTCAGCCCTGTCCGGATATTGACCAGTATTAGCGAGTAGGAGGAGATTTGGGGCTGCATTCTGGTCTTTCAGCATTTGCGGGGCCGCCCCTAGGGCAGAAGAAGCAGTCTGCCATTGAATTCTTGCTATCGGTGTGTGATTCCCCCAGCTATTCATATACATTTGTGTCTGTGGATTTATATATGTAATCTTTAGTCCAAGCCTCGTTAACGTTGGCCCACCGTATACCGAGGAGCCACGTTGGGTGACCGCAAGCAGCCGCAATCCCCAGGACAAAGGGGGGCAGAGAGTGTGAGATTGGAAGGACGCTGAGCGGATCAGGTTCATTTGCAGCTGCTGCCGGGGTTCAGAGGATCTGGACCCTTCCTCACCTCCCCCTACAACATGAGCAGCTCCAGCAGCGCCAACACCGGCACCACCGCTACGAGCGGCAGCGGCAGCAATGCAACAGCCGCTGGGAGCAGCGGAGGCAACGCCGGGGAGGGGGCGGAGGAGACAGCCAAGGACTCGGCAGACATAGTTGCCTTCTATAGATCCGGTGAGCATACACAGGAGGGGTTCGTATGGGCTGGGATCGTGGCGTGGGCAATAAGTCTGTGCTTTGCACTCGCCGCCAGGGTTCGGTGCGGACGTGATTTAATGGCTTGGGTAATATGGCTTGGGTAATATGTCACGAAGGGCCTCTGGATTCGTGATTTGCTACACGTTTTGGCTTCTTCAGATCTTGAAATCATTTTTTATCCTTTGTAGGGGTTGATGGCGAGGCGTATGGTAGTATAAGGGGAGGGGGGAAGATTTGAGGCTCCCTTTGCTTTGGAGGTGGCAGCAGGGTAGCTGTTCGGGTGACAGGTCCCCGAGTGGGTGTGGATGAGGTGTCCTGTGGCTGTATGTTCACACAGCTCCTGGTGGGACTGTATTGGGTAAAGGTGAATGTGTCAGCTCCCAGTTATACAGAATGATGTCATGGATTAGGCCACAGAGATTGTGCTGTGGGAATGGGCCAAATCCCACAATATGAATAAAGAGACCCACCTATTAGCAGCGCATGGAATACAGAAGAACCCTGGCTTCTGAGGGCATGATGTTAATAGGGATGTTTCCAACTATTTGGTCTAGAATTATATCCCATTGTTTCTGATGTCTGATAAAACGCTCGTTCTATAGGCCTAATGTTTTGCCAGTTTGTCTTGAGTACATATTTTTGCGTTTAATAGTAATATCAGATGCTTTTTGCATTCATTCTGAAACATCAGAGTTAGCTTCGTTGTTAGAAAACGATGACTTTTTAGTATTTTCTGTCATTTCAATCATTAACTGGCCTTTGCTCTTAGCCATCTCTCCCTCTCTATCCTAAGGATGGGGGAGGTGTGGCGGTGTTTTTTTGTATGTTGACATGGGTATCCTTGAACTGATGATCAATAATAATGCATAATGTTATTCCCTGCGCGGACACCACACAGAATTAGCAATTGGGTTGGGGGAGAAGCCTAAAAGTCAATATAGCTTTTAATCTTCCATGTCACACAGAAAGGCCTTCCTGCTCCATCATAATAGACTCTGGAGATATGTATTCTTGTTTTGTTTCTTTGATCATTGTTGCGTTTAAAATGTGTCTCCTTGCGTGTAGCTGGCATGATATACCAGTCAGGTTGTGCCTGAGATGTGTGGTTTTGGGCCTCTTGTGACTTTTCAGCAAAATCTCCTGAAGGGTAGTGCCAGGAAACATGTTGGTCCTGAAAAACCTAGGCTCCGCCAGTCTTCATTCAGAGCACAAGTTTATCATCATGTAGTCTTGGCAGTTGAAACCATCATATCAAACATCTTTGGAAACTTCACTAGTTGAGATGAGATTTTGTACCCAAAATAATTTTTTCATAATAAACTATAATAGATTTTTATAGATTGTCCAAAATATATGATGGCTGTCAGGGAGAGTGGGCAGCATGTATACATGGTCTCAGAGCACATTTCTTGATGGCTACCCAAGCCCTTTTGGTAGAGAAGTAGGAAGCTTCAGATTACAATGTCATTTTATCATTTACTAGCCTTTTGGCATGCAGAATATGTACGTTTCTTGGGTCACGGGTGTTGTGTAATGTGTTGGCCTTCTGAATTCATGGCTCCATCACTTCTGTTGAATTGTACAGCTATTGGTAAACAAATGTTTGCCCTATTGCTCTTCCAAATACATCTGATGTCACGTTCCTATTTTCTTTTCTCCTGAAAGCTTTACATTGAATCCATTTGTTTCTCCCCACATGGACAAACTAAGAAGGTTTAAGTCTTGTAAACATCCCAAAGTTATACAAACCTTTACAGGTGTTTGTATAACATACCCACAATAAATTCATTGCCTGTAAACATTTGGTTCTGTGTGTGTCTGTAACGCTATTTAAACGTTTGTAACATTTGTTTCCAGGCCACCTGAACTCTAAAGGACCATTTTGCATCTTTTTTTTTTTTTAAATTAAAGCAATAATTTGAGGCCTGTCATTTCAGTGCAGGGTCTGTAAGGATCGTTCTTGAGTCTTTGAGCTTAATGGTTTTCTCTAATGACAATGCATTGTTGTTACACCACCAGATTGTCTTTGGATTTGGGCTATTGTGTTTGGATTGTTACCATTGCCATTCATCATATAAATGGATATGTTATACCATATAGTGTGTGTGTGTGTGTGTGTATATAATATATATATATATATATATATATATATATATATATATATATATATATATATATATAACATACACACCATTTATGATTCACTAATCGGGTAATTCAAACATGATTATAATTTAGTTCATTTTTACATGTAGTGTAGTGGCATTTGCAGTGCTATGAAAGCTAACGTTAATTCACACGGTGATCTTACTTACATGACCTAATTTAGTTTCATGCTAGAGGTTCATGGGTTGCCTTGGATTGTTTGTGCTGTACTGGCATGTAGGTCAGTGATTTCATATGTAAACCCTTTGGTTTGTTCTTTAAAGGAGAGTTTGTTGTTTCTGCTTCCTTGTAACTCTTATGAAGGACCAATGCTAGTAAGTTTCTCTAGCAAGAATGGCAGAGATGGTCATATGTAATACATAGTTCAATGGCTGAGGATACTATAACTGTATATGTATTATACAAGCCCTATCTGCTGCAGAAGCTCACTGGGTTGGGACTTTCGTAATGTATAATAAAGTCCGAGTTAACCACAACTCTCCCTATAGTTAATTGACTGGTGACACCTTTGATCGTACTAATCAAATGATTTGCAACCAAAGACACATTTCAATTTAATGTAGTAATGTTAAGGTGTGTAGTGCGTGTATAAAGCTAGGAAACCTTTAAAAAAAAAAAAAAGCCATTTCCTCTCTTTTTCTGTGTCATGCTAGGTAATGCGGTGTTGTCTTCGTGCGTAGACTAATTTTATAGTGTCGGCTACCTTTCTTCTGCTGATTTGGTTTAGTCTTGCATTACATGAATGTGCGTGTGCATGAGGGCTCCTTGTTGATAAGGGCTGGTTCTCACTCTTTTTTTTAAATTAAAGTGACTACACTATGCCATTCATGTAGATGTTTTTTGTGTGTTTAATTTGGCATTTTTGTCCTAGATATTGTGAATGTGTTTAGAGCACTTTATTTTTGAAGATCAATCAATGTAACAGGGATGGCATTTTACTGTAGTGTGCTCAAATGCTTCTGAAATAGGTATAAGTTGGGGGGATGGGTCAAAATTCCTCTTAGGTATCACATTTCTTTCGCCTCGCCATCTTGCCTTTGAATCGGAAGTGAGGACCTAAACAGTGTCACCACTCTTAAGTGACCTGTCCTTTGAAAATTAAAAAACATTTGGTATAGCAGGTCTTTTTACTATGTCTGAACTAAAGTAAACCAAGTATATACTGGGGTTATACTGTATTTTTCCTGTTTTTAGGCTTGTTCATGTTGGGTTGGCTAAGTAGCCCATTGTTTGCATTGATTTGTTCCAGCAGCCTCCCATCGTGAAACTAAGACGTACAGGCCAAGCCATTTGAATTTAATTTTCCATGGAAAAATGACAAATCTTAGTTAATGGATATGTGTGAATTGTTTAATGGTAACCACTACCACAATATCACACTATTATTGTATATTTTATTTTTTCCCTTATGTACATGCGCCCCACTTTTTGTTGATTAACCACTACAGTTGTGTCTGGACAAACCTCACAATATAAAGTAGGCCTGGCTTCTGAAGTTTTAGTTATGACACTTTATTATTTCTGCTTTTTCACGTTGACTTCTATGGGTCATTCAATTTATCAAGCCTCATAGTATAGTTGTGTGTTGTTAGTATAGCCAATCAAGAGATTGCGGAGTATGTGATTGCATTCCTGGTCATGTGTTTTATTATTATTATTATTATCTTTTAAATATAGCGCCAACAATTTACGCAGCGGTTAACACAATACATATATTCAAGGGGTATGACAAGACGAATCTTGAGGTAATATGACTCTTTAGCAAAAAAGTGTATTTGTCACCTTTCCAAATCATGTACGTTATACACCAGTGTAGTAAAATCAATTATGTATTGGTGTATACAAATATATATTATAACGATCACGATTTGTTTTTGTTTTTTTTTTCTCTCCCTATTAAGTTATTCTTCCTTTTTGTTAAGTGGTTTGATGGAATCTGATTGAAGGCACAATAAAGCCTTATTTGTATATTTTTTTTTCAGGCAGTACTTAGGGTAATTAAGATAAGGTGCACTCCTTATGTTGCTATAAGTGATCTGCGCATCACGAGGACACTGCTGAGCTAGATAGATTTTACTGAAATGATTAGCTGTCAGATTTCTAATTTATTCATTTTTTACATGTGTTCTTTTAAACTGCTTATCTCAAATGATTTACACTGATTGCAAAAGAAAAGGCTCACAATATAGGCAGTGCAATAAATATAACTATGCTAAAAGATGTGAGGGTCCCTTTTTAATTTCCATG
Source organism: Spea hammondii (assembly GCA_029215755.1). NCBI lineage: Eukaryota > Metazoa > Chordata > Amphibia > Anura > Pelobatidae > Spea > Spea hammondii. Next base: position 66,647,721 of record JARDYJ010000005.1, read on the forward strand.
TAGTGTATTTGTGTTGGTGAGGGGGGGGCCGTATAGCATTATTGTACACTAAAGTGATTGCACAGTGCTTTAAGGCAACCCCTATCAAGTACATGTCCTTTCTAGAAGTCTGAAATGTGTAAGTGCCGTAGTTTGGATGGATATGCAAGTCTTCTTTTCCGCCTATCCCTTTAAAAAATATTTTATCGTTGAGACTGTTAAGACTCAGTAAGTCACAGTATAGTTATGGAAGCATGAAGGTCATTGTGGCCACTTGCTCATTGACTGTTGAGTGTATTAGAATATGAAGTGTAATACACAGATATCCGTTAAACACAAATGTATGCAGCACATGGGCCATAAAAGTACTTAACAATGTAAATCAATTTCGTTTTTATTGTATAATGATAATTATCTAGGCAGATTCTCAGGCAATCCACCAACATGTTCCATTGGTTTTAGATGGTCATAATGCCAAATGTCTCCTTATTTCATAAAGCATTTCTATATGGCTGTTGCCTTCTCCTTGATTCTGTGTTCCCTATCCCAGAATTTGCTTGAAACTTCTGCCACTTCCTTTTTTTGTTGTGCAGCTTTGTCTTTGAACTTTCATCAAGTCATCCATCAAGTGTTTTCTGCAATTAAGATGAATGTAGATGCGTCATCTAACGAGTAACCCAGCTTTACGCACTGACGCTTTGTAGTTGGTACCATCTACCATTGTAGCTTTTATAGCTCATGTGTAACTACCCGGTATATTCACACCATTCTTTTATAAATTGGGTATATAAATCTGCGAACCTGCTTCATAAACTGTGTCTATACTGAGTAAATAATCTGAAGAGTGATTGAGATTAGGGGTAGTATATAAGATATAAAACCTTGAAATGATTGCATGTTTTGTTGGAAAATGGTGCATAACTCATACAGAGGTGACGTGCGGTTGAAGTTTTTATCTTCAGCCAATAGGATTGCTTGGGAGGTGAAGCACTCGCTGAGGATAACAGTATTTTAAATGAATAAATAAAGTTTCATTAATACATTGATGGGCAAAGAATGATTCCTGCTCAGCAGGGAAGTCCCATAGAAAATATTTTTCCCTTGTTCATAAAATATAGTGCTGTCTCCAGTAATGTAGGTTAGTATTGTCAGAAACAATTAAGAAAAAATGCCCTGGAGGCTGCCATTGTTGTCAGCCATGTGATATTTTGGGTGACTTTTCCTGCTTAAACACCACACTGATCTGATTCTTTATGGCAATGCTAATGACGTCTCTTCCTGTATAGACATCCATGAGTCAGAGTGTTCAGTTAGATGATTAAGGCTGTGTGATAGAGTCGGGGTTTTAGTCAAGTAGACTGGACTACAATAACAGAATTATTACACATACAAATGGCTTATGTGCCACGGACAGAAAGTACAAAAACTAGAAATCTTTCCAAAAAAAAAAGGAAATTTTAATTTAATAGCCTGATACGGAGTATGTTTTATGTGACGCTGTGGTGTTGTGATGTAAAATTCCAATAATAATTCACATAAATGAAAGTGATCATTACAATGAGGCAGCTGTTTGTACAGCAACATACGTTAGTATTTTTAATTATACAACGTTTCAGCAAAATGATTTAGGCATCCAAAAATATCCTTGCAAAATTTTTAGTGCATTTTATTTTTAATCTGTTCTATAGCATGCTTATTTGTTTTTGGTGGAAACTATATCGGTGCTTTACCCTGATACATCAGGCGTGATTTTAGTTGTATCCTCCGGGAGGCTTGCTGCATTAATTAACACAGCAATGATGTGACATCATACCCACCAAGAGAACGTGTGCCAGAGGCAATCTGTTGTTGCTTATGCTGCTTGAATCCACTCCCCACCATCCATTCTCCTCCTATTTCGTTTCTCCACTCTTTCCCTGCAGAAAAAAAATGTCCAACAGTGACTCATCCAGTAGCAGCTACAGCAGCAGAAGGAGCCAGTTGAAGCTCTGCGTCCTTTCCTTGCTTTGAATGATTACAATAAGGCGTTCTGAAGCGCACGGATTGTTTACAGGCAGATCATTGTATGTTACAATCAACACAAAAGTGAACCGTATATAGCTAAGCAGCAGCCTGGATTTGTTAAGGGAGTGACTGCCATGTTTTTGTATGTTTGTGTATAAATCTTCCATAAATATCATTCTGTACGCGGACTTTAAGGAAAATGCAGACTCACCGCTGGAAAGATGAAGGGGAATCAACACTAGGTCTGTTTATATTTCTTGCATGTGTTAATGCATTGGCTTTATTTTACATAGATCTGTAAAGGGCAACGTATTGAAACGAAACATACTGAGTAGCCATAGGATTTTATTTTTCTTGTTAACCATCTCAGTGCGATGTTTCAGAACTACATCTATAATCTGTTCTTGTTGTTCTCTTCTGTATACATTTTTCTAAATTCACGATTGACTTATTATTTGGGGCTACATATGCATATTAGTCCTCCTTAAAGATGATTCATAGGAAGCGCGTTTAATTAATTGGTGTTTATCTTACGAAAATGCGTGCGCGGTGATTGAAAGTAACGAGTCTGTAGCTATAAGCAAACACATGGATCTCCCAGAACAGGCTTCTTACATACTGCTTTGTATGAGGAGAGATTTTTTTTTTTGGTGCGTGCTTTACATACATCACACAGGGATCCCCAAGATTAGAAACACAACATGCAGGGCTAGCAGTATTGGATGGAACCCGTAGGATACCTGAGGCATAAGATAAAGCAGTCTTGTGTCGCAGTGAAATCACTCAAACCTAAGCTTGGTTATTTAGCTCAGGTTTGTAGTTATTTAGTGAGCGTTTTCTGACATTAACATGTGAGATGTCCATGATTTTATATAATGTGGAAAATATCCACTTAACTAAACACGCTTTTGAGATAATTTGGAGCGATTTAAGTTAACCTTAGCTTAGTACCCACTTGGGCGCAACAAAAATATAGAATATTAAAAAAGTTAAAGCCACAACTTGCAAATAATTAATAATTTATAACAATATAGATCCATACATATGATGTATGAATCACAGCATTTATTATGTTTTCACATCTGTATAACATAACTCAAAATACTCATTCCATCTAATAGCGTAAATTCTAAAACTAAAGACAGAGTCTGTGCAAGATGCCCAATGTTTTCAGTGGCTACCTTTCTCAAGGGATGGATCTCAAAAGTAGGCTCACCAGCATATCAGCCAGTGACATATTCCTGCTGATTGGACTATTTCATTGGTTGCTATAGTAACAGGACCACTTTTTTGAGCCTTTCACAAGGATTACTTTTTGTACATAACCCTGTGGGTAAACTTATTTCAAAGCAAGGGCTGGTGATAAAGCGACCTTTGCACTTTAAGGACAGCAGCCCCCTAATGACCCATTTCATACTTCTACTTCTTACTTGTTGTATAGCATGTAACATTTGAATTTACATATAAGGAAATGCATTGCGGTGGCTACTTTGAAACAAGCCCGGACTGGCCATCTGGCGCACCAGGCAAATAACCAGTGCTTGAGCGGCAAAATGGGGTGCTGCAGTGTATGGCTGGCAGCTGAATGTGCCCAGCAGTACACTGCGTTTTTATGCCGCCAAAATGCATTTCCTTATACGTAAATTAAAATGTTACATGCTATACTGGTTATACAACATGTAAGAAGTAGGACTATGAAATAGAAGTATGATGGCTGCTGTACTGGATGATTTATGTGAGCCTTAATCTGTGTGATCTCTTCTAAAATTGTAGTTGCGTAGTAGTATTTCATTCTTAAAATATGCAGCTAGTTATGTGTATTTGCAAACCAGAATTTCTGTAGTATAGTTGGAAAAATCTAATGTAATGACAGGAATTTAAAAGGGAGAAAAAAAAATAGTGTCAAACCTTGGCAAGTTTCCATGGATAAACTTTTTACCTCCTGGGATAATCTGGCTGTTGTGCCACGCAAAATGCAGTGGGTGGTTACTTCCTATTCCAGAATGGGCTGAAGGCAACATTTCAAAATGACTTAACATTTTGGCACGTCAGGCAATTCTTGTTCTTTGAGGCCTCCGGCCTGAATTAATAGAATAAACGTCAAGAGTACAGTGTTTTTCTGTGACTGCACAGGTTAGTGATTACTTGCGTTTGCCACTTAATGATGTTGGTACCAAGAAAATGGGATTTTATTCTTAAAAACAATATATAGCAAACTAAGTCGTTTGTTTCTCTTAATTCTAAAAGTTCAAGCAATGCTAGGTTGATAAACTGCAACCGTTTTATTTATGAATTTTGAAGAAACACAAAGTATTTGTTTAAAATTATTTGTAGAGTTAGAGATCTTGTGTACCATTTAAAGTAAAACATTGCTTTGAAATGGATGCAATACAGAGAAAATAACTAATCACTATTTAACCAGTTATTAAGAAATAAGTTGTATTTTTGATTTGTAACAATGTTCATTAAGTAGACAAAGCCTAACTTTACTATGTACACATTGTTTTATGTGATGGAAATGTATGTAAATGTTACTTGTGACGGGTACACCTGCTCTGGTGTATGTAACTAAATAATTCCTAATACTGTTGAAAAAGGCCAAACTCTTGCCTAGTTCATCATTTGTCAGTAAGTTGTCATATCATAAAGTAGATACTGATATTTAGGTATCGCATTAGGTTTCTCCCAGCATGCACCTGATCTACTCTTCTGCATTTACTTTTTGAAGGAAGAGGAAGTATCCCTTACACCTTTAGCTCCATGTGGTTTGCGGTTGAAACTATTATTAAAAATGAAAGAGACAATTAAAACTTTAGCTATTCTTATCTTCATTTAGGCATTCGTGTGCTGTCGCTGCAACACAGTAAAAACATTTACGCTTTGTGAAATCTACTTTTGACTTGATTTGAGGTCTGATTATAAGACGACCTTGATTATAAGACGAGGGGGATTTTTCAGAGCATTTGCTCTGGAAAAAACCTCGTCTTATAATCGAGCAAATACAGTATATGATGCTCTAGCAAGCCAATTATTGTTTCTTTGTAAGGGCTAAGCTGTAAGGCATCTCTGGACAGAAGTGAGTACAGATCTCATTGTGTCTGTCAGTAAACCTGTATCGTATGCATTTAACTGAAAGTTTTTGGCCCCAAGAAGTCTGAACCCAACGAAAAGGATTAAGGTCAAGTATTTGCAGACCTTGGTAAATAGGCAGGCGTGGTTTGGTCCGGTCTGCCTACTTTAAAACTAAAGTTGTTGAAGAATAGCTTGGATGGTCTTGTATAAAGTATATAAAATGAGGGATGTTTCTGGAAAGTCAAACTGGATGATACGGGCAAGTATGTGATGTGGACAAAGGCACCGGCAGATGTAGATGGCTATATCTGCAAGTCAAAGGGAAAGAGTCTAATACATATGGGAGAATTCTTGTGTTTGCAAGGGGACATACTCAGCCATCATAGGTGCATATTATGGGTGGAGAGTCCCTTTTAAGTGTGCTTAACACTGCCATGCCTGTGTATGTATTTACATGCACTGCTTAGTATAGTTAATTAATGTGTTCCATGGCTGAGGAAATCCCTGTAATCTTGTAGTCATAGGCATTTAATTCGCATTCTGCAAAACAAAATTGTTTGCTGTCCATCATGAGTTGTTGCTCTGGTAATAGTGTTAGTTCACTAAACTGAATGGTCTTTCTGGAACAGACAGATTGAATTGGATTAACTATAAATCCTACTATGGTTGGTACTGCATACCTGATGTCTGCCACATAAAGCCAATGGGCTGTGCGCCGAATGTAATAAAAATAAAAAAATAAATAAAAACATTGAGTTGCTTAGCAGAACTGACCACTCTATATTCATATTTCCCACAGCAGTTTCCACTACTAGGTTAGGTACCTGGCTGATATTTTACTGGGAGGCTGGAAAGAATATTTTAGAGATTTAGCCACTACGATGCAAATCGTAGAAATCTCCTGCAAATTGGGTCACAGAGAAATCCTGGAGATGGATTATGATGAACATGATTTTAGGGCATCAGGCACACATTTCTATATGGTTATCAATGTCGTATTGATCGTGATGATCGTAAATCTTACCTTGTGTCCACCTTGGGCACATGCCTTTCATCAAACAGGTTGCGTGCCTGAAATCTGTTGTGTTCTTCCTAAACAATATTAGAAAATTATCAGACAAGGCTCCATCTAGCTGTGGCAACACATTTCTAATAGCTGCCCTTAAACCAGTTTTTTGCTTCTTGTCAGTTTTTTTCCTCTTGATTATATTGATAAATTTATGCGAGAAATACCCTAGGAAGCCAAGTAAAACTAAATCTCCTTAACGCCTCGTGGTCGTGGACTGCCCTGAAGAGTCCTGCAAAGGTCCAAAATACTAGTTTGCTAAAAAACATTCACTATTTTTTTCACTAGAGTGTCACTATTTCTTACAGATGTTTTCTAATTCTGTTTGGTGAGTAAATTGTTAGGCCTTTTCAAGAGGCTAAGCATGATTTCTGTACATTTTCCTTCAGAGAGGTATTAAATATTATATTTTTTATACAATTGAATGAAGGATCTCAGTTTTTTTTCTTGGCTTGTGTTAAAGTATAAATGGATCTATTATGCAAATAGCAAATTGCTGTACAGTAATTTTCACGCTATTACCTGTTTTTTCTGTCTTTCAAGTACTTACCTGAGAACAATAGATATTCAAACACTGGGGTAGCTATGCAGTTCATGCTTCCTGCTGAGCATTCCATAGATTGAAACCCTAAACACATCTGGAATATGAGATACTGTACCATATGACATATGCCGTCCCCCCATTTGTGCATCTGAGGCCGTGGGTACAGAATAAAGACACATATGTACGTTTTCCCACAATTTAGTGCTTCACAATTATAGCTTGGTGAGCTAGCACAGGCTTTCGTCTTGTCTTTTCTAGTATCCATCACACATGGCTTGGCTCATTCACAGTTCATGGAGCCAAGTCTTTGCATCTGATTCCTTGCCTTGTACTGCGCAGGTGCTGGCTTGTCCACAGTTATAAAAAATGTGTGCGTATTAAGCTTGATGATGATTTTTTTTTTTTACAGTTTGTTGGTTTTAAAACCAAAGTATTTCAAAATTGATTAATGGAAAACTCCTAAATCACAGCAATATTGCTATCCACATTTTATTTCCCCCATTTTTTGTTATTATTGAAGTCTCCAGTTTCTACTACTGTATTTTTTTTTTTTAAGACAAAATTTAATCAGAATTTTTGAGTACATATGGTTCTTTTGAAAACGTGCTCTTGTACATGTTTTTTTCAAATTTCCTATATGTATTATTAGTATCCAGCAAGTGTTTTACCCCCCCCCAAAAACCCCTAAAAGCTTGATTCTTGGGCCATAAGGGGATACTGGTTAATGTGCTTTTTTGGGTGGGGTGGAAGCTTGCAGGAGCTGAATGTTTCAAATCTTCTCCCTGTCAATAAATCTGAAGTGTCTCTCCATAATGCTTAGTGGTATTTAATAGGGCCTTAGCCGTGATTGCAGAATCTAGTGTCTCTAATGTACTTCCTTTTTAAGCATTCATGGGATACACATAAGACAAGGCTGAGCACAAGACCGTGGTTTAGCTTTTGCTACAGCTAGAAATGAACAGAGTTGGTGAGCTTCTGGTTTTATGAATCTAACGTTTTTCTTTTCCCTGGTACGTTGAGGGAACATCACATTTTTCCTAAGAATTTTTGCAGCTCAAAATTTCCTTTTTTTTTTTCCCCCTCATACTGAAAAGTCCCAGTTTTATAAATGATGTGATGAGTGTCTTCCAGTTGTTTTATTTTTATAGCGACACTACTACTGACTAAGCATATAAGGCTGTGACATGAATGTCATCCCATCAGTCAATAAAGTGCTTTTATCAACTCCATATGTTACCCCCTCAGGGGCAGAATGACAAATAGCTGTGTTTCTTTTTGAATTATGGCCAATGGAGTTCTTTCTTTCTTTCATTGTGGAAAATTTCACTAAATAGATCATTGGAATAGTTAGGTTTTGTGATTACAGTTCCAATGTTTCTTCACATTATCCCTAAAAGAAATGGAAGATAGTCCATTGTCTGTTTTGTTAGCAGGGGAATTTTCAGGCGCAATCTCCTTTCAACTCGCTATTCCTTATAAAGAGCCACTCCACCAAGTTATCTTCCATTATGGTGAGGGGACTGAAGAAATTTCACTGATTTGAATGTATTATAAACGGTCAGTGAACGCACTAGTGAAACTTCATTTTATATCCATGTAAATTCACTGGCTAACGCTTACTTTACTGGGGTTTTCCCCCTAAACATTTTTTGTATACTATTTAATCTAATAAGATTAAACCCATCCACCAAAGCATTTACCTGACACAGAAGAGACGGCCATGCTGCAGCAGCAGGCCTCCTCATCCTTGGTCTGAGAATTGTTTCCACGAGTGTGCATGGGCCTCTAAACAGACCATCCCAGGGCCAATGCCGAAGTGGCTATATCACACGCAACGACGTGTGTTCAGCCAAACATATCCCACACGACGTGGGGAAGGAGACAAATGCATATGGGGCATTCGGAAACCTCCTGTGCATTCGCAAAGCAGAAAACATTCAAAATTTTAAGGCACCATACAGATATCATACATTAAAGTGGATATGGTGGTTGGGTTGTCCCTTTAAGGTTGATTACACTGTGGTACTGTGCATTGTTGGATCTGTAAAGTATGTATTGAGCAGGTGGTCTCATGAAAACAGGGCTTATTTCCATGTCACCCCTCCAGTGTTTTATTCTGATACATAATCCAAACTTATTGCTGCTGTTGACTAAGACACTGTGTACCAACCAGAGAGTCATCCAAAAGAAGAACGAGAGTTTGTCTGCTAAGGCCGATATGAACAATGTTCTATTTAAGTTGAAGCCCTCTCTAGCCCCCACTTAGTGATAGGTTGGCTGAATCTTTCGTTTCGTACATGACTAAGTATGACTAGAGTAGTGAATCAGTATTTGTCAGCTCCCTGCATTTGGCTGCGCTTCTGTAATATTTTTATTCATGCTGATGCGTAGAAGAGTGAGTCTTTGTATCCCTCAGTGTGAAGCAAATAGAGTTAGAGATCACAGTGTGGTTCTGTATGGAATCTCCTCGATCAAATCATGTAATCCCTAATGATTTATTTACAAACAGCCTGAAATCCATGATGTCCTGCTGGTGGACTGTGTATCCACATTAAAAGGGTGAAAATCTGGGTTTTTATAACCAACAAGTAAATATGTAAATATATACACAATCAATAGAAACACAAACAATATTCTAGGAGTAATCAGAGACAGATGAAGATTCTAATGGGTCCAATACAAGATATTAAATCAGGTCCCCAGATGCTTGCACTGTTCCACGCAGTGCTTTAGCTTGTATGACTTGTAATGTATGTTGTAGCTAGTGGCAAGGTTGCCAGCTTGGCCAGGGACGGGACCCTTGGGAGTAACTAAGAGTTCCCCGACGAGGCTACGAGAAAATTAAAAACTTTAGCCTTTCTGGAATTGTGTATGAGCCAAAATGCTTGCCCATCTTGCGTTAAGAGCTATTCTTTAAAGGTAGTAAGCTAGCTTCCCGAGTCGTGTATCTATTTTCTGTTTTTAAATAGGAAACAAGCCCTCTTTCTGATGCTGGCATATTAAAATGTAGATTTGAAGTGACACTTGGATCTTGGGTTCCTGAGGCTAGGCCTGAGAGATGAGAAGTGATGCCACTGATTGATGGAGCTCTTGCAGTAATCAGATCATGGCAGCTCAATCATTGCATTCTTTACGCATTAAACCTTTCACATGTTTGGCCTAATTTGACATGCTGTGGCCGAGATATCTTTATGAAGGTTGTATGCATTAAAAATGTGTGAATGAGCAGAACAGAATGTATTCATGAACATATGCCAATATGAGCGTTTTTAAAAAACAATCCTGCTTGGAATCTGCTAAAATTTATGTCGCTTCACACTTTTGTATATGCCTTTCAACAAAGTTTAGGATTGGAGTTGTATAGAGTGTGTGTGTAAATTATATATATATATATATATATATATATAATCGTACACACATTGCACTATATACATCAGTTTTGTTGTTTGATGATAATGTGCCAGTAATTGGTATCCACCCACCAAGCTATCTTTGCTTTTCTACGTGGCTAGTTAGTGGGAACGCCATAAACCTTGCACTACACCTAGAATTTGGTGAGTTAAAGGTCACTTGTGGAAACATACTGAGCTGCGATATAGTTTTACCTGCCAACTTCTTTTTATGTGTATCCTTATATTTACTGAGTGTAAATATTGTGTCTCGCCCTTTTACTTTATCTGTTGTACCCTGATACAGCAAGGCCAGTAATTTCCCACCCAGATGGAGCAGTGCTTTGCATATTACTTTAAAGGAGTGGTTTATGTTTCACAATTTATGTAATTTTCCTCTTTGCTTCCTTTTTTCTATGAAAAATTGGGTCTATGGAAATCTGTCCTCCATAGTTCCTTTCAGCCGACACCACATGTTCGTTAAAATAACTAATTTTAATATTTTGTATTCTTAGCACTTTAAGAGATTTATTTTTATTATATGTGAAATACACATTGTCAAAACTGCTAACTTTAAGATATATTTGAAAATATACTAGAGGGCTATCTGTAAGGACCGTACATTTTATAATAATAGAGACGTCCAAAAACATTGCCTCTTTTAAGTCAATTTTCATGCACCTAATATATCATGTTTGAAAAAAGGCATTTAATCCATGTTTGAAAATAAATGTACCGGTATTTGTTTTTGCCGTTGAAAAATAACTATTTTGACTGAAACATTTTCTAGCATTGACTAACCTGCAAGTTCAGTATTGGGCAGTTGAAAATTCAAAACTATATTTTGTGAACACCACATGTCGTTAAAATGTTGCTATTTTGAGATTCTACTTTGTAATTTTATTGGCCAAGACATTTTTGTTGTCTTTGGAGTCAAAGGTTGCATGATCAGAAGAGAGCCAACTCAGAAAGAGCAAACTCTATTTACCTAAAATTCCTCCTGTATGAAAGAGAAATGTTATGGCAGGAAGGACACAATTGAATGAAGTCCTTGCAAATGATTTAGCGTTAACTGGTTGGCTCAAAAAGTTCAGCGAAAAACTATTGCATGGTTGTGTTAAAAATATTGTTGTAAAATGTTTTAAAATGCCACATACACTTTGATACGATTCCATTTGTTTACTGCACTTGTGGATAAAGATGAACTTGCAGACTTCTTTGTTTAAACTTAAGGGATTCTTAACGTCTTATCTTTACCAGTTAACACTGTCAGTCCAAGCTGATCACTCTGGGCTGGGAGCTACAGTTTCCATGATGCTCTTCCAGTATTAATAGTCCACAACAGCTGGGGTGCCATAGGTTACCTATCACAGATCGATGCATCTTGATTTTTCATTGCGTATTTAACCTTTTCTATTATTTTAATCATACTACAGTCTGGAATTCTTTCCCACCATGCCAAATATCACACCAGCCATGTTCTGGTGTAACTCCTTCAGCAATATATATAATTGCTTTTTGTTGTACAGTAGGTCGACATACAGTGTGCTAAAATATACCGTCTGCATGCACACTTTTTTTTATAACTCGTTTTAATTGTGTGTGTATATACCATGAATAAAATGTTTTACTACCACGTGAGATTTAAATAAACCTATTTACCACACAAATCATTGTAGTGTACTTATGGTATGTTTACAAGGTCTATTATTCCTCTATATAGCTGGACAGCATGTTATATTATTGAACCAGAATAGGTGGCGCTTGTATAGGCCGAGAAAACCTATTATGTTCTGTAAAGCTAGCCTGAGCACTGTTTGGATAACACACAATTGGTGCTCGGTGAGCTCATTTCATATTGTGACACAAACGCAGCATAATGCAGGACAAAAGAAATAATATTGGTCTGGAGTAACTTGGCAACTGCCCTGTTGGACATGGAAAATTTCTATCTCATTTCATCAATCTGGTGAAGGTTATTTATAGCATAACAGGTATGCACTCGGTTTTTAAAATCGTACAGATGGCTACAACTACGTAGGTGTCCATAGCCTGTCAAACAGGCCATCTGGATCAAAAGGCATGTAGAATAAATCTCTGCACCCACGTCTCATTTATTTCATCTATAGTTCACATCTAAATTCAAACTTGCTGATTTCTGATCTGTGTATATTAGAGAAGGCTTTAGAGACGGATGCTCTTCCTGTATTGGTTGGTAATAACGGTAATTCCTCTGGAGCAGCATTCAAAAGCATGCAAAGGCTAGCTCGTGAACTTGCTGGTACACTTATTTCCGTATGAACAAGTTATACCAATTAAAGTCCTGATTATCCTTCTGATCTTAACTGGAATTTCCCACTAGTCTGTTGTGAGTTTACCTAAAATGTTTTGTTGTAGACAATAATTGGTTGCAGTTTTAGCTAAATCATTTTGATTTTATTATTTTAATTCTCATTTTGAGGTAAAAAGGCAAAGTTGGTTTACTAGTGGTTTATGTATTAAGTGTCGTACCTAAAACAGCATAATTCAAGTAGGTATTGATTGTCACAATTCATTAATAAGCCCATGACTTGTTTTCTCTACCTGCAATAATGGAACACAAGTTATTTAAAAAGCACTTGGTGATGTATACATTTTATATTGAGGTTAGATACCCCGTTTTGTAATGATTTTGATTATTTTTTTTTTTATATACTGTTACTCATGACTATGACTCAGACCCACCATGCCAGGCGTCTAATTGAATTGCTACCCAATGTAATGCTCACTACTTATGCTATAATTATACTATTATCCAGTGATTACTAAATTGCAAAGTTGTAGTCCAAGGACAGAATAGCTTTTAAGCGATCATTAACTAGTAGTCTTCTTTGTTTTATTTAAACGAATTGAGTCTTGTATAGCGTGTGCATATATATGGAACATATCTTCTGCATTTCTCCTTGTGTTTACCCTGAGCTATCTACATATACCAGACACACACTGTGTCTCCCGCTACTGTTTCTTCATTGCGTCTGTGCCACTTATGTATCTGTTCCTGTTTGAACCCAAACAACCAAACTGAACCAGTAAACCATTTACAGAAAAGAATGAGACTGTATCTGCTACTGATAACAAGTGTAATAAAGTAAATGGCACATACGCTCCGTGTGTCCACACTTGGTCACTTTGTCTGCGGTATTCGAGTACTTATTATGCTACATGCAGTTTAATGACTTTTAATTGAGTTACATGTTATCATATGTAGAATTTAAGTATGCATAATTTTGTAATCAAGACTAGCTCAACAGCATTGAGATAATGACAAAATCATAAAAATGCAGGGATTTGATCTCATGATTGTTAAAGATTTAAACCAGCCAAGTAAAGATACGTTTGGGCAGAAGTCACGTGAAAGACATTTTCCAGAGGTTGTAATGCAGCTTCATGTTTTTAGGTAGCTTGAGTCATTTGGACCAATACATTAATTTAATCCATTTAACACACAAACACTTTATTGCACTGTATTGTATGCAACAATACACACCATGCAGTCTACAAAAACATGTATCAGGATTAGGCCGTGTGATAATAAGAATATCCTTCTAAAAGACTGCTTGGGTATGCTTGCATACTTTGCAGTAGTTAGGCCTGTTCATTGGATATTCCGTTGAGGCAGAGATTGTGTTGGTTCAACCTGACATTGAGCTGTGGAAGAGTTCTACTGCCTGCATGTCTCAGAAGGATTAGTTGTTTTCTGGGTTGTTGCTTCAGCTGGCATTCCTGTTGCAGCTGTCAATGGCCCTCAGAGATGTGTGTATAATGTATAATATATATATATATATATATATATATATATACCATTTCTTTTTTTAAGTGGATTTGTGAACACAACGTGTAGTCATTTGCAGCATTAACAACTTCTACGCTGTGAAATCCACTGGTGTGGCCCAAATATTCTGATATTTTTTTCTTGTTTTATTATACATTTAAGTTTAGGTTTCCTTTCAAGAAACTATCACAAACTGGTATCAAGTTTGCTTTAGACAGGCACAAGGAAGAGACCATAGTCTCCAAGGAAATAAAAGAGTACATTTGGCAGTCTTATACTGGCAGGTACCAGCAAATACAACTAGTGGTACACATTTTATGCAAAATTATATATTTCTAAAACCAATTATTATATTATATTGCTTGCACAAACCAATGAAGTGAACAGCTGTTCATTTGTGGCTGGTGTGTGATCTTGAAATATAAAGTCTTGTATTGATAACCTAGTGTGGCATGAAATTGGCAGGAACATCACTGTTTTTTTATCACAGGGCAAGTGATCTATATTCCTCCATACAGAATCTCATCAGATTTTGAGGTGGACTCTCTTCTTAAATTCTCCCAACAGTTTTCTATGGGGTTCAAGTCAGGGGGTTGGGATGGGCATGGTAGGACCTTGATGTTGTGGTCCAATGTTGAATCTTGATGTTTGTGTTGATTTTGATGTATGTTTTGGATCACTGTCCTGCTGGGACTTCTTAATTATTGCCCTTGTGGTGGAAATGGGCTGTTTCAATACGTTTGCTATTTTCAAATATCCACTTTCCATTTTACTGCACAGCTATATTCCTTGGTCTTACTCATTGTGATGAATGACTAAGGGAATTGCCCAATGTGTTACCTAATATTTATACCCCTGTTGAACAATTTCCTATTCCTAGTCACCCGGGTATACTAAAATTTAAATATTAATTTAGAAAGAAAAAGAAATGACAACTATAGACAAAAAAGAGAAAGTTTTATTAGTAAATATTCACATGTACATTTTTTTTCATATTTAATAAAAACTATGATTAAGAAAAATGAATTTCTTGTTTTTATTTACTTTTATTTGCCAACCTGCCACCCAGTTATGCACATCTGCCCCATGGCTTGCTTCTCTGCGCCCCCCCCGATATGCCTTATACCCCCCTCTCCGACTTACCGGTGCATCCCGATACTTCCCCCGTGCTCCAGACTCCCTGGTGTGTAGTGGTGGCAGCCGGTGGATGTTTGCGCGATGTGCAACCACAACATCTGCTGCTACCTGGGACTTCCGCAAGGACTTCTATGACTGAACACCGGAAGGTCATGAAAGTGTTGGGCATCGGCAGTGGAGATTGTCTGCACGCATCGTGCAGACGTTCACCGGCTGTCAGAAAGGAGGATCAAGGTCTCCTGCAGCGCTGCGGGGATCTGGATCTTAGTCTTGTAGTCAGACCTATTTGAGGTCCGATCATAAGAAGACCTCGCATATAAGGCAAGGGTGTTTTTCAAAACATTTGCTCTAAAAAAAAAAAAAGTCTTGGAGCAAGTATGGTACCTCAAAAATATCTTCTCATATTAATTAATTGGGGTGCCAATAATTGTCACATTTAAATTTCACAGTTTAAAAAAAAATAATAATAATTTGAATAAACTTTGGTTTGCAATTGTTTGATATCCATTAGAGCAGAATATGACTTATGCTTGTGTATTTTTTTAATTAAAGGGTTAAACCATAGACAATTTCACACCCGGCTTTGCTCAAAGGTGCCCCAATGTTAGGGCAGAGCAGTGTATGTATGTATATGTGTGTATGTATGTGTATATAATATATATATATATACACACACGTCTATACTGAGTATTCGGTATCTTTAAAGCTCATTGTTCTATACAAGTGTAGTTGCTACAATTGCATCTAAATTACAGAAAATAGATGATGTCTTAGTACGAAAGGTCGCTGTTGGACGCTGCACAATAGGAATAGAGCTATGATGTGAACAAGTCTTTTATTTGTATCAATATTATGTGTCAGTCCATTAAAAAGAACCATTTTATTCTAAGTGTATTCAGTTTAAGAAATCAATGGTCTTTTTAATATGGATACAATATAGTCACTGTATTGGTGTAGTTGTGCATTGCGTGTTATATTCACTTGTATATTTTTTGTTAGTTGCGTTAGTGTGACCGTGTTATTATTGCTATACATGTTTCTTTGTGATATGCACAAAGAAACAGTGAATCTGGAAATGAAGATGTCTTTATTGTATGCCATTATTCCCTCAGCCTACATAATGTACAGCATGTTTTTAAAGATAAGTGGAAGCTATTTGCAATGTATCTTATTAGCTATTATAACGGCTTTCCTGGTATTCTTTTTATTATACCCATGAAATTACATGACCAAATCTACAACTGGTAGCTACCTATGAATATGTGACCTGCAGCACTCGAGGCAGGGGCATAAGTAGAAACCATGGAGCCCTGATGAGAAAAATTGCCCTGTGCCCCCCAACTTAAAAAGGTAGTCTGTGCTATCATTGCCCCCACACAACTGGTCTTTGCCCCCCCCCCACTTTCAACATATGTAATACACTTACACAATTACATACAAGCGTACATCCATACATATATATAAACCATATTGGCCCAATTATAGGCTGTACTTTTTTCCCCCCTACTTTAATTCTTTTAAGTGGGGTTGCTGCCTATAATCAGTGGGTTTAGCACAGGGATGCGCAAGTCGTATCGCCCGGAGCTGCAGGTGTTTTTCTTTTCTTTATCATTTAGCCCTGTTGCGGGTAAGCAGCAGGTTTAGGATCCAGATCCCCCCGCAGCACTACAGGGGACCTGGATCCTCCTCTCTGGCAGCTGGTGGGCGTCTGTGCGATGCAGACAACCCCTGGTGCTGCCAGCACTTCCGCCGAGGCTTCTATGACGGAGCGCCAGCGTGACATAACCTTCCAGTGCTCCGTCAAAGAAGCCGCGGTGGAACTACCGGCCAGCAGCAGAGGCTGCCTGAGCGCATCACGCAGACGTTAACCTCAGCTGCTGCCGGCACTTCCAGAAGTGGCAGATGTCCACTGGCTGTCCCCGCTAGACACCATGGAGTCTGGGGATGTATTGGTAAGTCTGGGGAGGGTGGCATAAAGCATATTAGAGGGCAGAGTGGTATATCTGGGGGCACAGTGGCATATCTATAAGGTGCATTATGAATTAAGGGGGAGGACTGTTAAAATGGCTATTGGTTTTCCAATTTTCTGTTTGTATATAACCTATGCTGAATAACTTCATAATAGATACCACAAATATATATATATATATATATATATATATACATGTATTCCTGTTCATTAGATAAAATACTGCTTTACCATTCCACTTGTGTATTTTTTCTCTAAAACTATTTTTTTCTTTAAAATAGCACCAAACTTTAAGGGTGCGGCCTATAATCGAGCCAATACGTGTGTGTGTGTGTGTGTGTGTGTGTATATATATTTGGTATCTATTATACAGTTTGTCAGCATATGTTATATACAAACAGAAAACTAATACACGTTATATATATATATATATATATATATATATATATATATATATATATATATATATATATTACACACACATACATACATGCCGCCTCCGCTTACCTTTCACCACTCCTGCAGCTTTCCCTCTGTGACCCAAATACGTTCCTGTCTCTCCGGTTCAAAATAGTTTGGAAAGGGCCCTTCCGACCTGGATAGGTGCGGTCCAGGTCATCGGGGCCCTTTTTGAACCGATACGAGGAGACAAAAATTTGTCGCCGGGGAGGCACGGGCTCCCTAGAGGTATGGGCCCAGTCGCATCTGCGACCCCTGTAGTTACGCCAGTGACTCAAGGCATTATATTTCCAGCCACCAAAACTTTTTTTTACCTGGTCTTAAGCTTTGATAGTATGATATATATACTGCTCTACCTCTTTACTTGTCTAAACATGAGTGTTGCATTTTTTTTATTTTTTTTTACTTTGTGTTTTTATTGTATGAAACAGTCAAGTCAGTTTCCTGACATAACTGATAACATCAGCACAGCCATTTACAACATATTTTATGGTTGAATAATGTCTGTTTAGTCAGCAAAATGATGGTATCTCTAAACGAATAGAACGGAATCAGACATCAGGCTTCAAGGGTACAAGTACTGTATGCTAAGAGTTTTAGCAACCTTTGTAACAATAGTCCGTGGCAAGAAAACCATCTATGTGTTCTTAAATATGCAATGTATTTCACATATGACTGCTCCCAAATATAGTATGGTTTGTAATATTTGCTATGTGTGAGTAATTCTGCGGAATTGTGGATTTTGTGGAAGTTCATGGGCTTTAGATATAGTTAGGCACATTTTATTCACAACAGCAGTTAAGATATAAGAGAATGCACAACTTTTTTATTTTATGTTGACCAGAAAGCTATTTAACAATTTTATGTCTACTTCACACTTAAATGGATTGTACAAGTTGGACTCCTAATGTGATTTATTTATAATCTGTCCCTTCATAGTGCTATTTCCCTGATATTTCGTGAGAAAACCTGTGGGTGGTTTGAAGACTGTCAAAGCAAAGTATGGGTAACCTGAAGACTGTGATAAGAACTTCTTCAAATGAATGCCATGTAGTTCAAGTCGATGTACCGACACTGATGCATCTGGGTAGCTACAAAACGACAGATGACTCGAAAGAAATGTGGATGAGCATATGTGACAATCTGTCAGTGTCCTGCCACATTCCTGTAAAACATACTGTTCCAGATGTCAAACTCATTATTCTATGCTTACTCCATGGGACAAAAAAATTTCTTCCTGGAGAATGATGTCCCACCTCTGAGTGGATTTAATGTAGAAATAAAATTAACAGACCCATGGGTAAAATTGGTAACCTGTCAACGCCATCGACACACGATCCTGGGGTTTGTGAAAGCTCAATAGCAGGATGGGGGCTTCAACTAAATTCAAAAGAAACAAACAAAATGGGGTCATGGATACTAATTTTATTCCATGTTTTGCACCACACGAGTTTTCATCTGTTTGCAGACTAAACATTGCATTAAAGGACAGGCTACCACACCCTAGTAACCTATTAGTGTTGTATTCTATACTACTACAGTTTCTGTGGACTAAGTGCATAGCATTATGCTTAGAACACAAGCAACAACAAAGGTCTCTGTTAGAGGTATTGCGTTATGCAGGAAAGGTCGGTTTTTGACATTGTCTGATCCATCCCATCCATTGTCTGACCCATACTTGGGGCCTAACATGCTCTGGATAAGGGCTGAAACAACGAATCGATAATAATCGATAATAATCGATAACGGAAATCGTTGTCGACGATTTCCGTTATCGATTAATCGAGTGATCGATTAGTTGTTGGAGAACTCGGCTTGTTTTACCTCCTCCGCGAGCGTTTCCCGGCTTCTGCTACGCGCGCTGCAGTCTCCGCCTTCTTTGAGCTACGTGACGCGCTTCAATGTTGGTCTGCCGTTCGAATAAAGTTTTCGACTTCTTGAAGATTGGAAGTGGAACGAGTCCATAGCTGAGGTAAGTGATTCTCTATGTGTGAATGCCTATGTGTCAGAGTGTCAGAGTGGGAGACTGGGTGCAGGGCTGGGTGTGAGTGGGGATGCAGGGCAGGGCAGAGTGGGAGACTGGGTTCAGGGCAGAGTGGGAGACTGGGTTCAGGGCAGAGTGGGAGACTGGGTTCAGGGCAGAGTGGGAGACTGGGTTCAGGGCAGAGTGGGAGACTGGGTTCAGGGCAGAGTGGTAGACTGGGTGCAGGGTGGGGGTGGGTGCAGGGCATGAGTGTGGGTGCAGGGCAGGGTGCAGAGCAGAGTGGGAGACTGGGTGCAGGGCAGGGTGGGGGTGCAGGGCAGAGTGGGAGTGTGGGTGCAGGGCAGAGTGGGAGGCTGGGTGCAAAGTGCTGGGTGCAAAGTGTTGGGTGCTGGGTGCAAAGTTCTGGGTGCAGGGTGCTAAGTGCCGGGGCAAAGTGAGTGGTTTAGGTATTAAAACTAGTTTGATAAATATTGTTTGGGTTCTCGTAACAAAATAAGAATGTTAATGTAAATTTTAAGTTGTTTTTTAACATCCAGTTCATTAAATTTTAAATAAACTAAAAGTTTGCATATTGTTTTTTTTTTATCCGATTAATCGAAAAAATAATCGGCCAACTAATCGATTATTAAAATAATCGTTAGTTGCAGCCCTACTATGGATGTTTTTCTTTTCTGCAATAGCACATTCTTTCCTTAAATATGGTGATAGCTCTGCATTATATGTTTAGTTTACTAGGCCTGATTAAGGACTCATTTTGCATCCTTCAGCTCTTTACCCACCCTCAGTCACCTCCTTTCTTGAGCCTCTTTCTTGGTTTTCCGTATGGTGGTCTGAGGAGGCATCATACATAAGCAACTTATCTAGCACACATGAATGAGAAACACCAAAGAAAGGTTGTGTTTGAAGACATTGGGAACAGGGTGCTATTTAAAATGGTACTTGTGGTACCTGTGATATATGAAATATTGACTCAATGTGCCTTATCATGGCTGCCAATATCTATTTAAAGTAATTTATTTTTGAATCTTTTGGGTACTGGCTACTCCAGCAATCATATACATTATAATTCATGTGCATTGATTGTTGAGGGGCACACTGGAACCCTGTAGTCTACTTTTCTAATATGCATTATTTTTGGAACACCTCCATGGGAGTCTTAAGTAATTTTTACTTCCTTGTCATTAGGCTGCTTTTGTGCCAGTTGGTTAGCCACGATATCTGCCAGTATTTTATAGCTAGCAATATAGTTTGGGTGCCCGTTAAAGGCATTACAACTGATTTCGCTCAGCGGTCAGTAAAATATCATCTCCTTTCCCTACAACATGTGGGTATTATTTAAATGTATGATCTATTTTAGAAAGCTGACATGGGTCTCCAACACATGGCAGTTTGCATTGTTTTCATTTTTGTGAGGTCTGAAATATTTTACAACAGATGTCTGGAAAGCACAGTGTGATGTTCAGCCGGGGAACATCACACAGTGGCAGGAATGTTTTTAGTAGTGACTTGCAAACCGTATCTGCAATGTTTTTATAGAGATGCATAGTTAAACCTGAATGAACCTCTATGTGTTTTTTTTTATTTACCAGGTTTAACATTTCTCACTGTATTAAACATAGTATTCCCTATCCTACATTTTTCAGTTTTATTAAATTATTGTTTTTGAAGCTTTTTATGCAAATACAGAAAAGTTGCTGAAAAATCACTGCTGCTTTATGTCACATTTTTATGTCACCTGCTAAACATTTAATTCTGGATTATAGGAGCAACATGTTGCTGGTAATAAAACAGGGTTGTCTTAAAAACTATGAAAGAATGATTTTACTTTTAAAGAATGACTCTTCCAGCTGTAGACCTAAATATGTGTATTTGTATAAATGTGTGTTTGTGTATATGTCTGTCATATATATACATATATAAAATACGCACACACTGCTATCCACATAGACCAGGGGCGTCCAACATGCGGCCCGCAGGCCAAATGCGGTCCGCGAGACCTCGAGGTGCGGCCCGCGTAAGATCGGCAGCACCTCGAGCCCTGCTACTTACCTGTGGGAGGGTCTTTTGTACTGCATAGAGGAAGCGGAACCCAGCAGCGTTCACGTGAAATCACATGACTCTGCTCCGGTCCTTCTTCCTGCTTCCTTCCTGGTGCAGTACCAGAGAACGCAGAGGGAGGCCGCGCCCCCTGCTGAAGTCTGTGAGTGGCATCGAGGAGCTGCAGTGCAGGTAAGGGGGTGGGGAGGGTGTTTGAATGAGAAGGTTAGATGAATCTGTGAATGAATGAGTATATGAATGAGTTTGTGTGATAGCATGGATGTGTAAGTGCTGGAACCTAGGCATGATGGGACTGTGATTGTTGTTAGCAATCACACTCCTATCATGCCAAGTCAGCCAGTACATGCTGAAACCTAGCTAGCTGTTAGCAATCACACTCCTATCATGCCAAGTCATATTGCTAATTTTTTATTAAAAATGTGAGTTTTTTATTTATTTTTAAAGGTGGGGGTCATTTTCGGTTTTGGCTAAGTGAACCGTGAATGTTTTGGTCCAGAATTTTCATTTTGGTGCATCCCTAGAATAAATAGAACTATTTAATTTTTAATTATCCTGAATTTGTTGTCACACAACTTTCTAGGCCCAGAAATCAGTGAGGGGAAAAGTAAAGGTTTTGTGTCATTTACTTTATTTTAATCTGCATATTTTATTAAAGGCCATATTTTCTCACAGTGAAAAATGAGTGCGGCCCTCGCACGTATACAATTCTGGTGAAGTGGCCCACTGCAGAAAAAACTTGGACACCCCTGACATAGACTAAAATTGACAGTAGAATTGGTTGTACATGGCACTGTCATAGGATGCCTCAAAGTCAGTTTGTGAAATTTCTGTTCTGCTAGATCTGCCCCAGTCCACTATAAGTGCTATTATTGTGAAGTGGGAGCTTCTAGTAGTAAGAGCTTGGCAATGAAGCAGTAGACTGCACAGGCTCGTAGAAAGGCACCACCGAGTGCTGTAGAGTGTAGCATGTAAATATTGCATGTGTTCTGTAGCGTCATTCACTACAGAGACCCAAACTGCTTCTGCAACATCAGCACGAACATTGTTCGTATGGAGCTTTGTGAAATTGGTTTGCATGTTTGAGCAGCTGCACACAAGCCAAAGAACGCTATGCGCAATGCCAAGCGTCAGCTGGAGTGATGCAAAGCACACTGTCACTGGCCTCTGGAGCAGTGGTAACGTGTTCTCTGGAGTGATGAATCATGCCAGTAAAGTTTGGTGGAGGAGGGATAATGGTTTGGTCTTGGCTAAGTGAAGGGGTAAAGTTAATGCTACAGCATACAAAAGCTCTTTAGACTAGTCTATGCTTCCAACTCTGTAGCACTAATTTGGGCAAAGCCATTTTCTGTTCCAGAATGCAATTCTGTGCTCCTGCACACAAAGCAAGGTCTCTAAAGAACTGGTGTGGCCCCATTGAATACATTTGGGAACACTTGGAGTGCCGGTTCTGAACCAGGCCTTCTCATCCAACATCAGTACCTATCCTTACAAATGCCCTTTTGGCTCAACGAGCATAGATTCCTATAGATACACTGCAAATCTTGTGGAAAGTTTACCAGAAGAGAGCCACAAAAGGGGGGAGTGGGGAGGTGCAACTCCATATTAATGCCCATGGTTTTGGAATAGAATGCCCAACAAGCTGATATACACCATATGGACAAAAGTTTTGAGACATTGACCATTATACCAACAGGCACTTAGTCATTGCATTCTAAATACATAGACATTAATTGAGCAGGGTCCTCCTCACCAGTTGTTAAGTTATAAACTACTTATGTCCTGTCTACCCATTATACAGAGCTATGGTATATGATGACGCTATAAAAAAAAATAAATTTGTAGATTGCAGCTATAACAGCTTCCAATACACTGAAGTGTTTCTGTGGGAATTTTCACCCGACTATGCAGTAGATCATTTGTGAGGTCAGGCAGTGATGTTGGACGAGAATGCCTGGCTCGCAGTCTCTGTTCCAGTTCATCCCAAAGGTGTATGATGGGGTTGAGGTCAGGGCTCTGTGTGGGCCAGTCAAGTTCTTCCAGACCAAACTCATCCAACCCTGTCTTTATGGAACTTGCTTTGTTAACTGGGCCACAGTCATGCTGGAATAGTAAAGGACCTTTCTTAAACTGTTCACACAAAGTTGGAAGCATATCATTGTCCAAAATGTCTTGGTATGCTGAAGCATTAAGATTTTCCTTTACTAGAAGTAAGGTGCCTAGCCCAATCCCTGAAATACAGCCCCATACCATTATCCTTCATCCACTAAACTTTACAATTGGTGCAGTCAGGCAGGTAACGTTATCCTGGCATCCTCCAAAACCAGACCAGCCCATCAGACTGCCAAACAGAGAAGTGTGATTTGTCGCTCCACATAACATGTTTCCAATGCTTCTGAGTCCAGTGGTGGCGGGCTTTACACCACTCTATCGGACACTTGGTATTGTACTTGGTGATGTGAGGCTTGCATGCAGCTGCTCCATAAAGCTCCTGCAGCGCAGTTTCTGTGCTATTAATGCCAGTGGAAGTTTGGAACTTTTCAGCTATGAAATGAGCAGAGCGTTGGTGACTTTCACGCACCATGCGCCTCAGCACTCGATGACCCCACTCTGTGACTTTACTTTGTGGCTGAGTTGCTGACGTTCTTAAATGCTTCCGCTTTCCAATAATACAACTTACAATTGATCGTGAGATAGTCTGCAGGGATGAAACTGACTCATTGCAAAGGTGGCATCCTATCACAGTACCACGCTTCCATTCACCGAGCTCTTCAGAACGACAATTTTTTTCACAAATGTTTGGAAATGCATATTTCATGGCTAGATGCTTGATTTTATACACCTGTGGCAATGAGTCTGAAAACAAAAATGTCATAGGAATAACCAGTCTTTTTTATGTGTTGCGCGGAGTACTTTACATCATTCTATATATAGTCAGGTAGTTTATTTGCACCAAACCTAAACATGTGTAATTGCTGCTGCTATAGTGCATACAGATGTAGGTGAGCCAGTGGCACAGCATTAGGCACAGGAGCTGTATGTGTATATGTGCTTAATTTTGTGAACCCGTTTCTCGCAGGGACAGTTGTCGGTGTTAGTAAACCCTATTTGGTAAGCAGTTCTGTGGAAAGTGTAAATAAACGTTTTTCGTTTCCGTTGAAGTAGGTTTGGTAGACACCCAAATGTCCTTAACTTGCACTGTGTAGCTGAGTGTCCTCATTCAGTGTAATAAAAGTATGAGGCAGAGTGTTGGCAGAATTCCCTCTCTGGTATGTTTAAACCACAGTTGTTTGAATGTTAGCAGTTGTAGGGCTGACGTGTGTGGGAGTGGACTACAAGTTAACACAGAAATCTTTAGAACTCCTTACATAGCCAGGAGTTCAAGTCATGTAAATAGATTTACTTACATGTTTGACAGCAATAACAGTCATTAATATAGTACTAAGCTTACACGCCCAGGAAAGTATCTGCCGCTGGAAACTTGAGCATGTGGTCTCATGCTATGCCTTTTGTTTTGAGGAGTTGCATTTGAAAATTAGGCAATATATACATATTGGATTATTAATGGAGTATTCCGAAAAAAGAATATTGCTGCTCATTCTAAAGTATTGGAATCAGTACAATTACTGCTTGCATCTTAATAGAACTCTTTTTTTCACGATATATGCATGTGATTGTAAGGGCTATAAACCAAACACTAAAACAGACTTCACATACACCACAATTAATAACAGTAATAAATAAAGACACCGACAACTTCAAATTGGATAAACAGGCCGTGGTCTTTTATTTAGCTTGCAATGTAATCAACAATTTACACACACAACCTTGAAACTTTGTAACCATAAAAAACACTCCTGGCCCAAGCCCCAGAGTGCAATCATTATTTAACCATTTAAAGACCATCCGCCCTAAAGCCAGGACAGCCAAATGCACCACCAGTTCACCCCTTATTTCTTAAAAAAAAAAAAAAAAAAAAGGGGGCAACCTTAACTCAATAAAGATGATTAAATGGGTGGGAGGTTGGGCACCTCAAAAGCAGCTCCTCCATCTTCCTCCCTTGGCTCTCCCGCTATGCTGTTGCTCACCAGATGCTACAAGAGGTCAGTGCAGACAGCTAGCAAATTCCCGCCCTTAGTGCAGCGCGAGGCAGCCGCGAGCGCAAGGCGCGCAAAGGAGGGGCGTAACTAATGCTTCTAAAACATTTTTTTTTTTTAATTGTATAACCTACCTAACCTATTACTATAACCCTGACCTCTATCTGACCCCTTATCCCCACAACCACATGCCGCCCTGACTGCTAAATAGAGTCAGGCCTATCCAGATTTAATTGACTTCAATAAAATAATCCTTAGAAAAAAGGGTGTGTAAATAACCCCTCAAGTTCTGTGGATCAGTTTTTATCCCTGGTATGGAAGGAAAATTTATTATAATTTCCTCCGTTCCCTTTAGAAATAAAGCATCTGCTTTTGAGGGCTATAAATCCCATTACCCCGATCATCATTTTTATGGGGTGGGGGGTGGCACAGCTATCTCGCATGTTACCAGGAATCAGAATTTTATTTTTCTAGCATCTTTTTTTCTTTTCTTCTCTTTTTAGGATGCCTGTGAAATGGACCAATTCCTACCTAAAGGCAGGGATCTGATTTTCATTTTACTTTCCAATTTTATAAAAGCTGCTTTCCTCTTCAACTGTAGAGAAATTATAGAAAATTATTTTTTTTTAGATTTATTGGGGACCCCTAGAGTGCTACTACCTGTTTGGCATCCAACTGCATTGTACATACCTAGCTGGAAGAGTTTTTTCCCCCAGATTATTCTAATTCCTCTACTAAAATCTGAAATAATGCAAGTGATAGAAGGTTTTCAGGGCTGCATACTGTTACATTTGTTCTATGATATGAGAGTGCCCTTTAAGAAGACCTAATGGTTGCCTGAAAAGGTGGTTTTTATAAGTTTAAGTTATTCAGCCACGATTTTCGAGATGGTAACTTGTAATGCTAAGCCTACACCTGTATTTCCAAAACGTACCTGTGAGCTTCTACTCCTTTGATGTCATTTCATGGCACAGTTTATTAAGGATTTTGAAGCTAGAAATTAGTCTCATAAACATGTTTAATTTTATGGGAGGGGATCCTCTTTGCTATACATCTTCAAGTTGAAGACTTCTCCTGTTCAATGTCAGACAGCTGTTGTGCGCAAAGCATTTTGTGATATGGAGGATTGTGTGCACGGCCCACCAAGTAGCCCTGCTGTTTGTAGTGTTTAATCTCATTGCTATTTTACTGCCCTAGATTATAGGGGGGGAATTGAAACTTTTTTCTTTTGCTTTGTCACATTGGTGTCTCTTTAAATATGGCTGAACACATTTTGTTTTAATGCTATCAGTTTTGTTATTTGCAAATCACTGTGGTATTTTTGTGTATGTGAACTTCCATTTACCCTTGATTTTATGGCATGTTTTCAATAAGTAGTGTTATAAATTGTTTTCTATGGGCCAAGATTATTGTAATTTTTTGTAACCTTGGAAAAATGTAGGATTAAATTGTATAAATTGTGCAAGTTTGCACAGAACTCTTCTGATTTCCTTTTAAAGTCTGTTTAGGCATTTAATTTAATTTAATCAAGAGGAACAACTATTGTTAAAGGAAGACCATATGTATGTTACTAAGCTCCTTGGAGTAATGCCATAAGAAAATACTTGGAATGTGTTTTGGATAACTTTCTCCTTCTTGAAAGAGCAAATAATGATATTTCAAAATACATTTCCAATAGGGAATGAACCTTTTGAAGCGCTGAGTAGCTTATAGGCTTTACTGTGAATGCGTGTTTCTTGTCTTTGTGGTTAGAAATGTACATTTGTTTTAAATCTCCATGTCTGGTTGTTGACCAAGGGGCATATTAAACTTCACACCTTTTGGCTTTTGCAAAATGTTTTCAACGTAGTCACAACACATTTTCCTCTTAAATCCCCAAAGTTCAAGAAATACCTGTTCTTTTTATAGTTTATGAACAGCGATATGCTCAGTTTTCCATTGCACATAGTTGATTGGCTTGCCAAGTGAAATTTTATATTGTGTAAAGCCCTCCTATTTTCTTCCCTTTCCATATCATTACATTCTTGATAGAGTATTTGGTTTGGGAGATTTCCTTTCTGTCTGCCTTTTACACATGTGTCCTAATGCATCACTTTCAGCTGTTTGGCTTTGTGGTATGTTTAAATGTTTGTGGGAATTTCAGAGTTGTGTCTCATAATTGGAATTCAGAGTGATTGTTCATTCTTGTGTTAACAATTCACCCCACGACAGTTTCAGTATATAACTGTGGAAGACTCTACATGATCATGCACGTCATCAAGGGCAAGTTCAGGACTGGTGAAGTTAGCAAGCAACTATAAATACAAAAACATTTTGGGACATTTTTCTATTCAAACATTGCAGTTTAAATATTTTGGATATATATTAAGGATAATATATAAAACATCTGCTATAAAATATGTTCTTTAGAAGCTGTCGGCATGCGATCCGGGTCTAACAGTTTTATATTATGCCAGACTATGAAACCACCCATCACTATAGCACATTGTTATTAAAAAGTACCAAACTAAACTACGTTCGGCAACTTGAGTTGACATTTAACACCTAACATGGCTTAGTCTAGGACTGCAACAACTAATCGATAAAATCTATAATAATCGATAATGAAAATCGTTGCCAACGAATTTCATTATCGATTAGTTGAATCGATTTTTACCGATTATAAATGAGGTTTTTTTGTACCCCTCGTTTTATAATCCGTTTCAGTGTGACTCACAGCAGTTCCTACTTACGAGTCCCTCCCTGCAGTCACTACCGATTGGCTGCAAGGAGGGACAGGGAGAAATGGGCGGGGCCAATCGGCAGTGACTGCAGGGAGAAAGGGGCAGGGACAAACTGTTGATTGGCCCCACCCATTTCCCATAGCGTCCACATGGCTCAGGAACTCATCTAACTGTGAGTATAAAATTAATATTTGGGCTGCTGAAAGTTAGGGGAGGTGGGGGTTAATTTAGGGGCAGTTATAGTTAATGGGGTCTTCAGGGTTAATTTAGGGGCAGTTGTGGTTGATGGGGTCTTCTGGGGGTAATTTAGGGGCAGTTGTGGTTGATGGGGTGTTTAGGGTTAATTTAGGGGCAGTTGTGGTTGATGGGGTCCTCAGGGTTAATTTAGGGGCAGTTGTGGTTAATGGGGTCTTCTCTAAAGGGCATATCAGGGTGGTATATGGCATACCCGGGGAGGACGGAGTGACATATCTTGGGGTATAAGGCATATAGGGTATATAAGGCATATGTGGGGAGGGCGGAGTGGCATGTCTGGGAGAGCAGTGTGGCAAGCCTGGGCTCAGATGTGCATAACTGGGCGGCAGGTTGGGAAATAAAAAGAAGAAATACATTTTTATCAAAGTATTTTTTTTTTATTCTGCCGTTTTTAACATCCTACGTTACTTAAATTATTTTAAATGAAAAATTTACATTTTTTTATCCTATTAATGGAAAAAATAATCGGCAAACTAATCGATTATGAAAATAATTGTTAGTTGCAGCCCTAGTTAAGTCTGAGATTCACCAACTATAGAGTTTCATTAAGCTGGACTTTTTACCACTGTTTTGAAGTTGATACATGTCTTTAACCTGTAATGTGTTTCACATGTGTTTGTAGACTTTCATTTGTCTTGGTTTACATATTTGTGATTATCTTGTTTCACGCTGTACCAACTATGGGGCGCTTGCACATCTGTCTTCTTTTACTTTATTTATACAGAGCCAGCAGATTTCAAATGCTATAAGGAGTATGGAAAATTAACAACATTAAAATACACGCTATAAAAAAAAAATAAATAACAGGCACACACGCGAACACATAAGGAATGAAGGATCGTTCTTGTGAGGTTATGGTTTATTAGGAAGTGAGAAAGAGGAACAGAACTATTGCTTTGTATTTCAAACCCAGTTAAACTGTTGTATTCTTGACATTGAAGGATACAGTTGTGACAGAAAAGTCTAACACGGTTTGCCCATGACTGATACTTTGCCTAATATGCATGAAAACATATGACAGGCCGTTACAAGCACAGCCAGGTATGTAACAGAAATCCTTGGAATTCTGTATTCTGAAACTTCTGGTGTGGATTTTACATTTTTTTGGGTTAGTATTCACCACCATTGTACATTACTTGTCATAAGGTTTTAAAATAATAGATCAGATTACAGTATGGCAACATCTACCGTGATACTATTAGTATCTTTTTGGAAGCTCCTTCTTTCTTGTGGACTTCATTTTGTACCTGTAAAGGGTCTAGGGTGAAATTTGTGTTCCCAGCAACTGTGTTGGTAAATGAGGTATGTTTGTAACTCTCCTTCAGATCTGAGTACAGTCATATCTGTGTGTGTTACAAGCAGGATTAAATCAATCAGGATCAAAGCCTATTTGTTTGCAAATCCTAGGCAGACCAGCAGCCTGACTCGTCTGCATACTACACGAACAAGCCATTTGGAGACCGCTATATAACAAGTATTATGTGCCTCTTTAAAAAGTTCCCTGTGGCACTACAGGGCATAAAAGAAGAACCTGACTTCTACAAAATGGGTTTGTAAATGCCAATCATTTTAGTTTATAGAATCTTTGTAGAATATTTTGTGAACCCAGGAACTAATAATCGTCCCTCCATAGTATAGAGGTAGGGATTCTACTGTGGTTTCAGCAGACATTTATGATCTTGGCGAGCTGTCGGTGAGTGTTACTACTGTGCCAATAGCCATAACCTTAAAGCCAAAGGCTGTATGTATGTATGTGTATGTGTATGTATATATATATATATATATATATATATATATATATATATATATATATATATATATATATATATATATATATATATATATATATATATATATATATATATATATAGTTAGGGCCCTGTAATAACATCTTGTTCCAGGGCTCCTGGATTTTTACACTATGCACAAAACTTGTTTGAAATTTTAATATAACTTTGTTTGGGATTGGGTAAATTCTGAACAGGATTCATTTTGTTCCCAGTCACTCTGCGTTGCTATTTGGTTCACACCCTAAATTTTGTATTGTTTGAAAATTCCCCCTGTACTTTTAATAATGCGTTTATTGTTTTGATTGAAAGATCCGATAAGCTGCTGCAAACTGACATAGTTGTCAGGCTGTTCCCCGCCTTGGCCCCTGGAACAATAAAGGTGGTTGTTTTCAGCTGTAATTGCAGTACCTTTTATTGGTTTTGCCGTTAGGATTAACAGAATACTTCCTTATTACCATACTCCAACAGACACAACATTGTAGTGCAACGATTTCAAGGTTAACAAGTTAGTCTCATTCTGTATATTTCGTGATTTTCTTGTCCGTACTACTGACTTGTTTTAGTAGACGTCGCTGCCTATCTAAATTTTTTTTTTAATGTGAATTTAATAGCACGTTAAACTTGACAAGATAATTTCATATATGGAAATTCAGATGATAAATAAGAAAATACTCCCGTTTCATCTTTTGATTAAATTGCTAACCTACCAAGTAAGCTTTAATAAATGTTTCTTGAAAACTATAACAAACGTGGTCAAGGAGCCTGCCCTCAGTCGATGATATCCGTATGTTTGGTATAATAAAAAATGTTATGTTTTTCTCATAATTTCTCTTTAATACAATAGAGTATGATGAATGTCACTATCGCTAGTAGAGTTGAATGTGTGCGAAGTTTACACTTTCTTTCTTTTTAATTATAGAAGAGTAGCAGAAATGAAAGGAAGCGTGTTATGCTGCTGAATTATTTGTTGCAAGCTTTTATCATGGTTTGCCCCTCTTGGCTCTTGTCTTAAAAATTCCCCTGATTTATCCTTTGAAGAGAGGAAACTGACAGCATTTTCCTCGCCTTCACACTGAATAACACCCAATTTAGTACAAACAGATTTCTTAAGTGACAATGGGCAAATATAGATAGTATGGTGTAGTTATACCACTTAAGGGGACCTAAAACCAATTTTTTTGCATTAAATGTGGGGTTCCCCTATACAGTACTGTTTTTTTTTTTTAAGTCTTGTTTTTAAATAATTCCTGATTCTGAATCAAATCCTGATTACTTTTGTTACAGCCTTGTGGTAAACAATAGAATAGCTCAGTCTTAGTCACCTGAGACACTGACACTGGCTAATGAGAATCTATGGAGGAGAAGGTTTTGGAGAAGATGCGCTGGTATTGGTATATGCAGTCAATAAATATGTATATCTATGCCATGTAATATTAGTTATGCACAGACAATTACCGCTATTGCCTGACAAAAATTTGTTTGTTGATATTGAGCCTGAAAAAGCTCTGATAAAGTCTTTACAGTAATTATATTTTAAAGTAAGTAAAAATCCAAGCAGTTACAAGCTAGCATCTTCCATTTCTAAACTAAGGGTTGCCAAATTTCTTCTGCCATTGTGAATCCGGCACTGTGTTCCCCTGCGGGAATGCAATAAAGCGGGTGTAGCGATGCACCCAGTGTGGTCCGCGTGAAAGCATAGGGTGCCGGATTCATAATTGCCACCCTGGAAAGTCTTCTTACATGGAAGCTGAAAAGTTTTTTGTCAGGTTCAAATGTATTGGTTGTTTTAAAATGTTTAAAATGAGTTTTCGCTTGAGCTTAGAATTTCCAATTTACCAACAGCACCTCTCATAAAATAAGCTCTAAAATGAGATGAAGAGAAACCAGTATATGATAAAAATGGCAGTTGTAGTGTATAAGAACCCCTCGTCACTGAAAATAAAAATGTGTATTGATTTACTCTGTGAACTAGAGTAATAAATGAGGGAGCTGAATATGTAAGCCTTTCAAACACATTCTTAGCGGCTCATGCTTGCTTTTCTCTTAAATGCCTAATAAGCAAATATTTTGTTGCTTAGCGTGTGTCACTGCAACAAGCGGAATCACAGATACTGTAGTGCTGCAAATGTTCTGTCATTCAAGGATGTGGCAAGAGTTCTGGTCCTTGGACTGTAAAAAGATTCATATTGCACGCCTCGAAATCAGCAGAGCCGTAGTCATACGTGAGCTTCCTCGTTTAGAATGTGCCCTTTTATCAATTGTTTGGAATGAGTTACCCGGAGTCATGTATTTCATCTACGGGGTTTTGTTTATTGGCGTAACCCGGATCACCTTTTCAGCATGGAAATAATGAATATAGCGTAGATTTCAGCGAGAAACTCGTTACCATGCGCTGAAGCAGGCACAAAGAAGATGATGTAATCCTTCCCTGCAGCAGGGAATAGCGATCACATGGCTGCAGTCCTGTCATCAGCCTTCAGACAGGCTCTGCTATATTGCTATGCTTCATCATCTCAGAGGGCTGATGTGCTGCCGCCTGGTAGAACCTCACAAGTCTACACCTCACACATACAAATAATCCCGCGCGTGTTTGCTGGTAGGGTGTATCACCCTAAGAGCACTACTAAATCATGCACATACATCTGCTCAGCAATGCATCTATTATCCTAGGTGTGGAGTAGGGGGTGATGGGAAATGGTTGCCAATAGCAACCACTTGCCTGTTTATTATAAGAAGAAGAAAAAAAATCTATTCTGCGTTGCTATTTCCATAAATGCTCGGTAGCTGTAAAGGCAGAAGAGCATTACAAATACTACCCCTGCTAATGAATTATTACATGTTAAGAGTGGATTTATTAGGGTTGCATGCTGCTTGGTTATTACTGTAAACAGGGCTGTGCAAATGACCCCGACGTGAGGACCCCCTTGGATGGATGCCACGCTATTCTCCTATGCTGTTGCATACAGTAATAACCTCATCCTACCGCACACTGGCCTTGTAGTGACATCATAAATTCGGGGGGGCAGGGGTATGAGTCAGGGGAGGATTGAGCCCAACTCGCCTTCCTGCACATAAACTGTTGCTTACCATTCATATATGCTTTGAGTAAGAATATATATATTATTCATATTTCATATTGGCACACTGTATACTCTGTGGTCTACATCCCAGAAAGGGTTAAAATGCTCAGTTTTTGATCCCCCTGTGGTATTGTGTTTTTTTGACAGCTTATTAACTAGCGCTTGTTCTTACAAACACACCATCTCCGCTCCCACGCATTCTCAGTACCTGCGGAGGGCTGTTCATGAGTCATAAACTGAACTACGTGAAGGGACTGATCTGAAGAAACCCCACAGCAGGCAAATTTGCAGAGGCTTCTGAAACCTAGCGAGCGCTGCTTTCAAATTGGACATTAAACCCTCCACTGCTCTTGATTATTAACTTTATATGGTACTGTCAATTAATATACACTGTGCCGTGCTCTTCTCAAGTTACCCAAGGCGTTTGTATGAGTGTTAATTCAAGTTGCACAAAGCCCAACATTTGTTGATAATCCACTATTGCATAATTGACAGTTTCTGTGTCAAAGGGATATTTGGCCAGCAATCTAATCCAGTCATTTTCACAATATGTCATTCAAAAATTGCATGCATCGTTTCCCCTCTTTCCTTTGTGTATGCGAAGTTGTAATCGTGGCATATGCCAATACTGGTGCATTCTGCAACTTTTCTGATGGGGTAAAATCCCATACTGATAAGACGCCAAGCAGCTCTGAGAAAGTGTTTTACTTAGAACCATTCTGTAGGAGGTACTGGAATTGGCAGTTGGAAATTTCCAAAAACCTTGTACATGTACATGATCATTCGTATCTTTTAATTGGAACCGTCTCCTGAAGAAATCCAAACGCTAATCAGTAGGACATAGATATATTTCTTAGTTTTCCAAGGGTCCTTACTGTATTTGTAATAAAGGAATTGTGCTTCTGCTTCTAGTTTCTACTGGTGAGAAAATATTTCCCAGCATGCGCCAGGTTATGTCTTGAACAATTTTTGGGTCTGGTGCTCACTGGCAGTTTGACAGACTCTTCCTTCTGTGCATGGGGAACACGCTCAAGAGGTTTATGTATATATTGGCATTCAAAATGTGAAAAAAAGACATGGCGGGTGTATGGGTGACCGTGGCTTCTTGCCTAGGATGCTATTATGTTGAAGCTTGGCCCTGCTTGAATGAGGATTTTCAGGTACTCTTAGCAGCTTTTAGGGTATTTAGATAAGCTCCATAAGCTACCATAACTTGGTAAATAAAAAGTGCCATGTCATATGATGTAACACGCTGATGTCACATGTTCCAACCTTAGTTTTATTTTTATTTTTTTTGCCCTTGTTCTGTTGATTTTAAGGGATATACAGCTTTGGTAGCTCGCATTGTTATTAAACCTGTTTTTAAATCGGTTTTGAAAATTCTTTGTCTATATCGTTGTCTGTGTTTATCTGATGTCTGCAATGCTCCTAAGAAAACATACCTCCGACTTCTATTGAATAGAGACTCTGTAGCAGAAATTTTGTTGTTTTTTTGTCAGTTTGTGTTGGAGAATGTTCCAGACAATTTTTTTTCATTATTAGTTATTATTATTCAACAATCTGATAACCGGATGATGGGAGGAAAAAAATGCCCAAATGGCAGCAGTCGTATGCATTGTGTGTAAGTGAAGAAATTATTTGAAAATTCACTGCATTTTTTTCTGTTGATTTGCACCCTCTAGTGTGCGTGTCGAAGTATTACAACAGTAGTGATTCCTTTTTTTTTTTTTTTGTTTACGTTTCAGCTATTTGAAATTAGTTTACATTCTGTTTTATAGCACAGACGCCTCTCTTCTGAATTCTGCAATATAATAAAACATGTTGCAAAGATCTGAATAGTAAAAGCGGAGGATATGTAAGTCAGTAATTCCGTAATGTAAACGGATTTAATAAAGAATACGCTAGAGCACTAAACTTCACTTTGCTACCTGAACTTCCGACTTTTCTGCTTTTTAAGCGTTACCCGTAGCCCTACAGTTTGGACAACACTAGAAATGTAGGGGAAAAGTAACCAACAAATTGAAATTAAAGCTGAAAATAAAGTTTCAGAGTTTTTACAGAAGGATGACAGATAACTATAGCCCATCATCTGTAATTGGAAGTAAAACTAAACGTATCCAAGTCACATAACATTAGAACGCACACAGGCGCTAAACATAAATTCTTCGTATCGTGAACTTAAGGTGAAACACTGCAGTTCTATACAAAGCATGTCGGTACAATTATTTCATTAACATTTCCCGAAGTGTGCCTTACCATAAGCTTGTCATGGCCAGAAGCATCTAGTGTAGAGAGTCTCGAAAAGCATTGGAGAACGTGTCCAGATTTCTGCCTCAGTTCTATATAATGTAGTGTAGATTCAATACTCGGACATTGTGTACCTGCTTACTATGTATCTCTTAGGCCAACATCAGAACATGCTTTGATTTTCTCCAACAAGAAATCTAATTTTAACTGTACACTGAGGAAGTTCCTTAGATCGTGGAGCATGAGATTTCTGCTAAAAGTTGCAGCACACAAAGCTTAAAATATGTTATTAGTATATATGTAAATAATATTGTTGCAGGCCTCATACATATCATTTATTTCTTTCCTTTCCTAGATTTAGCTTTATTTCAGTTTTATTTCTTTTAAATTAGCCTGCATATCATGCAAAAGTGGTACTGTGTGTCTACATCCAAGCACTATAGAGTACAGTGTTTCCATTTTTTTTTATATTGTTGTTTCAGAAATAGTGTGAAATTCCTTTTTATTTCGTGTTGAGGGATTTCCTAGGCAGATCCTCCCTGTTTTTTTTTCTTCTTTTTGCTAAATACTGCAGATAGCCGCAGTCAGAGAGGCTGCTGTGTGTACTGCATATTGACCTGGATCTGAAAGGATGACATCATCGCTATAAGCCGCCGCTCGCTGATTGCTCTGATGTGTTGAGAAACTGCTGCAGTTGCTCATGGGTTTTCTCTGTACGCTCTCTGCATTCAGGTTGTACTTTTACTAGATGGCTCTGTGGACACTTACGATCTTATTTCCTTTATTTTTGATTACTCTCTTCTTACTTTAAAATGACTCTAGCACCAAAGTCCCCCCCCCCTACTATTTAAAAGTCGCAACAACAAAAAACCATGGTTGAGCCTTTTATGAAGTATCACTCTAATGGCAGAATGAGGGTGTTAGTAGAGAATTGTAATATAAATGTGATATGGCAAGGGTTCCATTATTATTTATGGTATTAAAATCGGACAAGGCTCAGAGTTTTGCTGGGCAGTTGATGATTTTTTTTTTTTTTTATTTATTTCATGATATTCATCACTATTTATTATGAAGGTCCAACACAGCTAAGCTAAGTTCAAAATAACAATACCGCACACTTCAATATTTTCTAGATGTAAGATGTTTGCCATCCACTAATTGATAGAAATGTGTCTGCATTCCTTGTACATGTCTAAATGTTAAAGGAACCTGGTTATTTTTTGTGATTTACAGAGGCTTTTTTCACTGGCTATTTGCCATTTGTTTGAAAATTATTGATAGGATAATTGAGTAAAAAATAGTTTTACTGTTTATTAACCCCTTAAGGACAATGGGCGGTCCCTAAACCCATTGACAACAATGCATTTTGAGCTTGTACATGTGCGGGCTTTGTCATTAAGGGGTTAAAAATTGTCCTATATCCTTTTTTTACCCTTGCTCAAAAAAGCTTCAATCTTTTTTTCTTTTTCTCTCAATCCCGAGAAAGCAATTACAAACTCTGGAGGATTGAATTTCTATTAAAGTCATGGATTTTATTTTAAGTTGTACTTTTTTTGCTTTTGAAGTACTTGGTTGACTACATTTCCTTTTTTTCCTTTAAACTGACATTTTTCTTATTCTACCTAGGATTTCGAAAGAATGATGAACTGAAAGCAATGGAAGTATTACCAATTTTAAAAGAAAAGGTTGCATACCTATCAGGTAAGACCAAATCTCCATATTACTATAGCACCTTAAAAAATATAATGGGCAGCTTTGAAAACATGGCAGAGTACAAAAAACTGTACTGCTATTTTGTTAAATGTATTTAAGATGATTGGTAAATGGGCTAATGTACAAAATCTAACTTTGATTGATCCCTGCATTAGCCCCACAATATCTCATAGACTATCCCTGTGCATCTATAATCCTTATAATGCACCATTTTCCTTTCCACCTCCATTCTTCCCAAGCGTCTTGTTTTTCATGCAACAGGCTCAAGTTTTTGATGATGCCTTTGCTGGCTGTAGGGATCATGTGCTGATGGGGACACCTTCTGATCTTTCTTGATGGAAATCACAGCCCACACATGGCCACCTCATAATATAGTGAAACTGTGTGCCAGGATATGACATTGTGTCCCAGTGTCGGGGGCTAAGTTAGGTGGCCATGGTCCAGCCTGTAGCTCTGCGTTTGAAATCAATCTGACTAATGGCTGCCAGTCTCATATATGCTAGCTGAACATTGATCTTCAACCAGCATACATTCAATTTACTGCTGCAACTGGCATTTATTATGTTGAGAATGCTGCGGCGCATGTGAAGGAAGTGCACTTCCATATGCTTCCTGCTTTCAGTAGAAGCAGCCTGGAGAGGAAGAAAATGAGACAAAGGGCCTTGTTTCCAAACACCAGTGAATAAAGGATGCATGCACCAACTTGATGCACTATAGCTTTGCAGTCCATTCAAAAAATGTACTCTAATATATTAAAAAATATATTTAAAATGCCAATTTTGGAACTATACTGGAATATACATGTGTAGGCTTTATTAATATTGGAGGACTAGTGTGGCACTAATTGTGGCCTGGTGCATGTAGATCTTTTTGATAACACCATTAAAGCATGCTAAAATTTCAAATTGTCACCTTCTTGTAGAATGATTTCTGAATAATTGTTAGTTAGTTTTAATGACCTTTAAAGTGCCACAAAAAGTTCATAGATGTTCAAAGCTTTTTGTACATTGCAGTTCTAGATGTTGTTGTGTTTTGAATTTCTTTGCTTAGAGGATAAATGTGATAAGTTTAGATAATGTTTTGCTGTAGAATTAATTTAAATTAGCTCATTTACTCTTCAGTTAGTTAAAACTCGGCTTTTGCACCTAAAAACACACTGCCTGCTATATGTCATTATGTGGGCTGTAGGGTCATAATTAGTGGTGGAAACCTAAATGCTGAATTTATAGCTTTAGTTTTGCACTATTGTCTTTAAAGGATAAGTCCCACCAAATTATTTTATTACTACTATGAGTAAAAATACGTATTAAAATATTGTGCTGTTTTCTTTTTTTTTTCTATTTTTTTTCCCTCAAATTGTTGTCTAGAAGCTGCATATTAGCCATTTGTATGAGTATACAATACAATGTGTTTCATATTGGCATAATATCTGGAAAAGGCATTGGGCCATCACTTTTTGATGTTCGTTTTGATCTTGACCATTTTATCTCCTGCTTAGGTGGTAGAGATAAACGGGGAGGTCCTGTTTTAACATTTCCAGCTCGCAGCAATCACGACAGAATACGGCAAGAAGATCTCCGGAGACTTATATCGTATTTGGCCTGCATCCCCAGGTATTTTATATATATATTTGCAAATATTAGCATACCTGTGTTCTATTCCTCGATAAAATAATAAATACAAACAGATTAATGAAAATAAGCAGTAAACATTACGGACTCCTATTTTTTCTTTCCTTTCCTACATTGCATTTCGAGTGTGTAACAATGTGATTATGTACATGTTCCCATGAAAACACTGAATGCATCTGGTGCTACAGTGCCAATGACACAAAATACTTGCACTTAAGACTTGCTGATTTGGTTGATATGTGTATTACATTCAATTCTTCTAATAAGGTTTTGTATTATGATTATTAATATCATATCCAATCCCGCAATATGCTCTAAAGTCCATGCAGTCATCTTTGATAGACTTAGGCACTTCTCTTCTTCTGCACTCTCCCTCCATTTACCAACCTACTGCATCCATCATTCCAGACACCCTGGCCTCTGGGAGCAGTTGCCCTTGATCGTTTACCCCATTCCCCGGGAACTGTCCCGGCAATAAATAATGTACGTTTTAAGGAGCTACTGAAAGTTGATAAATTCACTAGTTCTTTCTAAAGTCATATTATGATTGTTTTGTTTATGATGGCTGAGTAGGAAAATTCTTGTATAGTGCACGCTTCCATTTCATTAAACAAAAATGTTAATTGTGTGGTCGTCTTAAAGTATTTTCCACTTTCTCAAGCATATTAATGCTTTACATCTGTCTATTGCCAGCTAATTGGTTAACGCTCTAGCATAACGGATGGTGGTATACATTGTATTGTTGATTAAGGGCTAAATTGAATTCAAACTAAATACCCATTTATTCTCTGCTATAGTGTTACATAGTTATATAGGCTGAAAAAAAGACATGCGTCCATCAAGTTCAGACTTTCCTATATCTGTTAATTTGTTGCTGTTGATTCAAAAGAAGGCAAAAAAACCCCAGTTTGGCTCTTTCCAATTTTGCAAAAATCTTTAGAGATTATTAACATGTAGTGCTTTACAAATATAGTGAGCAGTATATATTTTTATTTTTGTGAGTACATTTTCATGATTTTCATGAAATGAATAACTTCATTCTTGATAAATGTAATTTTCTATATGTGTATTTTTCTACCTTCAGTGAAGAGGTCTGCAAACGAGGGTTCACAGTAATTGTAGATATGCGTGGATCCAAGTGGGACTCTATTAAACCATTGCTGAAGATTTTACAAGAATCTTTTCCTTGTTGTATTCATGTTGCACTAATTATCAAGCCAGACAACTTTTGGCAGAAGCAGAGAACAAATTTTGGCAGTTCTAAATTTGAATTTGAGGTGAGTGGAAGCATTTCATTATTGGATATTAAAGCAGTACTTTTGAGGAAAAAAAGTGTTTTTGAGATAATGTGCACTCATCTGAGTGCCTTTTGAGATTTTAAAGATTCTGCAGAGCCCCCTCCCCGTGCAATTTGCCCGTTTCTCCTCCTCCAGCTAGTTTTTGTGAAGGAGCTGTGTTTGTGCACCTCGTTGCCTGTCATATACTTGCCTCCAGTAAGCTCCAGCACCGACTCGGTAAATGTCACTCCCATTGATTTCAATGGTTGCATGTTCCTGCCGCTGATTGGCTGCTTCATGGAGTCAATCAGTGTCAAGAATTGTCACGCTACTACGAAGGAGGGCACTTTTCAAAGAATGCATATTAAAGTCCTCACAAATACTTTAAAATGCATTCTTTTTTAGTGGTGCTGTCGGAGACAAATGAGAAAGCGGCAGGTACAGATTTTGGCTGATTGGAGGGCTTGGGTGCTGATGCTTTCAGCATGCATCTATTGCTGATCAGTCAAAACACAACTAGTAGAGAAAATGAGTATCTCTATAGATGCTTGCATCATAAAAATAACATTGGCTTTTTACATGCTATCGCTATTTAATACAGTAGCACATTTTTGCTTTCTGGTTTTTAATTTAATGGCAGCTTTACAGCACTGTTATCCAGTTGAAGCATGACGGGATATATACAGTCATCAATACATTTTATGTGAAATACATAGTTTTTCTTGTACTACGTGGCCAATATAATGTAATCCAATCCCCAGTCATTAAAATCTGAGATACAATAGCTAATAGGCTACCTTTTGTTATGTTTTTTTTCCCCCTTGAAACTACTGTCAACACTGGCTACTATATGATTTACATATGTACAAATAATACTTTTAGTTCTTCACAAAAATAGAATGTACTTAATGAACATTTGGTTAGTTCTCCGTCTTTTAACTTTTTTTTTTAATTTTTTTTTTTTTTTACCTTATAGACTAGTATGGTATCTTTAGAAGGCCTTACCAAAGTAGTTGACCCATCCCAGCTAACACCTGAATTTGAGGGTTGCTTGGAGTACAATCATGAAGAGTGGATAGAAATCAGAGTGGCATTTGAGGACTTCATTAGCAATGCAACTCATATGCTATCACGTTTGGAGGAGCTACAGGAGATGCTTGCAAATAAAGAGTTACCTCAGGATTTGGAGGGAGCCCGCAACATGATTGAAGAACACTCCCAAATGAAAAAGAGGGTCATTAAGGCTCCAATTGAAGATATTGACTTAGAAGGACAAAAACTCCTGCAAAGAATACAGAGTAGTGAAAGTTTTCCAAAAAAGAACTCTAGTTCTGGTAATGCTGACCTTCAGAATCTTCTTCCCAAAGTATCCACCATGCTGGATAGACTTCACTCAACCAGGCAACATCTTCATCAAATGTGGCATCTAAGGAAAGTTAAACTGGACCAGTGTTTTCAACTGAGGCTTTTTGAGCAGGATGCCGAGAAGGTAACCTTAAATGTTGTTCTCATTTGAGTGTTGTGGCTACTATTTACACGGTACATAGAGTATGACAAACTTTTTGGCAGACAGTTACACAGGAAGCAGTGCATAGGCAAAGGCATGGACACCACAGAGTCTGTGAGAAGTCTTTGGGAAAGCTATCTGAAATGGTTTGTTTTGTTATATCGGCCACAGACCCTGTTATTATTTACTTTTTATGTGTTGAATGCAATGAAAGTATGAGCCTAATTTTATAGTAGTTAGATTGTAGGTCATATTAGGTCATGGAGCTTTCTTTGTACCTAGGTTAGACAGGCTTTTCTTTACTTAGGGTTTGGGCTATAATGACGTTATTAAAGAAACTGCAACGGGTTTGGTTACTACCTGTAATGAATTTATATTTGTGGCTTAAACCCTGTCAGGTGCTGTCATTACTGTGGTACAGACTTGTTGTTTTGGCAGTAACTTATCTACAAAGCAGCAATTAGCTGTGTTTAGGGTAAGGCCTCTGATTCTGCACACATTAGCGATTAATAAGATCAGGATATTTTACAACACTGTTTGACTTAACTTAAATGAACTTTAATTCTTGTAATAATGAGCGGTGTAAGTGTTCAGATAAATACTTCTTAAATTAATGTGTTTATTTTAGGTTTACACAGTGTTTTAGGACGTTTGCTGTGTTTTGCAATATTATAAATCAGTGTATGTATCATTTGATGCCTTATCTATACATTTTAAAACAAGGTTTGGTAGTATATGTGTGTATGTATGTATGTTTATATAAATATGAATAAACCCAGGCTTTAAGCTTATATGAAAGCAGTATGACAACCACCAGTATTTGTATATAGGCACTTAGCTGATGACAGGAGATTAGGCAAATGTGTTCTTGCAAGGAGACTGCAATTTAAGTAAGCGTCCTGACATTATTGGAATGGACATAGTTAAGTGAATGAACATGCTTCACATTTCTGACTTCTTGTATGGCAGTTTGTGCAGGGGTTTTCTCTTAGCTGTAGTAAAGAAAAATCTGATTATTCTATTCATGGTAGGAGAGATGATGATGTTATAGCACCTTTAGTGTGTTTTTCTTCTGTCTTTACTATGTTTAGTGTTCTTTGATTATGACGTACACCCTGTGTTCGACTAAGCTTAAAGAGTGTCCAGGCACTACCGTAGTTATCTAAGGACATATCCTTGTACTATAGAAAATATTTTTACTAAATTGTAATAGAAAACAGTAAATCTGAAGGCTAAAACCTGTTTTAACCCAACCCTCTGATTAAAAATTACACTTATTACTAACAAAAGTAATTTTAGATATGCATTTTGTTTGGTCAAGTATTTTGCAAGTTAGCACACCATTGCTGGTGGTAAAATCAGTAAATAATTCAATTTGCATGAATTATGGAATAATAGTGTCAACATTTATTACAGATGTTTGACTGGATTACACATAACAAAGGTCTCTTTCTGACAAGTTATACTGACATTGGGACCAGTCACAACCATGCGATGGAGCTTCAGACACAGCATGATCACTTTGCAATGAACTGTATGGTAAGTATGGGTACTTTACACACCCAGGAACTGGTCATTGTGCGAAAAGGAGGTCTGATTTGGGGAAGTAGGTCTAGCTTGTACGAGAGAAATTGATCTAGCCCCAAAATATTTTTTCATCAGGGCTAGGAGCAGGACCTCGGTAGGGACTAGAGCCGAATTCCTGCCACCATGAGATTATATGCTACTCTGGAGGTCAGGTGGTCCGTACTGATTCTCGGAGCCAGGGCTGGCCCAAGGCAAAATGCCGCCTGGGGCGAATTTTAAAATGCCGCCCCCCCCCCTTATCTACCCTTCCTCTCCCGCTTCCTTCCGCCTCCCCCTTGTACTTACCTTTCAGCAGTCCTGCGGCGAGTCTCCCTGTTCGGTCTCGGTGCCGGCTTGTAATGCTGAGCGCCGGAAATCTTCCGGCACTCAGCATTACAAGCCGGCACCGAGACCGAACAAGGAGACTCGCCGCAGAGGAGAGAGCGAGGGGCGCCGAGCGGGTACTGACAGCTTGGTAAGCAAAAACCACTCGGCGCCCCTTTCTCTCTTTCGCTTTAAAAAAAAAAAAAAAAAAAAAAAAGGGCTTGGGGCGGCAAAGTGCCGCCCCTTCAAAAGTGCCGCCTGGAGCGGTTGCCCCACTTGGCTCCATTGTCGGACCGGCCCTGCTCGGAGCCTTTGGA
The DNA here is from genome assembly GCA_029215755.1 of Spea hammondii. NCBI lineage: Eukaryota > Metazoa > Chordata > Amphibia > Anura > Pelobatidae > Spea > Spea hammondii. The sequence continues at coordinate 66,691,717 of JARDYJ010000005.1, forward strand.
CTTCACCAAGATGATGCCCAGGAATTCCAATCAAATTGGACCTTGGAATATCCATTTCAGAACCCCTGCCTTTGATTAGTTTGCAGATAAAGTTTAGTAGAACAGCCAATCAGAAGTGTTCTCATGTAGTTACTCCAATGCAGTTTATTCCATTTACTTCAAGCTCAACCTGCAGGTCTGTAACCTTGCAGGAGTGTTAGCTGAGATAATGATAAGTAAAAACTTGGTTCACTAGTCAATACAAACCCGGAAGAGGGCGGTTATTTTAGTTGTAGCAACACTCTGAGTCCCTGATTATAAAATAATTAAGTTTGTGCTTAGATGTGCTTACAGTTATTAGACAGTATGTTCTACTTTACTTTTATTATTTTAACCATGCTGTGGGGTTAGTAAAAGCAAATTCTAGAGCAGTTTCTAAGCCATAATGGTGGCAGTTTTTTTTTTATTTAGAATGCAATGTCCTAAAAGTCCCTGTTGGTGAACTTGAATTATCAGGTGTCCCGATACTTTTGTCCATATAGTGGATCTGTGTCATCCATCAGAGAAAAATTAATGTTGTAAGCTCAGTAGCAAAAAAAAATAGTTGTATGTTCATATGTTGTATCTGTATTTAAGGCAATTTACCTAAACATACAGTCGTCTGTACTTTTTATGTAGTCGTGTAAAAAAAAACAAAAAAAACCTAGAATTAATTAAATTACATTTTCAACCTTAATTTACATATTAACCCGGAATAGGTATTTACATAACTAAGTCCCGGGAGTTGGCTTGCTCTGCTGGCCCTGTACCTTCCCATCTCCCATAAGGAGTACAAAACAGTTATTTGTTGGGGCCCAAGGTGAAGGTCAACTACCAGTGCAGATGTCACTTCTCCTAGATGCACATTTCAGTGATAATTAGCAGTGATATCAAAAGGGGTAGGGACATCTGTGCCAGCAGAAGATCAAGACTCCCAGCTCCCTGCTAAACCACTTTTTCATCAGTCGGGTACCTCCCCCATGGATGGTGATGGGTGACAGCATATTTTTTTTTTGCTAATAGTCATCTTAATCATTATATGGTAACTGTTTTTTTCTTTTTATAATCTTTATAGCACTATTCTAATGCACATAACATGCTTTTCTGCCTGAGCAGACAACATGTCCGCATGAGTAGGATGGATTGGTTTAGTCAATAGCCACCGACCCGGTGGCGTGGCATTCAGCTGTTTACCTCCTGAGAGACTGCTAAAACCACAGACCAGATGTTTTTATTTTGAATTAAATATGACATTTATTGTGTATAGCTGGCCAATATTCCACATATATCTTTTAAAAGTGCTGAATCTTGGAAAATATATTTTAATTTATTTTTGCATAGATACTGTTCTAGAGCTGTTCCGAGGTTGCTTGCTTTTTTTTTTGTGTGGAATTTGTAGGAAAATAAATTGCACATATGTTAACAGTATGTGACTAAACTAGATGAAAGCCACACAATCCCTGAATGTCCAAATGAAATTAGTTTTATAGATGTCATTATTTAATGCTTCTATTAAAAACAGCATATACCAAAACATCTAATGCAGTTGTGCAAAATATGCATTTCTCTTCCTTAGTAAACATTTACTCTAGGTTTGGTTATTTACTAAGGGCTCACAAAATTCTTTCATCCCTCTCCCTACAGAATGTGTATGTAAACATTAACCGTATCATGTCCGTGGCCAATAGGCTTGTGGAGTCTGGGCACTATGCCTCACAGCAGATTAAGCAGATTGCGAATCAGCTGGAACAAGAGTGGAAAGCTTTTGCAGCAGCCCTAGATGAACGCAGCACGTTACTTGAAATGTCTGCTGTCTTTCACCAAAAAGCTGAGCAGGTGAGTATTTATACCCTGTATGGCTGTCTCCAGCTATTTCCTTTTGTATGAGTTGAATGGCTCTGGAGGCATTATCAGGCTTAAGGTTTTCATAACTGCTGCTGCTCCCATCACTGAAAAAAATATAGTCTTCAACTGATGTTCTTCACGCTTCCCAAGAACAGCATAACTGACATCAAATGCATGTTGTGAAATTGTTTTTAGTCTGTGGTACAATACGATTTACCAATAGTGTCCTGTATTGAAATCAGGTTTGCTGCTTCTTGTGCTAGGTCTTCATAGGTTTTTCAGGTGACTTCAAATTATATTTTAGATATAGATTTTAGCATCTGTAGGTAGTTAACGCAAACTCCTCAAATGGGCTGATAGAAAATGTAGTTAACTGGAAACAGTTTTGGCAGTAAGATGGTAAAATACAATCAAATATGGATTGCTTGTTTTCTAGGCAGTTACTAAAGAAACAATAATCCACATTATTTTTTGTATTTTTAAGCTTGTGTATAGGGGACACCTCTCTAGGGCACACATTGCACAGGAGCACATAGCAGCTGTCCTTTGTGCCTGACTTATGATGGAAAGAGGACAAGCTTGTTGGAGTATAGTGAAGTCAAGAATAAAAAAGGGATGCTAGGATCTTTGGAGGCTACTGCAATGAGGGAAATACATGACGGTATTTGTAAGGGAGTTTTATCCAAGGGAAGACATGCCCAATGCATACTTTCTTGTTTAAAACACATTAATCAGTGGTTAAAAACAGATGGCGTAAATTGTCCCTAAAACCTTTCTTTTTGTTTTGTTACCGTATGTGGACTTGCAAGTAAAACAGTGGCACAAACCTCAGTGAGCTTTGCATAGCTAAATCAGTGATGTTTTAACAAATCTATGTGTGCATTAAGCATTGCCAACAGACATTCTGGTAGGAGACGCTCATTAAGGTTTGCCTTTGATAATGAATACCGAAGTTCAGATGATACCCTACTGGCAAACCTCTATTGATACAAATGCTTAAATATCCATTTGTGTGAAAACCATGCAAAAATTTGCAGAGGCTCAATTGTTCTTTCTGGACACATTAACTTGTTTGTTCAGTTTGAAATACATAATCAAGCATTTAAATCTAAACCAAAGGATTTTAGCATAAACTTCTGTGTATCCACAATATCCTGTTAATTATACCATACTTTTGGAGAGTGGGTAGGTGAAGTAGTCCAAGTTGGAATGTACTTCCCAAAGTAGTAGTAGCATGCTAGTAGTAGTGTTTGCTTGCGAACGTTGTCTGTACAAACAGTGATTTCTCATTTATTCCCCCCACCTAGTACATGAGCAATGTCGATTCGTGGTGCAAGGCTTGTGGTGAGGTAGAGCTTCCATCAGAACTGCAAGATTTAGAAGACGCCATTCACCATCACCAAGGCATATATGAGCATATCACTCTGGCTTACTCTGAGGTAGAACACCGATGCTTTATTTCTATGTTTAGAAACGTATTGGTTACTTTGTCTCAGATTGCTTGTTTCACATTGGGTTCATACATAGGAACTAATTCTCCATTAAAGAACTGTTCGAAGTATCGACATCTCTTACATCTTTGTTTTGAGGGAAAAAAACTCCAAAAAGTATGTCTAGTGAGATAAATCAAACTACACCGTACCTAATTATCTATAGGTTAACTTATCGCCTAATAGCGGATGGATTATAGACTGATCATCAGCATTTACCTCAGCCAGTTGGCCTTGACCAGAGGCTGAAAAACTGACCTCTGTTTGTCACAGCATGCAAAAAAGAGTAAAATAAAAAGATGGTATAGTGTACATACATGACTTATACATGAACACTCACATGTTGCTTTTAAAGAATAAATGCTGTCAGGGAATCTTCTTGCCAAAAAAAACCAAGAAAAAATAATCACAGAATACTGTTAAACTACTTACTATAAACCAATAAAAACTGCACACACAAACCGTAAAGCTGTAAAAAAATTTTAAAAAGCCCATGCAATCCTTTGATTTGCTGGAAAAGTCAATCAAGCTGCTTTTTTTGTTTTGCTGTTGGTAGTTATCCTCTGATTTACTTGAAATTTAGCATTTTATTTGAAGCTCCAATAGTTGTATTACACATGTTAATGTCTAAAATTCTTTCAACAACAGGTGAGTCAGGATGGGAAATCACTGCTAGACAAACTCCAGAGACCCTTGACTCCTGGTAGTTCTGACTCCCTGACAGCTTCTGCAAACTACTCTAAGGCTGTGCACCACGTTTTAGATGCCATCCATGAAGTGTTACACCACCAACGGCAGCTGGAAAATATCTGGCAGCACCGCAAGGTTCGCTTGCATCAGCGGCTTCAGCTATGTGTGTTCCAGCAAGATGTTCAACAGGTAAGGTATTGATGTACAACTATATCGTGTGTATCGATGGTACTGTAGACAAGTTCAAATTATGATTTTAATTCAGCGTAGTAGTTTGATGACATTGAAACCTCTTTAACCCCTTCGTGACAGGCTGATTTTACTTTTTGTACCCTTCGTGACAATGGCCGTTTTAACATTTCTGCGCTGCTCGTGTTTAGCTGTAATTTTCTTCTTTCCCGTTTACTGAACCCACACACATTAGATATTGTTTTTTTCAGGACAAGAAGGGCTTTTTTTTAGATGACATTGTTTTGATTGTATCATATTATTTACTATTAAAAAAAGTATAAAATATGGTGAAAAATTTAGAAAAAAATGACTGTTTCTAACTTTTAGTTGAAAAATCTTTTACTCATCTATAAAAGGTAATGAAAAAACCTGCTAAATAGATTCTACTATTCGTCCTGAGTTTAGAAATACCCAATGTTTTTATGTTTTTTTGCTTTTTTCTACACATTATGGGGCAATAAGTACAGGTAGCGTTTTGCTATTTCAAAGCCATTTTTTCCAAATCTGGTAATTCTTCCCCCCATGTGCCATTTCGGGTATCTTTGAAGCCGGCCAATGCATCAAGTCATATATTTTTGAAAACTAGACAGCCCAGGGTATTCCAAATGCTATTTTAACCCTTTCCAAGCACTAATTCTACCATCAGCCTTTGTCAAACTTTATGGTAGTAATTTTTTTTGCATTTGTTTTTTCACACACATTTTACTTCAGGTATGAATAAACAGGTTCTGGTATTTGTCACTATCATAAAACACCCCAATATGTGTTTAGCAACATCTCCTGAGTACAGCGATACCTCACATGAATGATTTTGCCTGCCTGTTTGGGGGCAAAAGGGCCACATTTGGGGCATGCGCATTTTCAATGTTGAACTTTGGCGTTTGGCGATCAACTGCCCATGTCCTATTTGGTACATCTTTGAGCCGGGCCATTTCAGTATGCCCAATAAAGCCATATATTTTTGAAAACCAGACACCCCAGGGAAACTAGTTTAAATGCTGGTATTTTAACTCTTTGCATGCACACATTTTACCACCAGAATTTTTTCAAAGTTTGCAGTAGTATTTTTTTGTGTGTATTTTTCCCCCACACACCTACTTTATGTATGAATTTACAGCTCCTGGTTTATGCCGCTGTCACACAACACCTCAATATGTGTTCAGCAACATCTCCTGAGTACAGTGATACCCCACATGCATGGGTTTGTCATTTTTTGGGGGAACTAAAAGGCCACATTTGGTACGTGTGCATTTTTGTAATTGGAAATTAGATGTGTGGCCATCCTTCCCCCCGTGTTGACCCCATCAAATCATACATTTTTTTAAAGTAGACACCCCATGGGCATTTAATATGCCAGTATTTTAACTCTTTCCATGCGAGAATTGTTTTAAGCTAATATGCTAATTTTAGGACTTGCTCACAAAAATACATATTTTATATATATATATATATATATATATATATATTTTATTTTTGCCTTTTAAAAAAAAAAAAAAAACATGTAAATTTTTTTTCAACTTGAAGGTTCCCCTGATCATCAGTGGGAAATTATTTTTACATTTTACTGGTTTTTTTTTACTATTTTTTTCTAATTATTATTAATTTTATTTTTTTATTTATTTTTACTAATCACACTGTGATTAGGAAGCTGGGCTCCATTGACTTGCATGGTTCAATGCAGTACCTGTATTCAACCTGCAAGTGGAGCCAGAGTTCTCTAGAGGGTCTGGAGACCATCTAGCGAACTTTTTTGTCTTTATTGTTTTTTTTTCCCGGGCCGCCGCCATCTGGGTCACAGTCCATCCAGAGGTAAGTGTTTGGTGTCGCTGCCTCCAGATCGAGGCATTCCAGCGACACCATTTAAGTTTAGGAGGTTATCGTTGATCGCCTCCTAAACAATGTATGGCGGATGTTGACGCCCCGGGGAGGGGCCAGAGGTGGCCCCTTAGTGCCGATCGTGGCGTTGCTGAATGCCTCGAGGTCGAGGCATTACAGCAACGCCGTTTGGGTGCAGAAAGCGAAAGTAGATCGCTTTCTGCACCCGTTTAAAGACGTGTGCCGGTCCTGGCACGTCAATTGTCGTTAACGACTTGATTTTCCGTGACGTGCCTGGACCGGCAATTGTCATCAAGGGGTTACATTTGTGCCCATGGAAACAGAAAGCACCATCCTAGCTCATATACCTTTTTATACCGGAATTTATAGTGTTTTTATTTTCTTTCCCTTTGATCTATGTGCTTATTGACATCAACGCAAGTAGCTCTTTTCTGTTCTGCTATATTTGAGAGCAGCCATCTTTCTTCTGTACTGCAAGCTTTAAAATTGCTCTGAACATGGAAAAAATAAAAACGATTTACAGAGAAGCCTTGGAGCTGTAAACAGTCTCTAGTGATAAAAATCCATGCGCATTCTGTCACAACAATGTAGGAAGACCACCACAGCTTCCTATAGCATGAAAGAAAATATTTGGTGTCTATGCTGGGATATTTATGGAATATAAATCTGGATAACTAAAACATAGTGCTGAAATATGTATAATGAATATCACAACAAAATTACTTGTGTTCTGTTCCACTTCAAGGATTATCAATATTTAAATATAAAAAATAACTAATATTTTAACAAAGCACCACTTTTTTTATTTGAGACAATAAGCTGAACATTAAACTTTAGAATCTGAAGTACTAGAAATAAAGTAGGATCTTGCTGTATCTCCATACCTTACACAGGTAACATTACATTAAAATAAAAAGTCATGTTTATAGCGGCGTAGTTTATTATTTTGTGTGAGAAGCATGTCGGGCAACAACCAATTATTGAGCATGTGATATATAGTCCTTTAGGTGCGAACCTGTCATATCTCTTGAGTGACAGCCTCTTCAGGCACAGTTAAAATTATACTATAAAATTGCATGCAGCATGCAAAATCAATCTCAATTAAAAAGCTGCATACAGGCTTAATCCAATAACAAAAGCATGGCGCATACCCATTGTATGATGTATATCGCCCTGGGGAAATACATTGTTTGGGGACCTTGACTTAAAAGCACTCCGCTAAACAAGAAGCTCATAATAATGCCCGAGATGAGATGATGTGTGATCTCTTACCCAAAGACATGTGTTCACCCAGATTTAGAATGTATTTAAAAACGTGTATCTTATATCAATAGATGTATATGATTAGGTCACATTAACTATATTCTTGTCATCATCTTTATAATATTCATGTCTTTTAAATGTCATATACATGCCTTTTTTGGCTTGATTTTCATGTTTCATGTACCCAGCCTAGCAAATGATGAACAATAGATACATTTTATTGTTCTATTTGCATCAGATGATAAAGTATCATTCTGACAGGGATTTTATTAGGTATTGAATCACCAGGCGACAGGATGTATCTGTTGAAATCCCATCACCCCTTTTTTAATCCTCACTAAAGAGGCTGCACTGTTTTCTTTTAATTTTTAAAGCCTGTCGCTAATTTGGAATAATGTAAATCAAATATGTTGCGTACAATTTAAATTGATGCTTTTTATTTTTATAATGTTGCTAAATATTATTTTTGACTACTGTTCAGACCTGCCTTGTACTTTGAAACATTTAGAGTAACTGTAGCTTATGTTTTATTTTAAATGATTCCCAAAGAGAATAATTCATTTGTTGCAAACTGTTCAGTAGCAAAATAATTTATTTTGCCTTTTACCGCTCATTTCAAAAGACCTTGTCCTTATTTGAGTTCCATTTCAAGAAGATTCCCATTTTGGAAGTTTGTGACTCGTTTTTCTTTGTTAATAAGTGTTGCCTACAACTAAAGACCATATTTAAGCCACATATTGTTTTTTTTCTTGAAATTCAAAGAAATATCATGAAACAGCATTGATGCTGTGTTATTTCTAATCTCAATTACATTTACACTAGATCCATCTTTGAAATGGAATCTATGTTTAATTGTTCAGCTTAGCTGGATGTTTGTAAATGTATGTGGTGGTTTGGTCAATAAACTGTGCTGGTGGGCTATGGTAGATGGTTCTAGTTATATTTCTGTGATGTGTAGCCTCCAACATTGATCTGTAACTTTAATCCACATAGATTGGATTGGATTTTCAGTTACAGAACACCATTGTAATGTATTTTTGTCAACATCTTATTTTCATTCAAACGTACCAAAATCGTTATTAATATTGTCTATGCAGCCTCCTTTTTTTACTTTCTCCAGACATGTAAGCCAACATATGGTAATTATTTCGAATAATCACATTTTTTGGCCCTTTCATATCAGCTTCTCTGTTCTTTTCTAGTTCCTCATGAAATTCCTTTTCTGAAACAAACCGCAATATTTTTTCTGTTTTTTTGTGTCCCTCCTCCATTTCTGAATACTGTTTGACTACCCATCTTTCCTTTTTCATAGTGCTTTCAAGCTGAATGCTCACTACTTAATAATTCTGCTGTTTTGTGATGGCACATTAGAAATTATTAATTTTGTGTGGATTAGAAAGAAAAAGTATTTTGTTAGGTCAGAATAATGAAGACTGTCTCGAAGATGGGAATCCATCATCACAGGGGAATATAAAGCAAATGTATTCCAGAATCTGCAATAACAAAGTTACATGTTTTTGTTAGAATTAATATTTCTGTTTCTTTTATTTTAGGTGTTGGATTGGATAGAAAACCATGGTGAAGCCTTCCTAAGTAAGCACACCGGGGTTGGAAAGTCCTTGCATAGAGCTCGTGCTTTGCAGAAACGGCATGAAGACTTTGAAGAGGTTGCTCAGGTAAGGGATCATTTATCCTACACTACTAATTGGTTTGTCTGAGACCAACTCATTCACATAAAAATATTCCAGATTTATTGCTTCAAAAATCAGAGGATAAAAAGCTTAGTTCAGCAGCAGCTCCTACTACTAGGAGAGTTGTCATTGACTTAGAAATATCCATCCTCAGTGAGCTTCTATTGCAGGAAGAGCTGGCTCTGTATAATGTATAGTAAAATAAGTAAGGTTTGTTGAAAGCCACCTTGATGATTGAGCTATTTATTTTACAGGACCAGCTTGGTCCTTCTTGCAGGAGAAATTTACCAGGGATGGGCCTTCCTGATGAGTAGTAAAATCTGTGAGTTTAACTCCAATTTCCCTGAAGTCTCTCCTGGGAGACCAAAATGGTGTTGGGGATACAGGATAAATGATTTGAATGATTGCACTTGAGACAGAAAACCATGTTGCATGTAGATTTAAACGGTCTCTCAGTGTTGAAGTCGATCTTTGCGCCTTTAGTGTGTGTGCACCACGTTTTGTCTTTTGGCATGTTTGTATCATTCTTTCTTTGTGTACCAGTGTGCTTGATCGTCTAATTAATACATTGTGGTGAGAAGAATCTTTTCTTGTGGTATTAGACGCATTATGCAGTCATCTCCACTTTGGGAATGGGTGTCTTTCACTGTAAGTTACTCTCTACTGAGCCCATTGTATGCTTTCTTTGCTTATCAGAATCTGTTTCTCTGTCTGTATGCAGGCAGCTTCTCAATCCTTAACTTCCCTCTTGCAGTAGTTTCTTGCTGTTTGTGTAAGAATTCCATAGATAGAACGTCTATTAAAATAAAAAAAATAAAAAATTATATACTTAAATATTTTCCCATGGGACTTCCCTTTAAAACACTGCTGGAAAATGTGATATAATAATGCCTTTGTGCAAGTACCTATAATTTAAATACAGTTTTGACATAGAGACACTTAGCTGAGTCCTGGATTGCTTCAGGACTTTATTTTAATCATTTTAACTTACATAAAGTAAATTGGCCCAACTGTTGGAAATTCTGAAATCGTCGAGGAAATAATGTACGGTATTTGCTTTCCTGTGTTTTGTCCTCCAGAATGATATTTGAAATGATTAGTTTATACACAGTGCTCATATAAGTGTTTCTATCTTAATAGCAGTTTTTTTAAGGAAAGAAAATACATTCTTTAGATTTTATATGTTTGAACAATCATTTAGTATGAAGAAACTTTTTTTTAGTGAAAAATGTAACCAAGCAAACCAAAAAAAAATATTGGTTCCAGCACTATATGTAGGTAAGTGGACATCTGACATCAAACCTATTCCAAAACCATAGGCATTAATATGAAGTTGGCTTCCCCTGTAACAACCGCCAATCTCCTGAGACGGCTTTCCATTAAATTTTGGAATGTGGGAATTTGCACCCATTCAGCCAAGAGAGCATTTGTGAGGTCAGGCACTGATGTTGGACGAGAAGCCCTTACTTGCTGTTGATGTTTTAATTCAGCCCAAAGGTCTTCAGTGGGGTTAAGGTCAGGACCCTGTGCAGGCCACTCGAGTTCCCCAAACTCATCAAACCCATGTTTATATAGACCTTGCTTTGTGTGCAAAGTCTTGCTGTAACAGGAAAAGGCCTTCCGCAAACTGGTGCCACAAAGTAGGAAGCATACAACTGTCTAAAATGTCTTTGTATGCTGTAGCAGTAACATCACCCTTCACTGGAACTAACGGGCCTAGCCCAATCCCTGAAAAACAGACCATTGCACCTCCTTCACCAAACAGTAGGCACTGTGTATTAACAGTAGGCACTGTGTATTCCAGTAGGTAGCATTCTCCTGGCATCCATCAGACTTCCATGACTTCATGAAACATGATTCAACACCCCAGAAAGCTTTCCACTGCTCCAGATTCCAGTGAAGGTGTGCTTTACACCACACAATGCTTAGCAACCTCTGGCTTGTGTGCAGCTGATGGGCCGCAGAAACCCATTTCATGAATCTATGGAGATGACATGCATTTGTGCTAAATTTTATAGATCTGTTGGTTGTGGTTGAAACATCTAAACTCAATAATTAGAAGTGTCCACATACTTTAGGTCATATAGTGTATATATACCTGTATATTGTCCTGAGCACCCCTCTTACTAAAATTTCACGTTCAAGGGAGTCCTGATCAATGTAATAATACTCAAAAAATCAGGATGGCTTGGGATGTAATGGTGGCTGGGGGGGTTAGCAAAGAAAATGTTGTTAATTATATGTAATTATATACGTTATAATTTAACTTCTGTTTATCTAAAAGAAACTTAATATGTAAATTTGAGGATCACTTTTTGTTCCCTGTTTTGTTACATTTTTACTTGAGTGATTGAAACTTGTACATTTTTGTTCACAGAACACCTACACAAATGCTGACAAGCTGCTGGAAGCTGCCGAGCAGTTGGCCCAGACGGGAGAATGTGATCCAGAAGAAATATACCAAGCAGCTCATCAATTAGAGGACCGGATTCAGGATTTCGTCAGGCGTGTCGAGCAACGAAAGATTCTGTTGGACATGTCTGTATCGTTTCACTCACATGTTAAGGAGGTAGGCTTGAGTAAAAAATACTTGATAAACCCTTTCTTGCCATGTCGTGTTTCTACAATTTCAGTTTTTATTTTAGGATTATTGGAAAGTTAAGTGTTAATATTGAAAGGTGCTGTCCACCTATTCTACTGAGTTTCACCAATGCAGTATGGCAAACATTACTTAGGGATGTTGGATGCCTAAATTCGCATATTGTGACACAAAAGCAGGCACTGATGGGTTGTTGCCATAAGAAAATAAAATCCTTGCTGGATATGGACCTAACTGTAAAAACAGATTATGATTAGTTATGATGTTTAGTACTCTAGATAGACAGGGGTGCTAACAACTTTATGGTAAATGTCTTGTAAGAATACGCCAAGCTTCTGAATATATTTCCCCCTGACTACATGATAAGAATGGTTACCAAGTTGACCTTGCATATCTTTACTATGAAATATTGTTTAATATGAAGCACTTGTACTGCTGATCTGAAGTTAATTTTGCCCACATAGACTGCAAATGGCTATAAATACATGGACATCTCTAAAGATTTAGGTAGTGGTTGTACAGTAACCTTGGCTTCCTCAAACAAAGACAGCTATTTTTACACTTTAGTGACTATTTAAAGAGGAAGACATGGCATTTAACATGTATCTCTTAGCTCAAGTGGCCCGTTACGGATGAGAGACTATCTGGTGATTCCAGAAAAGCACTATTTAGTTCAAAGGCAAGAAACCTGAAAATCCTAAACCATATGAATGGGAAAAAATATTAATCTGGTTAGACAAGTCTTGCGTTTTGTTTACAGTTTATGAAGAATTTTGGTTTAGCTTAATAAAAAGTTAAAACTGATATCCTAAAATGTAGTTAAACAATGTAAACACCCCAAACTATTATAGTACATCCATAACAAATGTGTACTGTTACTGCTGGGATTTGAGCTGTGAGAATCCAGACCAATAAAAAAATCTTTACTATTAATGTCATGTTAAAGGCATGCAATGAAATGTGTATTTTCATAACAAGATGACAAATGACCATACAATTTCATATGCTTCTACTTAGTGGGGGATTTCTAAAAAAAAAATACTTCCATAGAACTTAATTGTAAGGTTATGATCACAACTTGCTTGCTGATGTTTCACACATCATATGCCTGTATAGTCCTTGCCAAGGACCACTTTTATAATACCTCTTATTGGGAAACGTTAAGACAGGCAAAATGCAGAAGTTTTCAAAATGTTCCCATTTAACTTTTTTGCTTTGGAAATATTATCCCCGGTTTCCCCCATATATGATATAAAGTTGAAGCATGACATGAGTTGTCAATTGAAATACGACCTAAATGTTAATAGAAAAGAAACCGTAAATGCGCCACTGCTATTAGTAATTATTTTCATACTAGATATGTGTTCAAATGGTTTGTTTAGTACTGTATTAGAGATAGACAAAACAACATGTTAACATGCTGTTCTGCGATTACCAGCATGCTGGGCTGTTTTTGTTAGTGTGTCACTTCCCTTTTAATAAAATAATAAGTAAGCATAATCGCGGACAGCAGTTCCGAAGTTCTATGAGTTTATCTCAGTGACTGACATCATATACTACTATTGACCACCTTTGGGTATATAAGCAAGATTTATATATATTTTTTGCATGTGTCGCCGGGTAATAGTGACATCTAACAATAAAAATCTATTCTTTTTTTCTACTTCTCTCTATGATGATTGGCTTGATCCCATTCTTCCTGTCATATTTTATTGTATAATTATTGTGGATCAGCAATTACTAAGAACTTTAATGAATAAATCTGAGATTTACATAGGTGATGTCCACAAAAATAGTGTTACCGACATGTTTCTGTAGCTGGATTCCTCTTTAATTACGCGCATACCTTTTTTCCACTAGTACATGGCAGTGAATGAGATCTCAGTTCTTTTTTAGGTACGGTAAATGCTAATTTCAGTACGTTCCCAACCAAGCCTACAGGATGAGCAATGCATACTGCTCAGAGTTAAATTTGCTAAGCTTCCTGTGTACCGGCGCAGAAAGCGTTAAGTCATTGACTGATCTACTGATGTTTACAAATGTGTCTCATCCTGCAGAAAAATACCCCCCTCTTTCCTTTTTTATATGTTTTTTCCTGTAAGCATTGCCGACCTGGGTAAGCCTGCTAGAATCCCTGCTTGAAGTGCTTCCTGCTTAAAATTAGGATGTTCCCTGGTTTTCAGTGGTTGCATCTGAATATAAGACTATACCAATGCATTATATTATTAAGTCTTAAGATTAGGGCTGTCAACAAAAATGGAGATTTTTTTTAAAGGAATAGTTTACTGTCCCATGGAGCTATTCTAAATAAAAATGCATATTGAAATACTTTTGTACTTTAGTGCACATTATTGATTTTTTTTATTAATACAAATGTACTTACCTAAAACAGAAGCTGCAGCTCTATGGCTGCAGTTCCAGCTTTTTCTGTGGTCCAGGTATTTTCAATAATTATTGGCTGCTTGAAGCACTCCTGTTGAAAACAGTGGCAGTGCTTTGAGCTCATGTCCTCAAACAAGCGCTCGAGATGACTTGTGTTAACCATATTACGTGCCAAGAGATGTATTAAGCTGAATACATTTTCTGCATAGTAAATAGCTTGAGACATAGCGACACATTTTATATGGGGGATTCTTCAAAGGGAACCATGCAAATGTAAAGGGCACTGGAGTGTCTCTTTGAGGCTGGTGTACAATAAACAAGAACTTTTTTCTTTTTTCAGACTTCAATGTCAAGACGCTTTATGTTCATCTTGTAAAGGTCCTGTTTATGTTTCCTTTTTAGTCTTAGGAAATTAATAATTTTGAGCTGTCGCTAGATTCTCTTGTATAACACAGAACAGTTGTGTTACAAGTGTTCTGGAGTACTTGAGCTATTTACTGATGAGTGATATAAATAAAGACATGAACAATTCATACAAACATTTTATAGGATGGTAACGAAAACTCCTCGCTCGCAGTGGGTGTGCGCAGTTTGGAAGGTTTTATATACCTATGTGTCATTGTGACCGTCAGCCGTAAGGCTTTAACAGTCACTGAGATAGCTCCTGACTCCCTTCCTTCCTTCCTCTTTTTTTTTTTCATCCCTCTGGAGTATGAGCCACAGTTTCCCCTTACAATGAGCTCTTCCCAGAGTAGCTGTCCGATGCTACACCATCTCTTCTTCGGGTTACGTGCTTGTGCTCTTAAAAATGTAATTCAGTTTAGGAGAACCAAAGAAGATATGAGCAGTCCTTTGGAGTCCTGTAAATGGTGGCAGCCACTTCATTAATATGCTGCTTCACACGGATACAGCGCAGTCTGTTCTCTAAGGTTAAAGTACAGCAGGAAATTCAGCGGATCTTTTTGTTCGTGCTTTGTCGTACATCCTACTTCATTCGCTTTACTTCCTATCTTTAGTTGTGGACATGGCTGGAGGACCTGCAGAAGGAGCTGCTGGATGATGTCTATGCAGAATCTGTGGAAGCTGTCCAGGACTTAATCAAGCGCTTTGGACAACAGCAGCAGACAACACTGCAGTTTACAGTCAATGTCATCAAAGAAGGAGAGGATCTGATCCAGCAGCTAAGGTAAGGAGTACCCCAATATTATTCCGTAATTAGCAATACTTTACGTTCTAAAAATAAAAAAAATACTATTAAATTAAAACTGAGGTTGTGTGTTCACAACTTTGTTCTGAGTGTAGAGTAAATCCCTGTTTCTGTATGTGAACATCTGTTATTTTAGGACATCAGTGTTTTCACTTGGAATACTTTTTGTGATAACACTGATAGCAAAGGAATTGTGTGTTTGCTGCATCAGCAGTTTGTGTCCATACAATGGCTGGCAGCAGAAGTGGCCAACAAAATTGAGCTTTTGGCTGGCATTTTACACCTCATGAAATGTACGTGTATGTATATGTGTGTATGATATATACATACATACACATTTCTTAATAAAAATCCCAGGAAGGGACGGAAAGACTGTTTATATGTACTACTGTACGTTGGATTAAATTTGCGATTTGTTTTTATGGTAGTCTCAGTGTGCTCATCCTTATTTAACTATTTTTTTTGCTGGCTTGTGGATGCACTCAGGCACTCGTCCCTTCAGAATGCGGTGTGCAAGGTTTCTATGTTTTGAAATCCTGTACATGGGAGTTATGCTAGAATAGTGCGCTATTTTATATACCTTCTCGTTTGTGGTAAAAATCCACTTTTATAATAGTATTAGTGAAGATAAAAATGTAAGGTTTTTATTTTAGGAGATTGTTAGAAAAGTTGTGAAAAAGATGTAAAATGCTAAAAGTTTAAGGCTCACTGGCCACCCAAACGTAGCCATTTAGAAGTATGTCGTTTTGCAGTATATGCGTAGGCCTTTTGAGTTCTCGTTATCCATCAGCGTTTGTGAAACATGGGTGTTCTATAGTGTAAAACTTTCCTATAACGTACAATAGAACCGCAATAGACATAGGCTGGTATAGTACGGCACTGGTTGGAAACCAATAGACCATTACTGTGGTTTGTTTGTTTATGTCCCCATTTTTGTATTGAATGCTTGTCAACGTGACACATACTACTCTGAAGTCTTCTGAATCAAACTGGTTCATCAAACAGATCATAAACTGTTGCATGGAGCATGATCATATACTTCTGCCTATATACATTTTGGTGACACTGTTCATATATTAATCATATTTATATGCCTTGCTTACCACACGTAAGTCTCTTCAAGAAGGGATTCTTGAATTACCTAAATGTTAATATTCACAATGCTACTTTACTTGTCTATAAACCTGACTTATGGATCTGAATCACAAGAGATAGATATATTACGCAATAAGCAGCAAAACATTCAGGAGGCAATACATAAATCGATTAGTCATTTAATACATATATTGTAAAGAAAAACTCTTCTCCACAAGCTTGTGGTCTGACTCTCTATATAAAAATGTATGCATTGTGTTGGCTAGACCACTAGAACATATAGTATATAACAGTATATTAACTTGGCGCATGCAGTTCATATATTCCATGTTTATAACCTTACACCTGATTTGAATACAACATTTAGAAAAATCTGGATAAATAGACAGAAGAGTCAAATATTTCTTACCCGCATGTTTCTATTACACAGTAGAACTATTTTTTTTTCTTTCATTCTGTGAAATGTACTTGGTACATAATTTAATTGAGTAGAAAATAACTAAAAATGTGTAAAGGAGAATAACCTGAAATTAAATTGCTTGGCTATCAGTGCCCATTGATTGCTCTGTGCACCAACCTTATGATGTTTTGGTCTTTCATTTACGTCCCCTTTGTGTGCCTGAACAAATAAGCTCAATCAGAACTTAAATAAAAGAGTAAAATATTTAATGCATGGGTTCTTCCTTCTTTCTCAATCTTGTTTATGTTGTGCCCTTTTCCCCTCATCTAGAGATTCTGCCATATCCAGCAACAAGACTCCCCACAACAGCTCAATCAATCATATTGAGACTGTCCTACAGCAGCTGGATGAGGCCCAGTCTCAGATGGAGGAATTGTTCCAAGAACGGAAGATAAAGCTGGAACTCTTCCTGCAGCTGCGCATCTTTGAAAGAGATGCTATTGATGTGAGTTGTGTGCTTCCTATTTGTGATTTAGTGAATGTACGAAAAAGTAGGAGCTATTTATAAGTTTGATATTTTTTTTACCGTATTTTTTCTGTTTTCGTTGACATTTTTATATTTTAGTAATGTGCTACCAACGCTTTCATGCCTTTATCTTGTATTTCTTTCCGTGTTCCCTAAAACTCCTTTCATCCTTTTTGCAGCCCAGCCATCTTACCATCCATTACCCTGTTTTCTGCTGCTCTTTTCATCCCCTAGTCTATTTTGCATACCCCTTGGGTTCTATTGTTCATTATTTTTCTGATACCGTCAAACAGTTTATCTTTATACTACTTTGTTAATATCTGTTCACCTCTGCCCATGTTCATTTTTCTCACAATGGCATACCCTCATTCTACCATGAGCATATCTCTGTCCCTCTTGTTCATTACCCTCCATCACCTAAGTCCCAAAACCCTGTCCCAACTTGTCATTTCACTTCCTGCCATGGAGATCGCTGTAATGCAAACATTGACGTCATTGTTCAATTGCTCCTTGATGCTGGCCTGAGAATTTCCATACCATGCCTCGGAGTTATGATCTATATTTTAAAAGCTTATAGTGTGTTTGTTGGCCAGCCCGTGACCCACCAGATGCCAAATCGCCCTCTAGGCTCCCTGGACCCCTTGCATCTGTCTACAGGTGCCTAGTAGATAACGCGGCACCCTGCATTTTTATTTCAGCGATTCATTATCCAGCTTCCTGTCTGTCATACTGAGCTTTCTACTTCCTGTCTTTTCATTTTGTGCACCGCACTGTTGCCATTCCTGGATTGCCATTTTTTGTACTGCATATCAAGTGATTCATTTTACTAAACGCTGTAATGTGTTTTTGACGTTGGTAGGAGTATGCAGTTAGAAACAATCATGTAACATAACAGTCTCCATGTTGGACACCTTGCATTGATTAGTTGAGTGGACTGCACCATATGTGATGGTTTAACTCTACCTAATCATATTTTTATAATGTCTATCAGGAAGTCTAGAGTTAGATTATCAAGCCATAGTTGTTTCCCAGAAACATATAATTTGCCCTATTAGTCAACAGGTGCAACAATCTCTGAGTTATAAGGAGCACTCTAGTCTTATTTTCATGTTAACTGCATATTGAAGTTCATTTACATAGACGGTGCATTTTACTGCATACAAATTGGTGCAATCATGTTTTGGTTACTGAAGTTAGGAAATCACGATTCTCCTCCAGCTGTGTCTGCTGAAAGCAAGGGGCAGCATAGCCCAGTTTGCTTATTAATCTGTAGAACTCGGCTTTTAAGTTAATTGCATCAGCATTTTACTTGTATACTATCTGAACACTCTTCAGTTAGCAAGCATATATGCCAGGGGCGTCCAATTTTTTTCTGCAGTGGACAACTTCATCAAAAAATGTATGTGTCGGCCGCATTTAATTGTTATTTAGAGAAAATATGGCCCAACCTGCCCCAAATTCACAGCAATATAGAGTATTAATATGTGTAGAACAACATTTGTAAAATAAAAAAAAATATATATCATTTTTTTTCCGCCTCATTTCGGTAGATCATCTCAGACTTGGAGTCTTGGAATGATGAGCTCTCGCAACAAATGAACGACTTTGACACAGAGGATCTTACACTTGCGGAACAGAGGCTGCAGCACCATGCTGACAAAGCCCTCACTATGAACAACTTGACCTTTGACGTCATTCATCAAGGACAAGAGCTGCTGCAGTATGTCAACGAAGTCCAAACCTCAGGTATATAGGACATATTTAAACTATGATTGTAACAAGTCACTGATTGCTGCTAGTGCAAGAATACTTCCAAACAAGGCTAACCATTTGGAGTTTATTTCCTTAATTATGATGAAACCTTGCATCTTGGATGGCCATTCTCAATATTTTTTTTCCTGCCACAAAAGCCAAGAAAGTCCTACATAAAAGAGGAGAAGAAGCTCGATGAAGTTGATCCTTCACACTTTATACTTTAGTTGATTCAGTGAAATGGTTAATTACATTGCGCATTATAAACACAATTGAATGTTGCATTATGATCGATGGTTGCTGGAGAGATTAATGTGTACTTATTTCATAGTTTTGTGTATTTTTTTTCCCCATGGACAAAAACTTTTTATTCACCTGCCATTTGACATAATCATGGTAAATGATGGATTAACATCCCTCGAGCATACAGTAATTAGGTACTGGGCCATTTAATGTGATAATTATCCATTGCTGTTAGCATCTTTTGTGGATACTAATGCAAATCTCAGTGGACATTATTCAATAATAGGAAAATGCTAAATATATGGGTCATTAGAAAATGGGTCAGTAAGTGATTGCCTGAACCATTTTCTTGCCTTGCAGTGACAGCATGTTCAGTAGGAATGTACAGTCATGGCCAAAAGTTTTGAGAATGACACAAATATTAATTTTCACAAAGTCTGCAGCCTCAGTTTAGATGATGGCAATTTGCATATACTCCTGAATGTTATGGAGAGTGATCAGATGAATTGCAATCAATTGCAAAGTCCCTCTTTCCCATGAAAATGAACTTAATCCCAAGAAAACACTTTCACCACATTTCATCCCTGCCCCAAAAGGACCAGCTGACGTCATGTCAGTGCTTCTATCGTTAACACAGGTGAGAGTGTTGACATGGACAAAGCTGGAGATCGCTCTGTTATGCTGATTGAGTTAGAATAGCCGACTGGAAGATTTAAAAGTGATAACTAAGTGGCTCGGGGAACAAAACATTGAAATGTTGGGTCCATGGCCAGGAAACTCCCCAGACCTTCACCCGCCTCGTGAGAATTGACCACAAATTCTCAACGGGGTTGACAAACAAAAACCCACAAATTCTGACAAACTCCAAGCAAGGGAGAAGCTAAGCTGCAAGGGGGAAAATCAGATAAGGGGTATTCTGCGGAATCACCATTTGCATTATGTTAAATTGGGTAAAAAAAATAAGTTTGAAAAATGCTAAGGCTGTATGTTTTCACATGCCTGGTTTAAAGAACAGACAAAATGTACATGACACTTAACAAATGTAACCGCTTTTTAACTGATTTTTTTTATGGGAATTAATCTGCTATTAAATGCATTAATGTGCATATGATGGCCGAAATATCCCTACAGACACCAGACAGGCTTGTTTTTCCCTCAGAAATCTCATGGTGCTGCCGCAACCACAAGGGATTCTGGGTAGGCGCATGCAAATAAGGTCAATAGTTATCACCTTTTGCCTCTATATCCACTTTATACATGGATCCCTTAAAAGTGGATATAGAGGCAAAAGGTGATAACTATTGACCTTATTTGCATGCGCCTACCCAGAATCTCTCTCCATCTATATGGCTCTGTTGCATTTAAATCTGTCAGATATACCAAATAATACATTACATCTGACCATCCATGTCTCCATTGCGACTAAAGTATTGATAGCCACACACTTGGCACACGATTTTGTTCCCACGTTTTTGGACACTGTTTTCTTTTTAAGAGGCAGTGAAGCCTGGACTTTGCTGGAGGAGGATTGGGAGCCTTCTGGCCCCTTCCTCTCTCTACAAACCCAGCAAGGAGTCTCACTCTTCGGGGTGAGACTCAAGATCCGACCCTCCCATGGGGGGGGTTGGAATTTGTCCGAGTTCTCCGTGAGGGAACTCGGAATCGTAGTCTGGCTTCTGTTGCCTTGTGCACAGAATGCGGCACCAAATGGAGCACGCACCTCGGGCTTCCAATAAAATAAAAATAAAAAAATTGATAGCCAGAAAAAAAAAAAATAGCCAGAAAATTGGAAGGTCAAAGCCCCCATAGGTTGCTAAATCAAGTTATATTTCAGTGTATAATGGAAAGGTATTTTTTTGGTCTTGTGCTGATTTGATACAATATTTTAATATTTGAAAATAAGTGGATTAACATCCTAGTGACTGCACTTTAAATTCAGTGTATATGTATATATATAACACCAGGAATTTCCAAATCTGGAAGCTGATCTACATGCTTCTGTGAATGTTATAGTTTATTTTACAAAGTGTGCGTACACTTTCATTCTGCACGCAGGAGTCGAGCTGCTTTGTGATAGAGATGTAGATATGGCGACACGGGTACAAGACTTGCTGGAGTTTCTGCATGAGAAACAACAAGAGCTGGATCTGGCTGCTGAACAGCATCGTAAACACTTAGAACAGTGTGTACAGTTGCGCCACCTGCAGGCGGAAGTGAAACAGGTGATCAGCTATAATACATGCATATAAATCAGTTATTTCCCTGCCTAGCAAATGCAAGTTTTTGAAGCTGTTTTTGTATTACATGGTTGCAATACTGTCTGCTACTTGTATGTAATTGATGTGTGCTAACTGACTAAAACATTTGTATTTTTCGTGTAATCTGTAGATTAAGTTGCGTTCTGTGATACAATATATGGTTAGTGTTGTCGAAAAAGTAGAGATGATTTTTCTTTAGAGCAAAGCAATATGAACGTTATTTAGTCTGTGTATTTTTAGCAGCACGTTTCTTATAGCAATTGTTATCTGTAGTGACTGTCTGTTATACGGTACATGTTAGCATAAAGTGGGTACTCTTCACTGTGTTTGGCTGTATGCTTGAAACAGGGACGTGAACTTGAAACTTGATACTTATTTGTGCTTGCAGCTATATTCTAGTTACAGTGAAGCAAGCTGAGAACCTCCTTTCACTTAATTCATTTGATGTACACAAGCTATCTGCCTCCCTTTCCTTGTGTGATTTGTGGTGTAGACTTTCCATCAGCTTTAATCATTACTGTCTATCCATTTCAAGGTTCTGGGATGGATCCGCAATGGGGAGTCTATGCTCAACGCTGGGCTTATCACAGCTAGTTCTCTTCAAGAGGCAGAACAGCTTCAGCGGGAACACGAGCAGTTCCAGCATGCTATAGAGGTAAGTACCACAGTCGTACTTTGAATTCCAATGTTCATTCATATATAATAAATATATACACAATATGTGTAGCTAAAGAGAGTGGCCATGTTAAATTGTTGTCCTTTTTATAGTATGGGGTAGGGAAGGAGCCTTAGTTAATATGCTACTCCTGCTGTGTTATCAAAAATACCAGCTTTCACAAGGGATAACATTATCTTTGTTTTTAACCGAAATGTCTAAAACATTTAAAACATGAGATATAGTTGGTTTTAAGAATTTAATTATGAGAAAAGTTATAGTTCTCTAATGCTGTGTTGATTTCTGCACATATGAGTTCCTAAAGGTAAAACAGAAGGGCACACCAAAAAATGCAAATATCTGGTAAAATACATATGCTTATGTGTTCTTAAGTAGGATGTTACACAAGGTTTTAGAGCAGATAAGTAATCTTGTACTAAAGTATATTGCTGTAGTAAAGGGCTTTAAGATCTTTGTGTCCTTTGAATGCATCCCCTGTAAAGAAGAATGCGTGTTAAAGTATTCTGTGTGTACCATTGTATGCCTTCCAACGGCACCTGTCCTGCTCCTCGTGGTCTTCTCCTGTAGTGATTGACTACAGTGGCCTCAAAGGGCTACTGAACAACCCCCCCCCCCCCCCGCGCTCTGCATTAACAGGACCAGTGCTGGAGCTCACTGGCCGTATGGAAGTCATGGGTAGGGAGATGTGTTTTCGGCCCAAGACAGAGCAACTTGGACAAATGCATATGGGGGGGATTCTGAGGAACCGGTATCATTTGCATTAAAGTGCATATGAAAACTGTACTGTCCCTTTTGAATTTAACACTTGTGAATTGAACACATTTGTTCTCCTGTGAAATTTTTAAATTCAAGTTAAAATCAAGGTCAAGCCTTGGAAGGAGAGAAAATCTTGACAAAGTTCTGAACTACTGCAGAAAATTGTTTTTCTTTGTTAAATGTTACATAGTGTTTACCGAAATAATTACTAAACAGAGGGTACATTTGTATTCCGTTACTCATCTTTGTTACAATGCTTTCCCTTTCACAGAAAACTCATCAAAGTGCCCTCCAAGTCCAGCAGAAGGCTGAAGCCATGCTACAGGCCAACCATTATGATATGGATATGATCCGTGACTGTGCAGAAAAAGTAGCCTCTCACTGGCAACAGTTGATGCTAAAAATGGAAGACCGTCTAAAGCTTGTAAATGCGTCTGTAGCCTTTTATAAAACTTCAGAGCAGGTACTTGAATGCGGTGCATAGTACATAGAAAATTTGTGTGTTTGTTACGGGAAATGTTTGAAAGGTACTCAACATAATGTTTTAATAATTTACAGGCGTCCTAAGCCAACACAGAATGCAGGCCTTCTCACTTGATTGTTTTGGAGTTGTGTTTATAACAATGGGGTACGCTTTGCAGTTTAGCATTAGTGAATGGATTGTCTCCATTTGTTTTTCCTTTATCTATCGCGTAGATCGCTGCCAACATTCTTTGCTATCATCTCACGTTATCTCTGTAATAAGACAGACTTGGGTAACTGAGTAAAGCAGTATGTTGTTGCATTGTTTTCAAATGGAAGAGCCTATTAACGTCTTTTAGCGGCTTTTTAAAGCTAAATTAACAGCAAGACACCTGCTTACCTTGAAAGTAATATACACCGTTGAATATAATCAGTTGATGACCAGTGTTGTGCCCTAGGGTCAAATTTACCTTATGTCATTGAGCCAACTCTACTGGCATTATACTGCGATAGTTGCAAATGTCTGGTAAACAACCTGTGGTCTACTGCTCTGTTGTTTCCAGTAGCATGGATACCTTTTTTGTTTTGCACCCTCAGATGTGAAGGAAATTTCCAGTACATTTAAGTTTTACAATGAATATAAACAAAAGTCAGGGTCAGACTCTTAGTAAGGATGGAATATATTTGTCCCGACCCATATGGTCATACTGCATATAATATTTTGAATTTACCGTTTAAATGTGCACAGAATGCTTCTCTTTGAAATATGGCTTAAAATGTCTTGTGTTCTGTAAAAAAAAAAAAAAAAAAAAAAAAAAGCAATTACTGATTTAATATGTTCAACAGGCCATGGTGCCATTGGCACAGATGGCTTCTGGCAGCTTGGGGAAACATTGGTAGTATGAGGTTGGAAATAACCATTTTCTAGCGGTTCAGGGAATAATGCAATGCATATAGGAAAATCGATACTTTACTTTGCACAAGCTTAGTTGTCAGTAGTCTGCATGTCTACACATTCTCTCTTGCTTCTCTATGTACATTGGTTTTAATTTGATTGTTGCTTTTCATTGCCATTTAGTAGGTTCGCCATGATTCACTAAAATCTCCCAACACAATAATTACGCAGAAGTCTATACTAGAAGAGAATACAATGGAAGTTGATGCATTGGATGACAATAAGGCTATAGACCTTAGTAAATGGTTATTTGCATCTACAAATGATATGCTGATAGACCCTCCTTTAACAGATATTTCCTTTAATTTTTTTTAATAAATGTAGTAATTATGCAATATATTGCATGTGTCACAAAGGGAAAACTAAATGTTGAGTCTACTGCTCTAAGCACTTTTAGTTGATGTTTTCTTGATCATCTTATAGAAAAGGTACAATGGTTATAGTTATGGATATATATAAAGCAATTCAAATAATAAGTGATGTGTGGCGAGGCAGTTTCTAAAATTTCTAGGTATTTGAAAAATCTAAATATGTCCTGTACTATTGTAATTGCATTATGAATTCAGTTAAATCAGATCATTATTTAGAGGTAACACTTGGAATTTTTTTTTAAACTTTTGCAAAGGTATGCAGTGTCTTAGAGAGCTTGGAACAGGAATACAAGAGGGAAGAAGATTGGTGTGGTGGAGCAGACAAACTTGGTCCCAACTCAGAAACTGACCATGTCACACCCATGATCAGCAAGCACCTGGAACAAAAGGAAGCTTTTCTAAAGGTATGAGTTGTGTGGTAAAACAGGCCAATAAATGTATTTTCAGCTGCCAAACCAGTGTTCTAGCAGTATTTATAGGGATTTGAAGTTTTCTCAAACATAACCCTCGACTAGATGCATAATTCTCAGGAGTTTGATTTTTTTTTCTTAGAAAAAGTGGCTGGGGGCTTCCTTGGGGAAGCACTCTGTATATGTATTCTCCATTATTGCACGCATGTTTTTTGTGAATATTTTATTTTCAATAAACAAGGAACGACACAGTACACGGACACAGATTTTTTGAATGATGGCACTGAAAAGCCAAAGTGGAGCCGGGTCCCCTAAAAAGACCCATTTTGTTTCTGGAGAGGAGGGGAGTAAGGTAGCTCTTCTGAGCGGGAAGGGGCCAAGAAGATCTGGCCCCCCTGCAGGCCTTATGGCATATCGTTTGTGGAGTGTGTCCTCTGAAGAAAAGGGACCTGGTGTCCCCTGTTTGCCTTATGGCTTCAGAAATTAAAAAAAATGTGTCAAGTTAATGCCGAAGTCCCTGTTTTGGAAAATGATTACAATTGTAAATTGAACTAGAAAGCTTCTTAACCCCTTAATGACAAAGCCCGTACATGTACAGGCTCAAAATGCATTGTTTTCAATAGATACAATTTCTTTGACACGCAGTTTATTTAAAAAAGATGATTTTGGTCTTTCTAGGCCTGCACGTTGGCCCGAAGAAATGCCGATGTATTCCTGAAATACCTGCACAGGAACAGTGTGAACATGCCTGGAATGGTTACTCATGTAAAGGCTCCTGAGCAGCAAGTGAAAAGCAAGTGACTTTTATCCCCTTATGTTTCCTTATGGGATACAAAATGTATCATATTATCATCTTTGGGTGATGTCTATATTAGACACATTATAATGAAGCATGCAATCGTTACTAGTTAAATAACCACTGTGTGCATTCAGCTAAGGTATGAGCTGTTAAATGTCTTAAATTTAGGTTTTGTTGATTCTAAAGCAATTATTTTTCATGCTTTTTCAGATATATTAAATGAGCTGTTTCAGAGGGAGAACAGAGTACTTCATTATTGGACCTTGAGGAAGAGGAGACTTGACCACTGCCAGCAGTATGTTGTCTTCGAAAGGAGTGCTAAACAGGTCAGAATATGCAGTGTAATTGTGTAGCCTGCCAAAGTATTTTTGGAAAACTACCTTCATTTATTCTACCCATCGGTTTTTTATTGCTAAAATTTGTGATGGGGTTCTACATTTTGCTTCACTTGGATATATAGCTGATTTTGTCATGGAGTGCAGAATCCAAAAAAATAAGTTTGAACAAAGTTCCCGCCATTTTAACTGTTCAGTCTTTTTCTTTGTCTGTGATATCCAACACAGACTCTTTTGCATCCCTCTAGTCTTGGAGTTTGAAACCATTGTATTAGAGGTTGGTAATGTGCAGAAAGCAATCCTATAGTTCAAATACATCGACAGACTAAATATCAAGTAACACTTTTAAGTAACTTAAAAATACCTCTTCATGAAGGATCTTATTCCAAAAACTAAATGAATTAAAATGATCTTGTGTATGATTTCATCAGTGGCAAGGGGAACGTAATGTTCCTCACATAGTGTTTCAGACATTGAGTCTGATAATACTTCATATTACTTTGCTATATATGTTACTGTGATAGTATTAATATGCCACCTGCAGAACAAAACTAATGTGAGTTTCTCTTCTAAGGAAAATCTTTTTATAACGTGTATGTATTCATTTTAAATAAGGCTCTCGAATGGATTCAAGATAATGGAGAGTTTTACCTATCCACACATACCTCCACTGGCTCCACCATCCAACACACTCAAGAGTTGTTAAAGGAACATGAAGAATTTCAGATCACTGCAAAGGTAAAACATATATTTTACAAATATTTTTGTAGTACATGCAGTTAACACCATACAATTTTTATGAAAGGTTCTCTTTAATTGTCCTTGTCCTCTTTTTCCCTGTGTTATATTACAGAGTTTATTTAAAAACAGAGCAAATTAAATTCATTTTCATTACTCTTGTGTGTAAATATATTTGGTTTTGTCATGACGGTCATCGACAGAGATGACAGTAAATCCCCTGAAGTCAAAGAGTTGGGGAATTTTAACCATTGTAGGGCAAAAGTAAATGATGTGACACACATTTGGTTTCACTTCTTTACAGAAATATAAAACAAACTCTTACATCCCTGTGCATTATGCCAGAGGCTACCAAATGATCCCCTGGCTTTGTGGTAATATTTTGCTCTAAAGACAACCATAGTACAGCTATGTATGTTTTTTCAAGCAGTAAGTCAAAAGTGCAATTCCTGGAAGTTTTCAGTCCTGTCCCTTGGGGAATTTATTGATATAATAATCTATTTTATTGAAAAGCTGCCAGGAATTTAGCTACGGCCACAACGTAGGTACATAATGTGCAGTTGCTGCTAATACTTTGCTTTGTAAAATAACAAGACATAGAGAGCCCTCTCTTGTTTGCTGCGGTTCATATTTCCTGGGTTGTATAGTCCATTCCTGGAGCACTGAACAGTTATTGAAGCACTAACACCATCCGTCTAGTGGGGTACGGAGGTCCTTCCCCGTGTTAGCAAGGAAGTACATGCAGTAGGGGGCACCCGAGAGAGACGGGGAGCAAGAGGCCTGTGTGCTGATCCCTGTGTGTTGGATTACCTGGACAATAAATTGAGTCTGGGTCTAATTCTTTTATTTGTAATGAAAGCTTCAAAAACCCACACAACTCAGATTATTGTGCTGCTTTTTAAAGAAAACGTTGATACAATATAACCGATCATAGTCCAGTCCTTTAATGCCTTCCCAACTTACTCATGACATCCTATTTCATGGTGGAGGAAGAAGATGGAGTTTCTAATCTACCAGGTTACCAGATTTTCCTTGGTCACCCTTACCATTAACATTAAAATATACCACATTATTTTGAATAGGTGATTGAGAAGTTTGTGTTGGGGCGCCTAGAATAATGAGCAATGTTCAAGAGCTTTTTCTTTTTGTCCATTGGAATAGTGGTAAGTCCTTGTAGTGGAGTTGTAGACTAAGGTGTCTGATGCGTAATAATAATCAGGAATATTACATTGGTTTTCGTGGGAGGGTCTTTTTTTAATACAAGATTATTTACTGGGTTTTACGGCATTTATATATACATTTATATTAAAAGACACTTTTGGAAAGAGATGGGTAAGAATGTTACATTTTTTTAGTTGTATTTTTATACTGCATGCATACATTTATTTGGTGGGCATACGTCTTTTAAATGGTAAAATACTGAGAAAGCATTTGGCATAATGTGTGTGTTTTTACACCAGATACAGGTACTAATCGTAGTTCGTTGAAGGGTTTTATAAGAAATAAATTAAAAAAAATAAGCAGAAGCGTGTGTGGGATAGTTAAGTATTGTAACAATTACGGTATTGTTCTAAAAGGCTCCGTGGTATGAGTTTGTTGCATAGATGGATACGAAGGGTTAATCCATACACTGTTAAAGCAAGTGTGGTAACAAGGTTCTGAGGTTGGTAGGCAGACTGATTACAAACTTAAAATAAAGGATTTTTGTTAACCATGGCCATTTCCAAGGATTCTGTTCAGAGGCTTAAACTGTTTGGAATAATCAGCAGATCTTGTTTGCTCAAATTTAAAATGTGAGCCCATCAAGCACCAACGATAGTTTTCATTTGCTAGGAAATCAGGCTCGTACGTGACCAAACAAAAATGAATACTTGTTTGTGTTAGATTATTTTCCCCGTGTGCATGGAAAGCGCATCGTTCCTGCTCTGCAGACTTTGCCAAAAAGAACTTAAGCCATCATGATGAGCCTATAAAACACTAAAGTGATAGCTTTGTTGTCCTGTATTTTTAATATGGTCATAAAAATAAATATATACTTTAACCCCTTAATGACAATTGCCGGTCCTGGCACGGCACGGAAAAGCATGTGCTTTACGACAATTGACGTGCCAGGACCGGCACGTCTTTAAACGGGTGCAGAAAGCGATCTACTATCGCTTTCTGCACCCAAAAAGCGTTGCTGAATGCCTCGACCTCGAGGCATTCAGCAACGCCGCGATCGGCACAAAGGGGCCATCTCTGGCTCCTCCACGGGGCGTCAACATCCGCCATACTTTGTATGGCGGCGGACGCCCGTTTTAAAAGCGTTTAGGAGGCGATCGACGATCGCCTCCTAAACTTAAATGGTGTCGCTGGAATGCCTCGATCAGGAGGCATCCAGCGACACCAAACACTAACCTTTTGATGGGCTGTGACCGCTTCGGAGAGCGGTCACAGCTGCAGCTGCCGGCAATCTTCGCCATCAAGGAAGATGGCCGCCGTCCTGTAACAGGAACCACAAATTTTAAAAGTTCGCTAGATAGTCCAGACCATCTAGAGAACTTTGGCTCCACTTGCAGGTTGAATACAGGTACTGCATTCACCATGCAAGTCAATGGAGCCCAGCTTTCTAATCACAGTGTGATTAGTAAAAATAAATTAAAAAATAAAATAAAATTAATAATAATTAGAAAAAAATAGTAAAAAAACAGTAAAATGTAAAAATCATTTCCCACTGATGTCACTATCAGGGGAACCTCCAAGTTGAAAAAAAATATTAAATTTTTTTTTAAAAAAAATAAAAAAAAAATATATATATAAAAAATATATTTTTGTGAGCAAGTCCTAAAATTAGCATATTAGCTTAAAACAATTCTCGCATGGAAAGAGTTAAAATACTGGCATATTAAATGCCCGTGGGGTGTCTACTTTTAAAAAATGTATGATTTGATGGGGTAAATTGAATGGACCAGGTTCAACAACGTCCCAATTAACACGGGGGGAAGGATGGCCACACATCTAATTTCCAATTAGAAAAATGCACACGTACCAAATGTGGCCTTTTAGTTCCCCAAAAAATGACACACCCATGCATGTGGGGTATCACTGCACTCAGGAGATGTTGCTGAACACATTATGGGGTGTCGTGTGACAGCGGCATATACCAGGAGCTGTAAATTCATACATAAAGTAGGTGTGTGTGGGAAAAATACACACACAAAAATATTACTGCAAACTTTGAAAAAATGCTGGTGGTAAAATATGTGCATGCAAAGAGTTAAAATACCAGCATTTAAAATACCCTGTGGTGTCTAGTTTTGAAAAATATATGGTTTTGTTGGGCACACTGAAATGGCCTGGCTCAAAGATGTACCAAATAGGGCATGGGCAGTGGATCCCAAATGCCAAAGTTCAACATTGAAAAAAGCGCATGCCCCAAATGTGGCCCTTTTGCCCCAAAACAGTCAGGCAAAATCATTCATGTGAGGTATCGCTGTACTCAGGAGATGTTGCTGAACACATATTGGGGTGTTTTGTGATAGTGACATATACGAGAACATTTTAATTCATACCTGAATTAAAATGTGTGTGGAATACCAAATGCAAAAAAATGACTACCACAAAGTTTGACAAAGACTGGTGGTAGATATGGTGCATGGAAAGAGTTAAAATACTAGCATTTGAAATACCCTGGGGTGTCTAGTTTTCAAAAATATATGGGTTTATTGGGCACACTGAAATGGCCCGGCTCAAAGATGTACCAAATAGGGCATGGGCAGTGGATCCCCAAATGCCAAAGTTCAACATTGAAAAATGCGCATGCCCCAAATGTGGCCCTTTTGCCCCAAAACAGCCAGGCAAAATGTGTATGACAAAACAAATGCAAAAAAATGACTACCATAAAGTTTGACAAAGACTGGTGGTAGATATGGTGCATGGAAAGAGTTAAAATACTAGCATTTGGAATACCCTGGGCTGTCTAGTTTTCAAAAATATATGACTTGATGGGGTAAATTGCATTGGCCGGGTTCAAAGATACCCGAAATGGCACATGGGGGGAAGAATTACCAGATTTGGAAAAAATGGCTTTGAAATAGCAAAACGCTACCTGTACTTATTGCCCCATAATGGGTAGAAAAAAGCAAAAAAACATAAAAACATTGGGTATTTCTAAACTCAGGACAAATAGTAGAATCTATTTAGCAGGTTTTTTCATTACCTTTTATAGATGAGTAAAAGATTTTTCAACTAAAAGTTAGAAACAGTCATTTTTTTCTACATTTTTCACCATATTTTATAATTTTTTTAATAGTAAATAATATGATACAATCAAAACAATGTCATCTAAAGAAAGCCCTTCTTGTCCTGAAAAAAAAAATATCTAATGTGTGTGGGTTCAGTAAACGGGAAAGAAGAAAATTACAGCTAAACACAAGCAGCGCAGAAATGTTAAAAAGGCCATTGTCACAAAGGGTACAAAAAGTAAAATCAGCCTTTGTCTCGAAGGGGTTAAACAAAGGTGATGAAAGGAAATGTATACGCTTCTTCTTCTATGTGACTTTACAAATGTGTAAACTGGGCACGTTTGTTGATGCTAGATATTTCTTCCTGAGATAAAGGCTTTGGCATGCATCAGATTTCCTAATATCTTTATGTTTTTGTGTCCCTCACAGCAAACCAAAGAGAGGGTAAAGCTGTTGATACAGCTGGCTGACGGCTTTTGTGAAAAGGGGCATGCTCATGCAGCAGAAATTAAGAAATGTGTTGCGGCCGTGGACAAGAGGTACAGGGACTTCTCTGTGCGCATGGAAAAGTATCGGACGTGCTTAGAGAAAGCGTTGGGGATTTCTTCCGATTCCAACAAGTCGGTAAGTAGGATGTCGCAGGACTGTATATATCCACAAAATATGCATGGATATTTGAGCAAGAGCTTTCCTAGTTTGAGTTTTATTATTGTTTAAAACTGTATTGCCCATCTCAAGTATTAAATGTCTTTGTTCCAAAGCAATCCAGTAACTGCTTACAATATGAATTATTCCCTCAAATTCTTTTTGACGATCTTCAAAGACTGCAGGTTTTTGGGGTTTTGTGCATCGTGCACATAAAATTATTGTATATTTCAGAATGCCCTATCACTGAGATACATAGTCTTGTGTTCATTGTTACACTATATACAACATATACACTTTCATTTATTTGTGATATTCTACTCAGAGTATTGCTTATGCTGCTTTTTTTGTGGAGAGTATAAATTTACCTCTTCCTTTGTTGTACAGAGTAAAAGCCTTCAGTTGGACATCATTCCAGCCAGTGCCCCTGGTTCTGAAGTAAAGCTGCGTGATGCTACCCATGAGCTCAATGAAGAAAAAAGGAAATCCGCTCGCCGAAAAGAGTACCAAACCTTTTTTCTTTGGCTGGTTGGATGGGGGGGGGCGTTTATTAGGTGTTTTGGATTTTAGTACTTTGTTTGTAGAAACATGTAAGGTATAGGGACTTGGATATGAGCTGTAGTGTGCACAAATTAGATGTGGATAAAGGGGGTAGGTGACTGTGCACTCTCCATCCAGACAACCCAGACTGGGGGTCTTTCTTGTGCCAAGAGCACATTTTATATGTGACCAATAACCAATACAGAAATGTTTTTTTGTATGACGGATACCAAATAATAATTTTGCAGTGTATCTTTCTTTTACACTGTTGCAAATCATTTGTGTTCTAACTTGGTAGGGCCTCCCAAAAAGACATTGTACCAAGTACCAAGGCACCACTATGTGGACCACTGCTCAGACGCTTAGTGACTTCAAACCGGGGTTTGCTCCAGAGAAGTTATACATACATACATATGACTTTTAATAGGTTTTGAACATATTCAAACTTGTATGTTTCAAAATATTTTGTTCCTTATTACTAGAACCTTTCATCTTTCACGTTCCTCGCATTTATTTTTTTTTTAACCGTTGCATGACTAGGAACAAGTTTGATTTTCATTGAACTGAAAGTCTTAGGAGTAGCAGAACACAAGTTAGAGCATGGGATTGCTCAGTAATTGAAAATTCCATGCCCGTTTTCCATCAGTTGTTATACAGATTTGTTTTTGCTGACATTTTTTATTCATGTGCAGCATCAAATTTCCTTTTCAGCTTATTAATAACGTTCTACACTTTAAATGTTAGAGTTGCTCTAGAGTTCAGTTATAAATCCTTGCGCTTTTCAGAAAAGAAAACACACAACTACATAATATCGAGACCTGCATGCGACAGAAAATGACCCTTCCTTTATGTTAAATTCTAATTTTAAAAAAATTTAATGGTTTAAGATAGTTTATCATTTTATGGCCCTTCATATGTTCCCCATTTTTAGAGCACTAGTTTAAAGGCTACAAGCATTAGTAAAACTTTATAAACTATGATTGTTTTGACCCATGCCAAAAATGCATTTGCAGTCCTTTCTTGGTGTATGATTATTGGTGTTTCGCTGATACCTCTACTGGCCTCTTATTTAAACTGTGATTACTGTGCAGCTAGACTTAATTATCAGATCGTTTTAAGAAAGCTGTTATGGTATCTCAAATTTTTTTTCCTTTACCTTACCGTTTCTCTGTCTGTTAGGTTCATTATGGCGGAACTTATTCAAACCGAAAAAGCGTATGTTCGAGATCTTCGGGAGTGTTTGGATGTAAGTCAGTCTCAACAAGTTAAAATTCCTGATAAAACTTCTGAAGTTAAATTATTACTATATACCGTATTTGCTCGATTATTAAGGCGACCCTGATTATAAGACGACCCCCCAAATCTGAATATTAATTTAGGAAAAAAAGAAAAAGCCTTAATATAAGACGACCCTATAGGAAAAAAGTTTTACCAGTAAATGTTAATTCATGTAAATGATTTTTTTTAATAAAAGCTATGATTGAGAAAAATATTTTGGTTTTATTTCCTTCTATTTTC
Source organism: Spea hammondii (assembly GCA_029215755.1). NCBI lineage: Eukaryota > Metazoa > Chordata > Amphibia > Anura > Pelobatidae > Spea > Spea hammondii. Next base: position 66,725,671 of record JARDYJ010000005.1, read on the forward strand.
CAACCTGCCCCCCCCCCCAGTTATGCACATCTGCCCCAGAAATGCCTTATACCCCCTATATGCCACTGTGCCCCATGATATGCCTTTTGACCCCCTATGTGCCACTCTGCCTCCAGAAATGCCATATACCCCTATATGCCACTCTGGCATTAAGGGGGTTAAAAGGCATATTATGGGGCAGAGTGGCATATAGGGAGGTTTAAGGCATTTCAGGAGGCAACTTACCGGTGCTTCTGACTCCCCTGTCATGCAGCCGGGGCAGCGTGTAGATGTCTACCGGAAGGTAGCCGGAAGGAGGTGCGGCTAGCAGCGGGGGTTGTCTGCGGCTATCGCGCAGACCTTCCCCGACTGTCAGAGAGAATTCCCTGCACTGGTGCGAGGAACTCTGATCTCTGACAGCCGGGTAAGGTCTACGCGATGGCCGGAGACAACCACCGCTCAAAGCCACGTAGACAGGAGGATCCAGGTCCCCTGCAGCTGCGGGGGATCTGGATCTTAGTCGTCTCATAGTCAGACCTATTTGAGGTCTGATTATAAGACGACCCAATTATAAGACGAGGGCTTTTTTTAAGAGCATTTGCTCTGAAAAAAACCTAATCTTATAATCGAGCAAATACGGTATTACATTGATTAAACCCTGCACTAAAAAAAAATCTTGTGGTGACCTTGAGTACAATACATTTGTTTCTTTTATATCTGATGTGCTGGTACTCATCTCTTATGCTAATATAGTTGATGACTGAAACTATTTGCAGTAATACCATTGCTGGTAACATTTTTATGTCTTATGACTACCCTGATTTTACTTCCCTTGCTGTGTTGTAGACATATCTTTGGGAAATGACAAGTGGAGTGGAAGAGATCCCACCTGGCATTGTAAACAAAGAACACATTATCTTTGGAAACATGCAGGAAATATATGAATTCCATAACAAGTAAGTGGTCTCTATTTGTACAGGTTTATGTAGCTTTGGCAGGAAATGAAATTGATAAATCGAATAGTAATAACAAAGGATGTCAGAGTGGAACTGTTACATCTGATATAAAATAAGAATTGGACCCAGTATGGAAAATCATCCATCACTTGTGTGTTCAGTTCATTTTATTTAAAAAATCCATGCTTTTCATTCAGACTTTCCTTTGGGTATTAAAATCCCACTGACTGGTCAGATAGGAGGTTATAAAATGTTGAATCATATCAGTCACGATTGTTTGACTGCGGTTCTTACCAAACGTCAGATTCTGTGTTTCTATAATAATCTGAAATGTGATGGTTCCTCTTTAACTGATATTGAACGCTCCCTTCCCAATACTAGAAACACTTGTTTCTTGTTTCCTTGTGAAGCCTGCCAAACATCGTACTTTGATGTGCAATGATATAATTTTGTAGGTGATAATTAGCAATGAATTATGTATTCCTGTTTATTGTACCAGTAAGAATGGGTTGATGAAAACCTGCCAATGGAAATAGTTTTTCTTCAACGTTCATCTGTTCACCTTTTTACATTGGTAGAATAATCGCATGACAGCCTAGATCTTATTTTAGTCTTAAGCTGAGGTCCTGCTTCACATTTATATACTACTAATTGTAGGGAGAGAAATTGTGTTTTTCTTAGAAATGTAGTTTCTAAATGTAGTTCGGAATTGTTCTTACAATGTTAATTGTAATATTTACTTTTTCCCCACAGTATATTCTTAAAGGAATTGGAGAAATATGAGCAACTGCCTGAAGATGTTGGACACTGCTTTGTTACATGGGTAATTGTATAGGAATGTAATTCCAAATGAGATATTTACTTAGTCTAATTGTTTTACAATAAAACATCAAGTGGCGTACCACAGGGGTGGACCTTGCTCTGCAGAATACATGGCTGACCGGCATACCCTGTACCTGGTGACCTAAATGACGAGCCAGGAATATGTGTGTGTCCTGTCGTCTGTATGTAAGGGGTCCTTGTGTTGAACTCTATACTTTTTATTGGGTCAAAACAGAAAAAGATGTAATGTTATACAGTAAGCATTGACACATGAATGTAGATAATAGACAAATAAGTTAAGCAGGGCTTGTGATATGTTTTAAAATATATAGATTTTACAGTTGATATGTACCACTTTGGATTTATGCTTTTGAGTAAGGGTTTTAAATGATTTTACAAATGTAAACTATGAATTATGAAGGGCTGATTTCTTGCAGCAGGAACTTGCAGAGATCCATACATTAATATGGTATTGTTGTTTTTTTTATTACTTTGTCCATTTGTACTATAGGTTTTGCTTTCATTTCTCTTCTTTTTATACTTTGCTTGCTACGGCCCAATATATGTATGTTTACTAGGCGTCCGCAATCTGCCCTGTGCTTGGTTGAATTAATAGATTTAAACTTTTATATACATTACCCTGGTTTATTTCTTTCAGGCTGATAAATTCCAAATGTATGTTTCTTACTGCAAAAACAAACCGGATTCAACGCAAGTGATCTTGGAACAAGCAGGCCCATATTTTGATGTAGGTGTTTCTTTACTTAAAAGAAATCTTTTAATAACACCCATGTGGGCTTTAGTTGAAGTAAAATGTATAACTCCTGGTACCCAACATTGTGATAAGTTCCTGGCCCTAGGTAGAAATGTATTGCCTTCCTGGGATAGGACACCACATCAGACATGATTTTTTCCTATAAACAAATAAAAAAATAACAAAAAACTGTCGTAGGATTTCTGCTGCTGTGCATTGCAGCTTAAACCATTTGGTGTTGTCACGTGGTAAACTTTTTTGTTTTGCATTTGTACTTCTATTCTATATCACTTTATTGATCTGAATCAAGCCCCCCCCCCCATATATTGAAATCTCTGTGCACCAAACTCTAATAACATATGACTTTTGCCAAGACCTTTCTGCAGCTAAGCTGTTTTATTATTTGGCCAAGCATCTCTTGATTTCAAATTTTTCTTTGTGCCCCCGTCTGAAAATTGAGGGCTATAATTTTGGTTATTGGTTCAAGACATAAGATACATTTTTCAAACCCTTTTACAGTGATATCTATCTAAGTAATTGAGTCTGTTTGTGAATACAGTGTTATGCAAAATATTGCGACTCTATGATCTTGATCTTGCTCTAAGCATAATATGAGCTGCTCAACCTTTCTCTAACCTCTGTAGGAAATTCAACAGCGCCATGAACTGGCCAACTCGATCTCTTCTTACCTTATCAAGCCTGTACAGAGGATAACAAAGTATCAGCTTCTTTTAAAGGTAATCTGTGTTTTTGGCTAGTATTAGACTTTTACACCAGTTCATATAAAGTAGGCACATCAAAACATTCCTGTTGAGGAAAGAGTTGCCAAGCAGTCATTTAGTTCCATAGTGTGATGGACAACCACTTGTTACACCTGTCTGTAGTATTCCTATTGCCACTAGATGTGAATAAGTAAACCGAAGCAGATAATTAGAAGGTGGGGAAACAAAAACAAAGCATGAAATACCTTGATGATCCCTCTTTTGAAATCGCTACGTGTAATATTCAGGCCAGCAACGTAACCAGCACTGCAACAACACTGACAACCACATCAAAGTACGTGAAGCACTGTGTTATGCAGAATTAGCACTATTATTGATGTCAGCTGACCTTGAAAGATTGAACGTTTGTCTTGCTGAGGTATGGCAAACGTTAACCTTGTGCCAGAATTTTGTTCTAGTTTGAGGCCTTTGATGAAGAAACTCCCAAGTTTCTTGTATACATGTTTCTAGTTGATAATGAAGCTACCTGTTTTACCCAGTGGCATAGAATTTCATCTCTGGCCGAAGTCACTAAGCATTAAAGTCATGTTTTCTGGGAAAAATGATTGCATCACAAAATAGTTTGAAATGTTTTAGACGATGTTGCTGGTGGGCAGAGCTTTAATAGGGCTTTACCTAATCTTGGTAATATAAACACCAAAACCTAATGTAAGGAGAGCACTTTATTAGACAATATGATTTAAATACATATAAAAAAATATATATAATAAAAAAGCATCTCGGCACCAAGACACATATAGGAAGGTACCTATGAACAGGGGCACAGGACTACAGGAACTAGGATGGAAATACGTATGTATATGAAGGCACAAATAAGAATATACCTTTTTTTCCCTTACGTGCTCTCCTTACATTAGGTTTTGGTGTTTATATATGTACAGTGCACGTATCTCTACCATTTTTGGTAGTTTGTTCGTTTTTGGTGACTAATCTTGGTAATCTAAGAGAAGAATATATTCGTGCAAACAAAAACACCACACATTTTTGTACATTAACATACACATTGTGCTGTAAAAAAAAAGTGGGACCCAAATGACAAATGCAGCTTGAGCTTCCTTTGTAGCGGTATATTGAATTAATTGTTTCCCGCTTCTGTACGGTTTACCGTTTTTCACCCTACCTATTTAATAGACTACATTTTTTCTTGTTGAAAGGTACTGAAACAGAGGTGAGCACTTTGACCTAGATACATCCGTGTCTTGTAGGCTTTAATGTCATTGTGCAATGCCTATTGTTTTAACGTTTGTCGCAGCATTATTCCCCTTATTTGTCAGTGGTAAACATGGATTTGTGCTAACAAGATCATTTTTTTTAGGAGTTGCTAACTTGCTGTGAAGAGGGCAAAGGAGAGATTAAAGATGGATTGGAGGTGATGCTTAGTGTACCCAAAAGAGCCAATGATGCCATGCATCTCAGCATGCTGGAAGGTAAACTTTATAGGAATACATTTAAAGTTATAGGTTAACAATCATGTCGTTGTTTGTATGTTCTTTTTTGTTTATCTGTTTTTTACGGAATTACGAAAATGTGTATATTTTATTTCAGGTTTTGATGAAAACATAGAAGCTCAGGGAGAACTGATCCTACAAGAGTCCTTTCAAGTTTGGGACCCTAAAACCTTGATTCGAAAAGGCCGGGAAAGACATCTTTTCTTGTTTGAAATGTCTCTTGTCTTCAGCAAAGAAGTCAAAGATTCCAGTGGGAGAAGCAAATATATTTACAAGTCAAAATTATTTGTAAGTACAGGCTACTTTCCATTCTGTGTCATCAAATTTGTGAATGTCCCTTGATTATATTTAGATTGTAAAAGTACCAGCAGTCTCCAACAGAGCTGCAACATAACTTTTTATTTTTAGATTTACAACACACAAGTATGTATGCTGCTGTTCTATGTATGTAGTATATAAAAAAATTCTATTCAATATTTATATTATACAGGGTATATCAAATGTAAGCTATTTCACTGCTTTGTTAATTGTATTTCCATCCAAACAGACCTCCGAGCTCGGAGTCACAGAACATGTGGAAGGAGACCCTTGTAAATTTGCACTCTGGCTTGGAAGAACGCCGTCATCAGACAATAAGATAGTCCTGAAGGTGATAATTTTATATTCTCTATTTGACCAAGAAAAACTATTGCCAAAATATCAATAATTGCACATATGATTTTTCTAATTATTATTTAGTATGATTTTGGAATTTTTACTTTACTCATTCATAACATTTTTTTTATTTAGAAATTGTGGGTATGTCAGGTGTCATCTTCATATTGTTATAGTGGAAGTCAAATGAATCTAACATCTGTATACATCCATGAGGCTTAGAAAGATGTACTTTAGTTTATAATCACATTTCAATCCCCAAATAGGGTTCCAGTATTGAAAATAAACAAGACTGGATCAAACATATAAGAGAGGTGATCCAAGACAGGACTATTCACCTTAGAGGGGCATTGAAGGAACCAATACACATCCCCAAAACAGCTGCAACCACAAAACAGAAAGCCAGTAGAAGGTAAGCAATGCATCTTCTGTGATACTTGATCTGCATGCATTACTGTCCCACTGTGAGACTCGTTTAGCTACTATATCACCTGTATATGCATCACAAATCATCTAGTTTGTGACATGCTTTGCAACGTTTTCTTTGCAGAGATGGAGAGGACCTGGACAGTCAAGGAGATGGCAGCAGCCAACCAGATACAATATCTATTGCATCCAGAACCTCCCAGAACACCTTGGACAGTGATAAGGTACAGTCAGATATGTAACCATTTCAGACTGCTCTCCATTGCGAACAGCTATTTGCAATTTCATTATGATTTTGTGGGCAGTTAATTTGTAGAAGTTTCTCAAGTGTTTAACAGTATTTAGACTTTAATCGAATGTGTTATTTACATAAAAACTATTTATGTAAAGAACATAAAGCAAAGAGAAGGCTGCTTTCTCACGCAGAATGTTGTGTTTTAGTGGCGTCAAATAACCAAGCACAAATTTTGAGTTGTTTCCCAATTTGAAATTTGTTTTCTTTTTAAGCGGAGGATAAAATGGATTATAGCTCGTTTTGTTTTTCTTGTCCCGTCAGCAGTTTATTTAGATATGTCTTCTCACTGTACAACAATATAATCCAAATAGTATGTATTCTTACTGGATTGTTGTAGTAATACTCAGTAATACCACTTATGGCATTAATTACTATTTGAAATAGTTTCATAGTAAAAACAAAATTGTATATAAGCCATTTTGTTGCTGTTAGTCCACAACGCGTTGATAGAGAATACTGTATCTGGTGTGCTCATAAGACAAACTATTTTAGTAATTCCCCCCCCCCCCCCCCGTTACTGCTATCGTGATGTAGATATTACATAACTTCATTTACTTGTTACATGATGTTAAGTGGTCTAATACTTTTCTCTTAGACAAGCTTGCATGCGCTGATAGATTCCTCTAGTAGGTTTGATTCTTTTTTTGTTCTCAACATTGGCTGACCTCAGGCCATAAAGCTTTTTTGAGGATCACCTTTCAGTTGGAGACTGTATGTAACAGATGTTCCCTCTGGTGGAGAGGGCTTGTTAGGCTCTTAAATATGAAGAACTTTCATGCGTTACACACATCTGCCTGTCTTCCGTTTCCAAAATATATTTAAAAAAAAATTGGCATGGGTATTTGGTTCACTTAGTGACAAAGATGAGCTCTAATTTTTGCATCCGGAGCTGCCTTGTGTTTTTTTTTTCCATGGGGATAAAAAAAAAGAGAATGATCTGTGTTTGCAATGCTCCATTTGCTCTCTACAAACCTTTGCAAATATCTGACTAGCTTAAGGGGCGTAAATGATTATAACCACATGGACTATAATGGTATGGTGCTATTCAGGATTTATAGACACTCGTAGTTTAGCTGACTTAGCTGGATTCAGGCCATTATATGTTGATTGTTAGGGAGGGCGAATGATTGCAGTGTAGTCACAATGTCAGGCATTAGTCTCTTCCATTGCTTTGTTCAGGAACATTGTCGAATGTGTTAGATGGTCCACTGGAAAGGTTAAAGGCAAAGTAAAAGGAACAAAATCTGGAAGTATTTTTAAGCCTCAGTTCTTGTTTGCAGAATATTGTGGTGTAAAACCCATGGGTGCCTAGACACAAAGTTGTTGGTTTAGTCTACTTCACTGTATAATGAAGGATTAACCATGAAGAGTTACACAGGCAAATTGGCTCATTATAATTTTAGTTGGCCTTGGAATTTTTTAACTTCATCTTGGTGAACGCTACTGCTAATAATTTGATTTCTACAGCTCCATCATATTCCAGAGCACTGTACAATGGGCACACAAGGCATAAAAGGCCCTTCCTCACCACGTTCCACCCAGGTTCCCTAATTCCCTGCCTGATTTGGCTATGTCCTCCCTAAAATCCTGGCCTTGTGTGTGTTGACCGGACACCATAATTTATTTAGCGAGTGCTTACATCCAGTAGAACCATTCAGATATACACTTCGCAGTGATGCCACAATATTATTCAAATCAGAAATATTTTCTAAACATTTGAACTGATAAAGTTCATGGGTGTCAATTGACCACAGCTTCCTTTTATTCTTTTTATTTTTTATAACCAGTTAATCATGCGTCAGTGCATACAACAATGTACAGTACTGATCATTTCCATTGAGGATATGGGGCGGCTCATGGAAATCATGACTAATCATCATCGTTTAGCTGTGTGCCAATACCTGGCAGATTACTACTTCATTTGCAGCTCAGAATTCTCTCCAGTTGTTTCTCGATGTATCGGCCACTGTTTTGTGCGCAGGATCCACACCCTTGGTGTTCCTTAGAGATTTTAGTCATTGTTGGGGTCAGTTATGGTTTCTTAAGTAAATGTTAGGGAAGATAAAATATACGTATAGAATGGACAGCATGAAGTGTGGTTTGAATTATATGAATAATATAGTCTTTAATTGGCTGAATTAAGTTATGATTTAAAACGGTGGTGAAATTGAAGGAAGAATTCTGGATTTCTGGAGTAGACAGTCCAAAGTAGTGTCAGGGATTTAAAATGTGCTATCCGAAAAACTGGGGCACGTTGTCAAATGCGGTATTTCATTTCAATATAAAGGTGCGTGTTCTTTAGACAATTTTTCCTGTGACCAAGTGCAGCAAATTTTTCATTATTTGTATTAATGTACTTACAAAGGAGGGCGAATGAGTGGCCAAGTAAAATGGCAGCTCCTAAAACTCATTTAGATGTCCGTGATCAGGAACTGCAATTATCTCAGCAATCCTTTGTAAAAACAATTGCAGTGTAAAATGCTATTGTAACAAATATGTAATTAATTATAATTCCGCTATAGTAAATCCAAGTATAACCAGTGAGGAGTTTGACGTCACAGCCGCTGATGCATCGTGCGGGCTCATTCGTTTGTTTTCACTGCACTCGGTATGATTAGGGCAGCGTAGCAGTGGGCATCTTATGATCTAGTATCAAATCTCAAACCTAAATTTATTGATCCCTGATATAAAATGCCAGAGAGGAAGTGCGTCAGCAGAAGGGAACAAAGGATGGTTTGTGGACGCTTTGCTATAGGTTATGACTTTAAATATATAGTATGACTACAAAAGTGACTGAGCTTTTCTGAAATGATCCTTAAGCATACACACATCTGTTTTGAGTCAGGGTATCAAATATCAGAATTATTTAGCCTTGTATTAGCTTGTATTTTTTATTTTTATTTTTACAACTAATAAACTGTCCACTATGAACCATTCCAGACAATCAAATCTAAGAAAAAAATTGTACTAAATTGTAACAGTTATGATTCTACTTTGGCTCAGTTGTGGACAATTTAGAAGGTTAAATTAGTATAATTGTAGTAGTGTATACTTTTTTATATGTAACTGCAGTTTCAACACACAGTCATGTAATATAATTAATACAGTGAAATGTTTTTTTTGTTGTCAAACCATTATAAACGTGTGTTTTTTTTTTTTCTTCTTCTGGGGAGGGCTGGCACCTTCTGACCCGGGGGGCATGTAAAACCAAGTGGCCCATTGCTGCCCCCCCCCCCCACATAGCGTAGCTAACAAACACACAGACATAGACTAACACACACTCACTCATTCACTTTCCTTCACCAGTACTTGTCTATAGCAGCTGAGCCTGCCTCCGCGAGTAAGCTAGCCCAGTTTGGAGAACTAGGACAAGCCCCAGCGTAGGTGGGATCTGTAATAAGAGGAATTTCTTTGATTGTTTTTAAGTTATTTTGTCAGCATAATTCAATGTTTTCATAATTGGCAATACTTCTAAAGGTATTTTCTGCCATGCGAGTGCTTTGTAGTTGCAGTCCAAAGATTCTCATGAACCAGGTTTAGGAGTAAATAATGTCTACAGCTAAGTCATCATCATGATGATTTGAGAAATGTAAATAGTTGTCTATAAATTGGGTAGTTTTAGGATACTATTCAAAGCAACTGTCTTTGCCAGTGCCCAGATTCAGTGTAGAAGTCAAGCAACATACATCTAATAGATGCTTTCTATATGTGATAGCTTATAGAACTCACGCGCCTTAAAGCAGAAACTAGCTTTGTAGGCAACAAGTTTTCTGCAGGACTAATGTTTTGAGCCTATAATCTTAGAATGTAAAACAATTGCTGTTATAGTTTCCTCTATGGACCTTTCTTTCAGTTTTTATAGATCCCCCAATGCAATGGTGGCTGAAAAGGTGAGCAGTAGAAATATATCCTGCGATTAAGAATTAAAGTTATGGAACATTTAAAGCAGATGGTAATAGGTCACCACAATGTCTAATTTGTTTGATATTACTGAGAATATATAAGGCTGGAGTTTATTTTACACGTGGTCTGCTTACCTATTGTAATTTCTAAATCATGGTAGCAATTTCCTAATCCTCTCCAAATCTCCATGGTGGTTTGCAAGCCTTGTGACATTTAATACAAATTATATTGTATACTTCCAATAGCTGTCTAGTTCAGGAGAATAATCATACTCACATCAATAAATCAACAGATACTTGGGAAAAAGTGTTTAACATTTAACTTTTTATTTTTTTTTTTTTTATAAAAAAAAATCTTGACTACTTTCACCAGTGACATATTCACAATACATATGTGGGAACATATTGCTGTGTACTTACATCACGATATATTACCGGAGCCACCACAATGGTCCAAAAATATGCAAAAACTATATTACTTAAAAGTAACATGAAAAAGAAATATATTGTGTATTAAAAAGCATATAATAAGATTTTAAGCTATGCTAAAACAAAATGCTGAATTACTTGTGTCACCAGTTTTAGCCTTGTTTTTGTTTTAATACGATGTTTATATACTGACTATGTATAAGAAGATAACAATAAGCTCCTGGTCAATTTAGACTGGAATGTTTACCTATTTTTAGAAATACAATGGCTCAATTTGAAAGTGGGACATGTAAAAAAGCCAGTTTAATATTTATTGCAGGGCATAAATTCTATGAGATAATTATATATTTTCCCAAGGCATGGTTAGCTGATCTGAAAGATTATGCAGGAAGTACTATATGATCTTTGTGGAGTTTACAACATTTGAAATGGATTTTGAGTGGTGTTCTCAGACATTGTCCAGTGCACAGCTGTTTTCAATTGGGTTTGCTGCAAAAGGAATGAAGCTTGCCAAAAATCAGGGGGGGCTGTTATTTTATACATATATATATATTTTTTTTTGTTTTTTTCTTTATTTTTTTTTTGAGGAGGGCTTAGCTGAACTTTGAACGGACAGAAAGTTAATACACTTTGGAAAGTGGAGGCATTGGCTGTTAAAATCACTTTAATAAGAGAGCGGGCCTGTTTTTTTAAGACTTTATTCATAGCAAGACCAAATTCTGTCCTTGGAGACCAATTTGAGTCGCTGTGTTAAAGTTCTGTGCTGTAATGGGAGGGGGGTGCTTAAGGGTGAGTGATTTATGATACATGTGACATGTATTAAAGACCAAAATCCCCAAAAGACCTCTTATATGACTACATTCCTGTATTTATATTAGCTTGTGCTTGTAAGTTTGCACCAGCTGAGAGCTAGTACTATACTATAGGTATACATTAAAGCAGGAAACGTCAGCAATGTATAAAAATGCAAATTGGATAAATTTATAAGCTCGTCTTTATTTGTGTTTTTGTACTTTTGTCATTTTACTTTACAGTGTAGACTTTATCTGCTTAATAAATGTATAATAAGCTGTTATTTCCATTAGTTTATACACATTTTGCTGCATTAATCTGGTGTTTTGATACTGCCAAAAAATGTAAGCATTAGTAGACCCCACTATTATGGTAGGGGACACTGGAAAGTTAACAATAATGTTAAACTTGACAGTATACAAAATAGACAATAACATTAACACACATTAAATATACTTATACAGAAGGAAAAGAGGGTATTGCTCTTGAGAGTTTCCAGTTTATGGGGTTTTTTTGGGGGGGAAATGAGACAGAAGGTGAGGTTTGCAAGTGTGAGCGCTGCAAATTGGGGAAGAGTTTTAAGATGAGATTCATGCGTCTGAGATCAAAAAGGATAATGAGATTTTTGATGAAAGATAACCTGGAAAAAAAATATATAAAGCATTTTTGTTTCAGGTGGAACTGTTTATATGTATGTGTGTGTATGTATATATATATATACATATATACATATATATATATATATATATATATATAATTAAAATGGCAATGCTTAAGCATTGTGAAGCGCACAGAAACATGCCGTGCATCAGAGTACTGTAAATTCTGACATCTGTTTATAGATATTTTATTTTAAGTTCAAGAGAATAAATATTTTAACTGTGAAATTGCAAAAATTTATTTTTTTACATTTATCTGACACTTTTTTTTTTTTTTTTTTGCAGCTTTCAGGTGGATGTGAATTGACAGTGGTCATCCATGACTTTACTGCGTGCAATAGCAATGAGCTGACAATCCGGAGAGGGCAGACAGTGGAGGTACTGGAGCGACAACATGATCGTCCAGACTGGTGTTTAGTTAGAACCACTGACCGTTCACCTGCAGGCGAAGGCTTGGTACCGTGTAACTCACTGTGTATTGCCCATTCAAGGAGCAGCATGGAGATGGAAGGCATATTTAACCACAAAGGTAGGACAAAAAATGTCCCTAAAAATTTTTTTCTACAACAATCTCATAACAGCAAAACATTTCCCAGTTTGCAACATGTGCCTATCAGCAAAAGGGCGAAAAGAAGTGTAATGGCGTAAAATGATAGTGCCTTAGTGATTGCTTGAGTAAACAATTGATTGTCCCTCGTAAGTCATTAGTTGTGTGAAAGAATGATTATGAAGGCAGTTAGCCTTGTTCTGCGGTCAGAATCGGAGCATAATGAGATTGGATTTCTGGAAAATGACCAGAATGTTGACTGATATCTTTAGTACACTTATCCAATTAGACAGAATTGGATATTGTCTGTTAAATGGACACACATTATTACCAATAACTATGGCACTAAAGTTAGCTAAATATTTTACCACAATGAAAAGTACCAGTTGTTTATTTTGAACAGTCTCATTAACTAAAACATGACATGTTTGTCTCTAAATATCAATGCAAGTTATTATGTTTACATTCAACTCCATTAAGATATTTTGGACCACATTGGGGTAACATAAACATTTTGTCAATAGAAAATTTGTCTATGAAATATTACAGCCTTTGCCTGAATGCATATTCTTGTTCACTTGGCCAAAAGTTCAAGCAGAAAGGCAGTCATTGGTGGCAGTCGATTATTGACTTCTTACAGAACATGTCCACAAAGTGTATGAGATGAAGTGATTTTGTAAGAGTGGTTATAATGATGAAAGTGATTAATGGTATGTACCTGGATCCTCCTGTCCCCATCCCCCCCCCCCGCCCCACTTACCGGCACTTCTGAGTCCCCGGTGTGTAGCTGGGGCAGCGTGTAGATGTCTACGCGATTCGTGTAGACAACTTCCGCTGCAGCAGGAAGGAGGTGTGGTTAGCACCGGCACGGGGAACTCTGATCTCTGACAGTCGGGGAAGGTCTGCGCGATGGATGCAGACAACCCCCGCTGCTAGCCACACCTCCTTCCGGCTGCAGTGTAAGTGCGTGGGATCTACACGCTGCCCCGGCTACATGACAGGAATTTCTGGAGGCAGAGTGCTCTGTGAAATGCCTTTTAACCCCCTTAATGCCACTCTGCCTCCAGAAATGCCTTTTTAACCCTCTATACGCCACTCTGCCTCCTGAATGCCTTAAACCTCCCTATATGCCACTCTTCCCCATAATATGCCGTTTAACCCTCTAAATGCCAGAGTGGCATATAGGGGTATAAGGCATTTCTGGAGGCAGAGTGGCACTTAGGTGGTCAAAAGGCATATCATGGGGCACAGTGGCATTTAGAGGGTTAAAAGGCATATCATGGGGCACAGTGGCATATAGGGGGTATAAGGCATTTCTGGGGCAGATGTGCATAACTGGGGGGCAGGTTGGAAAATAGAAGGAAATAAAACCAAAATATTTTTCTCAATCATAGCTTTTATTAAAAAAAAATAGTTTAGATGAATTAACATTTACTGGTAAAACTTTTTTCCTATAGGGTCGTCTTATATTCAGGCTTTTTCTTTTTTTCCTAAATGAATATTCAGATTGGGGGGGTCGTCTTATAATCAGGGTCGTCTTATAATCGAGCAAATACGGTAATATGAAAGTTGCCCTCTGTGAGATATCCTTGTTGAATAGGCCCCTGGGAGTTCCCAGGCTGAAACCATCATGTGCATAAACAATTAAGGAGCGAAAGGAAGACATATTTAGTAGGTGTGGGATTCCCACTACCACCTGTTGTGACTTAGTTTAACTAAATTTTTGCAGAATACATTTAGGTTAATGTAGAATAAGGAAATTAGTATTTGCAGCTGAAGAACATAAATAACTTGTCATGGCTGTAGCACATCACAAATCAATATGGATAAATTGAAAGAAAAACAAACACTGGATTTAGGTTAATTATCAGAGTGTTAGGGAAATGTTGTGCTAGTGGCCAGCCGTTGGTAGGCTGATCCTCTGATAAGAAAAAGCAATTCAAATCTTCATTTATAGTGTTGTGTAGAAGGGATACCCTTTCTAATATGCGGACTCTGCTATCCCGTTACTGTTTAAAATGTGTCATTACGTAGTTATCTAGATCGCCTAGGAGTTTGTCAGCCTCTTACATCCACAAAAAAATGCCCCCGCGTCACCACGCGGGCTGCTGCTGCTGCTGTCTGCCCAGGAGTCTGGGCAGACAGCCACTCAGAGCCCGCCCCCGAGCCTGAGATCACTCCCACGGAGAGTGATCCTGTAGGCTGAAACCGCGATTTCAGGAAAACCTGCAATAGCGTTTTCAGCTGCCACAGGCAGCTTAAGGAAAGGGGGTTCAGTGTTGATTGACACAACATCCCCCTGCTGCCTGATCGCTCCATGAGAGCGACAGGGCAGCGTTAACCCCTTTAATGCCGCTCTGCTGCTGGTGGTCTGCTTGGAAGCCCAGGCAGACTAGCAACAGCAAAAACGAGCCCCCACAAGCCCTTTGATGACTCCTGTAGGCATGGAAGCCTACAGCAGTCATCAGAGACTCCCCCTGCAATGGCTGGTCTATAGACCAGCAATTGCGTCCCAGCTGCCAGAGGCAGCTTCAGGGACAGGGGGAGAGGGTTCTTTGGTCTCCACATGAGTGTGGAGACCAGCCCCAACACCCCCCTGCTGCCTGATCGCTCCATGAGAGCGACAGTGCAGCGTTAACCCCTTCAAATCCACAATTGTCTATAACACATTCGTGGCATTGCAGGGGTTAACATTTGTCCCCACAAGCTTGTGGGGACTAAATATCAGTCAATGCTGTGCTCCAATGGAACATCAGCATTGAAAGCGTTAAAAAATAAATAAATATATATATATATATATATATATATATATATATATATATATAAGTCCAGGGTGCTTCCAGGTCAAATGCTGTGAGTTTAGTAAGTGGGCTGATGATGATCAGATCACTCCTAACCAACTGTTAGTGTAAAAAAAATCCTGGCTCCTAACTTTTTTAGCTGGCGCCTAGATTCACAACAAATTTGTCAAGCCCTGATCTAGATTATCGCTCAAAACGTGTGTGTGAATCACCAACTTAATCAGGAAATGTTTGAGAGCCGCCCAACAATTTCAAACTATACAGCAAACCAAAGTGGACTAGATCACCCTGAGGAAATTGGTCCGCTTGCTCTGTAATTCTCCATATTGTCAAAGTCTTGTGCAATGTTAAGGCGCTTACATTAGGAAACAGATCAGCTGTTTTGTGAGCTGACACAAAAGCCTAAATTCTTGCATAGCTGTTGTGCAAAGCTTATGAAGTACTAGATACAATTTGGAATTCTACCCATGCTGGCAACACAGGAAGAAATCCTTTAATTTCAACCACTAAACAGATGTTTGGTCTTACTTCTGACCAAACAAAAGTTAACTTTCAGCAGCATTGTCCGTTTTTTTGTTTGACATCTGATTTAACAAAATCGTTTTTAGATTGCTGGCTTTACATTGGTTGCCTGTATATGTCTAGGTAATTCGAATTTTTTCAACAGACATATTTTATTAATTAGTATATGTTGTAAGGTCCCTTGAGAGAGCTTGAGTGTCAATGTGTGTAACCAACATGCCGTACACCCATTAGCAGCCCAGTTCAATCCCACAAGGATTTGTGATTTAAGGCAGGA
Source organism: Spea hammondii (assembly GCA_029215755.1). Taxonomy (NCBI): domain Eukaryota; kingdom Metazoa; phylum Chordata; class Amphibia; order Anura; family Pelobatidae; genus Spea; species Spea hammondii. The sequence continues at coordinate 66,741,716 of JARDYJ010000005.1, forward strand.
GAAGTAAAACAAACTTGGAAAAATACCTGCTCTGTATGTAACAGTGTTTTGGGTTAGCTGGTGTATGTTTTTGTTCAAATTGTAAAAAAAAATGGCACTGCCCTAGTTCTGTTTTTATTAGACGCATTCACCACATTCTCCTTCCTGGAGGTTGTTAAAAAGTTTAATTCGGTTTTGTGTTAAATAAAAATATTTTTTAAAAAAAAAGAAACTATAGTAACTACTTCATATGTCCACCCCCCCAAGGTTTAACCTCTTGCCAAACTTACTATAGTATGAAGGATGCCCTGATATCACCCTACATTGTACTGTTGTCTCTAGAATCCAGCAGTATGGGTTGGTACCTAACACTTTTATGTCCAATGTTACTTTGACTCAGTAATTAGAAAATTCCTCTGGCAGACCTCGAGGAGGGCAGTCCAGTAAGTCTGGTAACATTTGTAGACAATACTCTGTCCTACACATCCCAGTTGGTGTAAACCCCGTCTTTAGTCCGTGTAACACTAGACCTAGTGGCTGTATGTGGAATTGCAGTTAAGTTTAAAAAAAAAAAGTTTTTCCCCTCATCACATTGCATAAATAATTTTGACATTCCAGCTTTCTGTTTGTTTTACTTAGCAAGTACATTGCTAAAAATACATTTTTATTTTAAATGTTTTTTGAGTAATACACTTAATTCTTACAAGGTGGGATCAGATTTCCCCTTTAGATGAGGCCAAGGTTTCTTGAAGACATTATCTGCCAATAGCGTTCGTATTATACGTGTGTGTTTGCGTGTTTGTGTGTGTTCTCACAGGCATCAGCAAATCTTTTTCCAAATGGGAAAAAGACAAAGACAAACTGTCTAAGGCTGGATCTAGCCCAAGGCATCTTTAACATATCACTCCTTTTTGGACATTTCTATTAAATTCCCTCAAAGAGTAAATACAGTTGACCTTGGATCATAATAGAAAGTATGAAGGCAGCAAATCGCATCTCTCCTAGTCAAAGGCCTCGCCATGTTTTTCATCCATTTTTTGTGACACTGGCCATGTGACCTAAATGCTGTTTAATATCCTGTGTTCACTTTAAAATGGCTTAGACCTATGAATGGGGATTTTAGTCAAGAGTCATCTGAAGCCACTTCTGTTGTGGTTTTGGCTGCTATGCGTTGGAAACCTCTGTGGTTAATTGTCATTCCTGAGCAGTTACTCTTTTAATAGTCATTTTTCCAAAACTTGTGGAACAAAGGAGGGCTATCTCTAAGTAGCTTGATACCTTTACAAAAAAAAATGGAACTACCTTCTCAATTTAATCCATGTCGTTTCCTTTCACGAACAAATTGACCAGACCATGCTAACTATCCACATTGTTTGATTAGAATAGTGCCTCAATAACTGTGTTAGGCTTAGGGAAATGGAAACCATTTTTTTCTGAAAATTAGTAAATTAAGCATAAAGAAACCATACTTATTTTTTATCTGGAACAATGACCTACAAGTCTTGTTGGTTTCATATCCAGGCTCTCATTCAGTGTTCATTGCCATATAAAAGTATTGTTTTAAGTATAATGTATACCTCACATTACATTATTTTACAATTTTTTTGCAAATATTTCAGAATGTAGCGTTAAATTGAATTATTTTTGTTTTCTTACTTTGTCCACTCACGTATACAGGGAGCACTTTGATGCTCTCATAAGGTTATGGAAATGGAAATTATTCACACTTGTCTACATTTATGTTGGCTGCTTTTCATAAATTCCGCAGTTCTGCTTCATTTAAGTATCTCAAAAGGGAACAGTTCTTTATGCATTTTCTTTTGTTCTCAGCTTGAACTGTGTACTTAGCAAATGCAAAATAACCAAAACCCCCCTACTGGAGAGTTTAAGCATGTAACCACTTTTTATCTTTCTGCCCAGATAATGTCATCAAGCTCTAGTAATTGGCTTTCAGTGCTCTGTATCTGCTTTAGCAATAAATGCCAAAGAAACGTGATATGACATTCGCTGTACCAATAACAGTAAAGGTAAACCCTTCATTTTGTGGGCTTGACCTTTGTATTTTTGGGAGATGCCTCTAAACCTCTCGCATGTAGCTTTTTAGGGACCTAGGTCCTTGTCTTGCTCTTTACTATTTGAGTCTCTTTAAACATAAGCACACACACAGGTAGATAAGGAAAAAAAACACATTTGTCTCTGTGAAATCATATACAGTGCACAAAAAAACTTGCGAATCAGGTTTACCATTCAATTCTGCCCGAAGACCATCAATACCATCAAGGTGTGAAAAGGTTTTTAATCCAGATTTTATTTATTCTTTATCTCTTCCTTATTGCTTTCCTTGTAACAGATAATACACCAGTAAAACAAGTTTCCACTTAAGGGTTTCTGTTTAATACACTTTGGATTGATGTTAACATTAAATTACGTTATTTTTCATACAGAAATTACATATAGTGTGTGATTGTCACACTTTGCCTCAATATATCTATGATTTAAGGTAATGCTGCCCTCTCTTGCAGCATTGTGGCATAAAATGCGTTTGTCCTTTTGGAATATAATCCATCCATTGTTTTCCCTGGAAGAGTGCATCAAGACCCCCCCCCGCCCCATATCCCTGACAGCTATATGTCGACATGTTCAAGGGTCTGTCAGGAATTCAGTTTGTAGCTACATTTATCATTGAATTAAAAGTTCTTTGCAGTTGAAAGTAATTATTTTAGCATTGAATGCATGCTGTTGTTATACATCTTATACACAATTTGATTTTTTTCAATTTGACTGTTTGTTTTTTTGTTTTGTTTTTACCCCTTTCCTCTTCAAATTACCTTTACCCAAGTGCATTAGATGTAAGGAATCGGGGTGGGACAGCATCTGCTGATGAATAGCATTGGGGGAGTGCCTATGAGCTTTGTTTAGAAAGTTTACGGTACTGTGTGATTCACAGCAGCTGGTTATTCCCATATGTGAGATGTGAAATCAGAGTGCTGTGGAGTCTGCAAGCAAATAACATCTTTTCGTAGACCAGAATGGCACATGAGCTCTGCTGCTCACTATAGACTTGTTGAATAGTGCCGCCTGTTAAGCTTCATTTTGAAAGTAAAGGTATCTCTGATATTCACCATGTCAAATGGGATTAACCCAGGGCAGACTTTGGGATCCCTGCACTGCCTCAATCGAAACTATTGTACCAGTGGAAACAATCCAGAGGAGAGCTGCAAATACTGGATTCTTGATTTAGGTATGACTGAAGGAGAGTGTATTTCTTCCGCTAACTATGGCATGTATACGGATTTAAGGAATTATGTTCTTTGTGTTAACGACCATTAAGGATAAGGTTTTGTCTCAATGTTTTAATTTTTTCTGCTTATTATATGAGTTTCTTAACCTCTAAGAGGAAGAGTGTAACCCCCTGAGAGTGAGTGTTAAGCCAAACAAAAAAAAAGCTGGATAAGAGACAACAGTTCATAAATGTTCTAACCTATCATTGTGTCCTTCTGTTGACTGTTCAAATATTCTTTGGTCATAAGGCAAATGCTAGATTCTTCAAGAGACATAGTAAAAGCAATGATTGTCAATGTGAAAATGATGTGCTGGCTTTACTATACCTTTTTAAAGTTAGTTTCGAGTATATAGGAGCATTTTTTCATTTAGTCGTTGCCCATCATTAGATCCTGACTGATGAGTAGTGTCTGTTAAGTTCCTTCTTAACAATATTAATACAATAATGTATTTTAATACTAATAATATGTAGCAATACATCTTAGTAAAAAAGGACTGCAGGCTTAGATCATTTTTTTTAGCTAAAAAAAAAAAGAAGAAAAACATGCACACCCAATTAAAATTGTCTTCTATCTAGGGGAGATTTTCTTTGCCTCCTAGACGAGAACATACTAACAAAATTATAGATAATGAACTCACTGAGTATTAAATGGGTCATGCAGAAAGAAAGGGAAAAAAAAAAGAAAAACCAAAGTTCCAGAAATAGTGGCACTTTGCCAACATAAATCTAGTTCATGCTCTAAATCAGCAGGAGACAAACTAAATGAGATGGTGACCGGTCTGGAGGGTACATAAATTTATTTTTAAAGCACATTTCAATATATATTTTCATATAAGTTTTTTATGATTTAAAGATATATTTTCATATTAAAAAAAAATGAATGGCACTAGTTATAACCTATATAATCAGTTAGCATCAAGTTACTGCAGAATTTATTAAATAACCACCTAAACCTGTGTCTTACTCACTCAGTTAATATTTATTGTGTTTGGCACACTGACCGCTCACAATGCAGCTGGTTCAATATAAGATTCCTGGATGCATGCAGGTGGTCGACGCTGTTGTGCTGCACATATAATGACAATTTTGTGCTTTAGCAAAGTTTTATTGTTTCATGAGATTCTGTAGTGTTCCGGAGTTTACATGAGGACATTATGCAAGGATGCCATAAAGAGCTAACATTACTTGGTCGTCTATTTATTAAACGCTAGATAACGAACCCTGCTGTACCACTGAGGCAGTGGACGGGATAAGAATTTATTTCCGTTCTCCTCACTCTCTCTGTGGTAAAGCATAGGCGATAAAAGGACTGTCCACCCGCACTCAAGAAGGCCTACATGGCGCCTCTCACCATAGGCTGAGGTCTTTTAACACCAATCAGATGACATATTGCGTTGCTCACTTAGTTATCCAAGTCTGTCTTGTTATAGAAGTGGCGGAGTATAATTAGTTGAATAGGTTCTTTCATCTGTAATAAGAAAAATGGCCTCTTAATAAAACTTCATTTCCAGCATTAAGTTGTTGACTTAATTCACTAAATATGGCTTTTGTAGGAGTTGAAAGTTCTAATTTGAAGATACCACTATGAATTACACTTCTCTTGCCAGAAGGGCTGATGCAGTCCTGCATAATGCATCAATGGCATAGAAGTTTTCTTAAAGTGATACTCCAACCATCATGTGTAGACGCTTTCTAGGAACGCAATAATGCATTGGGTTTGGATAATTTCTCTTTTTTTTTTTTTTATAATACCCTTCAAATAAAGGTCCTAAAGATGGTATTTTATGCCCTGCCTCTCTATTTTTAACACGTTAAGGATTAACATATTTACATAGGATGTAATCTGAAATGTATACGCTATTGCAACTCTAGCTAAAGAAAAATGAAAGGCATTAGCTTATGTTAGTTTATGTAAATTAGATTTAACACTAGGATTATTGAGAAGAGATATGGCTTACCTTCGATTCTATGTCCAATCAATGTAGCATAACAAAAATGTGGAGTAGGTTGGCCACTAGTAGGCAATCATGTAAGTGTAAACAAGGAATATGTTTGTTTGGATGTAAAACTAATCAGTTGTTTGCCTTTTGGAATATGGGCAAGCGATCATTCAAACTGAACTATGTTTATAAAATCAAGAGTTTCTTGGACAAGCCCTAAACATAAGGCAGCATTGCCAAGCCATTCTTCAAAATTCTACGTCACTTTAAGAGGCCATCATTCTCCATTAAGGAGATTACGGTTAGTCCTAGAACACGTTTTTTTCTCAGTTTTACTACTCTCTTTCGTTTGACAGTGTTGATCCAAAGCACGTTATACACATATGTGCTCATACTTTTTTGCCTTTACCCTGACTACACCAATTACATCAGAGCTATGCAAAGAATTGTGGCAAAAAAAAACCACTCCATATGTACCTTGTTTTGCTCTATACCATTTTTAGTTTTGTTTTTTTGGAAGCCTTCCAAGGAATTATTTACAGGTTTTGCATCTTTTAAAGTATAATTTCACCAATAACTTGAAATGGTTTACATTCAAAACAATCTGAAAGTCCATGTAGGTTTCTGTATACCAAACAAAGAGTACGAGATACTCACCAAGAACTGGCAGCTGCTTCATAACCTGTCCTGCATTGTGTCCCTGCTTGGGAGCATTTCAAATTTTACCTCTTGTGCCATTACAGAGGAAAAATCCCACCCAAAAGGGCAGTCCAGAACCAAAATGTGAGGCAAATTTCCTCTGCATGAGGGAACCAACAACCGCAGACTTCATTGGCCGCCTCAGTGTAGTACGGTTACTTTCCCTCTGGGCACAACAGAGCAAAGAGGTCTCTATAGGTTATATAGATAGAGGTTCTAATGACAATGTATTATTGATAATGCTACCTAACCTACCTACCTGGTGGTTGAACTTTGCCTGCTTGCGACTATTATCTGTCCTTAGTGATGTTAGGGAAAGTTTAGATGTAGGGCTTACATTTTCGCTGGTATATCATATTCCGTCTTTAAAGCATTTAGCAATCCAGCCTCGTATTAAGCAGACAAACGTGAATCTAGTTGTACATTACACTTTAACATACGTGATTGTGGAAGTATGTAAAACTACATACCTGGACATTGAGAAAATACACAAGTTAAGTGATACAATAGAAAACTTTAGAAGCATAGAAGGGATTAAATAAGGTAAAGGAGGGAAGAATGTGTTTCTGAGGAGGAAAAATAATAGGGCAAGAGGACACCGTTTTAAAATAGGTCAGGCGTTTACGTGTAAGAAAGTACTTAGCTGAAAATGTAGTGCATTATTGGAATAGTCTTACAGAAGTGGCAGAGGGTGATACCGTGTGTGGAATTAAGTTTTCCTGTGATCCACAACTTTGTCATATTCCGTGTGTCTTGGTAAAACCGGTTTATATATGCAAAATATATCTTCCAGAAATGATTAATATCATTATATGTTCCGCAATAAAAGCATTTGCAGCAATTAATAAATGTAGTGTAATACAACGGAACTATCCACTTGAATGACCTTGCGCTGCGCAGACACTGTAATAGTGATATTTATCAGTATTAATGACTTTTAATATATGCGCATATGTCCAGAGCCCTTTACTGTTACTTTATGCAAAGTATTCTTTCATCTAAATTGTTCAGATTTTTTATTTTAAAGCCTGCTAGTTGTAAGTGAGGCCACAGGTAACGGAAAAGATATGTCAGGCATGTATGTGGCGTCAAAGGCGTCAAGGTGATACCAATTTGAATAACTCTTGTCTGAAAGCTTTACATCTCAGTCAATATCTTGGGATAGAAATACGCCTTTGACGTTGCAAAGGGAATGCTATAAAGGAACCTGCTGAGGCAGTGGAAAGCAGCCATTCTTCAGTGTTAAAATAGATTAGCTTTACATTCTCCCTGTTGTAAGTGACCTTGTGCGTTTCCTATAGCCCTTCTGAACTTTTTTTCATCTGAGTGTTGTTTAAGTATTCCCCCAAACATAATCCATATTAGAGGATTTTCAAACTGTGGGTTGTCGGGGGCCACAGGAGGTGAGCAGGAGTGGAGGCTGCCCCATTATCATTAAAAACTCCCCTCATGGGTTTTAATGCATTCCAGGGTCTGAATTGGACACAAATAATAATATAGGTTATGCTGTTTGAGTATACTTAATACCAGGCTATATATATATATATATATATATATATATATATATATATATATATATATATATATACCGTATTTGCTCAATTATAAGAAGTCCCTGAATACAAGATGCCCCCCAATTCAAATATTAATTTAGGGAAAAAAGAAAAAGCCTGAATATAAAACTACCCTATAGGAAAAAAGTTTTACTAGTAAATATCAATTCACATGTAAACTATTGTTTCATATTAAATAAAAACTATAATTTGAGAATTCTTTTTTCGTTTTTATTTCCTTTTCTTTGCCAACCTGCCCCCAGTAATGCACATGTGTCCCCCAGATATGCCTTATACCCCCCTATTTGCCGCTCTATCCCCCAGATATGCCTTTTAACCCCCTATATGCCACTTTGCCTCCAGAAAACCATTATAAGACAAGGGATATTTTTCAGAGCATTTGCTCTGAAAAAACCTTGTCTTATAATCGAACAAATATGGTGTGTGTATGTATATATATGTATGTATATGTGTGTGTGTGTGTGTGTATATATATATATATATATATATATATATATATATATATATTATTTTTTTTATTTTTTTTCTTCTTTCTTAAGGTATTTTATACTTTCGTATACCTACACAATTTTTTAAGGACAGATAGAGCTTTCTTCTCCAAACTAATTTCCTAAAATACCACCAAAAATATTAATATAAGTATCTGGGAAAATACCCCACATGTGTAGTTTTTTTTATAGGTTTTGGAAGTTGTGGGGCACAATATGGAACATGGCCCTTTCCCTCAGCTGCGTCTCCATATTATGAAAATAAACCTTGCAACACTTGTGTGGGGAATCAGCTGGAGGTTAGCACATGCATGCACATTGCTGAAAATAAAAAGTGCTGGATGGGATTCATCTCCAGCAAGGCAAATAGCTGTGGGGGGCGAGAGAAGAGATCAAATCGTAGAGATAATGACTAATGAATCCCTCTATGCATGTCCATAGTATGCATTTAAGCATATAATAGTTGGAGTGTAACTTTTAAAGTTATTATTTTTTTATGTTTCGCCTTAATTTATTTAATAGTATGCTAATTATGTTACCTTTAGGAGTAAGCATTCTTGGGATTGAAAAGGACACAAGTTAAAATTGTCATAGTTATTACTGGAAATGTAACCTCAACTAAACATTTCATGCTTTTTTGAAACATTTACCTTCTGCTCCTTATATTTTTTAACTTGCCTCAGGCCATGCTTCTGATATCAATTTGAGAAACCCTAGTTTTGGTTAAAGCACAAGAGTCTCTGCCTTGGAATATTGTAAAAATGACTTTTGGAGCAAGAAGGGAAACATCTGGTATCAATGTATAGCTAATGTCCCTACTAAATTACTCTAATCTAGTAATGGTTTCCCTGGATAGGAGGGTTGGATGCTTGTGACCCAACGTCATCTTTTAACAGTAACTCCCAAATCCTGCATGGGCTGGGAACTGTATTTATGTAATAATTGGGAAAAGTGCTGGTATTTCCCAACTGTACCTATCCTTTGGAGATTCTTCTCTCTTCCAGAGAATTGTTAATCTGTGCAGATGTTTATTGATGTAAGTCGCTGTTCTGCCTGCCATCATGTACTCTAATATGTTTCCTCAAGCCCTCTGAAACCTTATAAGTTAGAAGTAGGCTTCTCAGTCCTTTTGTCTGTCAGCTATTTTTCAGAAGATGCACATTCTCACACAAGCTGGGAAGAAGAAAATTGGTGTGTGTGTGTTTTTACAATCTAGGTCTACCCAAAAAACATATGTTTTATGTGTGATGGAGCTTCAAGCAGTCAGTGTACTGCAGAAGAGACTCAGCTGGAACAAAAATGGACAAATAACTTTTATGAGGGGCAGAAGATACCAGAAGGTATCTGCATTTTGAGTAAAATGAGGAAATATTTGCTTGTTCGTTTTTACTCCATTATGAAAATAAAATCAAGTTGCTTTAAAAGCAGTGTTCAAATAAAAGAATTTTGCAGCTGCAAGGGTGCGCCTTTGTTACTATTGATTTCCTAAATGCTTTGATGATTGAAGGCACTGATGCACAGTTCTTTCCTGATACTAAAAAAATGTCTCTGTCTAACAATGGATTAAGGAACTTTGTTGCTGGGTCACTTAAACACGCTATTACTCTTAGACAAAACATAAATCACATGCTCTAGTATACTGACTTTAGAAGGTCAGATCATTTGATTCTTTATATTCAATGTCTTATCATACAGAAACACCACAGTTTTAAGGCAGATAACCAATTAGTGCCTACTTTTTATTTTTTATTTTTTTTTACAACGTTGTTTTGTAGTTTCGATTTAAAAATGCCATGTTCAGGAAAAAAAAATCTGCTGTAGTTATATAGTAAACAGCGTGTGTACTTCCACATGGCTTATTTAAGTTAGTTGCGCCCACGTTGGTTTTGGCTTGTGCATAGTTGAATTACATTTTTGAAAATAATTTTTTCAACATTTTCAAACTGTTGTGAATTCATATAATTGTGTGTTATAATAGTTATTCTCTTCCTTTCACTTTTATAACTATTTCCTTTTAAATAATGGTAATTTTTGGGGGTTTTTTGCTTTATTTTTCTCTCATTCTTGTAATTCTGAAGTCAACTACCGTTTTCCCTGTGTTCCAATGTGAAAAAGATCTGTGAAGACTGATGCCACACACACACAGGCATTTTTAGTAGGGTTGCATGCATACGGCATGGAAGCATTTGTGGCTACATTCAGCCATGAATCCAGGGGATCAATGTGGGCAAGCACATTTTATTTATTCAACTAGTTTTACTCGTAGCTACTAGTTACTAAGTTACTGAGGATAAAGCAACGGGAGGCCCGAAGAACCATTACAAAGACAGAAAGTGCAGACATTTGAAAGTTGAATGTAGATATTTCATTATGCTGAAAAAAAAACCTAAAACATGGAATGCATGTGGGAAAAATATTCTTTTATTTTTTAAATAGCTTAATTTCTTTAGCACACTATATTTGACTCTTAATGTAGTTTTAAAAGTAGTAAAGCTTTCAGATATTGGCATAATATATATATATATATATTACTATTGATGTATAAAATATTAAACAGACTATCTTTTCTTTTTTCTGTAACAGCCACTTGCCAAGCAATTTTGCAGAATTTGTAGGCTCTGCGGGCCTTTACAGTCAAAATGTGGAGGAGCAGAACAGAGAGCCTTCTGTTACTCTTAATAAAAAAAATCCTGTAGTTGCCTTTTTACTTTTTGAAACATAGGAAGTCGCAGGAAATTAAAATGCTCGGCTGTTATAAATGGGGATGATTTGAGCAGTGTTAGGCTATGTTTTGTAATCTCATACTTTATGTTCTAGTTTCCTATGTATTTTAATAGGGGTTTTTTTTGGATAGGGGCATTTAAGCCCACACAGAGTAGTATAGAGGTTTTGTATACAATAGACAATTTTAGTAGTTTAATAACAAACTACCATAGTGCCAAATGACAATGCTGTGTATTCATTTTGATTTAGACCTAGGGAGTGCTACCCTGGAAATGCATACTTTTTTTATTCATAGGCAAGGCCATCCTACAAATGGTGTACAAATGCAATAAATAAATACTTTTTTATTTTGAACCTGGTGGAACACTGAAAACTATTTGTGTCCAGCGACTTAGATTGCTACCATCCAACCCTTTTCAATAGCAATTGGGGAATTAATTTACTCAACCATCTTGAGTAACAAGATTCATATATACCAGTTTATTCTTACAAAGTGAATGTTAAGTTTGGACAAACAGATGGGGAAAAAGTGAATTGTGTGTCCGATCTAGCTTTCCACCACCTTTACTATAAACAATATATCATGCATGATCCGTGATAAAACATTTAAAAAAACTATCTGAAGAAATATTGAAACTTTCATTCTATTGATATAGAATACTCAGTAAGTCAACAACTTGGTCTTACAGCACCTGGATTCTCGCAAGCTGAACCATTCACAGAATTGTGGGACTGACCATGGATTGAGCTAGTGAGGGAACCCATGAAGTTTCCCCTAAAAGAATTTCAGCATTTGTTTTTCAAAATCATGAATCGCTAACCTCACATGAAACATTTGACTACTACTGGGCCAGCTCAGCCCTTATTTTAAGTGTTTGGGAGGAATATTAGTGCAGCTGTAGTTTTCACTAAAAGTTCTTATTTAGATATCGCCTAGATGTCAAAGAAAAGACTGGTGTCTGGTCCGTATTTAATTTATCTTACAATTAAAATAAAAACGAAAGCATGAAGGCAGTGTTTATTTTTTTCTTTCAGTGGCCTTATAAATTGCTCATGTGAGTCTTGTTATGCACGTTGCATTAACTATAGTGAAAAGAAAGAAACATTAGCCTCCGTATGCATATGATGTTTGACACCTGTAAGCCGTTTAAACTTTTTGTATGTGTCTGATTTATTTGAATCGCCTCTATGCATTTGCAAAGAGAGCAAATTAGCAATTTGATTTTCACAGACTGTTTAGTGAACTTTCCCAAGCTACTAATGATCTTTCAGGAATGTTTTTTTAGGTGCTTAATTAAAAGCAGACTTTCAACAGATATCCTAAATCTTCCACATTCCTGTAATAACTGGGACAGGTCAAATTCATTATACAACAGAGATGACCGTATGTGCAATACTTTAAATACCACCTGTGACTATTATTTGTTCTGAGCTAATTACCATAACCAGTTTTCTGGTGGCACTTATTTTTAGAAGCAATCACATAACAATTACTTGTGCTTAGTGTTGTGATCAGCAAGTGTCTCCTACCAATATACATTTAGCTGTCAGATTATTTCTAAGCCCAGCTCGACAATCCATGTTTTCTCACTATACATCCTCAGGGGCAATGTTTCCAGGTAAGTTTATATTTGGATAGTTAAATTGGTCAGTTACCGTCACTATAAAGTCAGTATTTATCTGTTTAAAATTGTAAAAGGATTCGGGGATTTTGTTACCAAGGCAAGCATGTTTGTTCCAGGGTCCCAAATGGCTTCAAGGCTTAATGTGTCTATAACAACTATTGTTATACCCCTTGCTGAGTCTTCACTAATCTCAGACACTCAGTTCTGATCATTGATCATGAGTAAGTAGTGGTACAGCATATTAAGTCAATTCCCAATTGACTTAATTCCCCTTAATGTACCTGATTGTGCTGTTTCAAAGGAAACCCTGTTCTCCAGCTCTTAAATACTGCAATATGGAAATGGTTAGGCTGTAGGAAACAGCTCACATCTGATTATCGTTGAAATGGGAGAAAATATCTAAGAGGTTATTAATCACAGATGATGTAAGGTTATAAAGATGGGAGCAGAGCATATGAGGTTAAACTTTTCTATATACTTAGATCCTTAGGGCCCTACAGTTGACCAGTAATTCATTTGGGTGTAACTTCATATGTAATTTTGGAAAGGGGTAACGTACATTGTGAAAGTGTACTCTTTATGAACTCTGACTTCATCTAGAAACTTGCAGAAAGCTAGAGGGGATCTTAATTGACCCCACTGGTTCTTAAAGTTAATTAAGGAAGTAAAATAAAAAGAGAGGTAAGATATGTCTCCTATGTGAATTCACAGTTTATAATTCTTTCATGTAAATCATGAGCAGTTCCTTTTTGTAATCTTTCATTTTTGCTCATCTCATCAGTGTCAGAGCGAGAGAGGATTTCATTTCCTTTGTATTACCTTGGGACTGCTTTGTTTAGTTTGCCAGAATAGCTTTGATTTGCTGTACAAGATAATATTTCTATGAGCTGTTATGAACAATCTGGAAAACACAGTTGGCCAGCTGTTCTATCATGCAGAATGGCAATAAATCCGCTGTATATCGGTGTGTAAATGTGTCAATGTATATATTACTATAAGCATCGTATCAGAAAAGGGGTCATATAGTTATTTTTGAAGGATGCGAACCCATTCGCAGGGAAATTATGTTCAATAGAAGGTTTAATTGTCTGTTGTTAAATGTCTACTTATATTTTATTTTTTTTACATTCTAAGATTTGTAGGCATCTTTCCCAGTAGAAAGGAGCTTACATTTTCTAGCTTTCTTGGTGCTTTCTGTGCATTGTCAAGAATACACAACACAAGCTGTGTGTGTGGTTTCATGTGTAGTCTCTGTTTTCTGTTGCTTGGGATATAATGTGAATAAAGAAATTCATATAGACGAAACACAAGGCATGGACAATATTGGGAGGAGTACATCAGGCTCTCTATGCATGTTACTGTATACATATATAATAAGACAGATATAGACATAATTGTATTAATAAAGTGTGTGTGTGTGTATGTATATATCTATGTATATTGAAAACCATGAAGTTGCTAGACACTAATAAACTCCAGGGCCTGGTCCAGGAATATCTAAGCTAAAAAAAAGAGCTTCATTCACTAAAGGAAGAGTTGTGTTTCGGCAACTTGACCTCATTATTAATTATGAAGGTCCACTCCCGATAAAGTCCTGTTGCATGAAAACTTTTGCTGGTCCTGTATAATGTATAGTTAAAAAGGAGACAAATGGCCAGAGGACATCAACCCATTAGTCTGACGTTCTGTACCAGACATTTGGTCGGCTTTGGTGTATTCCGTCTAAAGAGTCGTCTCTGCTTGTTGTAGGGATTGTTGGTGTTTTTGTAATAGGAAAGTTCTCTACTTGCAAATTTTTTAAATTCGTTTTTTTTTTTCTTTTCCGTTTTAAGTAGGTGAATAATAGCAAGATTGGTTATTTTAGTTTTTGAGGATGTTATTTTTTTTAATTAACTGTTAAAACTTCATTTTATTCCCGACAGACTCCCTTTCAGTCTCCAGTAATGATGCCAGCCCTCCAGCTTCAGTGACTTCCCTGCAACCTCATATTATCGGTGCTCAGAGTTCTCCTGGCCCAAAGCGACCTGGGAATACTTTAAGGAAATGGCTCACAAGCCCTGTGAGGAGACTTAGTAGTGGAAAAGCTGATGGACATGTGAAAAAACTGGCCCACAAACACAAAAAAAGCAGGGAGGTACGAAAGAATGCAGACTCTGGCTCCCAAAAGGACTCGGATGACAGCGCTGCAACACCCCAGGATGAAACTATTGAAGAGGTCAGTGAGGAGTATACTTTTTGTGACTAGCACATCTTTAACCCATTAAGTTTATTGAGTAATTTTCCTGTTTATTTTTAATGTATTGATTGTTGAGGGATTCAGGGTTATCTTGTTGTTTAATACAATTAAGTTCTATAAGTTTTTTTGCAGACTTCAGTAACTCTCAATTAAAGCAGAAAGTATGACATGTTCCATTGGTTATGTTATTGACTTTTGTATAAAGCTTTTACTTTGTTAGGCCTAACTGTAAAGGTTTTCTGTCTTGTAGCGAGTACGAAATGAAGGTCTCAGTAGTGGCACACTTTCTAAGTCGTCATCATCCGGCATGCAGAGTTGTGGAGAGGAGGAAGGCGAGGAAGGGCCTGATGCGGTACCGCTGCCACCTCCTATGGCTATTCAGCAGCATAGCCTTCTTCAGCCCGACTCTCAGGATGACAAGGTAACTTCTACTGGACACAGTCGATTTGTTTTTGGAGCCTCAGCTTTTCGACCTTAGCCAAAAAGCATATAAATATGTTTTCTTAATTTATTTGCTTCTGAATTCTAAGATTTGTATGTTTTGGTGAGCTACATAAAATTAACCCTTTAATGACAAAGCCCGTACATGTACGGGCTCAAAATGCATTGTTTTCAATGGGTTTAGGGACCGCCCTTTGTCCTTAAGGGCGGTTAAGCCAGGTTCAAGTACCCATTTGGCTGGTGCTTATGTAACCAGTGTATTAGATATAATTTCATGTATCCTGGTTTCTTTAATTACTGCTAACCACTAAAGAAGCAGTTTCTTTTTTTGTTTTTTATTACACGTATAAATTGTTATTGGCACTTTTGCCATGTCATTTCCATTTTACTTATTTAGACTATCACACAAATTACATTTGTTTCTTTTCAGGAGAATCAGTGCTTTAGTTTGAAACTATATTGATACATATAAATCAATATTTAGTAGCATTTTTTCTTAATTTTGCTGAGGATTTCATCTACAGGATTAGAACACAGAATATTACATGCATATATCTTTGGGGGAATTTTGTGTGTCAAAGGGCACCTGGAGAGGTACATGTTGTTCAGTCTGTTTTTTCATTGACTTTTAAAAATTTGTTTTTATTTTAGTTTTTACATTTCTCGACTTATTTTTGCACTGCCCTCATCAGATAGCGATTCAAAATGACTCTTAGGGTCATTTGTATGCCTTACCAATTGGTATTTCAGTTCAACTGGTAAACAGTGTTTTCACAGTCGCATCTTAAACTATAACTAATATTTAATACATACCATTAGCATATAGCTTTGTATTTATTTTAATTAGACCTGCATAGATTTGTGTACTTTGCTATGATTTTGATTTTACTGTTGAACTAATTTTACTTTATTTCTTTTTTATTTTCCTTTTTTGTGGACATTTTCCTCTTGTTTAATGGCAGCATTACGTAGACTTGTGTTCTGTCTCTGTTTTGGCACAATTCCCATACCTTTCCATATAAAGTCAGTTGCTTTCCCTTACCCCAGTTCCTTTGTCTTATGTCAATAATAACCTAAAATACATAAACACTTTAAATTGGGAAATTCTACCAAATGAAAGGAGAAAAACATAATGCAAAGGTTTCTCATTGACTGACATTGTTATCTTTTCTGTAAGTTTAGTGTTTGAACAGCACACTCCGTTGCATGAATTACGTGTGTGTGAGTGATAAAGTTCCCATGAAATATAATCTGTATTGCACCCTGTTCTGGTTTCCAGTTACTTAATGACATGTGACCCATACACCACATGTTTGCTAATGGCTGTAACTTGAAATGAATGCCCCTCAACCCTGCATCCTTTAATTCTGTCAACACCCATTACCCCCATTTTTAACCATGGTTGGCATTCTATAGAGAATGATGCCAGAAAACTACCGTTCTCTGCATATACGTGTGAGCAATATGGATGGCAGAAAGAATGGTGAGCTATGTCACATATAACCCTGCAAGAGATTAGAATTCTGAGCATGCATTTGTTATGACTAAGACATTACCACAGTGGGAAATAGAAGAAGTATTACATTGTTTAATTCTAATCATTTAATGCATGGCTGTAATTCCAGTACATGGTCACAGTGTTTTAAATGTGGTGGAATTAAAATGACCTTTTTATTCTGTTGAGCGCCAATATTACAGTATTAGTGTAAAGCACAAGGACATTTTTGTTCTGTTAATTAAAATGATCATTGCTTAACATTGCTTCAATTGGTAATTTAAGTATTTTAATGATCATGGCACATATTAGATGCCAGGTGTAAAAAGCAAATATCATTTAATGGTCATTGTCTAAGAAGTGTTTGATTTTGTTGTACTGTTTGTGTTTATTTTCAGTATAGCTGATCCTCTGCTGCTCAAAGTAAATTATAATTTTAACTAGTTATTTTACACACAAGATTAGCTAATGAAAGTGATTAACTTTAGTCCTTGATTTGCAGACTTCATCTCGATTGCTGGTACGCCCAACTAGTTCAGAAACACCTAGTGCAGCAGAACTTGTCAGTGCTATTGAAGAACTTGTAAAAAGCAAAATGGTGAGTTACGTACAAAAAGTTTCTATGATTTTCCCTGGTATTTTTGCATGTTTTTATGTTGTCCCTGAGGAACTTTGTTACAGATGAAGATCATATCACATTAATAAGAACAACTTTATATTCACTTTTATATTGGTTGAGTTCTGAAAGCAGTATAACAGCATTGGCATGTTTAAGTAGAAAAGGCCGTGATAACAGAGCTAGAATACTAGCTTACATGTGTGAAAATCTTATTCTATGAAAAAAAAAAAAAATAGGAAAAAGAAAAGAGAAAACAAAACGTATTTATAACCTGAAACAGCAAATAACCTGTTCTCTTTTAATGTGGGTTTGCTCATTACCAGGAAACATGTCTTACCATGAAATGTATGATGTAAAGCGGCCCAGTATATCATTTTAGGTGCTGCATAACTACTTGAAAACATTTTGACAATTAAGGTTATCCCTACATGTATATATTTGTGGGGGGAATGTGTAGTTTGATGTAAGCACCTGGGATGAAACCCTCAGCATCAAAAGCTCAAAGTTACAACATTTTGATGCCGAGGATAAGCAATTGAACCATTTAAATCATTTCAATAGTAATGATATACTAATGTGTGTTGATAATATATTGGCACATATGGCTTAAACGGCTAACTTATACGGTATTTTCAGGCTCTAGAAGATCGTCCAAGTTCACTGCAAGTAGACCAAGGTGATAGTAGCAGTCCATCTTTCAATCCTTCAGATACATCTCTGCTCTCCTCCTCTTCTCCAATCGACGAGATGGAAGAAAAGAAGTCTAGTTCTCTAAAGCGTCGACAGTAAGTGTCGCGTTAATGCAGAATTAAATGTTTTGTGTTGGCAGTCTGGGATTTGTTTGTGTACCATAGGTAAATATGGGCAAATTGTTTAACATATAGCCCATTCTTAGAGTTCTCTTATGCGGTGTTAGTACCCCCTAACAGTACTAACATTTAAGGTCAGTGAATGCTTTTAGAAGAAACTATAGTGGTCCCCAAGGACATGCACTGCCTTCATCAGCACCCATACTTGAGTATAGCTGGCTAATCCATTCCTATAAAATAAAGCATCCTATTTATGAACAAATAACATTTTGTGACTGTTGGTGTATGATCATACTGCCTATTACTCTTATTTTGCAGTTACGTATTACAAGAATTAGTAGAAACGGAGAGAGATTACGTTCGGGACCTTGGTTATGTGGTGGAGGTAATTCTTGGTTTCTATATTTTTTTTTTTTGTTCATATACACAGAAACATTAATGCAATGAGCTTCAATTGAAATAGGTAGCATGATTGTTTTAGATTATGTGCAAAAGAATCTATGTCTGCAATATGTTTTGTGGCCTGATTATGCATAATTTTACATCCAGGTTTTCTGATGACATCTCAGCCGCTTAAAAAATAGTTCTTGCTTGTGTATACAGTTGAATATTAATATTTTAAATGTATATTTCATTTTAAAGGGATACATGGCACTCATGAAGGAGGATGGTGTTCCCGACGACATGAAAGGAAAAGATAAGATTGTTTTTGGGAACATTCATCAGATATATGACTGGCACAGAGAGTATGTATAATTGATCTCTTTTATCAAACACTAATGTCCTTTTTAAATGTGAACTACATTTTCATATGTTAATGTGTTTTGAATGTTTGTGAAACCGTAAAATTATTTTTTTTAAATGTGTATGCAAATATTGTACAGAGTTCCCCTGGAAATAAGTGATATTTAAAAAAATAAAAAAATAAAAGTTGGAGTACAATTTCAAAATATGTTTTGTTTTAATGTCCGTGATGAATCTTATTTTTGTTCTCAGTTTCTTTTTGGGAGAATTAGAGAAGTGTCTGGATGAGCCTGAAAGACTGCCCTCACTGTTTGTGAAGCATGTAAGTTTATAAGTAGAGCTGTTTACTACAGCATCTACACACAACCTGAAAACAATGGGTTAAGGTCTTACATTGTAATTTAAATAACTGCATGTCACAACAATCCCTATGATACCCTTGCACTAATAGTTTATTTTATAATATTGTTTGTTGTTACATTGAAAGCCGGAAAAAAAGAGTACCGTATTTGCTCGATTATAAGACGAGGTTTTTTTCAGAGCAAATGCTCTGAAAAATACCCCTCGTCTTCTAATCGGGGTCGTCTTCTAATCAGACCTCAAATAGAGGTCTGATTATGAGACTAAGATCCAGATCCCCTGCACCGCTGCAGGGGACCTGGATCCTCCTGTCCCCCCCCCCCACACACTTACCGGTGCTTCCTGCTGTATTGCCGGGGCAGCGGGTTGATGTCTACGCGATCCGCGTAGACAACGTCCGCTGCAGCCGGAAGGAGGTGTGGCTAGCAGCGGGGGTTGTCTGCGTCCGTCGCGGATACCTTCCCCGACTGTCAGAGATCAGAGTTCCCCCCACCGGTGCGGGGAACTCTGATCTCTGACAGCCGGGGAAGGTATCCACGACGGACGCAGACAAACCCCCGCTGCCAACTCCACCTCCTTCTGGCTGCAGCGGAAGGAGACGTCAACCCGCTGCCCCGGCAATACAGCAGGAAATTAGAAAGCACCGGTAAGTGTGTGTGTGTGTGCGCGTGTGTGTTAAATGGGGACATAGGGCATTTCTGGAATACCTTATACCCCTATATGCCACTCTGGCACTTAGGGGGTTAAAAGGCATATTATGGGGCAGAGTGGCATATAGGGAGGTATAAGGCATTTCAGGAGGCAGAGTGGCGTTAAGGGGGCATTTAATAGAGCACTCTGCCTCCTGAAATGCCTTATACCTCCCTATATGCCACTCTGCCCCATAATATGCCTTTTAACCCCCTAAATGCCAGAGTGGCATATAGGGGTATAAGGCATTTCTGGAGGCAGAGTGGCACATAGGGGGTCAAAAGGCATACCATGGGGCACAGTGGCATATAGGGGGTTACAAGGCATATCATGGGCCACAGTGCCATATTGGTGTGGCAAGCCTGGGGGCAGATGTGCGTAACTGGGGGACAGGTTGGAAAATACAAGGAAATAAAAACAAAAAAAATATTTTTCTCAATCATAGCTTTTATTTAAAAAAATAGTTTACATGAATTAGCATTTACTGGTAAAACTTTTTTCCTTTAGGGTCGTCTTATATTCAGGCTTTTTCTTTTTTTCCTAAGTTAATATTCAGATTTTGGGGGGTCGTCTTATAATCAGGGTCGTCTTATAATCGAGCAAATACGGTAATTAGCGGCTATTACTTCAAGTTGTCTTTTTGCAGTGACTTGGGTGATATTTCTATAAAATTCCCCAAAAAGACATTAGCCCCGATAATCCCTTTGGTCTTTTATTCCTCTTGTAAATATCAAGTTGTTCGCCAGACATCGTTTCCCTTCCTAATCTTTGGCACACAGCGTCATCAATAACAGATCTAATCAGGGTTTTGATGAAGGGGTTATTGCTGGTTTGGGAGATATGGAGACAGTTCTGCCGTGATAGCTGCTGTGATATTTTTTTACAAAATTCCTCATTGCAAAAGGTTGTATATTCATTCAATGTCTTTTCATCTATTTAACAGGAGAGAAGGCTTCACATGTACATAGTATATTGCCAAAATAAACCAAAGTCTGAACATATTGTTTCAGAATACATTGATACTTATTTTGAGGTAAGTAACAATCACAAAGTGACTTATTTTGCGATTTATTTATTTTTGGTCATTGTGGCTGCATCACTTTGTTACGTACAGTGTTTTGGCCACATTTCCTGTATGTTCAAGTATCACTGTGGTTTAATGACCAATGACATGCCAGCCACGGTTCAGGACCCATGGCTTGCCTGGTATGTCATGGGATTAAATTAATTTAGAAAGCAATGAGAGATCACTTTTATGCTCAGCCAATGTTTCTGCAGTCCCTCACTATTGCAGCATTCAGCCAACACCAAAACAAAATATGCAGGGATCGTTCCCATTCAGGGATCCCTTCCTTCAGCCAGTATTGCCATTCCGCAGCACCAAATAAAATAAAAAATTTAAATCAGGGATGCTGTGTGATCCAGAGCGATCACAAGCAGCATAGTAAGGGGCAGAATGCCTCTCACAAGATGGCGGCACTCTTCTGCTTGCCAGCGCCAAAAGTAAAAACATCCTCCTGAGACCTGAGCACCCCATGCAAGTTGATCAGGGTGTACTGTGATCAACAATGCAGGCCAAGGGAGCTTATAAAATATAAAATATTAAAAAAAAAATGTTAAATAAGAAATTGGGGGAACCATACAGGTCCAAGAAAATGTAAATAGGTGCCAAGTGATGTCACCATGACATCATTTGGGAATCATTATAGGCCATCCCTCCTTTCAATGAAATTTCTGGCGTCAATATTGATGTAACAGGATATACACCCTTCCAGATTGTGAAGCTTTTTCTAGGAGATGATGTTTTGGGGGACATTGTTTCCCAATCTAACCTTTTATGCCCAGCAGTTCCATCATGCTAGTCCGAATTCTTTTTTTTGGCAAAGCAGCCATGGGCCCCCCTATTGATGTGCCAGATTTATTTTTTAAGTTGTGGCCCCTCACAATGCTAATGGGCATTGTTAAAAAGCTCTCCATCCAATCATACTGGAGCACCTCACTGCCAGGTTTGCAGAGGCTTATACACCTGGAAGGAATATCCTGTGTATATGAATCCTTGGTGAAGTGTAAGGGAAGGTTGGGATTCAAGCAGGATAAGACTCAGGCCTTCCAGGTATACGAGGGAAAGGATAGCTAACTTGACTCTCCAAGTTGCCGGATCGTTTGTCCCCCTTATGAACAAAAGGGACTGCTTGTATGTAGATAACTTCTACACAAATGTCCCTTTTTTCCAGCTATTGTATTGTTTTCATAAAGTAGCTTGCAGTACTATATGCATAGGTAAAATATCACAATTTTAAATACCCTGGATTGTCTAGTTTTACAGCTAAACACACACACACTGCAAAAATGTTAAAACAGCCATGGTCATGAAGGGTACAAAATTTGGAGTAACCCACTGATACGCTACTGGTGCCCTCATGACTGATAACGGTGAATGCTTTATGGACTTATTTCAGTTCTAGAACCAATTATCTGATTTTCACCTCTTAGTGATTGTTTTTAAATTATAGGACATGAAACAGCGTCTAGGCCACCGACTTCAACTTACGGATTTATTAATAAAACCAGTTCAAAGAATTATGAAATATCAGCTTCTTTTAAAGGTATGCTATGAAAACCTAGAGAGACGATTATACATTATTTAAAAAGAGTGCTGTTATTATACTCAGTAAAGCAAATGTATATTTTCTCAATTATTTTTGGACCGTGTTAATATAGGCACCAATTATCAGTGATATCTACAGACCTTTCATTTCCTTAATTTAATATGAAATTAGTGCAAGGGTCCATGCTGACATCTTACATTGTGTGCGTGCACACACACACACAGACACACACATATATATATATATATATATATATATATATATATATCTCCTCTCTCAAAATGAATTATAAAAATAGTAAACGATTTTGTATTTCTGTTTTCCTTTTTAAGGATTTCCTTAAGTACTCCAAGAAGGCTTGTGTGGATGTAGCAGAATTAGAGGTATTTGCTGCAGTTTTCAGTTAATACATTCAAACATCAATAATAATATTTGCCTGTAAAATAAAGCTAATTTTGAAGTTATACCCATAGTAATATTACGCTGAGAATGACATTGCTGCCAAATGTGTGTGTTCTGGCTGGTACTTGCCTGATGTTTTTGTACACGTGTCACCCTTTTTAGCTCTACATCGTGCTCCATTAGATGTGTAAAATCAGGCAAGGTAGAAATGTTAAAAGGTATTTTTGGGTGATTTAGCACAAGACGAGTGGTGGAGTAAATTGGCTCAAGATTAAAAGCATGTGTGTCACTGCTGTAATATTTCCAATGTTTTTGGACCACTATTTAGTGTTTTATTTTCCTTCCCACTCTTTTTACTGTCAGTGTTTTGCTTTGATTTGTAATTGCCTCATCTGTTTTTCTATCATCAGAAAGCTGTGGAAGTCATGTGCATTGTACCGAAGCGCTGTAATGACATGATGAACGTTGGTCGACTACAAGGATTTGATGTAATACATCTTTAGACTGTTATGTGAATGAGATACTTTGCATGAGTTAAAGTAGTTGAGTCTAAAGTACATATATCAGTTCATACTGTGGTTAAACCAGAATGTGATACATTATTTAAAATTTACTATTTGCCTGTACTATAAATAAAGCCCTGTACAGTCGGCTCTGGCAGACATAAATGAAGGACTTGGCCGCTTTTGGTGTTGCAGGCAAATACTACTAGATAGCCGATAGACAACCCTGAGCAACCATAACTTTATTTTTAAAATATACCGTATTTGCTCGATTTTAAGACATGGTTTTTTTCAGCGCAAATGCTCTGAAAAATACCTCTAGTCTTATAATCAGACCTCAAATAGAGGTCTGACTATGAGACTAAGATCCAGATTCCCCGCAGCGCTGCAGGGGACCTGGATCCTCCTGTCTGGTAACCTCAGCTGCTGCCGGCACTTCCAGCAGGGCATAAGGCTTTTCTGGAGGCAGAGTGCCCCATTATATGCCTTTTAACCCCCTATATGCCTCTCTGCCTCCAGAAATGCCCTATGCCCTGAATTAATATTTACTGGTAAAACTTTTTTCCTAAAGGGTCATCTTATATTCAGGCTTTTTCTTTTTTTTCCTAAATTAATATTCAGATTTTGGTGTTCATCTTATAATCGAGCAAATACAGTTAAGTGATTATATTTGCAGAAAGTGCTAATGTATTCACAGTTTGCTAATGTAACTATTAAAAAAAGTCAATGTTTTATTTTAGTAAAAACATCTGCTTTTTGCACCGTTAGTTAGAAATTATGTGCACATTTGTTTTAACAGGGTAAAATTGTTGCTCAAGGAAAACTCCTGATGCAAGACACATTCCTTGTCACAGATCAAGAAACAGGACTTTTACCGCGCTGTAAAGAGAGGCGGGTCTTCCTCTTTGAACAAATTGTAATATTTAGTGAACCCTTGGATAAAAAGAAAGGATACTCTATGCCCGGATTTCTTTTCAAAAATAGTATCAAGGTAAGCCTTTTCTACTGCTGGTGAACAAACTAAATTTTGTGGTTAGAGGTTTCAGTAGCTGAGGTGGTTGCAGTTGGGAAGCGTATGCATCATGTTACCTTAGGGATTCAATCAAGAAAAAATTAATTCATCAGAAAAACACTATACATTCATTTAGCATAACAAGAAATCCATGCATACCCACCAAATACCATTCAGAAATGCCTATCATAAATATTGGGAATTACATCACAATATATGGCCATATATTGCTTAGCCCGTCACTTTGTCAAAATACCCCAATCTAAGTTTACATGTCTACATTGCTTACCAAGTAGCTGAATCAGTAAGAGTTTACTGCCTTTTAACCTATTGACTCATTATTATTTTAACAGCAACCTGGGAATCTGAATGTGTATGCTTCTTAGGGTGTGCTCCTCTTTATGTGTGTATGTGTGTATATATATATATATATATGTGTATATATATATATATATATTTTACTGTACATTCATTGTATACCTGGTTTCCATGAGTAAGGTGACCAGGCAATTCGTTTAACTACATGCACCATAGTGGGCAGAAAAGACTCCCTTCTGTATAGTTTAGTAGCAGTAATTTTATTGCACCTCGCAGTAAATAATGTGACTTGGAGCACCCCTGCACTATGTGCAGTAAACATTATGTATACTACTTGTTAATAAATGGCTTCATCACTCTAATTTTCTTTCTCTGTTGCTATAACTATACGTACAAGTGCCTTGGGGATTGTAAACTCTGTCTCATGGAGACATTTATTCCTAGTCATACAAATTTCATGAACAGAACAATGGTCATTGATGGTAATTGTCCCCCCAGGTGAGTTGCCTTAGTTTAGAAGAATGTGTTGACAATGATCCATGCAAGTTTGCGCTGCTGTCAAGGTCTGCAGACTCTACAGAGATGTATGTCTTACATTCTGCATCCCCTGCTGTGAAGCAAGTGTGGATCCATGAAATCAACCAAATTTTGGAAAACCAACGCAACTTCTTAAATGGTAGGAATTTCTCGCTTTACTTTTACTATCTTCTGTAGATAGTAGTTACAGAAAGTAGTCGTATATATTGGACAGGACTGCTTAAAGATTATAACAAATGTTTTATTCCAGCCAATAAAAAACAACCACTGTGGATACTGCAAATTTCCCTTTAGGACTGTATGCGCGGTACAACAAAAGCTTAAAAGCACTCTTGTTGCATATGACTTAAGTGCGTGTGCCTTGCATCTATTTCGTGTTTACTGTGCTAGCTCTCCAGATGATGTGACATCTTATACTCGGTCCAAAGTAACATGTGTGGTGACTGTAAATGTAAAATTTTGAGGAATGCCAATTATAAATATAACTTCTATGAATGTGTAATAGTATCTTAACTACAGTGGAATGACCAGGTGGCAACTTTGAAACACACAAAAATGTCCCCTGCAGGGAAGTAAAATGTTCAGAGAATATACCTGAATACATATATTTTCAATGTGTGTCTCAGGTTAAAGGGGACTCATCTAGAGTTGCAATGGTGAATTCAGGTTAAAGCATCTACACTTGTTAAATTCTTTTTTTCTTCAATTTTAGCCTTGACATCACCAATCGAGTACCAGAGAAACCACACTGGTGGAAGCAGTGGCAGCAGTGTCACACCCACCAGTGGCCCAAGCAACTGTACTGGGTTGAGTGGCTCCAGTCGAAGCAGGCCCTCCCGGATCCCCCAGCCTGTCAGACATCATTCCCCTGTCCTGGTCTCCTCTGCAGCTTCGGCACAAGCAGAGGCAGACAAGATGTCAGGTATGTCTGTGCGCCACGCCTCAGTGTTACCTCTCAACCTCTCCTTAGAAACTGCCCCCAGTCACACAGACAGAATTCATCCCACTACAGAGGCAGGGTGTCGGGATAAAGAATCTGATTCAGTACCAAAGATGAAAAAGCTAGACGGCCCTAGGAAATCTTCTAGTGGATTAGTAGATGGAAACTCGAAAGAATTGCACGGAAGCACAGAAGATAGCCATTCCAGAAGTGGTCTGGGCACCCTTACATTTGTAAAGCCAAGAAATGGCACTGCGTCACCTCTCAATTCTCCAGTCTCATCTAATTTCCCATCAACATTTGGCAAGGAAACTTTTGCACCCAGCAGCCCCTTGCAGAAGGGCTCTTTTTGGAGTTCCATCCCTGGATCCCCAGCAAGCCGCCCTGGCTCATTCACCTTCCCAGGGGATAGCGATTCCCTCCAACGCCAAGTTCACCGGCAATCCACGCAAAACAAGGATACAGACCGCATGAGCACCTGCTCGTCGACCAGTGAGCAGTCAGTTCACTCAACCCAAAGTAATGGGGTAAGAACAGAGCCACCTCCGTTCTGCAAGCTCTTCTGAAAAACCTCCCATGCTACCTTTCTGCTCGTTACCATCACTCTGCGTTACTAACTTCTGGCTCTCCAGTGCTTCCCTGCTCTGAAATAATCAACTCTTCTGGTCTCCTTTTTTACGTCATTCACTTGCTTGTGATCTGTGCGCCAACAATTGAAAGGCTACCTAACACTAGATCTGATCTCTTGCATTTGCTAAATGCAGTATAGATTACTACTAACCATTTTCTTTGCTTTTTTTCACCCTACCCTCTTCTTCTTCAGCGGAATAGTAAAAAATAGCAAAAAAAATCTCCAAGTGACTTATTGTTTTGTTGTTGCAGTTATGCATGTCAGCGTTTCATACCAAGTGAAAATATTACTCTTTATTTTCTATTATACGATACGGCTATAAAGGGTTTTGTACAATATCACATTCTGTTGAATATTGTACCTCAGCAAAGATGCTGAACTTGAGGCTTTCTCTTTCCATTATTTGCAGTCATCAAACTTATTTCCAACAAATGAACAAATTCACCAAAGGATATGTGATCATTCCTCCGTCCACTACATCTATATGTTAAGTTAATATTTTGTATAGCTAATCTACACTCAAACATTCTGGATTTTCAGCTCATTTGGAACATCTTGAATTTAGCAAAACATTTAGATTTAAAATGGGGAAGGGTCCAGTAACCATTTAGGCTTGCCACCCAGCATGTATTTTACCAGCATAGCTGGTAACTAACCCTTTTGAATCACAGTTGGCAGAGAAGGTAGGGGAGACTTTAAGAGAATGAAAGAGAGAGAGAGTGCAATTTAAACATATCTGTAGCTTTAAAACTTTTTGATAAAGTAGGGAAAAAAGAGGGATACGGTGGGATATCCATGGCAACACGACAAGGTCGGGTCCAATCCCTCCAAGCAAATACACACCAGGAATATGGCAGGAATATAGGTAAGTGGCATTTGAGTTCACTCTTGTCAAATTCTGCACATTTTGGTAATACTCTGCTTTATTTAACATACACCATAAAAGCGAACACAGAGCCAGAAACGCTTAATGCATTTTACGCTAGGTGCTTAATCATAAGCTTGCCGGTTTGCATTTAAATGCATTCACAATTAAATGATTAATGGGTGAAGGAAAAATGTGAAATCTCTACTTGGAAAAGAAAAATAAATACAACTACTACTAAATAACTAAATATAACAACTGTAACGAAAGTATAAAACATATTATACTTATGAGCTATCTATATTTACATTATTAGTGATTTAGTTGTTTTTTTTCTAGTATGGTTATTGATTTCACAGTTTTTCATTAATTCTCGTTTCCTTTAATCACATTTTTAGACTACTTCTTATTTGGATAGTTTACAGCTGTGTAATTGTAAGCGCACACCCATCAATGATTTTAATTCTGATTGTATTTAAATGCTTGACTTTGGATCAGACTGTCGAGCCTTTGATTAAGCACCTAGTATAAAATGCGTTGCGCGTGTTTGGCTCTGTATTCGCTTTTTATGGCGTATGTTTAATAAAGAGCACTATAACAATCACATCAGTGTTTACAGAATATATTTGATGGGAGTGAACTTGAGTACTGCTTACCTACATTCCTTGTGCAGATTTATTTTTACCAGTGATTTAAGCCAAACTGTTTTTTTTTTTGGGGGGGGGGGATGTTTAATAATTACAGTTCAAACCACTGTTTGGGCTACAACTTTGTTACAGGATATCCGAGGAGCCTGAAGCTCAATCTCGTAGGGTCATGCAACTTTGAGGCTCTGGCCTATGTCACTTTTTTTTTTATTTCTTTTTTTTTAGGAAAAGATGGTTTCAGCAGGGACATGTAGTATAAAGAAGTATAAATCTGCAAAAAAACTATGCAAAAAATATAGCTTTCTATTTGGCCGCCAGTGGGTGGGTTTTACCTTAATTGTGGAATCGTTCAGAGTCTAAATTAATTGCTCTTGTGTATTTCTCAACTTTCCAACAATCATAAAGTTGTTATATAACATGGCAAGTATACAAAGTTAACAGCATAAAGGTAAACCGTGGATTATTTCACATTTTTAACTAGGACACTTAACGATATGAACATGTTTAATGTAATGCTTGCGGTAACTCCAGCTTAAGCCAATTTCAAGCTTTTATGGATTCAAACCATAAGTCTTTCTTTTCTGATTAATATCATGCTTTGCATTTTACTATTTCCCCTTTTATTTATTTTTTCCATTTGGTGATAGTCTTGGGTTAGTGTTTGTTTTTTTATTTTTTTAGTTAAAACAGATTTTTTTATATTATGATTTCAGAGACCTCTTCAAAAGGGAAATGAAAATAAAAATATAATGTTAGATAATGTAATAAAGTACTTGCTATATTTGTATTTGCTTGTGCTATAGTAAAATTCTTTATTTTTTGTTTATTTCTGTAATACAAAGTTAGTAGTAAAACAACCCAACTCATAAAATGTACTCGGTGCAAAAAGCATCTGTATACAGCATCCTGTATAAAGTAAAAGTTGAGCGAATAGGTAATCAGTGTGGAATTCAGACATATTGATCTGGACCTTCATCTCCGTGTATCTTCAATTAGTAACACCAGGCTATCGTTTGGTTTGCGTAACCTTCAAAGTGGAATCTTCACTTTATCAAGCAGGAACAGTGACGTACATCAATTTGATTGGATATCTCTCTTCAATGGAGTAAAGTTTTGATCCTGTGCACACCTAACTCACAATCTAAAATCACCACTATTGGCACTGTAAAAATAACATTGTTGCAAAATGTTTATTACATGCTACACTACACTGAATATTTTAGGGTCGGTGGGTTTTATGACCGCTGTAAAGAAGGAATAGAAGTATAACGTATAGTAAATATACCTGTTGAAAATGGGCATGTTGGTTAATCTTAAATACTTTATAGGCACATTTGTATTTTAGGTGCACTGTATAAGTAGTCACCTTGTCATGTTAACACTAAGATTGTGTTTTAACTCGGCTTTTCTTTCTCTGCCACTTTCTGCTTGCTTCCTATCCACCCTCAGAGTGAAAGTAGCAGCAGTAGCAATATCTCCACCATGCTGGTGACGCACGATTACACAGCGGTGAAGGAGGATGAGATCAATGTCTACCAAGGAGAAGTTGTACAAATTCTGGCAAGCAACCAACAGAACAAGTTTCTGGTGTTTCGAGCTGCCACTGATGAATGCCCTGCGGCTGAAGGCTGGATTCCAAGCTACGTCCTAGGCCACACGAGTGCAGTCATCACTGACATGTGCGACGGAACACTAAAGTGGGTATTACTTTGTGTTTTCGTTCATATGAGTTGTGCAATCTAGTAACTGAAAGAGAAAATAGTCCTTTTGGAACTTGTAGGTTTTGGGGGTGGGAGTGGGTAACCTGCCGCATGTTCTCTCATTGATGCGGGTTAAATAATTCCACTACGTTCAGTTGCTAGGTCAATAGTTAATGCTTTGCAGTGCATTTTGCGGTGGCACTATTGTATGTGGATAGCAGATCATTTATCGTTTTCAAGCAAAAAAAAAAAAAAAAAGCATTTGGTTCAATTTTCAGCGTAACCCACATCATTAATAATAAAAATATTCATTTATTGAATGTGAGACTTATCCACATGTATAAAATTAAATTCTCAGTCTTAAAATCATGCTCATGACTTAATTATAGTTACTTTATTAAAGATCACAAAAATTACATAAGTCCACAATTAAGCAGAGTGTAACATGGAGCAGTCTCTTAGTCTGCCCCGACATTGTGAACAAAAATACCAAGTTGCTGAATTGCTTTCACAAAATAAGCAAAGGATTGTTATGCCACAATAACAAAAAAAAATCTTATGTAACGGAAAAGTACTCGTTTGGCATAGTTAAATCCTTGACCATACTTTTATGGAGGCCCGTAACAAGAGCAAATGAGACAGAAGTCTTGTCCTGAAATTTGCATTTTGTATAAACCCAGGGATAGATCATTTTCTCCATGTGTTAGGGAGAAAATGTTTGTACTAAATTAATTGGGGACAGAGCAAATTTAAATATAATACTTTAATATTTCTGTGATACTGAAACGGAACCATTGCCTTTGAGGATTATTTGTGCATCCTTTCCATTACATTGTTGTAGGCAGAAAAATAATCTGATTTTAAGAATTAAGATTAGATCAGCAGAGAAAGAAGTCCATAGAAGTTAAAAGCCATCCACATACCTAGTCCAAGAATACCACAAGACTGACTCTTCAGCTCTAAATAACCTTTATTGCATAATAATCTTTTACAAGGTGATACGGATAGTAAGGCAAAGCCTAGCACATTAATCGGAGCCTTTAATCTTTTCTTGTTATACTGAGTTTTTCATGAGAATTTATGGGCTCTTTTTAAAATGAATATTTGAATATCTTTAAGTTGAGAACCTTTGTAGCTTTTAAGAAATGTTAAACTGCTTTAAACCTGACTACCGCAGTAACATGTATGAATGAAATGAACAGGGTATTATCTCTGCTCCCTTTCAGGAAGTCATCATCTTGGCACACAGCACTGAGAATAAGGAAAAAATCTGAGAAGAGGGAAAAAGAGGGTAAAAGAGAAACAAAACTAGAAAATGGCTATCGCAAATCAAGAGAAGGACTAGCCAATAAGGTATCTGTGAAGGTAAAAGTCATAATATGCACTAGAAGAAAGGTTATCTGCTTTTACTTCACTAATCACTATGGTATTCTGATTTTAACAAGATCACTTAACATTTTACGCCTTAAGCCTTCCCCTACCATATAGTGTGCACATTGAAAAGCAATATTCGTATTTAGGTCCAAGGATGTGCAAAGCTTCACACTTTCAAGGGGAACCCCAGTAAATGTTGGGTAGCGGTATATTAATAATTTGTGTGTGAGGCCCCTTATCATTCTGCCAGTTCTGTGAACGGAATGGCCATGTCTTAATTACCCAGCCCAACATTCTGACTAATGAAAGTCTATATGGAGAAAAGGATTTTATTGGACAAGCATGACTTCTAGTATTGTCGTTAACATTCGGCTCAGTGTTGGAAAGACATCCAAACTGATCACATGACAACAATGACAGCCTCAAGCTCTGCAGATAAAGGAAGTTTATTGGTGCTGTATGTAATGGTCAAATAAAAAATTAGTTTTCCTTGGGAATTTTCCATTAAATCAAATGTTGTGCAGACAATTTGGGATCATTGAAGACCCCCATTCTAGTTGGGAGAAAAAAGCTTAAATAGTAAAATCTTAAAAAAAAAATTTTTAAGTGTAGTGTTTTTTCAGCAGTTGCCACCTGTCCTGTTTTTTTGTTTTTTTTGTCCTTGAGAGGACCTTGTCCTTGAGAGAATAGTTTGTGGGGGGGGGTTTGAACAAAACATATTATAAGAATGGCAAAAAAAAACCCTCTGGGCACTACAGTGTAAAAACCTTTGTCCTCAAAATGTTTAACCTTGTAAACGTTGTAAAGGTTGCTTGCTTTTTAAGCTTGAAGCGGTGCTTTCCTGTAACAGTTACTGGGTCAGCTTTAGATGAAGTATGGACTTTCATATAAGCATTATGTATTATATTTACATTACACCAGCATATTCACCTGCAAATGTATGTGAAGAACTCAAATTATCGCACAACTCACAACAGTAGCAGCATCAAGGTCAAATAAAAGACGTTTATTGGAACAGCATGAGATAAAAACAGGTTTTTGTCAGTGCTAACCTAGATAACTGTATACAGCACAGTATTTTATGGTCATGCAGAATGTGAAATGACACCAGACATAGTGGAGCCCATGTAGCAAAAAAAGTTTCACTCATGATGATGAGTATTTGTTTGTTTTAGAGAGCAGCGGTTTCTACCTTGCGATTCTGCCATGAATCCCACATTATATCAATGTCTTTGACGGAGTCATGAACGCTGATTTAGACATGTGAGAAGCTTGTACACCAATAGAAGGCTACCTAAGGTGTTTTTCCTAGATGAGTTTACACATTGGCAAAAACAAATTGCCACCTTCTCCATTGGCCATCATGGCTGTGTAGACTCTTAGAGCCTTAGAAATGTAGAATTTTGTTTTCAATTTTTCAGTGAGGTCTTTTGAACATTTGTGTTCTTTATGTAATGCCAAGGGACAACTTTAGTCAGGTGTGAAAAAATAACACTTTCACACCTGAATACAGCATGGTTGATTACCTGCCATTTCAAACAAATGAAACAAGCCCCAAATGGTGTCTTTGGTTCTCTCAGACATCCTCTGGGTATTACTGCAATCTACAAAATGC
The DNA here is from genome assembly GCA_029215755.1 of Spea hammondii. Lineage (NCBI taxonomy): Eukaryota > Metazoa > Chordata > Amphibia > Anura > Pelobatidae > Spea > Spea hammondii. The sequence continues at coordinate 66,774,575 of JARDYJ010000005.1, forward strand.
TCAGACCCAAATCTGTGTGAAAAATATGCAACAAAGCAGTAAATCACACAGTGGACAAATACATTTTAACATAACTACATGTGAGCGCATCATTTCTCCGTCCATGTGCTGATAATTTCCTTTACTGGTACTTTCAAGCACCTCCCAATCAAAAGAACATACCACAAATTTGAATATGTTTTGTTTTCCTTTCCCAGCTCCTGAATCCAAACTGCATTTATGATGGTAAGTCCAACAAATGCTCTCAACGTTTCTTATTATTTCATACTTTGATATGTATGTCTTGCAAAAAGGTGGTTATAGATAGGAAGTTGCTCCTCATTTGTTTTTCTCTCTATGGGTTCTCTCTTGGGAGAGTTGCTGGAAAAGTTGTATTTTTAACTCCGGGGGCTGTATTCACTAAAGTTCTCCGAAAAGTTGTGGTGTTAACTCCTTAAGTTCACTATACATTATCAAGTGCCGACCCCAGTGAGCTTCTGCTGCAATATGTGCTTGGCTGTCCCTGTATAATGCATAGTTCAATCAGCAAGGTTTCTTTAAAGTTTCCTGACATGTTGGTTTATGCATTTATACAGGGTCAGCTCACTCTTTCGTACTGGAACAAATTGCTAGTGTGAACAAAGCTGAAGTGTTCCCTTTATTTACCTTTCATTTCTGTCTTTTTTTTATCCATATGAATGGCTTTTTCTTGAGTGGTCTTGTCCCGCAGTGTTATATAGAAATCTATGGTGTAGGTTAATTTAGGTTAGCAGCAGTATGTGTTTTGTCTCATGAGCAACTCCGCAACTAGACTAACTGCACGGTTAAAGGTGTACAGTACCTCTCGGCCTTGCTTGGTTGAATATGGCAGGCCAGCGTCCACTGGTGCTTTTTGATGCCAACAGATATCAATGGAGTTAAGCAACAACTGACATGTATTTAAGAAATTAAAATATATAAGGAGGGGTACTAAAGAGTTAATTTAATCAAAACACTTTTATATTTTCTAGCTGTGCTACAAATTTGTATTAGCATTCTAAACAATGTATCTTTTTCTCTTGAAGCTCCTCCAGAATTTATAGTTCCATTAAGTGAGGTGACATGTGAGACAGGAGAGTCGATCATTCTTCGATGCAAAGTTTGTGGTCGACCCAAGGCACCCATTACCTGGAAGGGTCCTGATCATAAGATATTAAGCAATGATGGACATTATAGCATCGCTTACAGGTACAGTGAGATTCTCACTCGGCTTTGCTAAAGAATCTTAATCCTGTCTTGTCTGAATAAAGAGTTAAATTACTTTTATTAAAATATAAATGAAATTATTATTTACTAAATTATGGCATTATTATAGTTTACAAAATGGTTCTAACGCTTTAAAGACTTGTTACGGATGGATACCATTTTACACATGCATTGTTTTTCCTGCCTCCAATCTTTGTTCTAGATTAGCACAATTCTGAAAAAGCTTGTGAAAACTTTCAATATACAATGAACAAGGACATTTTATGTCACTTCACCAGATTAATAAAAAAACTTCACAAGCATAAGGAAAGGGTGTGTTTATGATCTTGTAACCGTCTCCGTTTGCAGTGATCTTGGTGAAGCAACACTAAAGATTGCAGGTGTGACTACAGAGGATGATGGCATCTACACATGCATAGCTGCAAACGACATGGGTTCTGTATCATCATCCGCGTGCCTCAGAGTTTTAGGTTAGTATTTCTTTTAATATGCTAAGCACAAGAACTTGAAGCTTTCATGAAGATACTGTCCTTAAATATGTGCAAGTATCTGGACAATAACTAGATGTTGATGTATGTATGGATCTTAGTGTATGAATAAACAATGAGTTGGTCATTTTAACTCACCAGGTTCAGTAAGGGGAAGCGATAACTCTACTTTGGATATTGCAGTTAACTTTGTCAAGACTTTAATAAAGATTCTTACAAACACTTATACCCTTAAGTATGTTGCTCTATATAAAGGGGGAATGGTGCCTTTTTAGTTACAGAGCTTCTATTTTCCACAAATGGAGCAGTCGCCTAGCAGAAGTAGTAGAGGCTAATACAGCGATGGAATTTACACATTCATGGGACAGGCATAAAGCAATAATTAATCTATTGAAGTTTGAGTACATCAAGAAAAATAGGTAGACTAGGTGAGCGAAATGGTTTTTATCCGCAATCAGTATTGTCGCATTCCACAAGAATTAGTCACAAAATAATTTGGTGCAGTTTTGCATATTTTGTCCAAGTGTTCTTACTTACGACACACTTTTATATCGCATTGGTGTGTTTATATTTGCTGAACTGTTTCATATTTTTTCCTTTCTGCAACAGGTCCTGGGTGTGATGGGATGAGGGTAATCTGGAAAGACAACTTTGATGTGGCTTATGGTGAAGTGGCTGAACTTGGCAGGTAATCATTTATTTCTCAACAAATGTTGAGTCCAGTCTGTTGCATGCTAGGCATTTTAGTTACAAAATATCTGTATTTTCATTTTACACTGTATGTTTTTGTGTATGTGAGACTGGTTGTGTTTCGACTCAACTTCCCAACATTAGCATTTGCTTGCACTTAGTACATATATTCACATTGTACAAATCAGCTGTTTTAGTAAGTGAATGAGGACTTTGAATCTGGCAACTTTCACAGAAAATATGTCTACTGCATGTTGTGTTTCCAAATGATTTAATTGTATTTAAAATAATCCATAAGTATAGCACGTAATGTCTGTGTATTTCTTCACCAGAGGTAGATTTTCTGTTGTGAAAAAGTGTGAGCAAAGAGTAACTAGACGAGCCGTAGCCACTAAGTTTGTGAACAAGAAGTTGATGAAGAGAGACCAGGTTACCCATGAAGTTGGCATCCTACAGAGTCTGCAGCATCCACAACTGATCAGCCTCCTTGACACTTATGAGACACCTACCAGCTACGTCTTAATACTTGAGCTGTAAGTAGATACTTACTGGATGCAAAAGAATTTTACCTAATGGTTGGTATGTCTAGGTCTGTCAATTTGAATGAATCAGTGTGTGTGTGTGTGTGTGTGTGTGTGTGTGTGTGTGTGTGTATATGTATGCATATATATATATATATATATATATATTGCATTTTTTGTCCCATTTTGGTGTTAATTTTAATAAAAGTGTGGTTATTTTATTTTTTAAGAAGGGGGGCCAAGTGACTTCTGAATGTTTGGTCTAGAATTTTCATTTCGGTGCATTTCTAATAACAACACTAAGATCCAGATCCCCCACATCGTTTCAGGGGACCCAGATCCTCCTCTTTGACAGCTGGTGGGGGGTGTCTGTACGATGCGCGCAGACAACCTCCGCTACTGTCCTCCACTTCTGCCGGCAGAAGTATTGGCTAGCACAGCGGAGGTGGTCTGTGCGCAGAGAGGAGGATCCGCCGCAGGGGACCCGGATCATTCTCTCTGGTAGCCGGTGGCATCTGTGCAATGCGCGCAGACATCCTCCGCTAATGCTGGCACTTCCACTGGGGCTTTTATGATGGAGCACCGGTGTCACATGACCTTCTGGTGCTCAGCCATAGAAGCTCCAGCGAAAGTGCCGGCCAGCAGCGGAGGTTTATCTACGTGCATCGCGCAGACGCTCACCAGCTGCCCCCAACTAGACACCAAGGAGTCTGGAGCACTGGGGTAAGTGGGGGGGGGGCATATCAAGGGCACAGTGGTATATAGGGGGTTATAAGGCATATCTGGGGGGCACAGTGGCATAAAGGGGGTATGTGGCATATCTGGGGGTATGTGGCATATCTGGGAAGCATTTTTCACAAAGTTTTTTATTCTGCTGTTTGTTTTTAACATCCTGTTTGTTTATTAAATTATTTTAAATAATTAATCGAGAAAATAATCTGCCAACTAATCGATTATGAAAATAATCGTTAGTTGCAGCCCTTACATATATATATATATATGTGTGTGTGTGTAAGGGCTGCAACTAACAATTATTTTCTACAACTAACGACAATAATACTATACACACACGCAGGGTAAGCAGCCCAGTCCTTGCGGACAATTATTTTGCCGATAATGCCCTTTTCGGCCGATATATGTGCATCTATTTGAGGTCTGATTATAAAACAAGGGGTATTTATAATCTTATAATCGATACAAATCGATTTTATCAATTAGTTGTTGCAGTCCTAATATATATATATATATATATATATATATATATATATATATATATATATATAATATGTGTGTGTGTGTATTTGCAGCATCAATCATTTATACATCAATAATACACAGAGAGAGTAGCAGGAATATACAATTATGAGTTACAGAATAGTCAGTCATAGGAGGTTGGAGAGGTTTTCCCATCAGCATTTCTGACCATTATTTTGACTTTCATCAAAGAGTAAACCATGATCATCATCAACCTTTGCAGCAACAACTGATGTTTTAAACCAATATGTTTAGGCTTTAAATATGACAGCTCGTGTATTTTGTGAATTTTAACATATTATGCCTATCTTGTTCAACAGTGCTGATCAGGGTCGTCTGTTAGACTATGTGGTGCGCTGGGGGAACCTCACAGAGGAGAAGATTACATCCTACCTCAGGGAGGTTCTGGAGGCCCTACTGTACCTGCATAACTGTAGAATAGCACACCTAGACCTAAAGGTTTGTCTTAGAAAAAAGAATATCCGTAACATAGTTTGCGCTTTACATGTTGACAGCTTTGTGACACGTTGACAGGCTAATTGGTGATATGGTCCAACAAGTGTAAGGTATTAAGTATGTTTGACTATAGCAAGTTTATTGTTGAGGGAGAAAAATGGAATCTCAGCTATGATGAGTACAAATAAAATGAAAGGAATGTTGAGAAATTTTCTTTGATTATGTTACCATTAAAATATTAATGAAGTACCACTTTACTGACCAAACTGGTGTCATTGGGTTTATCAAAGCAATGTCATCACGGAAAAAAACCTTTGCGGTGAAAAGACGCATGTCCCAGTGTTCGGAGAGGTAGTTGTAGAATACATATACCGTATTTGCTCGATTATAAGACGAGGTTTTTTTCAGAGCAAATGCTCTGAAAAATACCCCTCGTCTTCTAATCGGGGTCGTCTTCTAATCAGACCTCAAATAGAGTCTGATTAGGAGACTAAGATCCAGATCCCCCGCACCGCTGCAGGGGACCTGGATCCTCCTGTCTCACCCCCCCCCCCCATCATACACACTTACCGGTGCTTCCTGCTGTATTGCCGGGGCAGCGGGTTGACGTCTACGCGATCCGCGTAGACAACGTCCGCTGCAGCCGGAAGGAGGTGTGGCTAGCAGCGGGGGTTGTCTGCGTCCGTCGCGTAGACCTTCCCCGACTGTCAGAGATCTCTGATCTCTGACAGCCGGGGAAAGTATACGCGACGGACGCATACAAACCCCCGCTGCCAACTCCACCTCCTTCCGGCTGCAGCAGAAGGCGACGTCAACCCGCTGCCCCGGCTGGAAGCACCGGTAAGAGAGGGGAGAGAGGAGAGGGGAGGGGAGAGAGTGTGTGTGTGTGTGTTAGTTAAATGGGGGCATAGGGCATTTCTGGAGTGGCGTTAAGGGGGCATTTAATAGAGCACTCTGCCTCCTGAAATGCCTTATACCTCCCTATATGCCACTCTGCCCCATAATATGCCTTTTAACCCCCTAAATGCCAGAGTGGCATATAGGGGTATAAGGCATTTCTGGAGGCAGAGTGCTCTATACAATGCCTTTTAACTCCCTTAATGCCACTCTGCCTCCTGAAATGCCTTATACCTCCCTATATGCCACTCTGCCCCATAATATGCATTTTAACCCCCTAAATGCCAGAATGGGATATAGGGGTATAAGGCATTTCTGGAGGCAGAGTGGCATATAGGGGGTCAAAAGGCATACCATGGGGCACAGTGGCATATAGAGGGTTAAAAGGCATATCATGGGCCACAGTGCCATATTGGTGTGGCAAGCCTGGGGGCAGATGTGCGTAACTGGGGGACAGGCTGGAAAATACAAGAAATAAAAACAAAAAAAATATTTTTCTCAATCATAGCTTTTATTAAAAAAAATAGTTTACATGAATTAACATTTACTGGTAAAACTTTTTTCCTTTAGGGTCGTCTTATATTCAGGCTTTTTCTTTTTTCCTAAGTTAATATTCAGATTTTGGGGGGTCGTCTTATAATCAGGGTCGTCTTATAATCGAGCAAATACGGTACGTTTTACAGTTAGATAGGACAGTGTTGACAAATCCCCCAATGACTACACTGACAAGTTTGAGCATTTCCTTTATTTGTAATTATTTATACATGGATATCTGTCTTTGAAGTCCTGCGCATGGCTTATTTTGTAGTTTCTGCCTTGATTTTTTTTCCTGTACTGAAGGGAAGATTTGCAGAGCATGCGTACTAACAAACTCAGGGTGAGACGTAAAGCAGTAATGACTTTTTGACTGGTAGATTGAGATAACAATAGCGACAGAACACAGGTACTAAAATGTATTATGTGAAAACTATTATAAATGCTACCGTTTAAGCACAAAATGTGTTGTGGTTCCTGTTTTTGAAAGGTTAGTCCATCTGGTTGTGAATGTATTTAAGCGTTATTACAACTATAATGTTTCTCTTGTTTATTCGTTTTTTAGCCTGAAAATATTCTTGTGGATCAGAGCCTAACAAAGCCAACTGTAAAACTGTCTGACTTTGGTGATGCAGTTCAGCTTAATACGACCTATTATATTCACCAATTGCTAGGCAGTGCGGAGTTTGCAGCTCCAGAGATCATCCTAGGAAACCCTGTCTCCCTCACTTCTGATATATGGAGCGTTGGGGTTCTCACATATGTCCTTCTCAGTGGTGTTTCTCCTTTCCTGGACGAAAGTATGGAGGAGACATGCCTGAACATTTGTCGCTTGGACTTTAGCTTCCCGGATGACTACTTCAAAGGAGTCAGCCAGAAGGCCAAAGAATTTGTGTGTTTATTGCTGCAAGGGGACCAGACAAAGCGTCCCTCTGCTGCTGTGTCCCTGCAGGAACAGTGGCTGCAGCCAGGCCGTCACAGGAGTGCTAGTATCTTGGATATGTCAAGACTGACTTCATTTATTGAACGCCGCAAACACCAGAATGATATTCGGCCCATCGGTAGCATTAAAAAGTTCTTACAGAGCAGGCTTTTGCCAAGAATTTGACATCTCACTGAAACATTCTCTCCTTCTCTTTCACCTGTCTGCCGTGGAAGTAAATTCTCCAGCCAATCATTTTGTTTAAAGCTGGATAATAAAGATTCATAAGAAAGAAAGAAAGAAAACAAAATGCGGCAGCAAATGTGCATCGTGCGATATTGCATTGTAAAATCCGCTTACCTGTCTTGGGGTTTGAAAAATTTCACTTACTTTGGGATGGGTGGGGTGGAGAAGATTTTGTACTCTGCTAAAAAAAAAAAAAAAAAAAATAAAAAAAAAAAGACTGATCACAGCTTTGCTGTAACAGTATTTTATTCAGGTTTCTGCAAAAAAAAAAAAGAAAAAAAGACTAACATTGAAACGAGAACAAAACACTATTTTTTAAAATGATCAAGAAAAGAATTTTGCAAGCGGAATCTTGAAGGCTTTTTTTTTTTTCTTCTTCTTCTGCAAAAGTTTATCAAATGAAATAAAATCATGTCCCAAACAATCAGTTAAATTGTGTTCAAGTACAATTGGAGAAGTTGGCCATGCTGTCACCACAGCACTATACATTGCGTCCCAAACCACCTTTCTTCATTAAATTTGCGTTTTTGCTTGGTAATTCTTCATTGCCTGTTTTTTGACAGACATGCCCTGGTTCTTCTTTGTAGTAAATCCTACCACAAACTTTTGCATACAATAGAACAAAAAGACTTCCTCTGATAACATAAAAGCCTTACATGTAAATAGACATTTTATTTGACTCCACCCTGATATACTTTACTCTGTTTTATTTTATATCTTATATGAAGGAGTGATTGGGCAAAATGGCATAACAAACAGCACATGCTGTCCTACATAAAGAACCTCTCCTTTCCTCGTTTGAGGCATGGGAATTCAGAGAAATATGAAAATACTGTAAATGCACTCATTGAATTCTAGGTTTATCCATTTTTGGGGGTTTTTTTGTATTTTTTTTCCATATCATGTGCAATGTTGTGGCTTTAACATTTTATGCAACTATTTATGAAAAACTATGTTGTACCAGTAATAAATATATAGAAAAGCACACAGTACTCCAGGCTTTATAATTTTTCTTTTTCTGTTATGTTTTTATCAGACACAGCAATTATTTAGTGGGTCAGCACCTTAAAATGAGTTTGCTGTACAGTGGTTTGAGAGTTTTACTTTTTATTTTATATTTTAAATTCCCTTTTGGGATACTCATAGCCATTCAGAACTTGAGATTGTCAAATACAAAATATGTCTCAGCGTAAAAGTGACACAATTTTGTGCTTTACATAGTTTTCCCAACAGTGTGATATTGGCCTGAATTCTTCTCAACAGAAATAGTAAAGGCTTGTATTTCCCAAATCCATAACTGTATGAGAAACAGTTGACACTTTCTGATATTGTTACAGGTATTCTTTTATATTAATATTGTTGAAATGCCAAAGTATTATTTATATTATTTGTTGTTAGAGGCACAAAGTTTGTTTTTGTTTTATTTTTTTTGCATTTTAAAACAATCATGTTTTCTTATAACAGCACTATCATTTCCCCAAATATTAAAGGGTAATTGTGCAGCTATTGCTTTACTGTTTCATTGGTTAGGAATAGCCATTTCATCTACCAAAAAAAGGAGCATAAACTCTACAATAGTCATATGTCAACATTGCCTCCAAGTCATATTGCTCTTTTATGCTGAACCCTTCTTTAAAAAAGGTACACTCTTACTAATGCTCAGAACCCTTACCTATGCTAAAGAAAAACGTAAATTCTCTTTATCTTCTGGTTAAGTTTCTCCGATTTTAATATGAATGTATTGGTTCTTAACATTTGCTTCAAATGAGTAGTTCTTTTAATCTGAGCTATTCTTCTCGTGCACATGTTATTAGAATTATATATATGTAGAGTAATCTACTTCAACCTACCTTCCTTTTAAATTTTGGAGACCATGTAAGGAAATTCAACATTTTCCCAGTATCAAAAAATGTCTAGTTTTTTTTTCGTAAAATATGTAAAAAAATAAAATAAATACACACCGCAATGGCTGGCTTACAGTGAAGGTGGTGGCACCTTCATTCGAGTCCAATTTAGAACAAAGTTGTTTTTTTTGTGGTTAATCACAAGAGTGAACGAATCTTAAGAAAAATAACTTAATGTTGGTGCATGATAGCATTTACCTCAGTAGGCAGAGGTGATTTAAGTGCTGTCCATAGAATGATATCCAGTATATTTCTGCGATTAGTAACAACATAAGCCTTACTCTGTATCATATTGCTCAATCTGAAATGAAATTCTAGAACTAGCTATTAGGTTTGTATGTCCCTACACTTATTTATTTTCATTTTGTAAAGGTGTACAGAAACGTTTTAAAAGTAAACTTGGATGTATGATCATGCCAAACCTCATTACATTAGTTCTGTGTTATTTCCATATGATTTAATTTCATTTTATGCAAGTTTGTATTACTTGTTTTGCATGTATATTTCTTTGTACAGAAACATTGTGTTACACAGTATGTGATGTAAATATTTTATTTTGCCATCAGTTATTTTACAAATTAAACATATTTGATGTGACATTTTCTTGACTTTCATTTTATGCACAATTGTGAATATTTGCATTATGTGATGATGCAGATATTTATATCACTTCATTACATGATTATGTTGCATCATGAAACTACAATTGTTTTTCTATCGTTGTTTCAATATACTTAGCTTAAACACAATATATGTATATACTTGGGAAGGTATGTTTAGTAAAATGTGAGCGCGTATGGGTTGGCAAAAACCCAGCTTCCAGTAACAAAAGTCCAACGAATGCCAGCTCGCGTATGCAATCAATAGTTGAACTGATGAGCTAAAAAAAAGAAAGGTCAGCAACACACCCTCCCCTGAAACAATTTAAGAGGGGAGAAGTTAAAAATATGGAAATACCTTATGGGATGCATAGAGCTCATCCTATAGCCCCTCCCCACCTTCCATCCAATAGGATGGAGGTGGTTTTATGAGTAATAAAATACCATAGGGAGCCATCTTTACCCCTCCCTTATTCCCTGCCCATTGGAACCATTAACCCTATACAGTAAAAGGCCCTGTCCTCTGCCTTTCACCTTCCACCCTTATACAATAGAACAGTGAAAATTCACAACATTCAGAGATATTGGTACAGAAGGAGAAGAGGGTCCTGCTCTTGTGAGCTTACAATTTGTTTTTAGTTTAATTATTATCACTTAATAACCAGATAGAATATATGCTAAACTAACAACAAATCCTCCAGGCTATCAGAAACTCCCCCAAGTGCCATCATGGCTGAAAACCATGCTTACACTAGAAATAATTAAAACTAATGCCATGAAAGCTTTTTAATCACCAAAGAAGAATTTCAGAGGAGAATTTGTGGACATACCTACATTTTACAGAATTAACTGAGTTGGCCCTACACAATGTATAGATCAATCCATATAAATATGCTTTATAAATGATCATCCAAGTTATTTATAAAGCAGGAAGTTTATGTGGATTATCTCTTATTGGTGAGATGAAACTCTCCGCTCCCTCTTTAGTAAACAAACCTCTGTGTCATCCCTAAATACGATATGTAAAAAATATTTTACATATCTGGACATAACAATCATCTGTTCTAGTTGAATAAAGGACTCAATATTGGTTAGTAGAACTCTTTCCTATGCATACATTTATTGAGGTCTAAAAAAAAAAAGTGTTTAGCCTGAAAGGGTAAGAGACCAATGGTATTATTGGTATTAAATAGAATTAGCCGGCTTCACTTAGGGCAAGATGTTAAAGTTCCAAGTTGAAAAATGCAAACTTCCCAAATGTGGCAGTTTATCTCACAAACATCCCGACAAACCCATGGTTTGTGTCCCTGTACTCGGGAGATGATGCTGAACAAATATTGGGATGTTGTGTGACGGACATATACCAGGAGCTGTAAATTTACACCTGAAGTATAATTTGTGTGATAAACACAAAATAAATCACTACCACAAAGTTTGACAAAGGGTGGTAGTACAATTAGTGCATGGAATGAGTTTGAAATACCTTAGGGTGTCTAGTTTTCAAAAATATATGGTTTGATTGGGTATGTTGTATTGGCCTGCTTGAAAGATGTCCCAAATAGCACATGGGGCAGAATGACCAGATTTGGAAAAACATACTTGTACTTATTGCCCTATAACAAAAAAAAAGCAACAAAACATTGGGTATTTTTAAACTCAGGACAAATTGTAGAATCTATTTCCAGTAACTTTTGTAAATGAATAAAATATTTTTTAAATAAAATGAGAGTTCATTTTTCATCATATGTTATTTATTTTATAGGAAATTAGCCCCTCTTGTCCTAAAAAAATATATACACTAAATAGGAGAGGAGAAAATTACAGCTAAACATGAGCACTGGAAAAGTGTTAACTTTTGGTCATGAAGGGTACAAAAAGTAAATAAAAAAAAAAAAGCCTGGTCCTTAAGAGGTTAAAGAAATAAGTTTAAAACAAAAAAAATAAACTGACTACAATGATGTGACCATCACATGGATCTCCTGTCAAATTCTGGAAATATTTTTTTTTTTTTAAAAATAGGTGCTCAAACTGCTCTTATCCCTCCCCCTAGAAGTATACAGTATGTAAGAGAACAATGCACATTATTGTTTGGGAATGCTTTACTGTTTTTGGGCATAAACAGCTTGCCATAATGTCAGAGTGGCTGTCGGTCAGTTGAAGCTCAGTAGAAGTTGGGTGATGCAGGCGAAAGACCCTAAACAATGAATTTAGTACAGAATGAATAAAAAATAAAATTTGGTCCACTCACAATACAGACCCGTTATTAAATTATGGTATCATTGTTTGTGTGTTATTAGTTAAACTAGATTGTTTGTTCATTATTGTAATTTAGCTGAAGAACAGACCATATTTACATAGAGGTTAGTAATTCCAAAGGGTTAACTTACTATTTCTTGCCACTGTATATGTATCTTTGCCATTGTTATAAAAAATAATAATAAACAATAGTACAAGAAAAATACATGAATAAAAGAAAGAAGGTTTATCAAGTAAGAAAAGAGAGAAGGAAAAGCAATGGACTTCTACAGCTGGACAAAGGCAGGTAAGATTTCCCAGTCGTGTGTCACAGTCATTTCAAATATATTAAAGAGTTGCTCACTTTGATTATGTACAACAGCATGTTTTTATTGGTACATGGATAAATGCCTAACACCTATCCACACGTATATGTGATTATTTCATAATGACATGATTTAATATTTTTATCATAGGAATTTGATTAAAGGGACAATAAATCACTACTGTAACAAAAAAATTAATTCCTAAATAAAATCTCAGAAATGTGCATAATTCATAAAGTGACTCAAAACGCCCATACGGGGGTGCCAAAAACAAAACAATAAAGCAAAAAGGTAAAAAAAAAATTATGTAGTTCATGCAGACAAAAATTCAGTCAAGGATGATATGTTAAACTTTTTGAAATATATTTTTTGCCCCCTCTGTAGCAGGAAGAATGACTTGTAAATTGGTAATGGGTGACAGATTACATCCCCATTGATGAAACACTCAATGTTATAAAATGGTCAAAATTATTCAATAACTACCCTCACCTTGCTCAGGATTAAGAGCTCTGAGAGCTTTCACGGTAATATGTTACAGGCACAGATTATAATGATACATAAAGAAGGTTAAATTCCTACCCTATGTGGGCTGGTTTTATTGATTAATGTAGATATGAAGTTCTATTCTAATATCACTTTCTACTCGTGAGTCCATAACACCATGTCCATGTAAAATTTTTTCCTTGCGTCTCCATACCTGCTCCCTGGATTTTTATCGGTGGGGCAATAGGGCAGGGAAGTTGCTGGTCACCATGGCAAAGGGGAAACATGTAAATCACGTTCGGTTGCCTGACGGCCAGGTTCTGAGCAACCCTAAAGATCTTTTTAAGGCCTTTCAACTCTGCTCTCAGGGGATATACAGTTTACTGCAGAGACAGATAACAAGGAAGAAGGCATTGCTATTTTGCAATGGTAACCCCAAATAACCAATTTAGGAAGTTATTGACTGAGCTCCCATAGAGGAAATCAAGGTAAAAGCCCTCTTAAGCCTCCTTGGGAATGCAAGACCTAGGCATCCAGTGGAAACACCAGGCGGTTATTTATTTGGATGTCAAACCAAATCCAACATATTTGTCCAACGTACCTTGGCAGGAAAGTTATGGGTGGCTTTCTTTAGATGTTGCCTCACTTTATTCCTGTATCCCCCATGACAAGGGTTTGGAAGCCATTAGATGGTGTCTCATGCATTTTAGTGAATATACTACCAACACTATTGATTTTCTATGCCAGGCCATTGAATTTTTGTTAACCCACAATTTTTTTTATTTTTGAAGAAACATTTTATCTTCAGGTCCGTAGGACTGCAATGGGGGCGCGGTTTGCCCCCTCATATGCAAATTTTATATGGTCTAGTGGCAGGAAAACTATTTGTTTTGTCAAGAGAATCCCTTTAGGAAGAATATTATTTTCTTTGGTCGCTATATTGATGATTTACTTTTAATATGGCAGGGTGACCCAGAAAAGATAGACTATTGTTAAGGACAATGGGCGGTCCCTAAACCCATTGAAAACAATGCATTTTGAGCCCATACATGTACAGGCTTTGTCATTTAGGGGTTAATCACAATGATATTAATTTGACTTTTACCCATGAATTTCAACATACAACTATTTCATTTCTGGACCTTTGGCTTCAGGGAGACACATCTAGCAATAGTGTTAATACCTCAACATTTAGGAAAAAGGTTTCTGGCAACACACTCTTACATGCTAAAAGCTGTCATCCAGGGTTATAAGAAGCGTCCCTACCAGTCAATTTGTAAGGTTAAGGAGGAATTGCTCTTTGGACAAAACCTTTGAATCGCAGGCTACTGATCTCTCTGATCGCTACTCCCTATAGTCAAGAATTTAATAATTAAGATTCAAAGCATAATTCATAAACATTTAGCCATCCTCAAAACAGATGTGGTGTATGGTAAAATAGCGAAACAAGGCATAAGATTTGTCCCCCAAAAAGCATGCTCCCTGGCCAACAAACTCTCTTCAAGCCAGCTTCCTAGGATCAATAATATTAAAACTCGCAATTTGCTGGATAGTACAGGAATGTTCCCCTGTGGTCATAATATATGTTGTAAATTTGTAAAAAATGATAAAAACAATATATAACAATATATAAACTGCTCAACTGAGAATGTGATCTATTTGATTTTCTGTAAAAAATTTAGTATTCAGTATGTGGGGCGTAGCACACATCAGCTTAAGGTCCGTATTAAGCTTAACCAGCATAGAAACTAAAGACTTGAAGTCTCCCATCGGCAAGCATTTTGCTCACTGTTGTGATGGAGACACTTCCTTTTTTTCATTTCTCGGTATAGAAAGAATTATAGGCACCCAAAGAGGTAGCATCATAACTTTAAAACTTTTACTTTATGTACTAGAATTCCTCAGGGTCTTAACTCACAATACGAAGTTAGCTGCTATATTGGTTAGAATTATTCTTAATTTAATTTAATATAATTTTTACTGTGCTGTATTTAACCCCTTCAGAACCGAGTTTTTGTTACTACGTTTGCGCTAAAACCCTATTGAGCTTCTGTGGGGCATCCTCAAACGGAAGTTGGGGGAGCGCAAGATCTCTAACATCCACCAGGTCCGTGATGTCGTCATGGAGGAGTGGAAGAGGACTCCAGTGGCATCCTGTGAAGCTCTGGTGAACTCCATGCCCAAGAGGGTTAAGGCAGTGCTAGAAACAAATGTTGTAAACACAAAATATTTACACTTTGGGCCCAATTTGGACATTTCCACTTAGGGGTGTACTTTTGTTGCCAAGGTTTAGACATTAAAGGCTGTGTGTAGAGTTATTTTGAGGGGGCAGCAAATTTACAGGCTGTACACTCACTACTTTACATTGTAGCAAAGTGTCATTTATTCAGTGTTGTCACATGAAAAGATATGTGCGCAGTGAGTGAAACGCACTCCCGGGTGGCGTTGCGTTCCACTGAAGATCCAATCGCGCTACTGCGCATGCGCGTATCGGATCTTCTGGAGGGCGCCAAATTCAAACCTTTAAAAGGTTTGAATGCATCCTGTCTGTCTGCATGGGCATTGTTCAGCACAGGATGTCACCAGCCCCCCCCCCCCCCACGGTTCAGAGGATTTGGAGGTAAGATTTTTTTATCTTTTCCCTTCATTTTTTGTGGGTTTGTTTCTACTCTCACTATTTGTTGTCTTTTGCCAGATGTCTAGTCCGGTTTCTCCAGGGGATAAAGACAAGAAACCTGCTCCCACTCCAAGGAAGGCTACTTTTAAGTCAAAGCATGCAGCTTGCTCTACTCCTCTTCCTGATGCAGGAAAAAGAGGTGTAATGCCTGCGCGGCAGAGCAACTTTCTAAAGAGAAACAGACTTGCAATCCTTCCTGGGATGGTTCCAGGAAAACCTAGCGCGGACCTTTGAGGCTTTTCAGGTTTCTGCAGCTCAAGCTCAGTCAAAGGTTTCGAGTACGTCCTCCCACAAACGCAAAAGATCTCGGTCATCTTCCAGATGAGAGCTATCATCTGGTGAAATCTCTCAGTCCTCAAGCTCTACAACTTCGTTCAGTTCAGAGCAGGAGGCCGTTTTTCCTCCCCAAGAACTTCGGAAATTCATCAAGGAGGTGACTCGTATTATATCTGACGAAGAGGTTAATAAGATCAAGGGCTTTCCTGTTCTTCCCAAGCTGAAGCAACTTATGGAAAGAGAATAGAAATACCCGGGGAAGAAGGTTTTTCTATCCAGGCATTTTAAACACCTTTTGAGGCTCCAGAGTGATGAGCGTTGGGATGAGCCCCCCAAGGTTGACGTCCAAATAGCTCAACTGTCACCGGCCTTAAAGACTCGATGGATAGGAGGATTGAAACTTCCTGCAGGCGTATATTCCAGACATCAGGTGCCCAATGCAAGCTGCTGTAGTGAGTGCATCGGTCTCCAGGGCTCAAAGCTATTGGTTACAGGCCTTGGAAGAGTGCTTACCAGACGATCAAGACTCCGAAATTTCTCAACTACTAAAGAATTTGAGATTGTCCAATAGTCTTTTTATGGATTCATCTCAGGAAATGGAGAAGATTTCAGCTTGCATTATGGGCTTATCCTCGGTGGCCCGCAGAGCTTTATGGTTAAGATCCTGGTCGGCGGATACAGCCTCTAAGGCATCACTCTGTTATTTACCCTTTGAAAGGTATAAATTGTTCGGAGCTCTGTTGGACGACTTGATTGGGCAAATGTCTGACACTAAGAGGGCTCTTCCTCAGGATAAACGCTCCAGATGGAATAGAAGGTATCCATTTAAAACCTCCGGGCCCTTCCAGTCATCTTCCAGATCGCAGAATTTTCGGAGTTCCTTTGGAGACCGAAAGTTCCAGGATCGTCCCAAGAAACAAGAAAAGAGAAAATTCTGACAAAATAGGGGGAAGGCTGCAGCGGTTCACTTATGTTTGGGAACAGACTACGCGCAGCAAGTGGATTCGGAATCTCATTTCAGAGGGATACAAGATCAATTTTTCGTCACTTCCCAGAAGTCAGTTCCTGATTTCCTCGTACCCATCCCAATTAAAAAATTTAGCGCTTCATTCGGCTTGCCTGTCTCTCCTTTCAAAAGGAGTCATAGAGAGGGTTCAGGCTTCTCTACACTTCCAAGGAGTGTATTCCAGACTCTTCCTAGTCCCAAAACCGGACGGATCCTTTCGCCTAATTTTGGATCTGAAAAAAGGGAACAGCTGCATACCGTATCGCCACTTCTGAAATGAGAATTTATCTTCGGTCGCCCAGTTGCTTCAACAAGGAGACGTCATGGCAACCTTGGACCTGAAGGATGCATACCTTCACGTCCCAATTGCAATTGTCTTCCAGAAGATTTCTGAGGTTTGCAATCCGAATACGTGGAGTCGTTCATCATTTCCAATTCAAGGCACTATCCTCAGCCCCAAGAATCTTCACAAAGATCACATTGGCTGCATCGCTGCGGGAAAAGGGGATTTACATAGTTGCCTACCTCGACGACTGGCTCATCAAGGCCGAATCTCCAAGGAAGCTCCGGGCAGACCTTGCCACCACGATACAGTTTCTGGGAAATCACGGCTGGATTATCAACCACAAGAAGTCCAACCTCATCCCTTCCACCAGGATCCAGTTCCTTGGTGTAGGAGTGGATTCAATATCTCAACAATTTTTTCTACCGTCATCAAAAATCAAGAAGATCAAAAAGGAGATCAGGTCCCTTCAATTATACCCAACTTGCACTATCAGGAAGGCCATGAGCATCCTTGGTCTCCTTACGGCATCCATCCCGGCGGTCAAGTGGGCAAGAGCTCAACTGCGGCCCCTTCAATGGGATATTCTAAGGAATTGGTCAAGACGAGAGGAAGACCTGGATCTAGATGTTACGATCGCGAGTCAAGTCTTATCCCACCTTACCTGGTGAAGGACGCCTTTCTTTTCGTTCCCCCAAATTGGTAATACTTACCACGGATGCTTCCGGCATCGGATGGGGCGCCCATTTAAATTGTCTCTTCCGACAAGGCGTGTGGTCTCCAGCAGTCGTTCATCCAATTTTCGGGAATTAAAAGCGGTTCTTCTTGCCCTCGTAGCCTTCAGAACCCTGTTGGAGGGTCGTGCACTGAGGATACAGTCGGACAACGCCACGACGGGTGCATACATAAACAGGCAAGGGGGTACTCGGGTAAGGAGCCTTCAGGTTCTTTGCTCTGTGCTGATGAGTTGGGCCCAGCGGCATCTGGAAGACATATCGGCTACTCACATAAGAGGATGCGACAATACCATTGCGGACGATCTCAGCAGGCTAAGATGGTCACAAGCAGAGTGGTCTTTAACCAAGGGAACCTTCGCCTCCTTGGTGTCAAGATTTGGCCTCCCGGAGATAGATCTAAGGGCGTCCAGGAGAAACAGGAAAGTTCCAATTTTTGCCTCTCTCAACAGGCAAGATTCTGCAGACTTCCTGGACGGTCTGTCCATGAAGTGGGATTTCCGTCTGGCTTATGTTTTTCCTCCAGTCGCATTGATTCCTCGCGTCCTCCAGAAGATCCGTTCAGACAGGGCATGGGTCTTAGCCGTCATCCCATATTGGCCAAACCGCAGCTGGTTCTCCCTCCTAAAACAACTAAGTCTAACTAAGTCTAACGTGTTGGGAACTGCCTTCTTCAGATCACTTGCTGGACGATGGGGCCCTGCATCTGAATCAGCTCCAGATGTTCAAGTTGACGGCCTGGCTACTGCAAGGATGATTCTGCGGGGTCAAGGTGTTGAGGATGATTTGTCTGTCTTGCTGTTAAAATCAGTTAGAGGCTCTACTTCAAAGATTTATTTTCGGATCTAGAAGAAGTTCCTTCTCTGGTATGCCTCAAGGGACTTTTCGGTTTTTCCTCCTACAGTCAACTCTATTTTGCTGTTTTTAAAGGCCGCGGGCCTCAGTGTCTCTACCCTTAAAGGTCAGGTTTTGGCCCTTAGTAATTTTTTTCTGGAAGACCTAGCTTCTCACTTGCTAGTCAGACGATTTTTTAAGGCCATCACCATTCAACGTCCGCCAAGGAGGGCTCACTTTCCAGCTTGGGATCTTACGGTGGTTTTTCACTCTCTCTGCTCGCCTCCGTTTGAACCCTTGGAGGAAGTTCCGTTGAAGATCCTATTGTTTAAGACGGTGTTTTTGGTGGCCATCACTTCGGCCAAACGTGTGGGAGAAATCCAAGCCCTTTCATCCTCGGAGAAGTTTACCATCTTCCATCAGGATAAAGTTGTTCTCCACCTTCAGCCTTCCTTTCTGCCGAAGGTCTTATCCAAATCCGCTATTAATCAGCCTCTGGTTCTTCCATCATTTTTTCCATCTCCCTCCTCTCCGGAAGAAGTTACATGGCACATGTTAGATGTCAAGAGAGCCCTTGAGTTGTATATTTCTAGGACTGCCTCCATCCGTTCCACTAACCATTTGTTCATTTCTTGGTCTGGTCGTTCGGCAGGGAAGGCTGCCTCAAAGGCTTCCCTGGCAAGATGGATCACGGGAACTATTCGTATGGGCTATCAAGTCTCTAACGTTCCTCTTTTGTCTCCTGTCATGGCCCACTCCACCAGGGCTGTGTCTGCTTCATAGGCTGAGAAGGCTTCTGCTTCACCGGAAGATATTTGCAAAGTGGCTACGTGGTCATCATTCAATACCTTTGTTCGTCACTACCGGCTAGACGTCTTCTCATTTCGGGCGTAAGGTGCTCCAGGCGGTTGTTACCTAGGAGTTGGTTCCCTCCCATTCTTTAGGGAACTTGGTACATCCCGATCGTACTGCCACTGTATGGCAGGAAAAATGGAAATTTTTTACTCACCTTAAATTCCTTTTTCCTTAATACACCGGAAGTACGGATTTCCCTCCCTAAATAAATTATTTTTTCATTCAGTTTTGGTGTTCTTGTTATTTACTGGATTCGTTCAGGGTGAGCCTGGCTTTATGGGTAAGGGTCTGTAACAGGGCCTGTCTGTTAACCCTTTGTTTTGCCGTAGCGTCTTCTTGTCCATGAAGAGGCTTTACCCAATCGTACTGCCACTGTATTAAGAAAAAAGGAATTTACGGTGAGTAACAAATGTGTGTGTGTGTGTGTTTTATACTATATGTTTTGTGTCCGTCTGGTTCCTTGTCCCTATCAGCCCGTGACACGTGGGCTCCCTTTTGGGTGATACAGTATCTCCACAGAGCACTATTTGCCGCCGACTGGTCCCCTATTCTTTACACCACGAGGGAGGCTTTGAAATCTTGAAGCTCCAATTCCTGGAGTGTGAACCTACTAATCCTAGGATCCCGTGCAGGGGCTTGACGGGGAACGATCCTAACTTGGAAAGTTAGTAGTTATTGCTATAACAATGTTTTCCAATTATTAGAAGAAGCATTGGTTCACTGAGCCCACCTGTTGGCACACCATTATATTAGGCAAGTGCCTTAAAGCCCTGCTTTCCCCGACCGGAACCTCCCCTGTTTCCCTTTTGTAAAGGGTGTGAGCTTGATTTGTTGGGAGTGGGATTGCCATGCTGGGGGCCCATGTCCCATGCGGGAGGACCCAGATTACACAGGAGAGCCCCGTGAAACCGTCTCTGGATCTTCACTTGACACAGGAGAATCACATAACAATAATTAGATATACAAGGGCCCAGATGGGACTTATTTAACCCCTTCAATCCCAGGGGTTTTTGGTACCTCAAAGCCTGGAGCAATTTTGCCATTTTTGCGCTATGTCGGTTCAGAGATTATTCTCTTTTCCTGTGAATAGTGTACCCATGTAAATTATATATTGTTTTTTCAAGGAGAGATAGAGCTTTCTTTTGATACCATAGTTGGATGATTAGCTGAAAATTTAGAATGAGAAATTTAGTAAAAACTAGAGAAAATTAGAAAAAAAGCTGGGTTTTTTTACATTTTCCCTCTGAATCCTCACAAAATTAGGTAAAGTGATGGAAAATCCCCTCCAGGTTTATCAATTCAGGTGTCCTGATTTCAGAAATACCTAATTTATATAGATTTTCCATACTTTCCCAGCACCAGGGAGCATACTATAAGGTGTAAATTTTTTGTATAATTTTTATGCCTATGGCTTAACAAGTTTGGGGGTTGTGAACGGGGGCAGGAGGGTTATACTGGCTAGATGTTATGCTAGGGCAATGGGATGCAAGGTTTTATAATTATTTTTTTTTTATTATCTTTTTTTATATTTTTTTTATATTTATTTTTTTTTTACACAAAAATGGTTAGAGGTCCTCTTAGGGACCTCCTGAACATGCCAGTGATGTCACAATGACATCACAGCTCACATTATAATTTTATTTAATATTATTTATATTATTATTTTAATGATTTTTTTACTATTATTTTTTAAATTAATTAATTAATTTTTCTGCTTTTCTGTTTCAGGACGGGAGGGGGAGTGAGAGACATGGTTTCTCGCTCCCCTCCCCACGATCCCCCTGCACCGATCACACTGTGATCTCACAGACGTGCATAGAGATTGCAGCTTCTGTTCTTGATGCTGCAAGAAGGGCTGGACGTACCGGGACGTCCATAGGGGTTTCTTAATAGGCGTTTTTTGGACGTCCTGGTACGTCTATAGGGGATTGAAGGGGTTAAACCATACAAAGGAAGGATATGGGACTTGGGAGATCAGCTTGAATGGTTTGATCTTTCCTAGGGTTCTTTTAGGCTTGGTCTCCCAGGATTAGGGGACAACCAACTGACTTTTATCCATGGGCCATCAAATACTTGAATAAGGAATATAAACAGAGATCTTGTTTTTGAAGGAAACTAGTTTCAGTCTTCCAGAGATTTGAAACTGGGAAGGAGGTTCACATTCCAGCAGGATAATGACCCTAAGCATACTGCTAAAGCATCACCCGAGTGGTCTAAAGGGAAACATTTAATAATCTTGGAATGGCCTAGTCAAAGCCCAGAGCTCAATCCATATGAGAATCTATGATATGACTTAAAGATTGCTGTACACCAGTGGAACCCATCCAACTTGAAGCAGCAGTTTTGCCCTGAAGAATGGGAAAAAATCCCAGTGGCTAGCTGTGCCAAGCTTATAGAATCATACCCCAACTTTTGCAGCTGCAAAAGTTAGCTCTACAAAGTACTTGGGGGGGTGAAGAGTTATGTATGCTCAAGTTTTCTGGAGTTTTTTCTGTCTTATGTCTTGTTTGTTTCACAATAAAAAATATTGTGCATCTTCAAAGTCGTAGGCATGTTGCACAAGTCAAATGATACAAATATAAATCCATTGTAATGCACCAAAATAGGAAAAATGCCAAGGGGGTGAATACTGTTGCAAGATACTGTATGTTGCAGATTTTTGTTTTATTGAAGCCCCGAGGTCAGTGGCTCCACAGTGAAGAAAAAAGTGACTAGTGCCAGCGTGAAATAGGGCCGTGGTTGACACCAGGTCCCATTCTTCATTTTTTTCAGGGGTCACACTCCACAAGGGATATGTGGTCCCTTCCTTACCTCCCAGCCATAAGGCCTGCAGGAGGACCAGATCTTCTTGGTCCCTTCCTGCAAGGGTTGGGACCACTGGAACAGCTGCTAGAGGAGGGGGGCTCAGAAGAGCTACCTAACTCCCCTCCTCACCAGAAAAAACAGGCCTTTTAGGCTTCCAGTTTCACCTTGGTTTTTCAGTGTTGTTACAAAATCCATGTACTGTGTCAATCTGTTTTGTTTGTATCAATATCATTTCAAAATAGAAGTAAAAAAACACACATGCTCTATGCAAAATACAGTGCAATTGTGCAAACAAAAAACTATATAGAATGTGCTCCCCAGGGAATCTCCAGTCCTTAGGCTGGTGTGATAAAAACACATCCCTTATGCACCGCACACATAGCCATAATGGCTGGGGCTCGTACATACAAAAATAAAAAGTGCATGGAGGGGCCCGAAGTGCAAACATTGCTTACTAGCATGTGCAACAAAAAAGGTGAAGTGCACTTAACCTCACACAACACCATTGTGCATAGCGCCAAGTCTTGGACCAAAGACTGGGGACAAAATGGCAACCTCAGGGCTTCATGCTATCCCAGCCCTAAGGCCAGAGGACCAAGCTTTCCTTCTCTTACAGGTACTCACTTGATCTTAGCCAAGAAGCGATGTATGATGCAGATTTTTTTTCTTTATTGAAGCTCCGAGGTCAGAGGCGCCGCAGTGAAAAAAAATAAATAAGTGCCAACGTGCCTTTAAGGCCACAGTGGACACCAGGTTCACTCCATGAGGGATATGTAACCCCGTCCATAAGGCATGCAGGAGGACCGAATCATCTTGGTTCTTCACCGCAAGGGTTGGCACCACTGAAACAATCGGTTAGAGGGGGGCTGCTCAGAAGACCTAACTCCCCTTCTCACCAGAAAAACTGACCTATTAGGGGACCTGGCTCCACATTGGCTTTCATGTACTGTGCATCCTATATTGTTTATCTCAATAAAAATGAATTACAAATTCAAAATAAAAGTGAAAAAAACCCACATGCGCTCTGTGCAATCATGTGAAAAGAAAAAAAAAAACTATATGCAAGCGTGCTCCCCAAGGAAGATGTATGTTGCAGATGCGTTATACAAGGCTTCTTGAACCATATCCTAGAGGGCAGGTAGCTTGGACACATATTGGTCTACCGCAGGGATCTGGACAGACCTGACCTTGCATAAGAATGTATATATGTGTGTGGGAAAAGATCAGAAAAAACATAAATAAGTAAATGTGGTGTATGTGATGTCTATTTATACAACAATATTGTAGTATATTTAGATAAAAATCTACAGTTCAGCTGAGAGAAAAAAAAAAGGAATAGTGATACTAATAATAATTATACTTCTCCTTAATCGTTTTCAGGCTGCCACCCTACAGCAACAAATGTTGAAACAGTAATGTCAGTACAACTTCCACTAGGGGGCGCTCACATAGAACGAAAAAAGAAGATACACAAAAAAATAGTGTAGATTGTAACAATGTACCATATTTGCTTGATTATAAGATGACCCTGATTATAAGACGACCCCCCAAAATCTGAATATTAATTTAGGAAAAAAGAAAAAGCTTGAATATAAGATGACCCTATAGGAAAAAGGTTTTACTAGTAAATGTTAATTCATGTAAACTATGTAAACTATTTTTTTTTAATAAAAGCTATAGTAACATAGTTCATAAGGTTGAAAAAAGACCAAAGTCCATCAAGTTCAACCTATATACATATTGTGTCCCTACTGTGTTGATCCAGAGGAAGGCAAAAAACCCTTATGAAGCAGATGCCAATTGCCCCATACCAGGGGGAAAATTCCTTCCCGACTCCAAATATGGCAATCAGAATAAATCCCTGGATCAACGTTCTGTCCCTATTAATCTAATATCCATAACTTGTAATATTATTGCTTTCAAGAAACACGTCCAGGCTCCTTTTGAACTCTTTTATTGAGTTTACCATCACCACTTCCTCTGGCAGAGAGTTCCATAATCTCACCGCTCTTACTGTAAAGAACCCCCGTCTGTGCTGGTGTAGAAACCTTCTTTCCTCCAGCCGTAGAGGATGTCCCCTTGTTATAGATACAGTCCTGGGTATAAATAGGTCCTGGGAGTGATCTCTGTACTGTCCCCTTATATATTTATACATAGTTATTAAGTCCCCCCTAAGCCGTCTTTTTTCCAAACTAAATAACCCCAATTCTGATAATCTTTCTGGGTACTGTAGTCCTCCCATTCCCCTTATTACTCTGGTTGCCCGTCTTTGAACCCTCTCCAGCTCCACTATATCTTTCTTGTACACTGGTGCCCAGTACTGTACACAGTATTCCATGTGTGGTCTGACTAGTGACTTGTACAGGGGTAGAATTATTTCCTTGTCGTGGGCATCTATGCCCCTTTTGATGCACCCCATGATTTTATTTGCCTTAGCAGCAGCTGCCTGACACTGGTCGCTACAGGTAAATTTACTGTTAACTAAAACTATGATTGAGAAAAATATTTTTTGTTTTTATTTCCTTTTATTTTCCAACCTGCCTCCCAGTTATGCACATCTGCCCCCAGGCTTGCCACTCTGCCCCAGAAATGCCTTACACCTCCTATATGCCACTGTGCCCCATGATATGCCTTTTAACCCTGTAAATGCCACTGTGCCCCATGATATGCCTTTTAACCCTCTATATGCCACTGTGCCCCATGATATGCCTTTTGACCCCCTATGTGCCTCTCTGCCTCCAGAAATGCCTTATACCCCTATATATCAGGAGGCAGTGTGGTGTATAGAGGGTTAAAAGGCATTTCTGGAGGCACAGTGGCATAAAGGGGGTTAAAATGCATATCAATAGAGCACTCTGCCTACAGAAATGCCTTATGCCCCCCATTTAACCCCCCCAAACTTACCGGTGCTTCTGACTCCCTGGTGTGTAGTCGGGGCAGCGGGTAGACGTCTACGCTATTCGCATGGGCAACTTCCGCTGCAGCCGGAAGGAGGTGCCGTTAGCAGCGGGGGGGGGGGGCATGTCTGCGTCCATCTCGCATACACCCCCCGGCTGTCAGAGAGAATTCCCGCAAGGGTGCGGGGAACTCTCTTCTCTGACAGCCGGGGAAGGTCTGCTTGTTACGTCTTATGCTTAGGGAGTCATTCTTGTCCTTCTGTACTGAGCATCTACTGATATGCACCCCACGCAGTGTGTTCCCAGAACTTCACGGGATACCAGCCAAATGATATATAAATAAATAAATGTAACCATATATTTAGAAAAAATATATTTTTAATAAAGGGACTGTAACGGGTTCACCAAGAAAGCTGTGATCACACAGATGTATCCTCCTGTTGTCCCCGAAATTACTTCCAGCACCAGTCAGCATGCACACCTTGGAAACCTGCTATGTTTACCCAATAAGTAGACACAACTACCTTGAATTGAGTACAGCAGGAATGAACAGTTTATTGTTGCAAAACATAGACTCATATATCCACAGAACTGCATTAACATAAATTAGCAGATACGTGTATTCAACCCAACCTTTAATCCCCTGGCAGCAATCCTATTGATGGGATTAATTAAACAATGGAGTTCCTACCTTTGCTATCTTTGTTTGACAGCCAGGCTGGAGCCATCTCTGAGTACCTTGTATGACAGGCCATTCTGTCACAAGGACTGTTCCCACACTTGGTATAAAAAAAAAATGAAATAAAAGTATTAGAAATTCGTATTAAAAATGTCCTCTACGCGTTTCGCCAGAAAATTGGCTTCATCAGGAGGTTTCAGTGAAGATCCGCTCGCTCTGTTCTTCCTCTTTTATACTTTCTCAGGTAACTGGAAAAACGCTGCATTCACTTCCGTGTTCCCCAAGATGACGTTAACACCCACTGGTTTCTTAATTTTTGGGAGTACACTCGGTGAGAAATAATGTTTCAATGTGTTAGTTTTTTTTAATATATAATTTGTGGATTCAACGGTAAAAAGGATCATAACATTGCATCACTTCTTAGTATTTGCCAGTGTTTTAAAAAAAATCTTCTGATTTGATGTGGTTTTGTGTTGTACTTAGTGATAAATGAACAACTCCAGTCCTTTTTATTATTCTCTTTCTTTTGTCTATGTTTGCTCCCTTCTAATAATTTCAATCTATCCATTTGTTCTACTTCCAATAAACTTCTATTTAATAAAGTTTCTGGATATTTTTTCTCTAC
Organism: Spea hammondii; assembly: GCA_029215755.1. NCBI lineage: Eukaryota > Metazoa > Chordata > Amphibia > Anura > Pelobatidae > Spea > Spea hammondii. Next base: position 66,801,025 of record JARDYJ010000005.1, read on the forward strand.
GAACTTTTTATTTCCAAAGCCTGTATTTTAAAATCCTCCCCTCCTAATCCTCGTCATTTGACCTTTCCGGATGTTTTCTAACCAGGACTGTTGATGGCAACTGGTATAATCTATATAACCGTTAGCATCTGTTGGTTTGGTGTAACCAAAATTGCCCTCAACAAAGAGTTCCACATCCAAAAATTCAATACAATATTCTTGTATATTAGATGTGAATTTTAAATTCTATGGATTATCATTGATATACTTAATAAACTGATCCAAATCTGCTTCATTCCCCTTCCATATCACCAGTACATCATCAATATATCATCTCCATAGGGCCAGGTTCACTATGTGTGGGTTGTTTTGTATTCCTCCTCCCACTTGGCCACAAACACGTTACCATAACTAGGTGCAAACCTGGTCCCCATGGCTGTATCGCATTTCTGTACATAAAAACTGCCTTTAAACCTTGTATGTCCACCAGAACCGGCCTTAAGTGTTCTGGCGCCCTGTGCGGACTACTCCTCTGGAGCGCCCCCCCATCCCCAAAAAATGAAAGGAAAAAAATCTCCCCCCTCTGCCCCTTCTCACTGCCTCCCCCTTCTGCCCCTTCTCACTGCCTTCCCCCCTGCCCCTTCTCACTATCTTCCCCCCCTGCCCCTTATCACTATATCTACCCCCCTATCCTTACTTACCTTGTTGCCGGAGTCCTGCGGTGGGAGCGGGAGGCATCTGTTTTCCCGCTCTGCCGGGGTGCACGCTTCACAGCTGAGCACCAGAATAATTCCGGCGCTCAGCACGAAACGCCGGCACCACAACGGAGTCACAGAGAGTGAGGGGCGCCGGGACTTAAATGAAAACACCGTTTTTTTTGTTTAACTTTATTTAACATCCTCCATGTTAAATAAAGTAAAAAAAAAACTTTATTTAACATGGAGGATGTTAAATAAAGTTACAAAAAAAACAAACGATGTTATAATTTAAGTCCCGGACGGCACCCCTGTTGACATGGCGCCCTGTGCGGTCGCACACCCCTAAGGCCGGCCCTGATGTCCACTATATACCGTATTTGCTCGATTATAAGACGACCCTGATTATAAGACGACCCCCCAAAATCTGAATATTAACTTAGGAAAATAAGAAAAAGCCTGAATATAAGACGACCCTAAAGGAAAAAAGTTTTACCAGTAAATGTTAATTCATGTAAACTATTTTTTTAAATAAAAGCTATGATTGAGAAAAATATTTTTTTTGTTTTTATTTCCTTGTATTTTCCAACCTGTCCCCCAGTTACGCACATCTGCCCCCAGGCTTGCCACACCAATATGGCACTGTGGCCCATGATATGCCTTTTAACCCTCTATATGCCACTGTGCCCCATGGTATGCCTTTTGACCCCCTATGTGCCACTCTGCCTCCAGAAATGCCTTATACCCCTATATCCCATTCTGGCATTTAGGGGGTTAAAATGCATATTATGGGGCAGAGTGGCATATAGGGAGGTATAAGGCATTCCAGGAGGCAGTGGCATTAAGGGAGTTAAAAGGCATTGTATAGAGCACTCTATAAGGCATTTCAGGAGGCAGAGTGCTCTATTAAATGCCCCCTTAACGCCACTCTGCTTCCTGAAATGCCTTATAACTCCCTATATGCCACTCTGCCCCATAATATGCCTTTTAACCCCCTAAGTGCCAGAGTGGCATATAGGGGTATAAGGCATTCCAGAAATGCCCTATGTCCCCCATTTAACACACACACGCACACACACTTACCGGTGCTTCCAAATTCCTGCTGTATTGCCGGGGCAGCGGGTTGACGTCTCCTTCCGCTGCAGCCGGAAGGAGGTGGAGTTGGCAGCGGGGGGTTGTCTGCGTCCGTCGCGGATACCTTTCCCGGCTGTCAGAGATCAGAGTTCCGGCACCTGTGCGGGGAACTCTGATTTCTGACAGTCGTGGAAGGTATCCGCGACGGACGCAGACAACCCCCGCTGCTAGCCACACCTCCTTCCGGCTGCAGCGGACGTTGTCTACGCGGATCGCGTAGACGTCAACCCGCTGCCCCGGCAATACAGCAGGAAGCACCGGTAAGTAAGTGTGGGGGGGGGAGACAGGAGGATCCAGGTCCCCTGCAGCGGTGCGGGGGATCTGGATCTTAGTCTCATAATCAGACCTCTATTTGAGGTCTGATTAGAAGACGACCCCGATTAGAAGACGAGGGGTATTTTTCAGAGCATTTGCTCTGAAAAAAACCTCGTCTTATAATCGAGCAAATACGGTATTTATCTTGCGTGAGTGTATAATCTATGGCTTCAGTTCCCTGATTGTGTCTAATCACCGTATAGAGTGATGGCACGTCCATAGTTACCCATCTCCATCCTTTCCTTCATGTAATGGTGTCCAAAATATTCAATATATATGCGTAGTGTCCTTAATGTAAGCTGTGGTTTTGGGGACATATTGCATGTTAGGGAGCCTATTCCACTAATGATGGGTCTTCAAGGAGGTTCCATCCTACTTTTATGTACCTTTGGTAAAAAATGGCACACTGGTACTTTTGGGTGTTCCTCTTGCATAAGAATGTGGTGTTATCTCTGGCAAATTCAACCCAAGAAGTTATATCCAGTCTGCTTGGTAATCTCCCACGAACAGCCAGAGAAACTGTTCCGACTTGTTGGTTATATCTGTAATCCCATTAGTTTGAGGGTGGTAGGCAGATGAGAATGCAAGTGAGATTCCAATTGCTGGACAGAGAGTTCTCCAAAACAAAGCCAAAAATCCCATCTCATATAATTTGCACTGGAAAACCATGGAGAAAAGTTCTTTGGTGAAAATAGGTACTAATTCAGGAGCAGCTTGGGGAACAAAATAAAGTGAACCTACCAGGCCCCATTCAGGCTGCAGTGCTGCTTATCTCTAGTTTCCCGTCTTGCCACAGTTGCCCCTTTGCTCCAATCCATTCCTGGATTTCCTTATGCTCTGCCGTACTTCTGATTCTTAGATTTCAGTCCTGCTCTTTGCTTCAGCTTCTGTTTCTTTTATAAGGTGTGCCCCACCCGTTTGTTATGTTTGTCTCAGTCTGCAGTCTCGGTATGTTTTATCTCTGTTCTGTGTTTAGATTCAAGGTTTAGTTTCAGCTTATTAGTAATTCAGTAGGCAGGGTTTAGCTCTAGGACCCACCAAATATTAGAGTACTTTGGCGTAGTGGTGGGCTAAGCATACTATGGCCATAAGATGTGACTAAATCTCCAATTGTTATCATATAGTTTGTCAGGTGCCATCCAGGCTGCAGAGGTGCATATCTCTGTTTTTCCCTGCCTTGCCTCAGTTCCCATGTTTTGCTGTAATCCGTTCCTGCATTTCCCTATGCTCTGTCCTGTACCTCTGATTCCTTGATTCCAGTCTTGCTCTTTGGTTTAGCTCGGTTCCCTTTATAAGGTGTGCCCCACTCGTTTGTTATGGTTGTCTCAGTCAGCAGTCTAAAGGTATGTCCTTGGTTTTGTGTTTAGATTCAGTGTTTGGTTTCAGTTTATTAGTGATTCAGTAAGCAGGGTTTAGCATTAGGACCCACCGAATATTGGAGTACTTTGGCGTAGTGGTGGGCTAAGCATACTATGGCCATATTATGTGACGGAATCTCCAATTGTTATCACATAGTCCTAGGCTAGTTCCTGTATTCATGTTTGTCTGTCTCTTATGTACCTTTGCCCTCCTACCCTGAATCATCTGAGGATTTCGGTTCCTCTCTCCTTTCCCCATGTCCCATTTAAGATGGCCTATCCTTGCTTAAAGGAGAAGCATCCGAGGATTCCAGCTCCTCACCCCCTGTGTTTCTTGCCTTGTTCCCTGTCCTTTGTTGTGCCCTGTACCATGTATATCTTGTCTGCTATATTTCTTGCTCTGTCCCCGTTGCTTGCTACGTTTCTGTTGATACTCTGCTTAGCTTCCGTACTCCCAGCCTGCAGCATCCTGCACATGACTCTAGTGCTATGCCTCATGCCTGCTCCAGGGTGCCTGCAGGATACCTCCAAGTTCTGATTTGTTCTGGACTACATCTGCTGCTATATCAGGGCGCTGGTATGTGGCTGCACAATCCCCAGATGCCCACCTGGGATAGTGCAGTCGCCCTGCACCAGGCCCTGTCCAACTCTGTTACTGCACAACAACTCCTGAACTCCATCTTTGGGCGCTCTGAGTCATTACAGTCGTCTGTATGGACCCAGTCCCCTGACATAGTTCTAGGCTATTTCCTGTATCGTTGTGTCTGAATTTTATGTACCTTTGCCATCTTTTCACAGTGGGCCGGCCGGTCCGTGGGCAGACCATCATTCAATGCGGACGCCCGGACGCGAAATTCAAAGCGGCTGTGAAATTCAAAGCAGCTGTCGTGAGGCTGTAGGACCACCCCTCGGCGGGTTGACTATTGAAGTTAAAGCAGCTGGTGTGCACACGCCTTGCTGCCCAGTGGCAGCAGTGCCAGCAGTGCCTAAGCTCTTTTAAGATGTGACATTCAAGGGGGCAGGCTCACAGAAGAGTTCCTCCTGTCACGTCTAAGGACAGCAGAAATATAAGTATTACCAAAAAAAATTGTTAGGCGTTTTAGGAAAGTGGACCCATATTCAAGGGGGGGGGGGATTCCCTTGGGACAAAAATTAAATACAAAAGGGGGGTGGCTGGGTTGTGCATTACAAAATTAATAGGGGGGGCTGGCTGTAATACACACGGGAGTGGGGGCACAAATAGATAGGTTGGTTGGTCATCACATTAGCCAATACAAAAAGGGTGGGGACATCAATACACAAGGGAGGGGATTGGCTGGGGCATCACATACATCAATCTACAAGGGTGTGGAGGCATAAATGCACAAAGGGAGGCAATACACAAGGTTGTGGGGGGGGACACACATTAATCAATACTAAAAGGGGCCGGGCTGGGGCATCAATACACAAGGGGGCAAAAATACAAAAGTGGCAGTTGATGACAAAGCACTGTAGAAAATACATTTTTATACTTCAATGCGGCAGAGCCTGTCCTGGTGTGTGTGTTTGGGTGTCGTTGTGGCAGAGCCTGTCCTGACGTGTGTGTGTGTCGGTGCGGCAGAGCCTGTCCTGACGTGTGTGTGTGTCGGTGCGGCAGAGCCTGTCCTGGTATGTGTGTTGGTGGGGCAGAGCCTGTCCTGGTGTGTGTGTTTGGGTGTCGGTGTGGCAGAGCCTGTCCTGGTACATGTGTGTTTGGGTGTCGGCATGTCAGAGCCTGTCCTGGTGCGTGTGTTTGGGTGTCGGCGTGTCAGAGCCTTTCCTGGTGTGTGTGTTTATGTGTCAGTGTGGCAGAGTCTGTCCTGGTGTGTGTGTTTGGGTGTCGGCGTGGCAGAGCCTATTCTGGTGTGTGTGTTTGGGGGTCAGTGTGGCAGAGTCTGTCCTGGTGTGTGTGTTTGGGTGTCGGTGTGGCAGAGCCTGTCCTGGTGTGTGTGTTTGGGGGTCAGTGTGGCAGATCCTGTCCTGGTGTGTATTTAGTTTTGTGTTTCCTGGCACTTTACTTACTGCAGGAATAACTGGAACTATTTAATTTTTACTTATCCAGAGATAAGACGCCCTCCTGAATTTGTAGTCACTTCAGAGGACAAAACTTTCTTGGCCCAGAAATCACTGAGAGGAAAAGTAAAAGGTTATTTAATCTGTTTCAATCTGCATATTTTATTAAAAAGGATTAGTGGCACTAAATTGTGGCTTTAGGCATCCCATGTATGAGTTTTGTATGTTTTTAGTGTACTGATTACTCCCAGTGCCATCACATAAGATTCTTATATTATCTGCTGTAATCTTTATCCAGTATACATTGATGCTGATGAGTGAAGATTTTGTCTTTTTTATTTATTTCCATAAAATGGCCACCAAAATCCTCAGCACCAGGCCCGTGATGCTCTTAATCTGGCCATACCTCCAGTGTACATCAGATAGCTTAAATCCATCTTGTACCCACAGTGTGGACTGACTTTGTTTTACTGTTCAAGTAATTTAGTATTGATAGAATAGCATATAAAAGTTGATCAAAAAAACTTTTCCACTACTTTTTTCATTATCGCCAAATTAACCCTGTATTAATATGCATTTTAAAGCTTAACCCCTTCGTGACAAAGGCTGATTTTACTTTTTGTACCCTTCGTGACAATGGCCGTTTTAACATTTCTGCGCTGCTCGTGTTTAGCTGTAATTTTCTTCTTTCCCGTTTACTGAACCCACACACATTAGATATTGTTTTTTTAGGACAAGAAGGGCTTTCTTTAGATGACATTGTTTTGATTGTATCATATTATTTACTATTAAAAAAAGTATAAAATATGGTGAAAAATTTTGAAAAAAATGACTGTTTCTAACTTTTAGTTGAAAAATCTTTTACTCATCTATAAAAGGTAATGAAAAAACCTGCTAAATAGATTCTACTATTTGTCCTGAGTTTAGAAATACCCAATGTTTTTATGTTTTTTTGCTTTTTTCTGCACGTTATGGAGCAATAAGTACAGGTACCGTTTTGCTATTTCAAAGCCATTTTTTCCAAATCTGGTAATTCTTCCCCCCATGTGCCATTTCGGGTATCTTTGAAGCCGGCCAATGCAATTTACCCCATCAAGTCATATATTTTTGAAAACTAGACAGCCCAGGCTATTCCAAATGCTGGTATTTTAACCCTTTCCAAGCACTTATTCTACCATCAGCCTTTGTCAAACTTTATGGTAGTAATTTTTTTGCATTTGTTTTTTCACACACATTTTACTTTAGGTATAAATAAACAGGTTCTGGTATATGTCACTATCAAAAAACACCCCAATATGTGTTTAGCAACATCTCCTGAGTACAGCGATACCTCACATGAATGATTTTGCCTGGCTGTTTGGGGGCAAAAGGGCCACATTTGGGGCATGCACATTTTTAAATGTTGCACTTTGGCATTTGGGGATCCACTGCCCATGCCCTATTTGGTACATCTTTGAGCCGGGCCATTTCAGTGTGCCCAATAAAGCTATATATTTTTGAAAACTAGACACCCCAGGGTATTTCAAATGCTAGTATTTTAACTCTTTCCATGCACCATATCTACCACCAGTCTTTGTCAAACTTTGTGATAGTCATTTTTTTCCATTTGTTTTGTCACACACATTTTACTTCAGGTATGAATTAAAAAGTTCTCGTATATGTCACTATCACAAAACACCCCAATATGTGTTCAGCAACATCTCCTGAGCGCAGTGATACCCCACATGAATGATTTTGCCTGGCTGTTCGGGGGCAAAAGAGCCACATTTGGGGCATGCACATTTTTCAATGTTGAACTTTGGCATTTGGGGATCCACTGCCCGTGCCCTATTTGGTACATCTTTGAGCCGGGCCATTTCAGTATGCCCAACAAAACCATATATTTTTGAAAACTAGACACCCCAGGGTATTTTAAATGCTGGTATTTTAACTCTTTGCATGCACACATTTTACCACCAGCATTTTTTTAAAGTTTGCAGTAGTATTTTTGTGTGTGTATTTTTCCCACACACACCTACTTTATGTATGAATTTACAGCTCCTGGTATATGCCGCTGTCACACGACACCCCAATATGTGTTCAGCAACATCTCCTGAGTACAGTGATACCCCACATGCATGGGTTTGTCATTTTTGGGGGGAACTAAAAGGCCACATTTGGTACGTGTGCATTTTTCTAATTGGAAATTAGATGTGTGGCCATCCTTCCCCCCGTGTTAATTGGGACCTTGTTGAACCCGGCCAATTCCATTTACCCCATCAAATCATCCATTTTTTAAAAGTAGACACCCCATGGGCATTTAATATGCCAGTATTTTAACTCTTTCCATGCGAGAATTGTTTTAAGCTAATATGCTAATTTTAGGACTTGCTCACAAAAATATATTTTTTATATATATATATTTTTTTTTGCCTTTTTTTTTTTTTTTTTAACATTTTTTTTCAACTTGAAGGTTCCCCTGATAGTGACATCAGTGGGAAATTATTTTTACATTTTACTGTTTTTTTTCTAATTATTATTAATTTTATTTTTAATTTATTTTTTCTAATCACACTGTGATTAGAAAGCTGAGCTCCATTGACTTGCATGGTTGAATGCAGTACCTATATTCAACCTGCAAGTGGAGCCAGAGTTCTCTAGAGGGTCTGGAGACCGTCTAGCGAACTTTTTAGACTTTGTTTCTGTATTGAATTTTCCCGGACCGCCGCCATCTTGCAGATGGCTAAGATCACCGGCAGCTGCGGCTGTGACCGCTCTCCGGAGCGGTCACAGCCCATCCAAAGGTAAGTGTTTGGTGTCGCTGGATGCCTCCCGATCGAGGCATTCCAGCGACACCATTTAAGTTTAGGAGGCGATCGTTGATCGCCTCCTAAACGCTTTTAAAACGGGCGTCCGCCGCCATACAAAGTATGGCGGATGTTGACGCCCCGGGGAGGGGCCAGAGATGGCCCCTTTGTGCCGATAATGGCGTTGCTGAATGCGTCGAGGTCGAGGCATTACAGCAACGCCGTTTCGGTGCAGAAAGCGAAAATAGATCGCTTTCTGCACCCGTTTAATGACGTGCCGGTCCTGGCACGTCATTTGTCGTTCCGTGACGTGCCCGGACCGGCAATTGTCATCAAGGGGTTAAAGGCCATATTTTCTCTCAGTGAAAAATTAGTCCGGCCCACGCACACATACATTTTTGATTAAGTGGCCCGCTACAGAAAAAACTTGGACACCCCTGTCATAAATCAGTATAATAGTAGGTGATCTTTTACCCTAACACAGATTAGGTAAGTATGGATCAATAATGTGTTTCTACATTAAACACATTAGCAAAGCTATACTGCTATTGATGGTGGTGGTGTTGTTGATTCAATTCACGAAGGAGCCATTCACAAATTGTTTATAATGATTAGATATACATGAATTTTATGGTAACATACTTCCCACGACACTAAACCCTGCTGCAGCAACCTCACGTAATTTCTGCACGTACACCGCAATATAGGAAAATAACGAAGTGGAGCATTTGTACCGCATCTTCAACTACACGTGTAACTCCTCCAACGATACACCTTTCAACAAACATATAGATTTGTTTCCTGTGGGATTTATCACGTCGCTCTATTAAGGCGTAAAACGACTTCCCACGCCTCTTTTTCATACCGAACCTATGAGACAGCGACATGTTCCCCATGACATTTCTAAGACACGCCCATCTTTTGGTGTCCTTTGCAAAAGTGGCAGCTCGCGATTGGTAGTTGGGTCGAGCAGCCAATGGGTGAAGCGCAGCTCAGAGTTCGTGCCCCATGCAACTGGATCCTTGTCACCTCTCGGCATGCAAAGCAGGGCGGAAGAATGTTGGCATTCCAGTACTTTAGATACGATTCTGGATGAATTTGTTAATGAGCTAGACATTAAATAGTATTGGTCAAACCAGACGTGTATAAAATCAGTTGCATTATTTTAGCCAGGGAGAGGGGATAACGGCATAGGGGTGTGGTATTGGGCGAAAAAAAAAGCCGGGCTGTGATTGGATCACATCACAATTTCCCCCGTGTTGTCTCACGCCAATCGTACAGGGAGACTTCCTGGAGGGGCGTTGCCAAGGGTTTTTTTTGTATATTTTTTGGAGGAGTAGGGGTAGCACTTGGGGTAACTTCGGTAAAGGTGTGAGTGTCTGCAGGGATGAATCTGAAGAAAGCCTGGCTCATCTTGCTTCTTCTGGGCTTGGCACATATTGCCATAGTAGCCTGTGATCAAGAAGAGAAAGGTAGGCATCCCAAAACAGTTATAAGCTTTTTACAAGGAATTGTGGCCAATAGTTTTGATGAGACATGTATTTCATGCTAGTGCCATGCTAGTACAATTGATGATAGAAAGTTGGAAGGGATATTCTTACCTGTGCCGTGTATTGCATGCTGTAAAAACTTGGTTATATTTCACAAACTCCTTGGATAGACGGTTGGTTCCCTAGCAATCACCAACTTCTAAACAGTCAAGACATGTCTAATTGCAGAGCTTATATCATGCAGTGCCAGGCTATGGGGTTTATTCACTAAAGGGAGCGTTGTGGTTTCAACACCTTTACTTCACCGTTCAGTGGCCGGTTTCTCCAGCAAAAGTGCTTTAATATAGGATCCCTAATCTGCTTTTGCTTCCACTCTAAAGAATGAGACTATATATAAATGTTTGGCTCTCAGCAGTATGTACTAGAAACCCGCTCTCAGAAATCACAGCTACTGCTTGAGTTTAACCAGGTTTTGTTATCAGTTGAGCCTGAGCTTCTCTTAGCTAACCCTATGCAAGCAGTTTTTTTGTGATATATAACATAGTTTTGGGTTTGTTTGTTTTTTTGTTTTTTACATATTTTAAACGTAAAATATATTTTGGTGTGTCACTTGCTGTGTTTGTAGTAACATCACATTAAGCAGTTTACCCGTGTTGAGTGTAAAGCAACAGCAATTTACTATAAAAATGTAGCTATAATTATGTGTCTCAGGGGAATGTGGTATGTAATTGCTGTAGAACAATGCACTCCATGGAGTGTCTGTTGCGCCAAGAAATTGTCTCAGTGGGATAATATAAAGGATTTAGGCGTTCTGTTTGCAAAGAGCGATCGTATTAAAGTGCCCACAAAGTTGTTCCCAGAAAAGACAATTGGAACATGTCTAGCTCACATATAAAGATGGCTTACACGTTCTTAAAGTGGGGACATTACCCATTCAAAATGTGAGTTCCTTCCAAATAATGACATTTCCTTTGGCTTTCTTTATTATAGGTAAGAATGCCTTAGTTTTGTTAATGGGCCCCATATAATTGCTTACTTTATCCTGTGACCATGCAGTTAGAAAATATACACCGATCAGCCATAACATTATGACCACTGACGGGTAAAGTGATAACACTCATAATCTTGTTATTGTGGATATATTAGGCAGTAAGTAAACATTTCATCCTTGATGTGTTAAAACAGGAAAAATGGGCAAGCATAAGGATGGCTAGACATCTAGGTCAGAGCATCTTAAAAACTGCAGCTTGTGGGGTGTTCCCAGTCTGCAGTAGTCAATATTAAAAGTGGTCAAAGGAAGGAAAATCTGTGAACAGGCGTCAGGGACATAGGTGGCCAAAGCTAATTGATGGACATGGGGGGTGAAGGCTGGCCCATGTGGTCAAACCCAACAGGCGAGCTACTGTAGCTTAAATTTCTGAAAAAGTTAATGCTGCTTCTGATAGAAAAGTGTCAGAACACAGTTTGTTACGTATGACCACTGCCGAAAGCGCCTACAATGGGCACGTGAGCATAAGAACTTCGAAGAAGATAGCCTGGTCTGATGAATCAGGTTTTGTTTTACATCAGGTGGATGGCCAGGTGCATGTGTGTCGCTTACCTGGAGAACACATGACACCAGGATCTGCTGTTAATATCTTGGTACCAGATCGGTTTGTATATATCCTGAAATCAAAGATCCTAACCCATACAACAAGATGAGGAAAGCCCGGTTAACATTGCTTTTCACTTCCTCTATGCCACCTGTAAATTCTCAGTGCTTCCGCTATACCACCCATAAACTGATTACAAGTGTGAGCGGCAGGAGGGGAAGCTGAATATTGCTCCAAAAAAAAAACCAATGCACTCTTAAGTACCAATGCTGCAGCGCTGCTATAAAATGCAAAAAAGGACAAAATATATAGTATTTTTATCTGCAGTTTAAAATGAATATATCGTACATCTACAAAACCATTTAAGGGAATGGTCTGAACCCAACCACTATTACACTGTATTCAGTATGGTTTGTTATTTTTAACATTTACTGGCCCCTCCCAGTCCTTCACCAAAACTGAAATCTATGCTGTGTTTTGCCTTAAAAAGAAGTCTAATAAACTTGTCCAGGTTTTTTTTTTTTTCAAATTTCAAACCATTCTTTTAACTTTTCCTTTTAGAAACTGAAGCAAAAGAGGGTGTTGACGACGATGATGATGATGATGATGATGACGACGACCATGCTGTTGATGATGATGGTGAAGTGAAAGAAGAAAATGATGTGTTAGTTCTTACGGATACCAACTTTGATATATATGTTGCTGATAAAGACACTGTGCTGCTAGAATTCTATGCTCCTTGGTGGGTATTTTGTTTATTTTAACCTTTTATTATTTTTTTACATTTATTCTGTTTTAAATCCTGTTTTGGTAGCAGGATATCTTGTTTGGGCAGAGTTCTACTTTACTAGCCAGTCAACTAGTTGTCTTGAATTGAAACGTGGGTCTTTACAACTCTCTCTAGGATGACAATTCCTTAAAATTGTTAAAGACTAATACAGCAAGTTTGAAAATTAAGTTAACACACCCGCTTAACATCCTGAATAAAATGTCTTATTTATGTAATGTGGTCCAGGATTTGTTGATGCTCACTCTGGAGTGTTTTGCTTTACATAAGAACATACACCATTCTGAAAAATATTCACTAGGCTGCATATATACGAGTGCACTGAACAGTTGGGAGAAGTGTTGGTGTATACTAGAGCAGTATATACTTTTTTGAATTTTATTTTTATGAGCAACAAATGGTGCACATTACTAAGGGCTCTATTCACTATAATGTGGGTATAGCTTACGCTAAAGTCATGTTTTAATTAGGGCTGCAACTAACGATTATTTTAATAATCGATTAGTTGGCAGATTTATTTTTTCGATTAATCGATTAATCGGATAAAAAAAAACAATATGCAAATTTTTCGTTTATTTAAAATAATTTAATGAACTGGATGTTAAAAAACAACTTAAAATTTACATTAACATTCTTATTTTGTTATGATGTAATAAAAAAACAATATTTTCGAAGTACAAAAACCCAAACACAATATTTATGAAACAAAATAACCCCAAACATTCTGAAAAGAGGTGGACTATTACTGTTCAAGAAACTTTGCACCCGGCACTTTGCACCCAGCCCTGGCACTTTGCACCCAGCACTTTGCCCCACCCCTGGCACTTTGCACCCGGCACTTTGCACCCAGCCCTGGCACTTTGCACCCAGCACTTTGCACCCAGCCCTGGCACTTTGCACCCAGAACTTTGCACCCAGCCCTGGCACTTTGCACCCAGCCCTGGCACTTTGCACCCAGCCCTGGCACTTTGCACCCGGCACTTTGCACCCAGCCCTGGCACTTTGCACCCAGCCCTGGCACTTTGCACCCAGCCCTGGCACTTTGCACCCAGCACTGGCACTTTGCACCCAGCACTTTGCACTGTGTCCCTGCACCCAGTCTCCAACTCTGCCCTGCACCCAGCCCTGCCCCCACATTCTGCCCTGCCCCCACACTCACACCCTGCACCCACTCTGCTCTGCACCCACACTCACACTCTGCCCTGCACCCAGTCTCCAACTCTGCCCTGCCCCAGTCTCCTGCCCTGCCCCCACACTCACACCCTGCCCTGCATCCCCACCCCCGCGAATCGCTCTGTGCGAATGGAGCCACTCGCACAGAGCGAACCGCTCTGTGCGAACGGAGCCACTCGCACAGAGCGAGCCACTCGCACAGAGCGAGCCACTCGCACAGAGCGAGCCACTCGCACAGAGCGAATCGCTCTGTGCGAACGGAGCCACTCGCACAGAGCGAACCGCAACTAAAAGAAGGCGCGTGTAGCGGAAGCGGGGAACGCTCGCGGAGGTAAGTAAAAGGAGCCGAGTGCTCCAACAACGAATCGATCACTCGATTAATCGATAACGGAAATCGTCGACAACGATTTCCGTTATCGATTATTATCGATGTTATCGATTCGTTGTTTCAGCCCTAGTTTTAATTATGTGACATCTGAAGGTCAGAGTTGCCATAAATATCGGCAGTGAGCATTCCATTTTGCGTTATAACAGTTGATGATGGCTGATGCACCCAGTGGCACCTTTTGCATTCACTTTTGTTTAGTTTGTAATTTAAATTAATACATTGACTTTTTCTGTTCCTTTCTTTTGTTTTGGTAGGTTCAAGTTTTGAATTACCTTACTTTTAGTGCTGCAACTAACGATTATTTTCATAATCGATTAGTTGGCCGATTATTTTTTTCTATTAATCGGGTGTTAAACGAAAAATTTTTATATATTTTTTTTTTTATTTAAAGTAAAAACTTATAATTTACATTAAGATGTGCCATTAACACTTTCATCTCTTTATCACAATGGCATTTCACAATTTGCCTTATTATTTAACTGACATAATAATTAAAGCTATATTTTAACAAGAACCCCAAAAATACCAAAAAAAGCTTTACTAGTAAATATTAATGTAAACTATTTTTGCCCAGTTATGCATATCTCACCCCCAGCTTGCCTTATACCCCCTATATGCTACTCTGCCCCCATATATGTCTAAATATCCAGGGAACTGTTGTGTTTTTTTTGTGACTTAGACTGACTTCACCCCTTCAGGACCGGCGTCCTCGTACTGCGTCTTCCCTTGAAGACCGCAGTTTTATTTAAATATTTTAATTCTGCGTTCGTGATTCGCTTCAAAGCGATCACGTGCACGGAATTGAGGGGGAATGGCTGCTACGGATCGCTGGGGACACCCATTGGCCGCTAGCAGCCGCCCCTTGTGATCCCAGCGTCCGTAGTGACACCGGACCGCGCATCATCAATGACGTACCTGGTACGTCCCGGTACGGAAGGGGTTAAAATAAGTACTTATCAAATATGTCATTTTGTACAGTATAAGTAAGCATTACCATCATCAATAGAGGATGCATTTTTCATGTGTTAGGTGTGGACACTGCAAGCAGTTTGCCCCAGAATATGAGAAAATTGCAAAGACCCTGAAGGAGAATGATCCTCCTATCCCTGTTGCTAAAGTTGATGCAACAGTAGCAACAGCGGCTGCTGCCAAATATGACATTAGTGGCTACCCAACCATCAAGATCCTCAAGAAAGGCCAGGCAGTGGACTACGATGGTCCAAGAACCGAGGAAGGTAAGATACATGCCGTATTTACTGTAGCACCTGCTGCGGCATCAATGACTAATATATAGTGGAGAATGGCACATTTGCATGTCTGTACATATTTAGGTGGGAAGTTGTAATTCTGCAATGTTCATCTTTACAGCTCATGCATATTTTCGTTCAGCGATAGATGCTGAACTGACCATTTATAATAAAATCACACAAATAATATAGTAACTATATTTTAAAGAAAACTTTTAAGTTGTTTACTAACTTTCAGCTATAACTGTGCCTATAGTAGGAATTTAGTCCAGGGCAACCAATTACTTTTATAAATAAGCCAGCTGCCATAAAAGGCTTAAAAATTGTGACTGCATATATTATAAGGACCGAGCACTTCTGAAAACCTTTGAGACTTGATACTAAAGTTTACTTAAGGAAATAGAGTACATGAGCAACTGGGTTAAATATGGCATTATTGCATAATGTAGATTTTTATGTTAAACAATAATAATTAATGCTCTAGTAAACCATAACAATGTTTTTCTGTCTTCTTTCTATAGCCATTGTAGCAAAAGTGAAAGAAATCTCTCAACCTGACTGGAAACCACCTCCTGAAGCAACGATTGTGTTAACAAAAGATAATTTTGATGATGTTGTAGATAATGCCGACATTATATTGGTTGAATTTTATGCACCATGGTATGTACCAATTAGAAGTAATGCAATTATTGTTTAAAATACAATAGTGGCGTGTGTTGGTAAAGTTTGGTAGATTTAATATTTCTCAACGTTTCAGTCTCACATTTGTTATAAGAAAACTGCGTAAACAGTAGGTTGACTTCCATTGCTGTGTCTTGTCTTCTGTTGGATGCCTCGGTTTTATACAAGTCATGAGGTAGCCAATAGTTAAGTAAACATTCCGTGCTTCTGTCCAGCAGTACTGTGTGATCTATGTATGTGTGCAGGAATCTATTCTGTTGGCATGATATCTGCTTGTTTGTAAAGGATTTAATTTATTTTGTATCCATAGTGATGTAAGCCCAATTAAATATGTAATGAAAAATGCATGATTTCTTCTAGGTGTGGACATTGTAAGAAACTTGCCCCGGAATATGAAAAGGCAGCACAGGAGCTTAGTAAACACACACCAGCCATACCATTAGCAAAAGTGGATGCAACTGTCGAACCAGACCTTGCCACCAAGTATGGAGTATCTGGGTATCCAACACTAAAGATATTCCGAAAGGGAAAAGCTTTTGACTACAATGGACCAAGAGAAAAATACGGTGAGGCTTAAAATATGTAATTCAGTGTTAACAGCTCTGTCTATTTATTTGATCTTAGCTTCACTAAAAGTGAGACCCACAGTTGTCTGCAGGGGTGGGCTGGCCTGGGGGATTCAAAGGCCCAATTACTCTCATAACCACTCCTAATTCTAACCACACTGGACCAGCCTGGTAGCAGAGGCAGGAGCTCAATGAGGTCATGAAACGTTGTTACTTGACTCCACTGAACTGTCACCATGGCAAGCCCAATTGATAGCATGGCTCCTGACACAGTGTGTGAGAAGCTATGAAGACTGACCTCAGGAAAGGTGTGTGTGTGTGTGTGTGTGTGTGTCATTTCACTACATTTACCACCTGGACAAGAAGGTGCCTGCCCTCTATTGGTTGCTGGACCTCTGGGGGCAAAAACAGTACTGTAAGAAACAAAGCAGGAGTATATTCTACTTTTTACACAATACTAGGTGTGTGTGTGGATTCCAGACAATTAAAAATAACAAGCACCAGACTATACTGTTGTAGTTTGCTTGTTTTCCTTTAAAACACATTTTCTTTTTAGGTATTGTTGACTACATGATCGAACAGGCTGGCCCTCCATCAAAACAAATCCAAGCTGTGAAGCAGGTACAAGAATTCTTGAGAGATGGAGATGATGTTGTAGTAATTGCTGTTTTTAATGGAGAAGATGAGACCGCATACCAGCTTTATCAAGATGCGGGTATGAATTTTGAAATCTTGTGTATGACCTTAAACTGATTTCTCTGTATAAAAATAAAAAATAATAAAGTGCCAAGGCTGCACTCTTAACAGTACAATTCAATACTTCTGAAAAAACATATGAGACACACAGGTAACTTTCTTTTTATGTCGCAAGGAAATCTATATAAAGGGGGGCTAAAGTGATCTATATAAATTAGTCAGCTATAAAATATCTACCATATTTCATAACTACATTTTGTGAATTATTTTGTTTGGGTTGCTTTAACTTTGAACATTTTTTTTTTTTTTTTAATTTTTAATTTTTGCTTTTCAGCAAACAACTTAAGAGAAGACTATAAATTTTACCATACCTTCAGCCCTGAAATTGTGAAGTTCCTGAAAGTGTCACCTGGTCAGCTTGTTGTTATGCAACCAGAAAGATTCCAGTCAAAATATGAGCCAAAAAAGCATATTTATAAATTCAAAGTAAGTACTAGAAAATGTGAGAATAGTATTTTTGTGTGTCTTGTTGGTGGACTGTAAAACAAATTTTCTGACTTTTACCCGAAAAATGTTTTACTCACCAAAAAAAGCTAATGAAAAAACCTGCTAAATAGATTCTATTTGGCCTGAGTTTTTATGGTTTTTTTTGGGGGGGAGGGGGGGGGTATTTTGCTTTTTTTTCTGCAAGTTATTGGGCAATAAGTACTTTGCTATTTCAAAAGCATTTTTTCCAAATCTGGTAATTCTTCCCCCGTGTGCTATTTCGGGTATCTTTGAAGCAGGCCACTAATTCTACTACTACCCTTTTTTCAAACTTTGTGGTAGTAATTTTTTTTTTTTAAATCACTAAAAAACACCCCAATATGTGTTCAGCAACATCTCCCGAGTACAGTTATTCCCCATGCATGATTTTGTTGGGTTGTTTGGGCGGTAAAACACCACATTTAGGAGGTGCACATTTTTTTACTTGGAACTTTTAAATCTGCTCCTACTGCCCCGTGTCCTAATAGGGCCATCTTTGAATCCAGCTAATTCAATTTACCCCATCAAACCATATATTTTTGAATACTAGACACCCAAGGAATTTCAAATGGTAGTATTTCAACCCTTTCCATGCATGAGATTCTACCACCAGCCTTTGCGGTGGTATTTTTTTTTTCTTTTTTTAATAAATTTATGGCTCCAGTTATACATCACTATCAAACACCCCAGTGTGTGTTCAACATCTCTCGAGTACAGTGATACCACACATGCATGGGTTTGTCTAGTGTTTGGGGGCTAAAAGGCCACATTTTGGAAGTGTGCCCCCCCCCACGCCCTCTCTTTGAGCACGGCCACTCCAATTTACCCCATCAAACCTTTTTTTTTTTTTTGACACCCATTGGATATTTGAAATGCTTTTACATTAACTCTTTCCATGTCAAGATACCATGGGAAGATACAGCGCTAATTTTAGCACTTGCTCATAATAATAAACTTTATTTTTTTATTTTATTCTTCTTGGACTTTTTTCTACATTTTGCTGTAACTGGATGGTTCCTCTGATGCATAATTAGTTTTAAATGTTACCACTTTTTTTCATTTTTTTTTCTTCCACATAGTGATTAGAAAGCTGGGCTCCATTGACTTGCATGGTTGAATGCAGTACCTGTATTCAACCTGCAAGTGGAGCCAGAGTTCTCTAGATGGTCCAGAGACCCTCTGGTAAACTTTTCCAACTTAATTTTTTTACAGGACGTGCCGCCATCTTGCGAGTGGCAGTGACGGTTGTGACGGTTACAGTGAGTCCTGGGGTGATCGGTCGGTGTCGCTGAATGCCTTGTGATCGAGGCATTTCAGCGACACCATTGAGGTTTAGGAGGTGCCTCCTAAACTCTTTTAAAATGGGAGTCCGCCGCCATGCAGTGTATGGCCCGTGTTGACGCCCCGGGGAGGGGCCAGACATGGTCCCTGATGCCGATCTCGGTGTTGCTGAATGCCTCGACATCGAGGAATTACAGCAACACCCTTTAAGCGAAGAAAGTGATCGTTTTAATGAAACTTGTTTTAATTAAATGACGTGTCAGGCATGTTTTTGCGTGACGTGCCTGACCCATCAAGGGACGTTAAGGGGTTAAATCCATTACCATTTCCAGTCTATACCGGAGTTTTTTTTTCTGTGCATATGCTGCGTAAATTGGCGCTGTATAAATAAAATAATATATCACACATGCCAATTTTTTTGGGGGGGAGGGGTTCCATGCACACTTTGAAGGGTTATGTGCTCCCCCATGTATGCAGATAAGATTAATGTGGGGCCCTCAAACCTTGTACCCAAATTGTTCTCAATTGAAGAAAACAATTTAATGAAGTCGCAAACAAAACAGTCTTTTGTATTAATTTGGCTACATAATCTCTCTCTTGTAGGACTCCTCTACTGATGCAGAGATAAGGGAACATGTGAAAATGCATGCACTACCCTTGGTTGGTCACAGGAAGACTTCTAATGATGCTAAAAGATATACGAAACGTCCCTTAGTTGTTGTCTATTACACTGTTGACTTCAGCTTTGATTATCGTAAAGGTAGATTTCGATTACCCTCTTTCACTACTCATTTGCAAGACTGTATTCATTTATACATAACTAAAATGGTTTACAGAATTATTTGGATTGCATTAATGTAAATAGACAAAAAGCCTATTTTGTTAACTTTGTTTTGTGGCTTTGTGAAAATTTTATGTATTTTGAATCCACCTGTTTAGAATTGATGGACCTTTATGGATGGTAATGCGTGAAAATAGCTTATATATGATGATCTTTTATCATTTCTTTAATTTACATTTATTGTGTTGCACTTCTTAAATCAACTGCATCCTATATTATTTTTTAAAGCCACTCAGTACTGGAGAAGTAAGGTTTTGGCGGTTGCAAAAGATTTCCCAGAGTACACCTTTGTGATTGCCAACGAGGATGATTATACATCTGAACTGAAAGATTTGGGATTAAGTGAAAGTGGAGAGGAAGTAAATGTTGCAATTTTTGATGCAAGTGGCAAGAAATATGCTAAAGAGCCAGAGGAATTTGACACGGATTCTCTTAGAGACTTTGTAGTGGCATTTAAGAAAGGTGAGATGATTTTGTAGACATTGATGTTCTCCATCATTCTTTTTTTCCATGTTTTTAGCTTGAATTTTTTATATATGTTTTGCTTTCATGTAAAATGTGTATGTTTACGCACAAATAGTATTTATGAAGTGCTGCCTGCTCTACAGCAGAATTAAGGAGCACATTGGGGGCAGTGGGGTTGATAGTTTAGCATATTTTTAGTTGGGTATGCAATATTTTTTGGCTTTGATTTCATTCTAAAACGGTACAGTTAAAATAATATTAATTTTACCAAATAATTTGTATGTTGTGCTGATGTGTTTGTATGGTGTCATCCACCTGAATTACTGACTTTTTTTTTTTTTTTAAATGTAGGAAAGCTTAGTCCAATAGTAAAGTCACAACCTGTGCCAAAAAACAACAAAGGACCTGTTAAAGTAGTCGTGGGGAAAACGTTTGAACAGATCGTAATGGACCCAAAGTCAGACGTTCTGATAGAGTTTTATGCTCCCTGGTGTGGACATTGTAAATCACTGGAGCCAATTTATAATGACTTGGGTAAAAAATACAAGTCCCAGGAAGGCATTGTTATAGCCAAAATGGATGCTACTGCCAACGACATACCCAATGACAAGTACAAAGTGGAAGGATTTCCTACAATGTATTTTGCTCCCAAAAACGATAAACAAAACCCTATTAAATTTCAAGGCAGCAATAGAGACCTAGAAGGACTGAGCAAGTTTATTGAAGAACATTCAACTAAATCAAAGAGAAAAGAAGAACTTTAGGGCTATTAGGGGTGTGGGCTACACTTTTTTAAAAAAATAAATAATAATTTCAGTTGTGAGATTAAGGGGAACTAAAGTACTAAAGTTTTTTTGTAACATAAATCATTTATGTGCTTATGAGCACTTTATAAATGTCTAAAATAATGAGATTATGTGCTTGCATTTTTTTCATCACAAATTGAGTTTCTCTGAAGACACCAACGTTCTTTAGCTAACAAACTTTTTTTTTTTTTTTTTGTAGAAAAATTAATTTTGATTTGTCTCAATTTGACTTACTCACTGTGTGTAGTTACATCATGCTTTTGGTACAATTGAGAATTAAACATTGAAATTATTTTTCTATGCTGCTGTACATTTTTTTATATATTGCGGGAGATCTTGTTTGAAAAACTTTTTTTTTTTTTTTTTTTTTAACGTTCTTGAATGAATCTGTATGATATTATATCACAGTCCAGTGCAGTAAAAATTCAAAGGTGCAATGATCATTCACCTGTGAACAGCCTCTGGACTCTGATGATTATTCAGTGTTTCCCGTGCTTTGACTGTTGGCGTACTTATGACATTCCTGCCTGCTCAGAAACAAAGGTTGGAATACAGCACTCAGTTGTAAGATGGTGCACAAGGCAGGGTACCTTCAATAAATACAAAATAAAGAAGCAGAGGCTCAGCACTCAAATGGTAAGGTGAGTTGTTGTTTTTTTCCACGCAGGCGATGTTTCCACACAGGTCTTTCTCAAGCCATAGAAACATAAGTGCACACACTCGAATATTTATGCAAAATAAGTGATTAAGGGGTCGGACACACCCGATCTTACATAATGATTTAAAGTGACAGTTTATATATAATGTGACAAAGATAGCCAGTCAATGTGTATATATAAATTAATATCATTGTATTAAAAGTCTGAATAAATATGAAAGTGAAGGTATCATTTGTGAAAAATTAACCTACAAATATATATCTGTTATATCAAAAAAGCATACACAAGTTTAAAATCAACACTGTACTCCAAATACAGACACCACATGATCTAGAAATATTGCTGTAACAAAGTTGTAGCATAATATACAATATTAAAGATTGGTCTGTCCACGCAGCTACACTAGTCAAAAATATTCCATAATCTCAAAATCTACAAAGAAGTATATAATAAACCTACAGAACCAGCTGTGTCCCGGAATAACCATCAGTCGAGCTTAAATAAACAGAATTTAAAAGAGATAAAGGATAATGCTTAAGTTTATGAATATATATAAGAATGTCATTATGTAAAAATATATTTTTCCAAAATAATTTAATTATCAGACACGATTGGGTGTATTCAGGATGGTATGGCCATAGGCTCACAAAAATGGCATTAAATCTAATTCCCTATTAAGTCCATTTGGAAATAATGTATCCAATCATAAATCCATCGTGGTTCACGTTGTTTAAGAATATTAACTTGATCGCCCCCTTGTTTAGGTCTAGACACCTGTTCAATAACACGAAATTTAAGGTCCGTCAATTTATGTTTCAACTCATCAAAGTGTGATGGGACTGGTAAATCCAATTTTCTTAATTTGATGGTGGATTTATGTTTGGGAAATCTACTTTTGATCTTCAGTGTAGTTTCTCCCACATATAAAAGGTTACAAGGACACGTAAGTGTATAAACCACATAAGATGATTCGCATGTATAATGGGATTTAAGATTATACCATTTTTGTTTCTGTCCCCCTTTTGTATATCGGACAGGCCACACAACCTAAACATGGGAAACTGCCACGTATTTATGATAAATTGTTTTTTAAGCTAGCTGATAAGGGGGGTTCACTTGTGGTAATAAATCAGATTGATTTATGTTAAAGAAATTCAAAATCAACTTAGTGATAGTGCCACTTATTGTGAACTTAATGCAGACCCTCTTCCAAAGATTAAAAGGTTAATATTTGATGGTGTGGACAATGCAGTACAGGATTATGTCATTGATGGAGCTTTAAAGGATTTCTTGATTAAAGAATTTCCTATGACACCTGTTCTTTATATTTTACCTAAAGTGCATGAATCATTGACCCGACCTCCTGGTAGGCCCATTGTAGCAGGGGTGGACTCTGTATTTAGTCCATTATCTATCTTTTTAGATAGGATTTTTCGCCCTTTTCAGATTCCGTCATATCTTATTGGTACCACTGATTTGTTAAATAAAATTGCAGATACCGTATTTGCTCAATTATAAGAGCAAATGCTCTGAAAAAGACCCCTCGTCTTATAATCGGGGTCATCTTATAATCAGACCTCAACTAATATTCAGATTTTGGGGGGTTGTATTATAATCGAGCAAATAGGGTAAGTCTGTAAGTCATTGTTTTAAATGCATTAGTATATACTTTCACTGATTTAAGTACTGTTTCATGTTGATATATATTATTTTCATGTCAGTAAGGTGATATGAGCTTGGCTAGCTAGGCCTTTGTTTTCTATTTGAATAGTCATGTATGCCTGTCACTTGTATGCATTGTAGTTTGAGAATGTGTACAATGTTCTAATATATGTTCCTAATTCTGTATATTTTGTAGTTTTACAAATTAATAAAAAGTAAAGTCAGTAAGAGTCCAAACAATACCCTTGCTTCCTTGGTTTTTATTGAGAAGTTGTTTGCTGTCTGCCAAACCTTGTACTAGCAACACATCGTGAGGGCAGAAAAGTCTGTGTGCGATCTGGTTGCTGGGACATGTCCTTATGTGTGCAATCTTGGCTCTGCCGAAGACAAAAGTGATGTATATTATGATAATAGGTAAGTTCATTGCCACACCAACCAATACTTTTAAAACCGGGATAAGAGATGACACGTTTCACTATAGCTCTTAGTATTGTATGCAACTTGCCAGTGGCCAACCACCAATGTGTGATGCAATATGGGGGGGGGGGACTGAATCCTTGTCCCCGGTGTGTAATTTAGGTGCTGCAACTTCTGTTGATACAATCTGGGCAAGTCCTATGTCTGTGTGCAATCTGGTGGCCAAACAATTTGTACCTTAATACTCTGTGTCTCAATGCTACCACCAAGATAACTGTGGGGAGGAAGCCAAGCTGGGACTAGATTTTTCAGTAATTCTCTTTTTCAAACTAGACTGGACCATTGGATGAAGTGAAGAGATGAAGATAAGTTGTTTGTTTATTAAGTGCTTATTGGGTTTGGTTACTTTGTTGGGGGTAAACTCTCTGGATGTTTT
Source organism: Spea hammondii (assembly GCA_029215755.1). Taxonomy (NCBI): domain Eukaryota; kingdom Metazoa; phylum Chordata; class Amphibia; order Anura; family Pelobatidae; genus Spea; species Spea hammondii. The sequence continues at coordinate 66,825,035 of JARDYJ010000005.1, forward strand.
TTTACTACAGGAAAAAGGAGAAGGTCAAGGAGATTGGAGATGACAATTCTGTGAACAACGTATGCTGCATATCTTTGCTATGTAATACAAGGTTGGCATTACTTTCTATACCCTTTGTAAAGATTTCAATAAAAAACTGTTTAAGAAAATATATGGGAAATTAAAGGGTAGTTAGCAGCAGTTTTGCAAAGTGTGCCCAGGCTTGTCTAGTGATTATCTCCAGGTTTTGAGATGCTAGAAAGGGTAAGGGGCAAGATTAACAGGACGATTGTAAAATTTAGGTTAACAAAAGGATATTATGGAGTTGCAGGGTCGTTGTGAAGATTTTTGCTATATTGATGAGATTAATTTAGGCTGTGATATTTTAATCAAGATCTGCAATGTATGGTTGACCAGGCCGTTGTTTGGTATGGTTGGGCTGCATCTAGTTACTAAAGTAGCCATATGTGGCGGTTGGGGTAGACCTACAAAAGGTAACATTTTCCTTCCGGGTTAAAGGGTGGCTGCTTCTTTCATCGGAAAGTTTTCAGTCTAGACCAAAAGATTATTGTAAATTTGTCTTTAAAGTTTGTTCATAATTTTGTAATAGGTGAACTGTAAGATGAACTTTGTTCTTTTATTGTCATGATATAATAAATGTGCTTGTAAGTGATATATTTATTTTATTGTTTTTTGTGTTGGCTTTTATAAGGGTAATGGTCAAGGTCAAAGGGGTGTTTTTTCAAAGGTGCAGTTTGCCTTCCAGCTTACAGGGAAGTTGGCTCTTTCATTTGAAATATTTTAGTACTCTGTGTGTGGGTCAAGAGTTTGTTAAATTGTTGTATGCTTGTATTTAAGGTTGTTACATTGCTTATAATTTTGTGTTAAAGTTCAGGACAAATTTCCCTCCTGGGTTACCTGGACATTTTCAACAATTTCTGTATCTTTTCTTTTAAGTGTGATTCCCAGGAAAAGTTTTTACTTTACCCACGGGAAATTATATATTGTTTTTTTTTTCAGTAGAACTGTATTGATAGCATCGTGATATCAAGCCCTAATTACATATATATATATATTATCCTACCAAAACTCAGAGATCTTTCAAACAAATATTTCTTATAAACTACAAAATTCCATGAGTTTCTGTTTATTCAATATGAGCAGAATTAAGTGTTTTTTTGTGTGAACACAAAATTGGCTGGACTGGTAAGCGCAAACAGGACTGATTAGCGCATACAGGAAAGGGCTGTGCACCAAGGTAGGCTGTGGCTATAACACAGTTAGGAAAAACAGACTAGAAACTCATGGACAAGGAAGAAGCTGGATCCAGAGCACTCACACTAATACACACATTCAGACACTTGCACACACAGACACTCCTACAAACATACTCAGATACTCACACTAACATAACTGGAAACACATATACTAACATACCCAAAGTTACATTTTCATACACAAACTTATCCAGACACACACATGCTTACATAGCCAAAAATACATGTTCATACACTAAAATACCCAGGCACTCACATTAACACAGGGCTCGACAAATCCCAGGTGCCAGGTCGCCATGGCCACTGAGAATTTTGTCCTGGCGCCTAGGTGTTTGTCAGCCTGTTAAATCCCCCAAAAATGCCCCCACGTCGCCACAATCGTGGTGATCACGGGGGCGCTGCTGCTGTCTGCCCAGATGTCTAGGCAGACCAGCACAGCCACCCCGAACCCGCCCCCTAGCCAGTGATGACTCCCACGGAGTGATTCTGTAGGCTGAAAACGCGATTGCTGGCAAACCAGCAATTGCGTTTTCAGCTGACACAGACAGCTTCAGGGAAGGGGGTTATGTGTTGATTGGGTCCCCACACAAGTGTGGGGACCTAACACATCATCCCCTGCTGCCTGATCGCTCCATGAGAGCGAAAGTGCAGGGTTAACCCTCTCAATGCCGCATTTTAGGCGTTCATTTCCGTTTGTATGGCCTAGAAGGCAGACCAGCAACAGCAAAAACGAGCCCCCACAAGCCCTTTGATGACTCCTGTAGGCATGGAAGCCTACAGGAGTCATCAAAGAGACTCCTCCCTGCAGAGGCAGCTTCAGGGACAGGGGAGTGTGGAGTGTGGAGACCAGCCCCAACCCTCCCCTGCTGCCTGATAGCTCCATGAGATTAACCCCTTCAATGCCACAATTGTGCATGACACATTCATAGCTTGTGGGGACTAAATATCAGTCAATGCTGTGCTCCAATGGAACATCAGCATTGAAAGAGTTAAAAAATAATAATTAAAAAAAACAAAACAAAAAAACAGCACTGACCTGAAAGTCCAGGGTTCTTCCAGGTCAAATGCTGTGAGTTTAGTAAGTGGGCTGATGATGATCAGATCACTCCTGACCAGGCCCGGACTGGCCATTGGGCACACCGGGCCGGATTGACGTAGGGGCTGATGGAGCTGCAGCTCCAGGCCCCTACCTTGAAACAGGCCCACTCAGGACCGGACTGACTGGGCCTATGCAGCAGTCCTTAACGAAGGGCAAAAGGGGCAGCTGCTCCTTAAGCCTGCAGCAACTGCGACTGGGCCCGCCACAACTGCGACCGGGCCCGCTACTTAACTGGCAGACGCGCGCGAGCAGCGTCTCTTCTACCGCCAGGGGGACGCAGGAATCCAACGGCGTCACGTTACGTACGTCACATGACCCTGCTGTGCGTCTACTTCTCCTGTGCAGTAGAACAGGTTGTCCGCGGAAGTCTGCGAGCGGCGCGTACATCATCAGTTCAGGTAAGGGGTTGAGGGAGGCTGTATGAAGGAGTATGTGAGATTGAGTGAGTGAGTGAATTAATGAGTATCTGTGAAGGAGTGAGTGAATGAATGTTTGTGAATGAGTATCAATGTATGAATGAATATCTGAATGAGTGAATGATTATCTGTGAATTAGTGAATAAATATTTGTGAATGAATATGTGTGTGTGTGATAGCATGGATGTGTAAGGGGGGGCAAAGATGCCACAGACAGGCTGTTTTGGGGGCAAACATGCCACAGGCAGGCTGTTTTGGGGGCAAACATGCCACAGGCAGGCTGTTTTGGGGGCAAACATGCCACAGGCAAGCTGGTTTGCGGGCAAACATGCCACAGGCAAGCTGTTTTGGGGGCAGCGACCATCGCATAAATCAATACCAAAGTGAAACTGTCCGTGGAAAACCTCCGGGTGCGGGTGTCAGTGTGGCAGAGCCTGTCTTGGTGTTTGTGTGTGTATGTTTGAGTGTCGGTGTGGCAGGCCCTGTCCTGGTGTGTGTGTTTGGGTGTCGGTGTGGCAGGCCCTGTCCTGGTGTGTGTGTCAGTGTAGCAGAGCCTGTCCTGGTGTGTGTTTGTGTATGGGTGTTGGTGTGACAGAGCCTGTCATGGTGTGTGTGTGTGTGTGGGTGTTGGTGTGACAGAGCCTGTCCTGGTGTGTGTGTGTGTGTATGGGTGTTGGTGTGACAGAGCCTGTCCTGGTGTGTGTGTGTGTGTATGGGTGTTGGTGTGACAGAGCCTGTCCTGGTGTGCGTGTGTGTGTGTGTATGGGTGTTGGTGTGACAGAGCCTGTCCTCGTGTGTTTGGGTGTCGGTGTGGCAGAGCCTGTCCTGGTGTGTGTGTTTGGGTGTCGGTGTGGCAGAGCATGTCCTGATGTGTGTGTCTGTGTAATAAATATAAGTCAACTATTAATCTCCAAGGACAACAGCTGGCTCCCAACACAATGGGATTCCTCTTGAGTAAACCAGTTTCAAGGAATTACACTAGTGGCGAAACCCAAATGTCCAGGAACTCACAATACATCAAAGAGCTATCTCTCTACCAGGTGGGAACAATAAACAGGAGATACAATCTACAATCTCCTACAACAAAAGGACTGCAGGAGATAGTATCTGGGCTGGAGACAAGCATGTGTTTGTCCTACAACAAAAGGAGACAATATCAACATTCCTGAGACCCACCCTGAATTTGCCCTGAGGACCATCAACTTCACTGTGGGGTCAATCTAACTTCATGGACAAGAGTTCATGGACAAGAGCGGTCTCTACAGGCAGCTGGTGCAGGTACAAGATTGTGCCTTCCTAAGGATGAGTGGACACAAACTAAGAAGATGATTGGCTGGGACTGTTTGGGCATAGTGGCTATAAAGGTGTTGTGTGAGCAACAAAGAAGAGAGAGAACCAGAAAGAAAGAAGGAAGGATAACATCAAGGTGACAGGGACACCCCATCCTTACATGCACACACAGAGTCATTAGCATAGTGTAGTTAGGGTCATAGAGCCTTGTATTTCAGACGCTTCTCTGTATACTCATATATATGTATTTGTTATTTTAATAAACCCATTGTTTAAAGCCACCGGTGTAAGTGGAGTTTCATACGACGAGGAATCTGTAGTAGTTAAAGGAAAGCCAGACGGGTGAAGGTTATATATCCCGGGTGTTACAGGGTCACCGTACCCAAGGCTGGGTACCCCTGTTTGAGGGCTGAGGAATCACCAGTCAGTCCCTCATACGGATAGCACTCAGCTATCCACGGATCATCCAGACCACCATTCGTAGTAAACCAAGAAGAACTCTCTTTATTACAAACACACAGACATTATATACAATCTCAATGCAACGTGTACCGAACCCAACCCCCAATCTCATCAGCCACATCCCATCACAAATCCCGTCAGTATACAGGGGATGTATCAGGTGAGGGGATTACAGAATACAATGGGTTCCCCCACCTGTGTTATCCCCCCTGTAGTGCGGGTGTCCGTCTGGGCAGACAGGGCTGTGTTAGCTGATTAAGAGCCCCAGCCAGATTATAGGATCGTCTCTTTGAAGGCTGGAGCTGAAGCCACATCAGTCTCTGGGCCGGTTACACAATAATACACAATATAAAATATTACCGGGTCACGAGATACGGAACCGGACACAAAAGTGCTCTTTGACCCGGCTAAACTTCATATGACACATGAGCCAGCTAGCCTGGCCCTGTCACAGATCTCCCCCTTGACCAACGGTCCGGCAGACCAGGCAGATCCTCACGGGTCTGCTGCAGGCTGTCCGAGTGGACAAAGTTCACAGGTGCAGGCCTTAGTTCATGGCGCCCTTTGTCAGAAGCATCCAGAGAAGGTGGGCCAGGGCCCTGGTTGCCCAAAAAGATAGTCAGTAGTCCTCTGTGAATTGGAGGACGGTCCCAGCTCAGCCGGGGGCACATGGCTATCCCCCTCACTGGGGTAACAGGGGCACCTGGGGACTTTTGCTCCCTAGCCTTGGGCTTGGGAACTGGGTCTGGGGCAGCTGCCAGGCCAGGGCGGTTGCATTGAAAGAAAGCTGTGCTCATCGGGCCGGGGCCACTCGGGGAACCTGGGAAACACGTAGAGGTAGGAAGAGGGGTCTCTACCGGGAGCTGGGAAAAGACAACAGGAAACACAACCTCTACCCCCGGGGCTAAACTCGGTGCCACTCCTGGGCCACCAAGCAACGTAGAATGAGGCACCGGGACCAGGGTCTCTGCGGGCAGGTCTGGGGCATTGTCGGGGCTGGGGGCCAGTACCCTTACAGGGTTACTGGGTGCACTCAGCAGCTCTGCTGAGATCTCGGGAACAAAAGGGGTGTACTCAGGGACAGGGGCTTGGATTTCATCCAGGGACTCAGGAAACACTTTGGGGATACGGACCGGTGTCAATACTGATGCATCGGGAGGGCTACGCAGGCCCTCAATCTCCCTCTCTGGGATAAGTGTCGCTACCAGCACACGGGGAAATTCAGGGGTGCACGCAGGGCCAGGCAGCTCTGCGGGAATATCGGGAAGACAAGGGTGATGCATATGAACAGGTATCTGGGCTTCTTCCAGGATACTCAGGGAATCAGGGGGCACTTTGGAGAACACAGGGATAGGAACCAGGGCCTGCGCTAGGCTACTGAGAGGACCCAGGGAACTCGGCAGCCCCTCTGGCGCCCTCGATAGGTCGGGGAATGGTGCCTCTACCGGGTCACCGGGGACTTCATAGGGAACCACTGGGGCAGTGACCCGGGCTTCTTCCAGGACACTCAGGAAATCAGGGGGAGAGTCTGGGGCACTGGCTTCTACGGGCATAGCTAGGGGTTTGGTGAGGGGGATTGTGCCACTTACTCGGGCGGTGGGGACAGTCATCTCTTCTGCCGGGGTAGAGTAGCCAGGGTTTTTGGTGAGGACTTGGGTCGGAGCTTTTGGCTTCCTCCTCCGCTTCTTCTTACTGGCGAGGACCTCGGTTCTTCTCGCCAGAGCAGGGGCCGCGGAGTAGGTGAAGAGGACCTCGGTCCCACTCCCGCAAATTGTAGTACCATGCTCCCAGTCTCCTTGTAACTCCTGGAGCTCCACTCTCCGCAGCAATTCTTTATAGTCCCTCTCGAGCTGCCATTCCTCTTGGACCAGGCAATCCATAACAGCCTCCAGCTCGGGGGGAATAGCATAAACCAGGACTTCTGCACGGTTGTCCCAGATTGTATCCCTGCGGTACTGGCACGGGCTTCCGAAGGACGAGTCAAATTGGAAGGCATCATATATCAGTCCTGGGTCGACGGGGCTATACAGCATCAGAGGGTCGCTGTGGTCTTCACCTGCTAACTGCTGGGAGAATCCCTGGTAGCGGCTCTGGAGGTCGAGCTCTGCATATATGAGACCCCTCAATTCGTCTTCCCACTCCGGCAATGGGTTCTCCCCCAGGAGTGGAACTCGTATATACCACATTGTCCAGTACTGTGCCCAGTACGTTTCAAAGTGGGGATGGGAGAAATCATCCCTCCAGTCTGCAGGCGCAGACCCTAACTGCCATTGCTGGTGTTCCAGCTCACACACCTCGGCTGTAACCCGGTCTGTCTCATCCTCGGGTTCTCGGAAGGGTTGGATATCCTGGTATGATATTTTGGTGGTCTGTTCCCCTAGTCTGGGAGATACAGACCCACTCTGGCTCAGTTCCTGGTGACACATTTTAATCACCGCCGTCACTTGCTCCGGTGTAGCCCCTCCTGGGTACAGGGATAAGTGCCATAGAATGTTCTTTTGTAGAGCACTCAGTCCGAGGCTCTCCTCTGGGGCATCCTGGTGCCGGTCCATCTCTCTGCAGTCCGCTATCAGAGTAGCCTTTCCTTTGCTACAAACCTCCAGGAGCTCTCTTGGTGTCTCTCGTCTGCAATCCCAGTTGGTGGTTTGGATTTCACCCAAGTCGTGGGATTCATCCCACCGCTGCCAACCAATGTTACAGGGTAACCTTACCCAAGGCTGGGTACCCCTGTTCGAGGGCTGAGGAATCACCAGTCAGTCCCTCATACGGATAGCACTCAGCTATCCACGGATCATCCAGACCACCATTCGTAGTAAACCAAGAAGAACTCTCTTTATTACAAACACACAGACATTATATACAATCTCAATGCAATGTGTACCGAACCCAACCCCCAATCCCATCAGCCACATCCCATCACAAATCCCGTCAGTATACAGGGGATGTATCAGGTGAGGGGATTACAGAATACAATGGGTTCCCCCACCTGTGTTATCCCCCCTGTAGTGCGGGTGCCGTCTGGGCAGACAGGGCTGTGTTGGCTGATTAAGAGCCCCAGCCAGATTATAGGATCGTCTCTTTGAAGGCTGGAGCTGAAGCCACATCAGTCTCTGGGCCGGTTACACAATAATACACAATATAAAATATTACCGGGTCACGAGATACGGAACCGGACACAAAAGTGCTCCATGACCCGGCTAAACTTCATATGACACATGAGCCAGCTAGCCTGGCCCTGTCACACCGGGATTTAAAGGTGCTTTCTACAGTCTGGATGTCAGTGTGGCAGAGCATGTCCTAGTGTGTGTGTTCGGGTGTCAGTGTGGCAGAGCCTGTCCTGGGGTGTGTGTTTGAGTGTTGGTGTGGCAGAACCTGTCCTAGTGTGTGTACGAACACAGAAAAGAACCCCAGCACTCCAATCCTTAGGTTACTTTATTCACAGAAAGCAAAACAAAAAAAGCAAAGTTTCGGCCAAACAGGGCCTTTGTCAAGCTCAAAAGGCCCTGTTTGGCCGAAACGTTGCTTTTTTTGTTTTGCTTTCTCTGAATAAAGTAACCTAAGGATTGGAAGCTGGGATTCTTTTCTGTGTTCGTATACTTCAAGAGGGTTTATGCTGTCCCTTTTTTCCTGCTAGCACCCAGCTTCCTGGGAGTTGAGTGCAGGAATCCAACGGAGTCATGTTACGGACGTCACATGACCCTGCTGTGCGTCTGCTTCTCCTGTGCAGTAGAACAGGTTGTCCGCGGAAGTCTGCGAGCGGCGCCTACATCATCAGTTCAGGTTGAGGGAGGCTGTATGAAGGAGTATGTGATTTTGAGTGAGTGAATTAATGAGTATCTGTGAAGGAGTGAGTGAATGAATGTTTGTGAATGAGTATATGTAAATGAGTATCTGAATGAGGGAATTAATGCGGTACTTACTTAATATATACGGTACTTTAAAAAAAAATTCTGATATCTGTACATTTATGCTCTAAAAGATACTTTTGTATAATTTTATGTTATTTAAGATTTTAATTAGGAGTGCAAATTCAATTCTATATGTATTAAGTATTACAGTGATTACCAACAAATATATCCTGAAAGAGTTCATTGTCATCAAAATTATAAAAATGAAACCCACCAAAACAAAAAGATACTGAACCTTTAAAAAGCCCCATAAGATGGGGTTAAATGTCATACAGAAGAATTACCAGATTTTACTATTTCATGACGTAAAGTCATGATTTTATTAATGACACGGAGGCGAGTATTATGCTATTCTCTTTCTTTATTCCCAACAGCAGCAAAGAGATATTAACAAAAAAAAAAAAAAACAAACATCAGCCAATAAGCAGGTAGCGCCTCCAATATTGTCACGCCCAGTCCCATAATGCTCCTCTTTCTTGCTGGAACCGAAGACTGAAACACGAACAGCACCTCCACAACCGTAAAAACAGGAACAGAAGAAAACTCCATACAGACGCTTCAGGCTGAAAAATGGAAAACATACGGTAAAACAGGCCCGAAAACATAATTCAGGTCATGAAACAAGAATACAGATGCATGAATGCAAAACAATAACAATACACACCGCAATAAAGGCAATAATAAACATTAGAAAATCACTACCGTCAAACAATAGACTTACCTCATGATATACACAACACAATCCCCTGAAAAAAACCCACAAGGGTATGGGAGGGAGGGAATACTCGCCTCCATGTCATTAATAAAATCATGACTTTACGTCATGAAATAGTAAAATCTGGTAATTTTATTAAGACACGGAGGCTTCGTATTATGCTAGTTCAAAGCTGATGAACTACACGTAAAGCAAAATGTTGAACGGGCCGAAAATAAAAATTACGGAATGTAGATTCAGATGACCAGTCAGCCGCCTTCCAAGCGACACCCTAAGGATGAAGCTTTAGAAGCCATAGCACCTCGAACAGAATGAGGTGCGAAAACCGAAACATCTACACCAGCTTGGGCCAGTAACCACTTGACCCAACGAGCGAGAGAAACAGAAGAAACCGGAAGATGAGGCGAACGAAACGATAAGAATAAAGGAGCAACATCGACACCCCTAAGGGAAGCAGTACGATCCTCATAAGCACGGAGACACCGCACCGGACAAAGCCGGGGCCGATCGGGAAAAGCCGGATAAAAAACTGACGAAATAGAAGTCTTGGTACGGCGAGAAATATCAAACCGTACACCCTCCGGCATGAAAGAACGAGCAGAAATATCCAATGCTCTAACATCGGAAACCCGCTTGCAAGAGATCAAACAAAATAAGGTAACCAACTGCTTCAAGGATAAATCCTCATCAGGGCCCCACTGATCTAGAAAATCCAAGACCAAATTAACATCCCAGAAAAAAGTATAGCGTGAAGCAGGTGGACGAGAAAAACGAATACCCTTAAGAAGACGACATATAAGCAGATGACGCCCAATGGGAACACCCTCAAAAGAAACATGTCCAGCCGAGATAGCCGATCGAAACACATTCACCGTACGATATGCTTTCCCTTCCTCAAATAGCACAGTGAAGAATCCGAGGATATCATTCAAAGGAGCAGATACGGGATCCACGTGTCTCCCCATGCACCACTTAGACCAGGAACCCCATGCAGAACAATAAGCTCTTCTGGTACCAGGCGCCCATACATTCGCCATAAGGCGGAGAGTTGATTGCGGAACTCCAGGGAAAGACCATGGTCCCGGGAAAGCAGCCAAACCATCAGACGAAGAGTGCTGGAACACACCAAGCCGTGCAGATTCCCCTCCGGGTCCGTCAGAATGTCCGGACGGTCCGGGAGCAACCGAGGCATGTCTATGGACATCTCCAACAACTGAGGGAACCACGGTTGAGACTGCCAAAACGGAGTGATCAACACTAGAGTGTCCCCTTGGGTCCGGAGCTGGAGAAGGGCTCTGGCAATCATGTTGAAAGGCGGAAACGCATAATGCCTGCCCTGAGACCAGTCCTGAAGGAAAGCATCCGTAGCCAAGGCGTCCGGATCCGGTCTCCAACTGATGAACCGAGGAAGTTGAGTGTTGAGTCTGGATGCAAAGAGGTCGGTATGTAAGGGACCCCAAATGTCGTTGATCCGATAGAACAGATCTGGATGAAGACGCCAATCGCTCGCATCCCAAAGGTACCTGGAATTCCAATCTGCCGTGGTATTGGAGAGGCCGGGAATATACTCGGCCACTACAGAGATGTTGTTGCGAAGGCAAAAGTGCCAAAAATCCCGTGCCAGAATCGCCAAGGCTCTCGATTTGGTACCGCCCAGGTGGTTGATGTAACGAACCGCAGAGATGTTGTCCATCCCGAGGAGGATGGAACAAGAAGCTTGAGCGGGGGAGAGGCAGCGTACCGCGAACGAACCCGCCAACAATTCCAGGCAGTTGATGTGGAGGAAAGATTCGTCTGGAGACCATCGCCCACCTGTAGAGACATAGTAACATAGTAACATAGTTCATAAGGTTGAAAAAAGACCAAAGTCCATCAAGTTCAACCTATATACATATTGTGTCCCTACTGTGTTGATCCAGAGGAAGGCAAAAAAACCCTTATGAAGCAGATGCCAATTGCCCCATACCAGGGGGAAAATTCCTTCCCGACTCCAAATATGGCAATCAGAATAAATCCCTGGATCAACGTTCTGTCCCTATTAATCTAATATCCATAACTTGTAATATTATTGCTTTCAAGAAACACGTCCAGGCTCCTTTTGAACTCTTTTATTGAGTTTACCATAACCACTTCCTCTGGCAGAGAGTTCCATAATCTCACCGCTCTTACTGTAAAGAACCCCCGTCTGTGCTGGTGTAGAAACCTTCTTTCCTCCAGCCGTAGAGGATGTCCACTTGTTATAGATACAGTCCTGGGTATAAATAGGTCCTGGGAGTGATCTCTGTACTGCCCCCTTATATATTTATACATAGTTATTAAATCCCCCCTAAGCCGTCTTTTTTCCAAACTAAATAACCCTAATTCTGATAATCTTTCTGGGTACTGTAGTCCTCCCATTCCCCTTATTACTCTGGTTGCCCGTCTTTGAACCCTCTCCAGCTCCACTATATCTTTCTTGTACACTGGTGCCCAGTACTGTACACAGTATTCCATGTGTGGTCTGACTAGTGACTTGTACAGTGGTAGAATTATTTCCTTGTCGTGGGCATCTATGCCCCTTTTGATGCACCCCATGATTTTATTTGCCTTAGCAGCAGCTGCCTGACAATGGTCGCTACAGGTAAATTTACTGTTAACTAAAACTCCTAAGTCCTTTTCCATGTCAGTCGTCCCCAGTGTTTTCCCATTTAATACATATTCCCAGCCTGGATTTTTCTTCCCCATGTGCATAACCTTACATTTATCTGTGTTGAACCTCATCTGCCACATCCCAGCCCAAGCCTCCAACCTATGCAGATCCATTTGTAATCGTGCACTGTCCTCTATTGTGTTAACCACGTTACAGAGCTTAGTATCGTCTGCAAAGATTGATACTTTACTATACAATCCCTCTACAAGGTCATTAATAAATATATTAAAAAGAATAGGACCCAAAACTGACCCCTGTGGTACCCCACTAGCAACAGTAACCCACTCAGAGTATGTACCATTAATAACCACCCTCTGTTTCCTATCACTGAGCCAGTTACTTACCCACATACACACATTCTCCCCCAGCCCAAGCATTCTCATTTTATGTACCAGCCTTTTATGTGGCACCGTATCAAATGCTTTGGAAAAATCAAGATATACGACATCCAGCGATTCACCCCGATCCAGTCTTGAGCTCACCTCCTCATAAAAGCTGATCAGGTTAGTTTGACAGGACCGATCCCTTGTAAACCCATGCTGATATGGAGTCATACACTTATTTTCATTGAGATACTCCAAAATAGCATCTCTTAGGAAACCCTCAAACAGTTTACACACAACAGAAGTTAAACTAACAGGCCTATAATTCCCCGGGTTACTTTTTGTCCCCTTTTTGAATATTGGCACAACATTTGCTATGCGCCAGTCCTGGGGAACAGACCCTGTCACTATAGAGTCCTTGAATATTAGAAATAGGGGTCTGTCTATTACATTACTTAACTCCCTTAGAACGCGGGGGTGAATGCCATCTGGACCTGGTGATTTGTCTATTTTGATTTTTTTTAGGCGGCACTGCACTTCTTCCTGGGTTAGACAGGCGACATGTACTGGGGCAGTTATCTCATCCTGCTGTATATTACCTGGCATTTCATTTTCCTCTGTGAATACAGCAGAGAAGAATATATTTAATAGATTAGCTTTTTCCTGATCCCCGTCTATAACTTCTCCCTCATTACTTTTTAAGGGGCCAACGCTTTCATTTTTAACCTTTTTACTATTTATATAGTTAAAGAACATTTTGGGGTTTGTCTTACTCTCTTTAGCAATGAGTCTTTCTGTCTCCACTTTTGCTGCTTTTATCTGATTTTTACATATTTTATTTTTTTCCCGATAGCTTTTTAGTGCTTCCTCACTGCCTTCCTGTTTTAGTAGCTTAAATGCCTTTTTTTGCCATTTATTACCCCCTTTACATTTTTATTTATCCACATTGGTTTTCTCTTGTTCCTGACTCTTTTATTCCCATACGGTATGTACCTTTCACAGTGAGAATTTAAGATATCCTTAAAAATCTCCCATTGAGTGTCTGTACTCTTGTTTTTGAGGACATTTTCCCAATTTACAGTGTTAAGGGCTTCTCTTAGTTGATCAAACTTTGCCTTCCTAAAGTTCATGGTTCTTGTGGCTCCTCTAAGAGTTCCCTTATTGAAGGACAAGTTATAATGTATCATATTGTGATCACTATTTCCTAGATGCCCCCTGACCTGCACATTAGTTACTCTGTCAGGTCTGTTGGTTAATATTAAGTCCAGTAGGGCGCCCCCTCTGGTCGGGTCCTGTACCATTTGGGACAGATAATTATCCTTACTTATAGTCAGAAACCGGTTTCCTTTATGAGATTCACAGGTCTCTGTTTCCCAGTTTATGTCGGGATAGTTAAAGTCCCCCATAATAACCACCTCATTGTGATTTGCTGCCTTGTTTATTTGCTTTAATAATTGATCTTCTGCTGCTTCCATTATATTTGGTGGCTTATAGCAAACCCCGATCAGTATTTTATTATTTTTCTTTCCATATATTTCTACCCATAATGACTCCACATTATCATTTCCCTCACATATATTCTCCCGCAGTGTGGCCTTTAGGCTGGACTTTACATAAAGGCAAACTTCTCCCCCTTTTCGTTTTTTTCGATCCTTCCTGAATAGACTATACCCCTGTATGTTAACCGCCCAGTCATAGCTATCATCCAACCATGTCTCTGTTATACCCACTATGTCATAGTTTTCTTCAGACATTATTAACTCCAGTTCGTCAGTTTTATTGGTCAGACTTCTGGCATTAGTAAGCATACAATTTAGAGGTGTATGGTTTTTTTCCCTATGAAGCCTATCCCTATTGACTATTCTAACCCCTCCCTCCGCTCCACCCCCAGGTACATTTATAAGCCCCAGCTTTCTATCTACACTATCTTCCCCTTCTATATTGTAGTTTCCCTCCCCCCCTTTACCTAGTTTAAACACTCCTCCACCCTTCTGGCCATCTTCTCCCCGAGCACAGCTGCACCCTCCCCATTGAGGTGCAGCCCGTCCCTACCGTAGAGCCTGTATCCGACAGAGAAGTCGGCCCAGTTCTCCATGAACCCAAACCCCTCCTTCCTACACCAGCTTCTGAGCCACTTGTTTAGCTCCCTAATCTCCCGCTGCCTCTCTGGTGTGGCACGTGGTACAGGTAATATTTCAGAAAATACTACCTTGGAGGTCCTTGCCTTAAGCTTGCTACCTAAGTCCCTGAAATCATTTTTAAGGACACTCCGCCTACCTCTCACTTTGTCATTGGTGCCAATGTGCACCATGACTGCTGGGTCTTCTCCAGCCCCCCCCCAGTAATCTGTCAACCCGATCCGCGATGTGCCGAACGCGAGCGCCAGGCAGACAACACACTGTTCGGCGATCCCGGTCTTTGTGACAGATCGCCATGTCTGTCCCCCTAATAATTGAGTCCCCCACTACCAGCACCTGTCTGGCCTGCCCTGCGCTCCTCCTTCCCTCCTTACTGGAGCAGACACCCCTCTGGTGGTCAGAGGCAGTGACTTGCTGCAGTACTGCTAACTCTGAACTAACATCCCCCTCATCTGCCAACCGGGCAAACTTGTTGGGGTGTGCTAGATCAGGACTAGCCTCCCTGGCGCTTTTCCCCCTACCCCGCCTCCTAACTGTAACCCAGCTAGCTGCCCGACTGTCCTGTACCTCCATCCCGCTATCCTCCCCCACCTCTACCCCCGAGAGAGCTTGCTCAGTGAGCAGCAGACTCCTCTCCAAGTTGTCAATAGATCTCAGTGTTGCCAGTTGCTCCTCTAGACTCAGGATTTGTGCTTCCAAATGAGCAACCTGCACACATCTCGCACAGCAATATGCACCCTCGAAGCGCTGATCAAGGATTGCATACATTGAGCAAGATGTACACCTGACCGCATTGTCAAACATGGAGGACATCTTGGCAATGGGGATAGCTCAAATAACTGGCAAAAACAGACAGTAAGGTGCAATATATATATATATAAATATATGGAATCACAAGGATTTATACTTTACCCTCCTTCTTGCTTTTTAACTCCTTCTTTGCTTGTAACTCCTCACTTAGAGATGTCACTTAGGAGATTCGCCCCAGCTCAGGATTCGCTTGTGTGTCCAAGCTAAATGCAACTGCAAAAGCCAAGCAGAACTCACAGAGACTTAATTACTTAATTAGCAACACACCTGAAATAGCCCTTACCCCTTTTTTTTTGCTTTTTTCAACAAAACTTTACACTGAACACAACACAAACAAACACAGTGCTCCCCCTTGCAATAGTAATGAATATACTCTCCTTCTTTGCTTGTAACTCCTCACTTAGAGATGTCACTTAGGAGATTCGCCCCAGCTCAGGATTCGCTTGTGTGTCCAAGCTAAATGCAACTGCAAAAGCCAAGCAGAACTCACAGAGACTTAATTACTTAATTAGCAACACACCTGAAATAGCCCTTACCCCTTTTTTTTGCTTTTTTCAACAAAACTTTACACTGAACACAACACAAACAAACACAGTGCTCCCCCTTGCAATAGTAATGAATATACTCTCCTTCTTTGCTTGTAACTCCTCACTTAGAGATGTCACTTAGGAGATTCGCCCCAGCTCAGGATTCGCTTGTGTGTCCAAGCTAAATGCAACTGCAAAAGCCAAGCAGAACTCACAGAGACGTTCCCGCAGCGCACGCCCCAACCGCGTAAGCTTGCGTCTGACTCTATGATTAAGTCCGGCACCGGTCCGCATATCGCTCTCCCATTCCACGCGTCCATATGAAGAAGCCACCACATCAATTCCTCCTTGGCCTCCGCGTCTAGGGCTATCTTGGTTTCGTAAGAGAAGCCTTGTCTCAGATGAGCTGCCTTCACACGCTGTAGCACTCTGTAATGCAATGGCCCTGGGAAGATGGAGGAGAGAAGTCCCAACATGCGAGCTAGGAGCCGCAGGGAAATCAATGGAAGACGTAGAATTCCCCGAATCTCCTTTTTGATAGCTACGACCTTCGTACGAGGAAGTTGCAATGTCTGCAGGACCGCATCTACACGAAAACCCAGGAATTCGATGGATTGAGAGGGAGTCAGGATGGATTTCTCCCAATTGATCAGGAAACCCAGATTCTGCAGTAAAGCTACCGTCCAACCGAGATGAATCTTGAGGAGTGCCTCTGATTGAGACATGATCAGGATATTGTCGAGGTATATGATAAGCCGAACACCCCGACTTCGAAGAAACGACACCACCGGTTTTAGAACTTTGGTAAAACACCACGGGGCGGATGAGAGGCCGTACGGGAGGCACGTGAACCTCCACTTCTTCCCGAGCCATGTGAACTGAAGAAAATCCTTGTCTTCGATGGCTATGGGAATCGAAAAATAAGTGTCCTTCAGATCCAACTTGACCATCCAATCTGACGGGAGCAACAGATCCCGAAGACAATGGATACCTTCCATCTTGAAGTGACGATACACTAGGAAAGAATTCAAAGACCGCAGATTGATTACTGGACGTACTCCACCTCCTTTCTTTGGAACAAGAAAGAGGTTGCTGATGAATCCTGGGGTATCCCAAGGAACCTCCTGAATGGCCCCTTTGCCCATCATTTCTGCAACTTCTGCAGAGATCATTTCTTGATCCTTTGTTGGAAACACGAAAGGCTTTGCAGGAGCCACCTAAAAGGAATGGTTGCCCATTCCAAACGATAAGCCTGTACAGTTTCCAAAACCCAAACATCTTGTGTCACAACATGTCATGCGTGAGCAAACAGAGCCAATCTTCCCCCCACTTTTACATGGGAAAAAAGTTGAAACCAGGTACTTACCCTAGGGTCTCTAACCCCGGAACAGCTCTGGTAGTGCAAGACTGCCATGGTCGCCCTCTGGAAGGGAAGAACGGAGTAGTCCTGGGCTCTGCATACACAAATCTACTGGGGAAGGAGCCTCGATTCTGGCGGAATGAACCGCGAAATCCACGGCCGGACAGACAGCCCCTAACTCTGCCGGCCCCGCCAAAAACCTTAGGCGTAAAAACGCGCTTCATAGAGCTTTGAGCCTTATCCAAGGCTGTGAAAGTCTTCACAAAAGACCCCAGATTCTTGATAAAAGAATCACCAAACAACAAACCTTTGGCCGAGGGACCAGGTTCATTATCAGCCATATTGACTAACTTAGGCTCTATCTTGAGGATGGCCTTCCTACGCTCAATAGCCAGGGAGGAATTAGCGTTCCCCAGCAGACACACCAAACGTTGAACCCACCCTAGAGCGGTATCAACGTCCAAAGGTTGATCACCCAGTTTGGCGGCCTCCAATAATTCATATAACTTAGTGACCAGACCTAGAGCATCCAACACCCTGTCCTGACAATTCTTGAGAGAAAACTCAAGACCCTTACGGGGTTTCCATCCAGTCTTCCCCAGAAATTGAATGATCCGAGGGTCTACCTCGGGAGTCTTACAAACCCCATCGGGAACAATTGGCCGTGGACATTCGGCTCTCAGCTTATTCCTAGTCTCCTTAGATAAAGGAGTACGAATACGAGATGCCAGATAATTAGCAATGTGTACAGGGGGCTCCCACTCCGCAGAACGAGGATGGCGGAGATCGTCTAGGTCAAATAGAGGTAAACCCTGAGGATCTAGCAGAGGACCCTGAGACTCCACACCTCTAACACCCAAAGCCTGGTTAACAGGCGCATTAGGAAGGGTAACTGGAATTTGAGTGGGAACATCAGACTCATCCGAGTCTGCACCATCCAGAGGATCCCTATAAGAATCCATAGACTGGACATCCTCACCATCACTGGCCTCTGAATCAGAGGACTCAACTAGGGCACGCGCCCTTTTCCATTTCCTGACCGATTTAGCCTGATCAGAGGCACTATTGCGCGGTGCATACGCGCCATCTGTGACAGTTTGGTAACCGTCCATAACAGCAGGGGAGACCCTGACATCATGCAGTGAGGGAAACAAGTGTTTGGTCTTAGCAGAGGCTTTACGCCCCGTCGACCGGGGCTCAGAATGCCCTGAAGTAGAAATCCCAGGCTGAATCAGGCCGGGGCCTTGAGCTTGAGCAAAAGCCTGGGCAATAGAATGAGATATGGAGGATGACATAGCCCCCACAGCTTGAACTAAGGCCTGATTAATGGACCTGGACATAGTAGTGTCCATCATTAATTGGAATTCCTCAGAGGAAACCAAATGCTCATCCCAAACCATATTGGTAGCAGGGACAGCAGTGGGAACATTAGCCCCATTAGGGAGATCGCCTCCAGAATTCTGCATAATCAGAAATAAACAGTAACAATACCTGAAAGAAAATACGGACATGGAGAATATGAAAGGGTGAAATAACCCTTAAAATAACAGCACAAAATGGAGAGGCAGAGCCAGAGAACCGCTATCAGCAAGAAGCGCGCGAAACGAACGTAAAATGGCTGCAGCGTACGAAGAAAAAAACTTCACTGAAGATTTAGAAGAGAGAGAGAGAGAGAGAGAGCCGCGTAGGACTCATTGCCAGACACAAAGATGGCCGCCGCGACACAACCGCGCATGCGCGGCCGCCTCAGCAGGCCGCAAAAAGAATGAAGGCGTGACGGCGTAGACGAGAATGACACGCCGAAGAGCCGAAACAAGGATAAAATTGCCGCGATCGGCCAGAAAAGAACAACAGCACCTCCGGAGAGACGCTGACAGGAGAAATACAAAGACAAACAAGGTAAGAACACCGAGAAGAGGGAAAACTCATACAAGAAAACGTAAATAACGGAAAGCAATATAATACAGACTGAAAACACGAAATTACATAAAATATAAGGCTAAAAATAGAGAAATCAAATACAATAGAAAACAAAATACACTGAAAACATCAAATAATCTAAAATATGAAATATCGAATATAATATATTTAGAGAGCAAAAAATTGGTACTTAGCTGTCTGAGGGAGCAGCAAAGAAAGAGGAGCATTATGGGACTGGGCGTGACAATATTGGAGGCGCTACCTGCTTATTGGCTGATGTTTGGTTTTTTTTGTTAATATCTCTTTGCTGCTGTTGGGAATAAAGAAAGAATAGCATAATACGAAGCCTCCGTGTCTTAATAACATTGTAAATACTAGTGAGGTAGAGCTGTAAGCGAGCTTTTTAACTGATATCTTAGATATAGAACAGGCAAAAATTAAAGAAAAAATGGGATCCATATCTTGCCGTTTGTCCTTGTGGTGTAATGACTCAGGCACAATATTTACAAAAGACTATAAGGATTGCATTATTGGTCAAATTTTTCAAGTTTTGTCTACAAAATGCTGTTTATCCTTTCTTTGCTCAGCATAATTTATTCACTGAGTATTATTAAAGCTTCTGTGCTCAAATCATGGTTGCCATAGCAACTGATATTGCTTGTACATCTATGACCTTTAAAAAGATTATGTTCACAGTAAACCATGAAATTAGGTGCTTTCTAACGATCTATGTAGAATAATGCTTTAAGATTTCTGAAATATTGGAACCATGTACGGGAAATTGCTGATTAATTCACTAGGTGTCAGTGTCCACACACACAATCTCACTTCAAGAAAAAAAAAAAAACTCACCGACTTATTCTTGTATGATGCTGAACAACGGGGTCTTTTCACTAAACTATGAATGCTTGAGAGTTAGCTAAAAATGTAAACTGTAGCTGTAAACTGACAAAAGTAAAAATTCCAAATTCACTAAAGCCAACTCAAATGTTCAGTCTTAAACAGCAGACACTGACCTGACTGCCATGAATCAAGAATCAATAAGAACTGAAAAAGAGCAAGAAACTCACAGATTCATGAAGCAAGTTGGAACTTATTTTTATATAGTTTTATTTAACCCCTTGATGACAATTGCCGGTCCGGGCACGTCACGGAAAAACATGTCATTAACGACAAATGACTTGCCAGGACCGTCATTTGTTAAAACGGGTAAAAAAAAAAAATTCGATCCGTGATCGATTTTTTTTACCCAAACGGCGTTGCTGTAATGCCTCGACCTCGAGGCATTCAGCAACGCCATGATCGGAATCAGGGGCCATGTCTGGCCCCTCCCCGGGGCGTCAACATCCGCCATACAATGTATGGCGGCGGACGCCCGTTTTAAAAGCGTTTAGGAGGTGATCAACTTAAATGGTGTCGCTGGAATGCCTCGATCAGGAGGCATCCAGCGACACCAAACACTTACCTCTTGATGGACTGTGACCGCTCCGGAGAGCGGTCACAGCCGCAGCTGCCGGTGATCTTCGCCATCAGCAAGATGGCGCCGGCCCGGGAAAAAAAAAAAATAAAGACGAAAAAGTTCGCTAGACGGTCTCCTGACCCTCTAGAGAACTCTGGCTCCACTTGCAGGTTGAATACAGGTACTGCATTCAACCATGCAAATCAATGGAGCCCAGCTTTCTAATCACAGTGTGATTAGAAAAAAATAAATTAAAAATAAAATAAAATTAATAATAATTAGAAAAAAAATAGTAAAAAACCAGTAAAATGTAAAAATAATTTCCCTCTGATGTCACTATCAGGGGAACCTTCAAGTTGAAAAAAAATGTTAAAAATGTTTTAAAAAAGGCAAAAAAATTTTTAAATATATATATAAAAAATATATTTTTGTGAGCAAGTCCTAAAATTAGCACATTAGCTTAAAACAATTCTCGCATGGAAAGAGTTAAAATACTGGCATATTAAATGCCCATGGGGTGTCTACTTTTAAAAAATGTATGATTTGATGGGGTAAATTGAATTGGCCTGATTCAACAATGTCCCAATTAACACGGGGGGGAAGGATGGCCACACATCTAATTTCCAATTAGAAAAATGCACACGTACCAAATGTGGCCTTTTAGTTCCCACCCAAAAATGACAAACCCATGCATGTGGGGTATCACTGTACTCAGGAGATGTTGCTGAACACATATTGGGGTGTCGTGTGACAGCGGCATATACCAGGAGCTGTAAATTCATACATAAAGTAGGTATGTATGGGAAAAATACACACACAAAAATACTACTGCAAACTTTGAAAAAATGCTGGTGGTAGATATGGTGCATGGAAAGAGTTAAAATACTAGCATTTGAAATACCCTGGCGTGTCTAGTTTTCAAAAATATATGGCTTTATTGGGCATACTGAAATGGCCCGGCTCAAAGATGTACCAAATAGGGCATGGGCAGTGGATCCCCAAATGCCAAAGTTCAACATTGAAAATGCGCATGCCCCAAATGTGGCCCTTTTGCCCCCAAACAGCCAGGCAAAATCATTCATGTGAGGTATCGCTGTACTCAGGAGATGTTGCTAAACACATATTGGGGTGTTTTATGATAGTGACATATACCAGAACCTGTTTATTCATACCTAAAGTAAAATGTGTGTGAAAAAACAAATGCAAAAAAAATGACTACCATAAAGTTTGACAAAGGCTGATGGTAGAATTAGTGCTTGGAAAGGGTTAAAATACTAGCACTTGGAATACCCTGGGCTGTCTAGTTTTCAAAAATATATGACTTGATGGGGTAAATTGCATTGGCCGGCTTCAAAGATACCCGAAATGGCACATGGGGGGAAGAATTACCAGATTTGGCAAAACGCTACCTGTACTTTTTGCCCCATAATGTGTAGAAAAAAGCAAAAAAACATAAAAACATTGGGTATTTCTAAACTCAGGATAAATAGTAGAATCTATTTAGCAGGTTTTTTCATTACCTTTTATAGATGAGTAAAAGATTTTTGAACTAAAAGTTAGAAACAGTCGTTTTTTTCTAAATTTTTCACCATATTTTATACTTTTTTTAATAGTAAATAATATGATACAATCAAAACCATGTCATCTAAAGAAAGCCCTTCTTGTCCTGAAAAAAAACAATATCTAATGTGTGTGGGTTCAGTAAACGGGAAAGAAGAAAATTACAACTAAACACGAGCAGCGCAGAAATGTTAAAACGGCCATTGTCACGAAGGGTACAAAAAGTAAAATCAGCCTTTGTCACGAAGGGGTTAAGCATCAACCTTATAAATAGCTTAACATTTAGCTACACAAAGCTATATTTTTGGTAAATGCCTAGATTAGAGTAAACCCATGTTTTACATCCCATATTATAATAAAAAAAAGATCCCAGAATTATACAAAAATAGTTAAGTATGACACCCTTTTTATCATCTGTCTTTGTGGACTTTGGGGCTAAGGGTTGTGGTAGTTGTAGTCTGCTGTTCTTGTGTGTTTTTTTGCATTTGTTTATAAGGGACTTTGATAGATTGGGCAATCTGTCAGATTATAAGGGGTTCTATTCACAAAAGGCAGAGTTGGCATTATAGTTAGCAGGAGAGTTATGGTTTCAACTACTTAACTTTACTATACTTTTTATAAATCCAGTCCCAGTGACCTACTGTTACAGGAAGAGCTTTATTGGCCCTGTATAATAATTACGTTTTATTAGCGAGATATATTTTGTCTCCCTATCCATTGACTTATGCACTATACAAGGTCAGCTCAGCCTTTCTTACTTGAGAAACTTCCAGGTGTTAGACCTTTAGATTTAACCAGGACATACTTAAAAACCATGAGAAATTTCAATAAATGCTTCCTGGTAAAATACTTTATAAATAAATAATGAAGGCGAAAAGACAGTTCTCTACCAACTCTCCTCTAAGTGGATTTAGCTAAATCCAAATGTATGCAAATTAAGTTTGGGCTTTTGCAAATGTGAGCTGTTAATAGTGCCTTTGCGAGCTGGTTTTAATAAACTATATTTTTAATGTGACTACATGATTTATCAAATACAAATCATCATGCTCGAGGCGCAGAGTGGCAATTATTCCTCAGGTTGGTTCAACTTCTCCAAACAGAGCTAGCCAAGACCCAATCTTGGCTAGCCCGCTCACAAAGTCTCATAAGGGCTCAGCAGGGTCATGTAACACAACATGCTCAGTGCAAGGTGAGTGAGTGAATGATTAAGTGTTTGTAAGTTACTGTGTGTGTTTTTATATGTTTAATATGTATTTTTTGTTGGTAATGCTCTATGGGGCATTATTCTGTTCCTTTATTTATAAGGGAAAAGTCTACTTTTTAGAGCCTTCTCATGCATACTTAGAACCTCCAAACATTTGCATATTACTTTCAAGTGTTCTTATGTAACCGTTGTTCACTGTTTTTTTTAGTCAAATGGCTGAATTACTTTCTTTGGATAGTTACCATTAACAAGGCATCTGTGTGGTGGGAGGTATGAAACAGGTTTTGAGTGCTGCTGAAATGACTAACAGTTACACGCAACAAGGAATAAGTATACCCCCAGATAATACATACTGCAGACCTCTTTCCCAGAGTAAATCCCTTGTAACCGGCTCATTTAGACTACAGAGGTCTTTGGCCAGCTGTCCCATAGGACTTTGTTTACATACTTCCGACTAGAGAGTTAGGTTATGGTGGGGTATGATGTATGTTGTAAAGTAGGTCCTGGAGGGGCAGCTGTCCTGCACTAGGCCTAGGGAAGCAACCCCAATAAAAATACCATTAGTACTGCCTAATGAACGAGGGACTATTCAGTAAACCTGCTTCATGCAGAAAAGTTTTCTTTTTATGTGATTGGACTTTTGTTGTAGTAGGGGTATCTCTAGGCACTCAAAATTTTGAATATAAGATTACCCATGCAAGATAAATTGGGTAATTGCAAGATACAACAACAGACAAGATCTTTTACGCTGTACATGACATGTTGCCCACTTTCTAATGTGAAGGGCAAAGACTGGTGCTGACAGAAACTATCAAGTTAATGTAACCATCTAACAAACCATGTTTTTGGGTTAGCTTACCAAAAGCTGCAATTTCTTGCTGTTTTTATTGCAACAGTGTATTAGAATAGTGATAACTTCTGTCTGCTAAACAATGGAAATTTTGTGCAGCACAAGTTACGGCAGTAGCGTACCTAGCGGGGGGCAGGGCTTACCGCACCGGGTGCCGCTCATCAGGGGGGTGCCAACTTGCCGGCACCCCTCCAGAGACGGACAGTAATGGCAACTGCTGCTGTGTGCCGGGGTTTGTTGTCGGATCCCGGCGCACAACACTGAAGCCGCGCCCACCGCCGTCCGTGCCCTCTGAACCGGAAGAAGACAGAAGAGGAGCGAAGAGCAGGAAAAAGAGCTGAATGCTGTAAGGAGAAAAGAGGAAAGGTAGGAAAGCATTCAGTGAGAGTGAGAGTGGATTGGTACGTGTGTGGAGTGGTACGTGTGTGGATTGATTAATGTGTGAGAGTGATGGGTGTTATGCTGTACCATTTCCAATGTCTTTTTCATTATATAATTATGCTCTAAAAGTACATCATAACTCCCATCACTCTATACTGTTCCATACAGTAGCAGAGCTGGGAGACAGAGGCCTTGCACCCCCACCGCAGGACTCCTGAAAAGGTAAGTGAACTTCAAAGGGGGGAGGGGGTAGATAGGGAGAAGGGGGTAGATATGGCAGAAAGGAGTGAGAATGGGTAGATCGAGAGAAGGGATGAAGGAGGGTAGCAAGAATATTGAAATAGAGTCACAATGAGAAAATGAATGGATTAATGTGTGGACGAATTGTGTGAATGAGTGAGAGAATTAATGAATTTGTGAGAATGCATCAATGAATATGTGTAAATAATTTGTGTGAAAGAATAAATGATTGTGTAAATGAATTGTGTGAATGAAAGTGAATTAGTGAGTGACTGTAAAAGTGTTTGTGTTAATCATAGGTGTATGATTGATTTGTCAAAAAGGCAAAGATGGTATAAGCAGGGTGTTTATGGGACAAAGATGGCACAGGTAGCGTGTTTATGGGACAAACATGGCGTACACTCGGCTGTTTGGGAACAATGCTGACTCATGCTGGGCTGTTTGGGGGCAAAGATGGCACGTCCTATGTGTGTGTAATTTGGGTGCTGGTCACGTTCTATGTGGGCAATGTGGACGCTGACTTTGGGGTGTGCAATCTGTGATACATGCCTGTAATTTAGGGGGTTTTATCTATACCTTTATTGCCGAGTTTTTATGTGATTTCTAGTTGATCTGCAATGCTATGTTTCCTTACATTATTATTGTATACCTGCAAATACGGGATTTGTATGTCTGATTCTATGCCTCCAGTGCCGAGTTCACATGTTAACAACAACAACATATATATAGGCAACCAGTACATGCTAGAACCTCGGCATGATAGCTGATATATATATATATATATATATATTATTTTTTTGTCCAATTTTGATGTGTTACTTACTTTTTTTATGGTGTGTGTGTGTGGGGGGTCATTTTCGATTTTGGCCAAGTAAATGCAGAATTTTTGCTTTCAGTCCAGAATTTTCATTTTGGTGCATCCCTACTAAGCCAGAAACTGAAGTGGTAGGCCTATACCACATCAATGTCTGCCTCAGTATATAGCGATAGGTGTTATGCTCTACCCTGTGAATGTCTGCTTCAGTATATAGTGATAGGTGTTATGCTGTACCCTCGTCAATGTCTGCCTCAGTATATAATGATTGGTGTTATGCTGTACCCTCGTCAATGTCTGCCTCAGTATATAGTGATAGGTGTTACGCTGTACAACCTTCAATGTCTGTGCCATTATAACGATAGAAGCTATGCAGTTTTAAAGTGTGTGTGTGTGGGGGGGTGCCACATACAGGATCCGCCCCAGGTGCCAAATACTCTAGGTACGCCCCTGAGTTACGGTAAATCTAGAATACATTAACACATGGATATTGCTTTTAGCTGAAATAAAAAGTAGTCTTGATGATTCGCAAAGTCTAAATATCGTTCATGCTGTGAGGTATAGATCCATTTTTTTCTTACTTTTATGTAGACTTGCGCATTCGTCTTCGGGCGAACATGAAAACGAGCACGAAGAGGCCGTTTTTTTGTTCGTTCCGAAGACACGCCGAAGAGAATACAGTGCCGGCAAAACGTAGGTGAAGACGAAGACGCACAACCACGAAGAATCGAAGAATCGAAGATTCTTCGTGATCGTCTTCGTTTTTGCTGCGCAGCCGCCAAAATTTCAAACAGGAGTGAGCTGATCTCGTCTGTCCAATCAGCTCACTCTTGTGACGTCATGCTAAGGGTCTCGTCCAATGCCTGTGCTGCTGTTTTTTGAATTCTGAAGGCGCCTTTATAAGACCAGAGCTTGCCTGAGAGATCCATTCATTTTTCGCTGTGACTGCTTTAGCAACACTGCTGTGCTGCATCCAAGCGTTACAGAGAGATTGTTCTGTTCTGTGTGAGACTGGTAAGCCTTAGTCTGCCATTTCTCACAGTGTACTTCATCCTCACTTCAGTGCTACTTAATATAATTAATAATAATAATTTGATTAATTTAATTTTTTTTTATTTAATTTGTTATCAACTGTAGTGTAAGTGCTGTTGAGTTGACAGTGCACCCAGTGTCTCAGTGGCACTGGGGTGCCCTTGCCCTGGGCTGGCACTAGTGCCTACTGCCTGTCCTGCTTAAATAAATTAAATATAATTTATAAATAATAATTTAATAGAATCTATATTTTAATAGTTCATTATAATATTATATATATTTGTCAGTCATATATATATACTATAGTATACTAGTGTAGAGTGTACTGTAGACATTCATCTACTAGTGTCTAATTTAAAATCAGTAATATTAATTAATATAATTAATAATTGAATTCATTATAAAATTATATATATATTTGTCAGTTATAGTTAGTAATAGTATACTAGTGTAGAGTGTACTGTAGATATTCAAGACATCTACTAGTGTCTAATCTAAAATCAGTAATATCAATAATTCTATAATTCTTTCTTATCTTAATAGTTAATTAAATTAGCTATAAATAAAAGTAATAATATTAATTAATTACTACTAGCGTATAGTTCAGCTAATCTTATTAGTACTGGTGCTGCAGCTCTATAGTTTGAGCTTTGTTTTAGCAACAGCAAGAGACCAAGTCAATTTTTCTTAATTAATAATCTTTCATTTTATTTCATTTGTTTTGCTCACCTCAGTCCATCAGTGAAGTGAACTTGTTGGGCTAGTGAGTGCAGCCGCATAAGTGCTGTGTGTTTTTGTTCAGCAAGCAGTGACGTTAACTGTTTTGCTGTGACATTTTATTTTATTTCTAATTCTTTTCAAGAAAAATTGACTGTGACGAGCTGTACTAAGCAAAGCTTCAAGCTACTAGCTGTAGTACTAAAATAATTCTAATCTTCTTTAATCTTAATCTATAATATATTATAAATAATATATAACAATATAAATTCTAATTCATAATCTATAATATAAGTAATTCTAATTCTAAATTCTAATTCATAATCTATATTCTTCTATCTATAATACATAATATATAAGTAAATTATTTCTAATCTATTAATATTATATAACTTAATATTAATTAATAAATCATATACTGAATCTGATTTAACCTCACTTTAGTTTAGTGGGTTTGAGAGCGTCTGCCTAGAGGTAGACTTATAGTAAGGAAATATAGCTTTAAATTCAAATTAAAAATAAAATACTGCTAGTTATTAAATAGTTGATCTTGAGTTAATAATTTAAATAACTTTAGCACTTTGGCAGATTGCACACAACAGCACAGTGCAGTAGTGCATAGTTTTACTTTTTAAGCAGTAGCACTGAAGAGAACTTCCTCTAATTTTTTTGTCTTTAATTCGTTTTTCCTTTTTTTTTTTTTTTTTTTTATAGTTTTTTTAAACACTACACTACACTATACACACAACACAAAATTTGAAATGGATCCTCCTTTTGGGACTAAGGAGGGACAAACTCCATCTACCAGCACCACCAGCACCACCACCAGTTCTAAGATGCAGCCTTTGCGTCAGTCTAGTCGGCCAAGTAGGCCAAGCTCTCGCTTATCATTTGGGGAAGCATTGCTTGAAGGATCATCAAGTAAAGGAAAGGCACCAAAAGCAGGCAGTAGTAGTGCGGCTAGGCCCACAAGCTCTATGTTTTTTTACGGAAAGCCTAAAGCACCAGAAGCACGTTCAAAGTTAAAGGGTAGCACAAGTAGTACCAGCCCAGTGACTAAAAAGAAGTGCCTTTTGCCCCAAGCAGCATCTTCCCCATCCACAAGCAGCATGCAAGGTACCAAGCAGAGCCAAATTAGCAGCAAGACTCAGAGGGGTCCCAAACCAAAGCGATCTCATTCCTTTGTAGGGTAAACCACCACCACCACCACCACCCCCACCGCCTCTACCACCACTAGTGCTGCGCCTACTGTTCCCACTGGTATCGCCACGCCATGTCCTCCTAGTACCTCTAGCAAGCCACCAAGTCCTTACAAAATTTTTGTAAAGACAGTTAGAGAGAGGGCTACACATAGTGGAACTCCACCTAGCGAGGTAGCAGAGGAGCCTGAGACTGAGAGGCCAAGTGCAGAGTCTATTCTTCCTGCTCACACTACTACTAGTCACGAGTCTCACGACGATATCAGTCTTAGCTCCAGCCTAGCAGGAATTCCATTCGATCTGGCTAATGAAGAGCTAGACTATGAGCCAGAGGAAGTAGAGGAATCAGATTCCTCAGGGAGCAGTGT
This sequence comes from Spea hammondii, assembly GCA_029215755.1. Lineage (NCBI taxonomy): Eukaryota > Metazoa > Chordata > Amphibia > Anura > Pelobatidae > Spea > Spea hammondii. The sequence goes on from JARDYJ010000005.1 coordinate 66,853,772, forward strand.
CCAAATGACTAGTGCACAATTTTCCCCTGAGCCTCCACCTTCTCCACTACGATCATCACCATCACCACCACCACCAGCAGCAGCAGCAAAACCTAGCAAATCTAAAGCAATTAGCAGTCCCACTATGGCCAGTACTGTTACCACCAGTCCCACCACCACTAGTTCTGCCTCTGTTCATCCACCCCGAGCAGTAGGAGCAGCACCCAAGGCACACTCCAAGGCTATGCGCGCCCCAATTTGGGAGCACTTTGAAAATGTTGAAGAAGGGCGCTATGGAAAGTGCAAACATTGTGGGAAGCTAATAAGCAGAGGGAAAGTGTCTGGCCATTTTACCAGTGCTAGCATGAAGCATCACCTCAGTACTCAACACAACGCTGTGCTATTGGGGAAAGATGCAGAAGTAAAACTTAGTGCAGGCAGCATAGCTGGTGGCCGTGGAAAAACCCCAACAGCTTCTTCTTCTGAGCCAATAGCAGCAGCAGCAGCAGCTAGTGCTGGCAGCCAGAGACCAAGGCAGGTTGGAGCACTGCATGTCCAGCCCACCCTGGAACAATTTGTGGCATTCCAATCCAAAAGGTCAATGCCCAAACAGCAGGCCAATAAAGTAACGCGACTGATTGGTCAGTTCATTGCTGTTGGAGGGGCATCCTTCTCTATGATCGAAGGGGAGCCTTTCAAACAATTGATGGCGGCTGTGGCTCCACAATATACAGTTCCGTCACGTTCCACTTTCAGCAGGAACATTGTCCCCTCATTGTATCGGTCCTGTGTTGCAGCAGTGAAAGAGGAGCTTTCCAAGGCTGCTGGTCAGTCTGTTCATTTCACTACAGATTTGTGGAGTGCACCTAGCGGCCAGCATGCCTTTCTTTCTTTGACAGCACACTGGTGGCAGCCCGGTGTGTCTAAGGAAGCTGCTGCAGCAGGCTACCGATCTTTCCTTGTCCATGCAGAAGTGATGGATGAAAAGCACACTTCCCAAAATATTCTGCATGCAATGAGGAACATGTTTAGCCTTTGGGTGGGAGCAGAGGCGGGCACCAATGTTGAAGTTGGTTTTATGGTAACTGACGGAGGTGCCAATATGGTGAAAGCGCTGCGAGATGGTCATATTGTTGGTGTGCGCTGTGCAGCCCACATCATCCATCTTGTAGTGAAGGCAGCAATGTCAGAAGGAACTAATGTGGCAGCAGTAGTTCTGTCCCGCTGCAGAAAGATCGCTGGGCACTTTCACCATAGTGTTAAGGCTAGCCAACTTTTGAGGGAAGAGCAAGAGAGGTCAGGTCTTCCCGTACACTGCCTACGTCAGGATGTCAGTACACGGTGGAACTCCACACTAGACATGCTGGAGAGGATTTTGGAGCAGCAGAGGGCAATCCATAATCTTGCCTCAGAGCACAATATTGGGATTACCTCTCCATTGAATAGGGAGGATTGGACATTGATCGCCCAGCTAGTGGCAGTCGTTAAACCATTCAGGGATGCCACAGAAAATTTAAGCTCAAACACTGCCAGTCTGGCCCAGGTAATCCCAGTGTTCTCACATCTAGGCAGCAAGATGGATATGTTCCTTGGAAACCGTGAGGCTGTTCAAGGTGGCACTCTACATCCTGACATAGCAGCCATAGTCAGGAAGCTGAAGGATCTGCTAAAAGTACACCTTCGCAAACGAATGGAAGAGAGTCCCGAAATGATGCTAGCGTGCCTTTGCGATCCAAGAATTAAGGGAAAGCTAGCTTTGAAATTTAATGTTCTCAGTAGCTACCGGGAGCAATTGGTCAACAAGGTGCGTGACTGGCAGCGTAAAATGGGAATGCTGTCCGAGGAGGGAGAGGTGCAGGAGGAGGAAGAGATGATGTTGTCTGCTACTCCTAGCAGCAGCATCAGCAGCAGTGCCACAAGCATCACAACACAGCTGAGTGGAGCAGCTGCGTTTTGGGAAGAGGCACTTGGGAGTATAGTTGGACCATCTGACAGAGCTAGCAGCAGAAAGGAGAGTAGTGCTGCTGAAATGGTCAAACTTTACCTCTGTGAAGTTCCTTCTGCGCCTAATGTTGATCCTCTTAGCTACTGGGATGAAAAGAAGAGTGTGTGGCCTGCACTCTCATGGGTTGCGCAGCAGCTACTATCATGTCCGCCAACCACTGTTCAAAGTGAGCGCGTGTTTTCTATGACTGGAAACATACTGAGTCCACAGCGCTCACGCATGGCACCTCATCTGATGGAGCAGCTTGCCTTTCTTAAATTCAATCTGCCCATGTTGGGTTACCCAGCTCTTAGCTTGGAAAGTTAATTTTTTTTCTCTGTAATGTTTAAGGTAGTTTCTCCCCCTGGTTGCACATGTTTGTGGTGTGGCAACGTCTGCTACCTCCGCCGGTGTAGCCAATTTACGCTAGGGCCTAGTGTCTGAGTTCTGGAAGTCCGCTCCCAAACGCCATGGACTGACAGACTTTCATGCTTTGCCCTGGGGTGAAACAGGTGAGCGGGTCGTCAATTGCCCACTCATTCACCTTTTTCCTTTTCCAACGCTGCTGCTGGTGGTGGTGCCAGCATCTTTTGCCAGTTCGCTTCCTGGCTGAAATCATGCCTCAAATGTCCCTAATGGAGAGGGTAGTTTATCCCCCTGGTTGCACTTGCTGCGGTGTGTCAATGCCTGCTACCTCCGCCGGTGTAGCCAATTTACGCTAGGGCCTAGTGTCTGAGTTCTGGAAGTCCGCTCCCAAACGCCAAGGACTGACAGTCTTCGGATGCTTTGCCCTGGGGTGAAACAGGTGAGCGGGTCGTCAATTGCCCACTCATTCACATTTTTCCGTTTCCAACGCTGCTGCTGGTGGTGGTGCCAGTATCTTTTGCCAGTTCGCTTCCTGGCTAAAATCATGCCTCAAATGTCCCTAATGGAGAGGGTAGTTTCTCCCCCTGGTTGCACTTGCTGCGGTGTGGCAATGCCTGCTACCTCCGCCGGTGTAGCCAATTTACACTAGGGCCTAGTGTCTGAGTTCTGGAAGTCCGCTCCCAAACGCCAAGGACTGACAGTCTTCGGATGCTTTGCCCTGGGGTGAAACAGGTGAGCGGGTCGTCAATTGCCCACTCATTCACCTTTTTCCGTTTCCAACGCTGCTGCTGGTGGTGGTGCCAGTATCTTTTGCCAGTTCGCTTCCTGGCTGAAATCATGCCTCAAATGTCCCTAATGGAGAGGGTAGTTTCTCCCCCTGGTTGCACTTGCTGCGGTGTGTCAATGCCTGCTACCTCCGCCGGTGTAGCCAATTTACGCTAGGGCCTAGTGTCTGAGTTCTGGAAGTCCGCTCCCAAACGCCAAGGACTGACAGTCTTTGGATGCTTTGCCCTGGGGTGAAACAGGTGAGTGGGTCGCCAATTGCCCACTCATTCGCCTTTTCCAATGCTGCTGCTGCTGCTGGTGGTAGTGGTGCCAGCGTCTCTTCTCTGTCAGTTCGCTTCCTGGCTAGTGTCATGCCTTAAATGTCCCTAATGGAGAGGGTAGTTTCTCCCCCCTGGCTGCGTCTGTTTGCGGTGTGGCAACGCCTGCTACCTCCGCTGGTGTAGCCAGCTTACGCTAGGGCCTTGTGTCTGAGTTCTGGAAGTCCGCTCCCAAACGCCAAGGACTGACAGTCTTTGGATGCTTTGCCCTGGGGTGAAACAGGTTAGTGGGTCGCCAATTGCCCACTCATTCGCCTTTTCCAATGCTGCTGCTGCTGGTGGTGGTGGTGCCAGCGTCTCTTCTCTGCCAGTTCGCTTCCTGGCTAGTGTCATGCCTTAAATGTCCCTAATGGAGAGGGTAGTTTCTCCCCCCTGGCTGCGTCTGTTTGCGGTGTGGCAACGCCTGCTACCTCCGCCGGTGTAGCCAGCTTACGCTAGGGCCTTGTGTCTGAGCTCTGGAAGTCTGCTGCCAAACGTCTAAGACTGACAGTGTTTGGGTGCTTTGCCCTGGGGTGAAACAGGTGAGTGGGTCGCCAATTGCCCACTCATTCGCCTTTCCCAATTCTGCTGCTGCTGCTGCTGGTGGTGCCAGCGTCTCTTCAATGCCAGTTCGCTTCCTGGCTAGTGTTATGCCTCAAATGTCCCTAATGGTAAGGGCAGTTTCTCCCCCCTGGTTGCACTTGCTGCGGTGTGGCAATGCCTGCTACCTCTGCCAATGTAGCCAGCTTACGCTAGGGCCTTGTGTCTGAGCTCTGGAAGTCTGCTGCCAAACGTCTAAGACTGACAGTGTTTGGGTGCTTTGCCCTGGGGTGAAACAGGTGAGTGGGCCGCCAATTGCCCACTCATTCGCCTTTCCCATTTTTTAATGCTGCTGCTGCTGGTGGTGGTGGTGGTTGTGGTGGTGGTGCCAGCATCTCTTCTGTGCCAGTTCGCTTCCTGGCTAGAGTCATGCCCAAAATGTCCCTAATGGTAAGGTCAGTTTCTCCCCCCTGGCTGCGTCTGTTTGCGGTGTGGCAACGCCTGCTACCTCCGCCGGAGTGGCCAGCTTATGCTAGGGCCTTGTGTCTGAGCTCTGGAAGTCCGCTGCCAAACGTCTAGGACTGACAGTGTTTGGATGCTTTGCTCTGGGGTGAAACAGGTGAGTGGGTCGCCAATTGCCCACTCATTCACCTTTTCCATTTCCTTTTCCATTTCCATTTCATTATTTTCCTTCTGATACACAACCAACCAACCAAACATAACACACACAATAACACAAATAACACAGTGACATAACACATAACACACAACACACATAACACACATAACACATACACGTACAATGCACAAATCACAAGGACCTTTCCTCTTGTTATTTGTCCTGGCCTTCACTTCTACACTCACAAGCATTAACGCTATAACTCACACTTCATACTATAACATTTTTCCATCCACATACCTGCCAACAGACCCAAGTTTTTCAGGGACAGTCCTGCTTTTTTCCAGTCCTGTCCCATCTAATTTAGCTATCTAGGTATGCAAATACACATTGGTAGTTATAGCTCGGTAGGTAGCACTAGTATAAACATTAAATAAATATAATAAAGTACTAAATAATAAATCTAACTTTAAAATACATTTAAATAAACCCCTAATTTTTTTTTAAAACCCATTAAAATTAAAATTCAATTATTATTTAGACATAATACATCTTTAACCAAACCAGTGCTCTGCTACTAATCTTAAACATAACCGTACATTAACCCTAAGCTATTTTTTAGTTCTTCTCCAACATTTTTCCATCCGCATACCTGCCAACACACCCAAGATTTTGGTGGACAGTCCTGCTTTTTTCCAGTCCTGTCCAGTAAAAGTTGGGTTGTTGCAAAGTATGCCATTGTGAATAGGTAGCAAATGTTAGGCATGTATTACAAGTGGTCCAAAATCAATTTAAAAATGTAAAATAATCCCTATTCTTTTATTAAACATCTATGGATGTGTGATTGTGTATGATAAACGGAGGCCAAGTTCCTTGGAGCATTTGTCTCTAGGTCATTTTGTGTACAGTACACCTCAGTACGTGTGTGCAACTCTATTGGTCGTTTCGGCAGGGGGCTGGCCTGCCATCAACGAATGAAGTGCGTTCTGCAATTCACTCGTTGATGCCAGACCAGCCCCCTGCCGAAACGACCAATAGAGTTGCACACACGTTCCTTCACGGCAGCTGCTGCTGCTCCGATGTGTTGTTAACCCCGTATTAACCCCTGCTAGGCAACCGGGAAGGAAACGAAGATTAAACGAGCACGAAGAATGTCCGCGAATATTTGCCCGAAGAGAAGACAGGAACGGGCGAATATTCGCGGAATACGAAGGTTTTTTTCCCCCGAAGACGAGCACGAAGACGAACACGAAGAGCCCCCTGGTGCCCAAGTCTACTTTTATGACCAGAAAAGGGAGTTATATGAATTTAGATGACCTCATTTAAATGGATCAGGTAAAAACATGCATGACCTAACTTGGGCACATTAAAATAAGTGTTGCCATGAATACAGTTTGCATGTTATGTAATTATACAATACATGGGATGATACTGAATATATAATGCTATCAGGGATGTTAAATTATCATCCGAGACAATTCATCATACCCTACTGTATATCTTGAGAAATATATGTGATTACATGTTGATCATTGGGTTTCTACCAATAGGGACTTAAATCATCTGCAGTAATACATTGATACAAAAATACATTTTAAATATAAGAGAACAAAAGACCAAGGTTGTGACATATGATGCAGTTTTCTAGATGTGACGTCTGTTAGATTTAATACTTATACACCCTTAGCGAATGGATCAATTCAGAGTTTATAGTGTTGTGTCATTTAAGATATATATTTATACATTGTGAGATAGGTCAGGGATCGCCCCTCGCTGAGGTCAAGGGACAAGTGCCCGTCTTCATTCAAACCAGGCAAACAGCAGTAAGTTCGTGCAATCTGACACAGGGTCAGGTTTATTAGAAAGGTTGCAAAGACAAAAGAAATATAACAACACAGCAACAAAAGAAATAACTTGCCTGTCCGGCACTTACTATACAAGGGATGTCCCTCACTACCAGCTGGAGAGCTTCTCTCTCTGCCAACCAGTGGCGGAACTACCGGGGTCGCAGGGGTCGCGACTGCGACCGGGCCCCGGCGGCAGGGGGGCCCAAGCCAAGGGGCCGCCCGAAATCTTTTTTCCGTTTTTTTTTTTTTTTTTTTTTTAAATAAGGCAGGGGCGTCCAACATGCGGCCCGCGGGCCAAATGCGGCCCGCGAGACCTCGAGGTGCGGCCCGCGTAAGATCGGCAGCCAGGGCAACCGATCTTACGCGAGCCGCACCTCAAGCCCTGCTACTTACTTGTGGGAGGGTCTTCTGGACTGCACAGAGGAAGCGGAGTTCACGTGACATCCTACTTCCTCTGTGCTTTAGCAGAGAAGGCAGAGGGAGGCCGCGCCCCCTGCTGAAGTCTGTGAGCGGCATCGAGGAGCTGCAGTGCAGGTAAGGGGGTGGGGAGGGTGTTTGAATGAGTGTGTGTGATTGAGGGAATGAATCTGTGAATGGATGATTATGAGTGTGTGTGTGTGTGTGTGTGTGTGTGATGTGTGTGTGATAGCATGGATGTGTAAGTGCTGGAACCTAGGCATGATGGGACTGTGATTGCTGTTAGCAATCACACTCCTATCATGCCAAGTCAGCCAGTACATGCTGAAACCTGGCTAGCTGCCCCCCTTGTGTATTGATGCTGCCAGCAGTATGGGGTCTGCACATCACTTACAGCCACCCTGTACCAGCGTGTATTGGCTGACTTGGCATGATAGGAGTGTGATTGGTAACAGCAATCACAGTCCCATCATGCCTAGGTTCCAGCATTTACTGGATGGATGTGTAAGTGCTGGAACCTAGGCATGATTGCTAACAGCAATCACAGCGAGCACAGTCCCATCATGCCTAGGTACCAGCATTTACTGGTTGCCTGGGTATGATAGGAGTGTGATTGCTGTTAGCAATCACACTCCTATCATGCCAAGTCATATTGCTAATTTTATCCAATTGTGTGTTACCTACTTTTATTAAACATGTGAGTTTTTATTATTATTTTTAAAGGGTGGGGTCATTTTCGGTTTTGGCTAAGTGAACCCTGAATGTTTTGGTCCAGAATTTTCATTTTAGTTCATCCCTAGAATAAATCTAGGGAATCCTGAATTTGTAGTCGCAAAACTTTCAAGGCCCAGAAATCAGTGAGAGGAAGAGTAAAGGTTTTGTGTCATTTTACTTTATTTTAATCTGCATATTTTATTAAAGGCCATATTTTTTGTCACAGTGAAAAATGAGTGCGGCCCGCGCACGTATACAATTCTGATGAAGTGGCCCACTGCAGAAAAAACTTGGACACCCCTGGATTATGCCCTTTGTACATGCGCCCCTTTTTCTTTGATTTTTTACAGATATGATTCAATATGTAAATTGAATTTGTTGAATTTGTTGAAAAAAAATTGTTGGGTAAAAATCATGTTTTTTGGGGGGGGTGAGGGGGTGGGGCGGCCTTTAACAGATTCTCGCACCCGGGCCCTGAGGCGTCTAGTTACGCCCCTGCTGCCAACTTAACATATATGTCCAGCAACCTTTACTCACACGTCTCTCTCACAGACAGGCGTTCTGTGTCCTCAGCCAGAGAGCTACTTGCCCTCCTGGCTTCCCTTTTATATCCGCCCTCTCATTCACCTACATTAATCACCTAGCAGGTGGAAGACTCTGGTGTTACTTCACATAGGAAAGGAATCTAGGAGAAACATACCTCCCTTCCACCACCAATCCTACATGAATGTCACAATATATATATATATATATATATATATATATATATATATATATATAATGTAATTAAATGGCAAGCCATTCCCTGTGCACTGATACAAATTGTGTGCATTTAACATTGTTTTTTCCCCTGTTTAACTGTATATATTTTAAGCTATGGGTAACTTGAGAACGCTATTAACACATTTATGTTAGCTATAGCAATTAAATTAATAAAAGCATTTTTTTTCAACAACGAACAACTTCACAAATCTCAAATTAACTAGAAAGTTTTAGTGTTACTGAACTGAGTAAAAAACCCAAACAAATTAATCAAGTATACCTCTCAGTTTTGTCTTGGGCTGAACTAATTTAATACAAATCCTTTTAGAATGTTTTGGTTGCTAAAACATGTTTTATTTTTAATTACATGACACATGCATGACTCCCAAGTTTCGCTCTTTAGCACCAAAATCCCTCTGCCGCTCTTTCCTTCTACTGTGTCTCTCTTTTTGTCGGAGCTTACAATACTTATTCTGTATGAATATATGAAAATGTTTTTATATATTGGCATAAATAAAACACATAATCCATCATCTAAATATCTTAGTTTCATAAATTGTGGCTTCAGGGGTCCCGTGTATGATGACTTTTTTTAGTTACATTGCTCCGCCTAGAGGATTGAGTGCTGCAATTCAGTTGGAGTGGTCTGAGGTCTGAGTTTCTTCCCTGCTGTGCTGTGAGTCTGTGACAGACAGACTCACTCGTTGTAAGGGTGATCTGACCAGCCAAGGCCCAAGGAGTGCCACACTGCCACTAAATGGTCAAAGATTAGTTACTGTTTTGAATCTTTCATTAAAGATATAGCACTTTATAAATTGCATGACTGGCACAGCATAGAATGGAGACACTGAAGTCAGGTAGGACTGGTAAGGAATAGTCCAGAGAGGTCAGGGAGCCAGAGATCAGGAACGTCGAAATGCAAGCCGAGGTCAGGATACCGGAGAACAAGAACGTTGTGGGATAAGCCGAGGTCAGCATACCAGAAGACAGAGTAAATAGGAACAAGCCAGGTAAGCAACAGGAGAGCAAATGGAACGCGTACTGAGGAATGGGCACTACCGAGATAGGCACGACCATCAGAAGGCAATGACTGAGTGTTTCAAAGTCTCTTAAATAGGCACAGGTGTTTTGGCACTAATTAGAGTTTTCCCGCCAAATATTCAAAGTGCCATTACCTCACTTCCTCTGCGGCCATCTTGCGTGTGACGTATTCGTAACCTCCCTGTATAAGGCAAGGCAATTTCCGCCGGCACCACTAGGTAGCGTGAAGAGGAACGAGTCCGGACACCAGAGCTGGACCTGTCTCGTGCCTGCAGCTGCCGGGTTTGGAGCGTGGAGGCGGGAGGTCTCCCTCACCTTCGCGGCCTACTATTTTCTATCATTAGCATTTCTTCAAACTGGCACACCCATGATTTTACCTGTGCTCTAACTATTCTTTGGTACTAATGCACTAATTTTGTTTATTCGAAAAGACTACATCGGCCTGACTTCTGACAAGGCTAAAGTTTAGCTTAGTAGATGTAATTTACTGTCTTATTTATCAGTTGTCATTTATTGTTTATTTGCTTGGATCCTTTTGTCTTTTTGCTAACCCAGTAACTTGGTATCCTTGGTTACCGCATGCTTTCACTTTAACTTCACCTTTTCTCTTCTTGTCTCAGATTACTATGGCAACCTCCAGTTTGTTCCAGATAGAACTATTTTTGTATCTGAGCAATTTTCTTTTTTTTTTTTTTTTGATTGCTGTTATAATCTTTCAATCGTTTTCCCCTTGGCACGTCACTTTTTTTGCGGCTGAAATGTTTGAACGAAAGCCATAACAATAATATTAATAATATCATACTGAAGTTTAAATTGGAAGAGATTTTAAATGGTCTATAATTCACATAGATTATTTTAATATTAACCCACTCAAAGCTATTTTAATGGTTTATGGTAATACGTTCTGCTTACTCTAGTACTTAAAGAATCAATTTTTCATTTTCTGACATTTTAAATTTTTTGTTACTTAATATTTTCTCACCTTAGAATCATTTAACTTTAGAAATAAAGTTATCTGTTCCACTTTAGTTGGACCAAATGGGCAATATTAATATATATCATATCGGCAGCAGGGTCTAATATTAAAGAATGAAAAACAACTGCCAGTTCAGCTGTTAACTTGAAATCATATTTCAATCACAGTCTTCACTTCAAAGAGATAAGTACAGATGTAGTTAAAAATGCATGTCTAACACATATCTAACGCATATATATATTTATACATATATATACCATATTTGTTCGATTATAAGACGACCCTGATTATAAGACGACCCCCCCAAATCTGAATATTAATTTATGAAAAAAAAGAAAAAGCCTGAATATAAAACGACCCTATAGGAAAAAAGTTTTACCGGTAAATGTTAATTCATGTAAACTATGTGAACAATTTTTTTTTTTAACCCCTTCAATCCCCTATAGACGTACCGGGACGTCCAAAAAACGCCCACAAAGAAACCCCTATGGACATCCCGGTACGTCCAGCCCTTCGTGCAGCATCAGGGACACATCCCTGCCGCTGCACGGGAGACCAGGCTGTCGTTTGACAGCCTGGACTCCCCCCTGGCAGCAGAAGCCGGCATCGCCGGCTTTCTGCTGCCCGATCTCCCGTTTGGTTCCTGATTTGGTTCCTGAGTTGCGGCCAGCGCCCCACTAGTGGACTCCCAAGTCGAGTGCCCTGCAAGTGGGCAACCTGCTGTGTGTGCCCCATCCAGAGGGCTTCCTGCCGTGTGTGCCCCATCCAGAGGGCTTCCTGCCGTGTGTGCCCCATCCAGAGGGCTTCCTGCCGTGTGTGCCCCATCCAGAGGGCTTCCTGCCATGTGTGCCCCATCCAGAGGGCTTCCTGCCGTGTGTGCCCCATCCAGAGGGCTTCCAGCCAAGAGACTTTCCTTGTTTATATGTTGTTGTACCATCATCTGCAATACAACTATTATCTGCATCTTCTGTCTGTGATTTATTTCCTGTGCCTGTCTGTACCAACCCCAAGCCATCATGCATCGTGGGGTACAGACAGAGCCCCTCGTATGCCCTGCACCTGGGCTCCTATCAGACCTGCTCACCCGGTCCGTGACAGTCCCATGATATGCCTTTTAACCCTCTAAATGCCACTGTGCCCCATGATATGCCTTTTGACCCCCTATGTGCCACTCTGCCTCCAGAATTGCCTTATTCTCCTTTATGCCACTCTGGCATTTAGGGGGTTAAAAGGCTTATTATGGGGCAGAGTGGCATATAGGGAGGTATAAGGCATTTCAGGAGGCAGAGTAGCGTATAGAGGGTTAAAAGGCATTTCTGTAGGCACTCTGCCTCCAGAAATGACTTATGCCCCCCATTTAACACTCCCCCTCCCTCCTCCAAACTTACCGGAGCTTCTGAGTCCCCGGTGCGTAGTCCGGGCAGCGTGTAGCGCTCTACGCGATTCGCGTACACAACTTCCGCTGCAGCAGGGAGGAGGTGCGGTTAGCAGTGGGGGTTGTCTGCGTCCATCGCGCAGGCCTTCCCTGGCTGTCAGAGATCATTTTTTACTCTTACTGACCAGCCTAATACAATTTTCTGTTTTGTTCAATAATACAACTTAATCCCGTTTCTCCTGGACGCCATTTAAATTGCCCCGTCTGATAATGACTCTTCTACACATATTCTCATTTTAGAAATGTCAGCTTTTCTAAAACTTTTGTTTTTGTGGACTGATGGTCCCAAACTGTCACCTACAGAAATATCTGTTAACAAATCTCCATTTCTGAACACTAAACCCAATATCGCCTCCTTACGAGTTGGCTCCTCAACTACTTGTTTTAAAGATAATCCCAGTAGAGAATTCAAAATATCTGCACTCTGGGCAGAACCAGCTACTTTGATTAAAGTTCATTTTAGCTATTTCCTCCACCAGTAGATTATCTAGTTCTTCTACTTGTCCTGGGGGTCTATAAATCACACCTACACAAGTTACTTTACTTTTGCCAAATTGTAATGTAACCCAAACTGACTCTATGTTCTCCTCACCAACTTTAGTTAGATTTTATGTTATTTTTCACATATAGGGCCTCTGCTCTCCAATGTAACATCTCTGAGCACCTTGACACTCTGTGACGCTACTGGGAATTTTTTTGTGGACCGATGAAGCTAAGGTTGAATTGTTCAGGAAGAACACTCAGCAGTATGGCGTAAAAAGGGCTCCACATACCCACATAAAACATCATCCCAATGGTGGAGGGAGCATCATGATTTAGGGCTGCTTTGCTGCCTCAGGGCCTGGACAGCATGCTATCATCAAGGGGGTCAGGGATAATGTCAGGGTTGCTGAAGCTCAGTAAAAGTTGTGTAATGCAACAGGACATTAACACTAAACATCAAACTAAATCTACTACAGGATAGTTTCAAAAAAGAAAATCCACCTTTTGGCATGGCCCAGTCACAGCTCAGACCTTAACATGAGATATGTTGTGGAATGACCTCCAGAGGGCTGTTCATACCAAATATTCTAGGCATATGGAGTTTAATCAGCTCTGTAAGGGAGAATGGTCCAAAATTTCTCCTGAACGTTATGCAGGTCTGTTTGAGGTTATTGTTGCCAAAGGTGGTTCAACCAGTTATTAAATCCAAAAGTTTACTTACTGTTTCCACCAGCACTGTGAATGTGTAACGGGTATGTTCAATATCAAAATTATCATTTTGGTATTTCTTACTTTTTCTCACTACTGTATATTGCCTACTAAACATGTGCAAATGGTCCCAAACGATTTGGACACATTTTTGGTTTCCTTTTTCACCCATTTATTTTTGGGCAACCAATTGCATTACCAGCCCATTTGGTTTAGACGAAAATCCGGGGGCATTTGTAATTTGGGAACAAAGTTCGTTGACCGGTGACCACATTCACTCTCATTCACTTTCTCACAAACTATCTCACACTCTCTAAATGTTTTCCTACCTTCTTTGCCGCCCACTTCAAATTCTGCTTTAACTTCCGCATTTTCTTGTTCTTCATCTTCTCTGTTCTATCTTTGTCTGCGTGCATAACCTGTTGTGAACTACAAAATTGGGGATGTTTTTGGTGATGTCACTGCTTTAGGGGAGAGGATATCGCTGCAAGCACCCCCATTTCTGTGGAAGTTTGCGCCACGCTATGTAAGCAGAGATGCGGACAAAGAACGAAGATAAAAGCAAGAAGATGAAAGAGAGATGATAGAATAGAGTTGAGAACAAGAAGGTGCAGATGTGAAAGCAGAAGAGGAAGTGGTCAGCAGAGAAGGTACAAAACATTCAAAGAGCATGAGAGAGTGAATGATTGTATGCGAGAGTGAGTACGAGTGTCAGACAGTGTGTGTGAAAGAACCCATACATTTCAGCAAAAAATTCTGAGCTGTTTTGCTTTTTTTTCCTGTCCGCTTCATGGGGGGGGGGTCTAGCCTCATTTTTGTGGCTTCATGTGAATCACAGAATTTGCCAAAATCCCAATGCACAAGTCTATTGCCCGCCTCAGAACTATATCTGAAGTTGGTTTCCATGTGGTTTTCCATGGGGTCTTTAAAATCCATTTCATCATATGTAGATACCTTTGGAAAGCTACAATACCCAAATATCCACCTTGTGTTTTTGATCGTCCTTTCTCAAATTACATTATAACTAATACATGGATGAACATTTTTGTTTAAAGCAATAGGAATATTAACAGTTTAGATGCCCAAAGTGACCAAAGAACATACATAAACATATTAAAATATATATGCATTGTGGAACTAGTATAATAACACTGTAATATGTTAGCTGCAAGATCACATCTATACATCAATCTGGATACATTTAGATACTATATTTGTAATTGACTAGGGAGCATATATTCCGTAAATGTGTTTGAAACTAGGCTATCTATAATACTTTTGTCAGCATCTATGTAATAGCAATACGTTAAAAGGGATATAGATTTTCAGTTGAAGTAACAAGCCTGCATTAAAGTCCAAAGTGGTACTTCACCTTAAATAGTGTAAATTGTTAAACCATGGTACATGCTTGTTCAGAATGTGCAGAGATTGTATGCAAAACTACAAACAGAATATTTTAGCTATTTGTGAGTACATACTCATCATTGATCTGTAGATAAATAATAGGGGCATCTTTGAATCACCAAAGTTGAACTTGAAGAAGGTGTGTTCACATGACAGAACATAGCTGGATACATTCTGTTTCATGTAAATTCACTACATATTTTTATATTACGTAGATAATAACTGTTTATTTAATATCATGTTTGGAGAGTATACATTCTCACAGATCTTAGTTGCATAAAATTTTAAATATAGCAGGATATTTTCATGTGGGAGTACTGACTAAACATACCACGTATGTTGCATGAAGGAAATTGCATGAATTTATACATTTGAATGGTCTTTAAAATAAAATAAACAATATATGCATACACATTTTGCAATCCAACAAAATTATTTGTTTTTTGGGTAGCAAAAATATGGTTATGCATTTAGCACTGCAAGGATACATATTTGTCAGGTAAACAATGCTTTATGGGGTGAGGAAGGCTGTCAGCCTAGTGCAAAAGACCATATAAGTGGCCATTTCACACATTGGCCCAAAATTAATTTTGGTAGGTAGGTGGTTCAATATTCTTTATCTACTCATATTCAACACATTCAAAATGAAGGACTGCAGGGAATACTTGGATACTTGGGAAACAAATCAGCACCCAGCGGCCGTTTAGATTAGATTTCGGGCTGGGCCGGGGGGCAGGGGGGCAATTGCCCCCCAGACCGCCCGAAATCTAATCTAAACGGCCGCTGGGTGCTGATGCCGCCAGCCGGCGCTACTTTAATACTTTTTTTTAAAATTTTATATGGTAAGCCGGATCGGCTATTAAATGGAAAAAAAAATAGTATTAAAGCAGCGCCGGCCGGCGGCATCAGCACCCAGCGGCCGTATGCGATGGCAGCCAAGTGATGCGAGCAGCGTGAGGGGTGAAAGCTCCGCCCCCTCGCACTCACCTTTCACCCCTCACTCTGCTCCCATCACTATGCGGCCATCAGATTGTTGGACATCGAATCTAAACGGCCGCTGGGTGCTGATGCTGCCGGCCGGCGCTACTTTAATACTTTATTTATTTTTAATATGGCAAGCCGATCCGGCATATTAAATAAATAAAAAAAGGATTAAAGTAGCTCCGGCCGGTGGCATCAGCACCTTAGGCTGCCAGCCCTCCCCTGTACTTAAGTCAGGTAATAGATTGCAAAATAACTGTTAAAATTTGCTAAAAGTAACAAAAAAAAACCCTAATCGCTTAATGGTGCATGATTCAGTCACAAAATGAGTCTGAGCAGATCAAAAGTAGCATGTGTTCAGGAGCTATGACTCATTGTTTGCTGATTGGCTCTCAGTCTCTTACTGGGTCTGTTGAAGAGTTAATATAAACAAAATCCAGCAGACAGAATATTCAGTCACCAAAAGGTGTATTTTTACAATACTTTGGGGCAAGGCTTTTCATAACATGCCATATGTCTATCTTTTTTCCCTGTATACACCTTTAGTCAGCACAAAAAAACATTTTATTAGCAAAATTACAAATCAAGAGACAACTCCATGGACAAACATTGGCAATAGAATGTGTCGTAATAAAAAGTTGCTGAAGTTTTCAGAGTGTAAAAATCACCTGTCCTTGGAAGCATCACTCACTAAAGAGTTCCAATCATGAAATTAAGCAGCTCGACACAAGCCAAATATCACTTAACACCAAACTTTGGAGCAGTGAAAACATGTTATCTGGAATGATAAATTAGGCTTCAGTGTCTGGAAATCTGAAGGACAAACCAGGATTTGGTGGATGCCAAAAGAATGCTACCAATTGGAATTCAAAATGCCTACTATAAAGTTTGGCGGAGGAGGGATAATGACCTTTCCTGTTGCAGCATGACTGTGGCCCAGGACACAAAGCAAGGCCCTTAAAGACATGATAAAAAAAAATCGTATGAAGGAACTTGAGAGGCCCTGTGTGTTACTTTACCATGCAGTCTACCAGTAATCTGCAGTACCTGTAAGAAGTTCAGTATAACAGTATAACCCTGCTATAATGTTGTTAGAAGTTTTCTATAAAAATATCATATGCACCACAATCTTGCAATCAAGAAATATGATATGCAAGAAAAACAAAAATGTGACAGAGGTGGGAAACTCACACAGTGCCAAACATGTTTATTTTAATTTTATTCTTGTTGTTCTGTTCAAGTTAGTGTTCATTAACCCCTTCAAATCTATTATGTAATCGCCATTGTTGTATTTTTGATAAAATTAGTCCAGTGCCGATGCAACAAATGCAGCTGCTTTTGGAACAAATGCAGATTCTCTTTTGAGGACCTGCTATATAGGATTAGTATAAAAACTCTTAAGGTTGGTTCTGCATATACCACCAACAAAAAATATTAACATTTTACAACTGAATGTGGCAGCTGGAATCGAGACTCATCAGACCAGGCAACGTTCTTCCAGTCTTCTGTTATGCAATTTTGGTGAGCCTGTGTGAATTGTAGCCTCAGTTTCCTGTTCTTAGCTGACAGGAGTGGCACCCGATGCAGTCTTTTGCTGCTGTTGCGCATATGCTTCAAGGTTCCACTTGTGCATTCAGAGATATTCTGGATAACTTGTTTGTAAGGAGTTATTTGAGTTACGGTTGCCTTTCTGTCATCTCGAACCAGTCTGCCCATTCTCCTCTGACCTCTGACATCAACAAGGCATTTTTGTCCACACAACTGCCGATCACTGGATATTTTTTTCGGACCATACTCTATAAACCCTAGAGATGGTTGTGTGTAAAAATCCCAGTATTTCAGCAGTTTCTGAAATACTCAGACCAACCCATCTGGCACCAACAACCATGCCACGTTTAAAGTCACTTAAATCCCCTTTCTTACCCATTTTGATGTTCAGTTTGAACTTCAGCAATTTGTTTTGACCACATCTACATGCGTAAATGCATTGAGTTGCTGCCAATGAGTGACTGATTAGCTATTTGTGTTAACAAGCAATTAAACAGGTGTACGTAATAAAGTGGCCAGTCAGTGTGTATATAATACAAGATGTTTGTAAAAGTGGCGTACTATAAAAAAATATTAAACATAGCAGGAAAAATGTAACACATTTACAGCCGATGTTTCTTTGTGCAATATGACCACAACTTCAAATGGTTATAGAAAGTATTATTAATTACTAATGACTAACTTGTAATGGGAACCAGGGGGTCAAGCGGGATGCTCCTATCTCCGAAACAAAGTAATAATTCAGATTAACAAACTCCAAATGAACCACCATTTTAATGACATGACACAATGTCAGATGCAGAAGGACACTTTATTGGAAGTGGGCACTGGTTTTATAGAAACTTTACCTGGGGGGGTTGACATACACAGGAAACAATGGAAAAAATGCATTATTTTAACACATAACATAAAGCCAATATGCAGACAACATCGGCACTGGACTAATTTTATAAAAAATACAATGGTGATTAGATAATAGAAGTGAAGGGGTTAAGGAAGTAACACAACAACAAGAATAAATTTAAAATGACTCAAAAATTATAGCTAAAATTATCACATATTAAACATATGAACCCTGTCCTGTTTCATATGTTACATTAAAAAAAAAAAATCTACAGATTTTAAGGAGGTGTCTTGCTATTGTATCCTTTTTTCAGAAGAAGTCATTCTAGGACTGCAGATTTAGTAACAATTCATGCTGAATAATATCTTTAATTAATTAGCTAGACATAGTTAATATAGCTAGACATAGCCATAAATATATAGATTTATTCTACAGAAACACTATCTATATTTAAGAATAAAAAATAAATTAAATATGTATTTAGCCTATGCAAATCAGTCACATTTTATTATTTGGTCCCTTTGGTAGACACACTAAGATGAGAACAAATAATGTTAACTGATCCCTACAGGGAAACTTTCTCATTAGTGCAAATGTTGGTATCATGTCTCTGTTGTGGACTCTGATACAAGTATAGGAATGCATATACTGGTACAGTAAAACACAATTTACAAAATAACTTTTTCTCACCTAAGAACGAAAGCAGGAAAAAAGAAACTACCAGTAGGTGGCAATCGAGTTTTATAATAACACATTTTATTTTCTCTAAATTATAAAGTATTTTGCTGATAAACAAAATCTGATTTATTATATAAACTAAATGTCTTATTCCACTGAGATCTTTTAAAATTAACAAGTCCTAAAACAATTATGCTACATTTCTTATACAATCATCGAGTAAAATCTATCAGCTTTAAGATTAACATTTCAGCTTGTATACACTAAGTATACAGTAATATTTTAATAGTACTTTCCTGCATCAAATAATGTACTTTCAATAAATTAGGTTGCAATCGTGTTTACATATAGCTAACATTTGTAAACCTAAGCAGAACAACTGAATGATGTATGCTAGTTGGATCAACAATACATTTTATGGCTTAATGTAACTATCTGATAACATATAAATTAAGCAGGTAAGTGTGTATTAACTGTATGAATTCTGATTAAAATGAGATGCATTTCAGATTAGTAAATTCATTTTTTACACTAAAACCTTTAGGTTTTACAATTAAATCTTTCAGAAGCCAAAGGGTTGCATGTATAATGTTACTGTTCCACTAAAAATATATATTATTTCAGAAGTAAAATCATGGTCTTAATTATATTATTTCAGTGCTATAATAGTACGTAGGAGGATTCAAAACCATGCCTTAATTGCTGAGAACATTTTATGTACAGGTAATTGCTTGTGGGAAGATTACTGTGGTTGACAATTTGAAATTTAGAAATGAAACCTCTTGGTATACTATATATAAGACATGCTAAATCTATATCAGAACATGACTTGATGGGGGAATAAAAAAAATAGTTTTTCTTATATTTTGGGGAAGGTTAAACATTCACATTTCACAAAAATGCTAGAGCAGGGAAAGCAACACTGTGACAAAAAAAGATCACATTTCATGTTTGTGATGAAGCCTGTTTTTGACACAGAGGTTGAAAACATTGGGGTTAATTTACATAATTTACTTCTGTTGCATCTAATTTTTTTTTTAAAATGGCACTTAGCAATTTTCACTCCTTCTTGGTTACTTTGTTCCTTGGTGTTAGTGCATATAATTTATATTTATCTTGCTGTGGATAAATTAGATTTTCAAAGTATTCAATGCACACCAAGTGTTAATCTTCCACAGCACGGCTGTCTTGCTAAACATGTTGATGCATGGAGGATGTTCATTTGGTTACCATAGATACCCAGGAGATATGTGCAAAAGAAAACATCCAAAATAAATGTGCCTAGCATTAAATTTGTCCTGTGGACCTTCTCTTCCAACAGTTATGAGTAAATCACTCCACCTCCTTTAGCTCCCACAAGGTAGCTTGACTAAACCAGTTTAACGAAATGTCAAAGCTGTGAGATGTGTGTATAACTATATATATGTATATATGTATATATATATATATGTGTATATATATATATATATATATATATATATATATATGTGCTTCTGCATGGATGCATGTTAATTATTCCTACAGTGTGAACAATGCATTGTAACTCTTATGTGATTCACTTATATGTATTTGAAAAGTGTGGTAGGTAGATTATTTTTTAGATTCTTAAGAATCTATATGATATAATGGACATTATATGTTTTGTGAAAATATACATTTGAAACATTAGTTTGATTACCAGCAGAATGAATGTGGTTAATGTTTGCTAGGAGATGAAGTGTGTATACACACACCCAAAAAATTGGAAATATAAATAAGTGGGTAGTTTCTTAAATTTACAAAAGTACATTGAAAAGGCCTACATGCAAACACATTATACATTCACAAGGTAGCATTACTGGACTTTGCTATTGCGAACTGTAGTATAGCATCAAATAATGTGCAATATCAATAAAATATCAAGAAATCTTGCTTTGGCAATAGTGAATTGTACATACAGTATGTTTTAATGAGCTTTAGCTTTGAGAAACTTGCAACTGTGACTGACAGGTTGAGCAAAATCCTAAAAGATATCCAAATGTTTGGACAGCCAGTCCCTCACCAAATCCTGACTGCCTTCACCTGAAAAACATCTCCTGAATTTGGCCATTCCTCGCACTAGAAACTACCAAAATACTAATCCACTCCCTTCTGATATCCCATCTGGATTATTGCAACTGCCTGCTACCTCATCTCCCTCTCTGCTCCCTTCACCACTCTACCATCAGTACCTCTTTCCACTCCCACATTCAATATTTCACCCGTGCTGTACCCCTGCTCTGGAATTCTCTTCCTCGTTCCGTCAGACTTTCTCCCGTGTACGCAACTTTCAAAATCTGTTTAAAAACTTTTTTCAAGAAGAGTACAACTTTGAAAGAGATTGGTGATAATATGGCCTCCTAAAATGTGTGAAAATAACCCTAGTCACTGTCCACCCTCTTAATGCTGAAAGGGTATAAAAAAAGGCCCCACACAACCCATTTCTGACAGGAATATGTTTTCAGTGTATGTTGATTTCTAGTTGGTGTAGAATTGTAAATTAACAGCTACCTCACTATTTTAGGTGGAAAAATAAACAGTTACACAGCCTTCATAATATATTTTTGAAGATCTTTGCATTTGGAATAGAACATGCTTCTGGGAACTGGTTTATAAAAGATATTATGGAAATGAAAAAGGACAAAGAAGGGCAATGGAATGAATATAGTGAATGAAGGAATTTAATTATGAAGATCGACAAGTGATTTTTTTACTTGGGAATAGAGGCATCTGACAGATTATTTAATTACTATGTACAAGAATATTCAAGGTCAGAATGTGGCATTTCACCTCAATAGACAAGTAAACAACAAAGTAAGCATTGAAATGAAAATAAAAAAAACTAGCCTGCATGGAGTTTCAATAAATGGAAAATGTGTAGTCTGTCCTATGTGTTTATACCTATTGGATGATTCTTAGCCTCACTTTTTAAGCATTTATATTGATCAAAACACAACATGTATGTACTTCTTTTAATTGTAAGTTTACTAGGTCTACTGTATTTCTAAATTCATTTAAAGTTAATGAAGCCTACACTTGGAGATGTTTTTGGTAATTAGGTCAGTTATGAATATGTACTTGCATTTTTAGCACAAGAATAAAAAATAAAAACCTAAAACAATACAGCCTTTACAGCAGATAGAAGGTGATTTTATACAATGCTAAAAACTAGATCGTTACCATTAGCAATGCTATGAAGTAGAAAACATACAATGGCAATCCCTTTTGGGGATAATGTTACATTTTTAAAGCAAACATACATTTGGCAAAGCTGCTCAAAGGGACAGGTTAACTATTATTTCAGTGTGGCAATTTCCATGATTAGATCAGTACAATATAAGTCACACATTATTAATGTAAGGAAAATATGACATTTTCAGATTTCAGTATACTGCCTTTGTGTACTGACACACTGCAATGCAGATAAACTATATAATGTCTGACAATGTCAAACCTAGTGACAATGTAACTTGAATCCATGTCTCTTAAAGCAAAATAACTGATGTTTCCTATTCTACATTCTTCACGTAGCTGCCAATTTCTTTTGGAGCAACTGTTTAGAAAACAGCAATTAAAAGCAGTATTGCCAGGGGTGAGCCTAGGGTTGGTGGTGTCTGGTGTGTTCAGTGCCCTCAGTAACTAAAACACATGCACATACTAACACCCACCCACCCACTCACTCACTCACCCACCCACCCACCCACCCACTCACTCACCCACCCACCCACCCACTCACTCACCCACCCACCCACTCACTCACCCACCCACCCACTCACTCACCCACCCACCCACTCACTCACCCACTCACTCACCACACATAGACACTAAAACACACATATAGACTAACACACACTTATACACTCTAACAAACACTTAAACTAAACATACACACTCCATCACACCACACCACACATAATTACCTTAACTGAATCTATTCCTTATAGCTGTGAGGGCAGCCATGCTATTATCTATTTCTAATGTTATGTGACCCCAATGAGTTCCCACCTCCATGAGTTGGACCAGCCCTGCTTGACTCCTTTTGTGCCATAGGACATACTATTACATCCTGTTGACATCCAAAGATGTATTAGTATGCCCTACAGTTTTTGCACAAGCGGGGTCAGCTAGCTTCCAGCTTACTGATCGACATAAGCACCCTGCTTGGTGATCACTGAGTGATCAGCAGCAGTGGGGATAAAAATTAAAGAAATGTAAATATTTTAAAAATAGTTTTAATAATATGAAATTTTTTTTAAATTAAATTACTAAATAATAAATGACATCATAAGGGGTTTCAAGTCCCAGAGAGATCACAAAGGTCTTTAAAGGGATCTCCAGTCCAAAAAATTGTAAAAACTAAAAATAAATTGAAATTCATAAATGTTTGCAAATTATGGCTAGTGTGTGTCAGGGCTGCGGCTACCAGGTCTTTGTGCTGGAAAAGGTTCAGAATTCTGTGTGGTGCAGGCAGGTGTAGATGCACCTGGTTTCAACTGGCTGTTTGCTGCAGCTTTAGCTTCTTCCTTGGTGGCAACTTCAGGAATAGGATTCGGGGAACTAGCAGACGGTAGCACGTTGAGGAACTAGTAGAGGAGTCTGGGGAGACCGGCAGTGGAATCTGAGGTGATGGGGTCAGGCAAGCCAAGGTCATACATGAATGGGAACAATTACACAGTTCTCTCTGTGTAGTGGGTTTCTGATGGAGGAGCTTCTGCAGAATTGGCACAGAATTCTTGATGGCCTACAGTCAACCTTGTTAGACACAGTATACATTTTTGAGGATATCAGCAATAACGAAAAGATTTCATAAAGATTTAATGATCAATTAAACCGTCTGATCTATAAGGATGCCTAAGATCTGAACTGTTGGATCCATGAAGTGCAGAGATGAGGGCCATTGATGTATGATTTAACATCTCTTACTCTGTATAATATTATGCTGTAATAAAGGACTTCTAAGTTCATGATTTTTTTTAATTGTTCCAAATAGTTACACAAAGAACAGAGGACAAAGGTGGGACAAATATGATACATTGAAGAAGGTAATGATGATGAAGGTGTTGGTTGCAAGATAGACCAAGAAGGGCAAAAGATGCAGCAAGTTGGATAATGGGACAAGGAAAAAAGTATATCTAACATGATACACTTACACATACATACACAGACTCTATCTCCCTCTTCTCCCTCACATAGGGCTCCCATGGCACTCCTGATCTTGTAACAGTAGTGACAACTGAGAATGTTGATATAGTGGCTGTTACTGAGACATAGTATAATCAGAAAAATGACTGGGACATATCAATACCGGGGTACTCTTTATATATAAAAGACAGAAAGAGCAAGAAAGGGGAGGGGTGGCCCTATATGTAAAAAATAACTGACACAAGTTGGTGAGGAGAACATAGTCAGTTTGGGTTACATTACAATTTGGCAAAAGTAAAGTAGCTCATGTAGGTTTGAGTTATAGACCCCCAGGACAAGTAGAAGAACTAGATAATCTACTAGTGGAGGAAATAGCTAAAATGGCAGTGAAGGGGGAGGTTATAATCATGGGTGACTTTAATCTCTCTGATGTGAACTAAAAAACCAAAGTAGCTGGTTGTGCCCGGAGTGCAGATCTTCTTAATTCCCTACTGGGATTATCTTTAAAACAAGTAGTTTAGGAGCCAACTCGTAAGGAAGCCATATTGGATTTAGTGTTCAGAAATGGAGATTTGTTCACAGATATTTCTGAAGGTGAAAGTTTGGGATCTAGTGATCATCAGTCCGTGTGGTTTAATATAGTAACAGTGACTGAGTCACACCACACGAAAAAGTTTTAGATTTTAAAAAAGCTGACTAAAATGAGAATATGTGTAGAGGAGTCACATACTGGGGCAATTTAAATGGAGTCCAGGAGAAATGTGATTATTTAAAAGTTAAATTATTGAAGATAACAGAAAATTGTATTAGGCTGGCCAGTAAGATTAAAAAAATAAAGAAACCACTGTGGTACTCCGCAGAAGTGGCCAACAATGTAAGTTAGTCTTTAGTAAATACAAAAATACCCAAAGTGAGGAAGATAGACATATCTATAAGATTAGGCAGAAAGAAGCAAAGCAAGTTAGAAGAGCTGCCAAATCACACGCAGAAGAGAGAATTGGGATTAGTTAGATTAAAAACAAAAAAAGGAAGGCATGTAGTAGAGGATAAAGGTCTAGCTGACTGTCAGGATCAAGGTGAGGAACCCGATATGCAGGAAAACCCAGCAAAGTCCAGATCAAACCAAAGGTTTGATAGCGTAGCCGGTAACAAGCCAAAGGTTCAGGATAGGAGATAGCAGCGTAGTCGGTAACAAGCCAAAGGTTCAGGGTAGGAGAAAGCAGCGTAGTCGGTATCAAAAGCCAAAGGGTTAATAACAGGGCTCAGGAGAGAACAACAATGTAGCTCTTAACAGCACAATAACTGAGCACTGAATGATTCTCAGTGCTCATTTTTAAAGCTACCACCAGAGGTCGCCCTTCCCCCTGAACGTGCTGACGGTGGTGTGTGTTCCCCGCCCTCTCCATTCAGGAGTGAATAAGGAGAGGTGGGAGCATGCGCGCTCGCTCTTTGAGACCGGCACTGTGGCAGGAGCAGTGAGAGCAGCGGTGTGGGAGCTGGTACCCGCAGTCAGCGGGTACTCAGGTGAGTCACTGCGTTGTGGGTTTCTTCGTGGACCTTGACAGTACCCCCCCCTGAGGGGAGGCCTTCCGACTCTAGAAGGTCCTGGGCGGTTCGGATGACGACGATGGAAAGCAGAGATGAGATCGGGAGCATGGACTTCGTGAGCTGATTCCCATGAATCTTCATTGGGGTCATATCCCTTCCAGCGGATCAGGTACTGGAGGCGACCATAATGTCGTCGTGAGTCCAGAATCTCCTCCACCTCATATTCTTCAATGTCATCAATCAGGACAGGAGCGGGAGGATCAGGTCGTCTGTTAGGAAAGGGATTCTCCTTCCATGGTTTTAGGAGACATACGTGAAAAACAGGGTGAATAGACATGGTGTCTGGCAATTCGAGTTCCACCACCAAAGGGGAAATGAGGCGACGGATACGAAAAGGTCCTATGTACCTTGGCCCCAACTTCTTAGAAGGACAATTGAGATGGAGGTGTTTGGTTGATAGCCAGACCATGTCGCCCATATGATATATTGGGGCTTCAGTACGGTGTTGGTCTGCAAAACGTTTGTGTTGTTGTTGAGTCTTTTGTAGTGTCTCGCGAAGGGTTTCGAATGTTCTGGTGAGTTTACAAACGTGTTCGGAAACCGAAGGAACAGCACATGAAATGGGAGAACCCGGAAGCATAGCAGGATGGCGTCCATGATTGGCATAAAAGGGGGACATCTTAATGGAGCGATGAGTATGGTTATTGTAAGCAAACTCGGCTAAAGGTAGGTAATGGTTCCAATCATCTTGGAAATAGGAAGTGAAGCAGCGAAGGTACTGTTCCAGAGTTTGATTTGTGCGTTCCGTCTGGCCGTTACTCTGTGGGTGGAATGCCGTAGATAGGGACCGCTGAATGTGTAACTGTTCGCAGAAAGCCCTCCAAAAGTGGGAGGTGAATTGGGAGCCGCGATCCGTAACTATTCGCGTGGGTAAGCCGTGGAGGCGGAAGATTTCACGTATGAACAGTGCGGCTGTCTCGGTGGCGGAAGGGAGATGGTTAAACGGAAGGAAGTGCGCCATCTTCGTAAAGCGGTCGACCACAACCATGATCGTAGTCTGATTATTGGAAGACGGTAAGTCAGTAATAAAATCTGCTGTAATATCAGTCCAGGGTCCCGAAGGAATAGGAAGGGGTTGTAAGAGACCAGCTGTCTTTTGATGGATCTCTTTGGAGCGGGCACAGGTACCACAGGAGTTCACGAAGGATATTACATCTTTTTTCATCTCAGGCCACCAGAAGGAGCGCTGGATCAGGTCGAGAGTTTGTTTGATGCCCCCGTGACCAGCAGCCGGAGTGTCGTGAAATGACTGTAAAATTTGTAAGCGATCCTCAGGTGGAACATAAATAAAGTTTTTGTAACGATAAAAACCCTGTTCATGATGTAATCCGGGAATCTCAGGTGGGTTAGTTCTACTAGAATGTTGGCGTACTGAATCCCAAACGGAATGGGTTACAGCCAGAAAGTGGTTAGAGGATAGAACGGTATCCTGATCTGGCGGATCTGCTGCAGGAAGTTCATGCATTCTGGACAGGGAGTCTGCCTTGGTGTTGCGAGAACCCGGGCGGTAGGTAATATGTAATGGAAATCGGGTAAAAAATAAAGACCACCTGGCTAGCCGTGGTTGCAAACGTCTGGCGAATCGAAGATATTCTAGGTTTTTATGATCTGTGAAGACCGTAATAGGGTGAAGGGCCCCTTCGAGGAGATGTCGCCACTCCTCCAGTGCAAGCTTTATGGCCAACAATTCCCTTTCACCGATGCAATAGTTTCTCTCGGCTGGTGTGAGTGTCCTTGAGAAGAAAGCTACTGGGTGCAACTGGCTGTCAACGTCCTGCCGCTGGGAAAGGATGGCACCGACGGCGGTGTCAGATGCGTCAACCTCCAGTGTATAGGGTTTTTGAGAATCCGGTAATTGGAGTATGGGGGCGGAAGAAAACTTTTTTTTTAGGTGATCGAAGGCTTTCTGAGCTGCTTCGGTCCAGTTAAATCTTTGTTTCTTTGATGAGAGTGCGGTAATAGGTTGTATTATGTGGGAAAAATTACGAATAAATTTACGATAAAAATTAGCAAAACCAACAAATCGTTGGACACCCTTACGGTCTGTAGGAGCTGACCAGTTGAGAATTGCCGAAACTTTCTTTGGATCCATCTCGATACTGGTTGGGGATAGTATATACCCGAGGAATTCAATTCTTTGCACTTCGAACACACACTTTTCTAATTTAATATATAGTCCGTGCTTTCTTAAACGAGACAATACTTGACACATATGCCTCCGATGCTCCTCTAGTGACGGAGAGTACACCAATATGTCATCTAAGTACACTATTACAAAATGATCTAGGATGTCGTGGAAAATATCATTTACGAAGTGTTGGAAGGTGGCTGGAGCATTGCATAGGCCAAACGGCATCACTAGATATTCAAAATGTCCGTAGCGACACCGAAAAGCCGTTTTCCACTCGTCATCCTTCCGTATTCGGACCAGATTGTACGCCCCACGGAGGTCCAGCTTGGTAAAGATTTTAGCAGACCGCACATGCTCTAGTAACTCCGAGATTAAGGGTAACGGGTAGCGATTCTTCACCGTGATGTTATTGAGTTCCCGGTAGTCGACACAGGGACGTAAACCCCCATCTTTCTTGTGTACAAAGAAGATGCCGGCTCCCGCAGGTGAAGTGGAAGGACGTATAAAACCTTTCGCCAGGTTATCCTTTATATATTCTTTTAATGTGATGAGTTCTGGCTCTGAGAGGGGATAGATACGGCCGAAGGGGATAGCCGCACCTGGCAAAAGGTCAATAGGACAGTCATACGGTCGGGAGGGGGGAAGTTTATCGGCACTTTTCTTCTCGAAGACATCTTTGAATTGATAATAGGGACGGGGAATTTCTTGTAAAAGCATAACTTGTGTGTGGCAGATGGATTCAGTCCTTATGCAACGGATGGTGCACTGAGTGGAAGTAAATTGGAGCACGCCAGACTCCCAGTTGATACAAGGATTATGCTTCCTAAGCCATGGGAGGCCCAGGATAATAGGAGATACCGGAGAAGGAACAACGTCGAATTGGATGGTCTCAACATGGCCGACCCCTATTTGGAGGGTCAAAGGGATGGTCTCCCTTACAATAGGGCCGGTCTTAAGAGGGCTTCCGTCCACTAGTTGGATAGAGACAGGAGTTTTCTTGTAACGTGTAGGGATGTTCAAAATCTGAAGTGTCTTGGCGTCAATGAAGTTTCCGCTGGCGCCGGAATCTATCATGGCTGGGAGACGGATTTCCCCTTTAATCCACTGCAAAGATACGGAAATGGATAAGTGAGGTGATAGACAAGGATTTCTTCCAGAATTAACATGAAACAGGGTGGTTGGTTTCTTACCCTGAGTATAGCGGTTACGGGTTCTACAGTCTTTGTAGGTATGGCCAGGTCTACCACAGTACATACAGAGGTTCAGGGATCTGCGACGTTCTTTCTCCGCATCCGAGAGTGGCCCTCGAATTATGCCGATCTGCATGGGTTCCTCTGTAGAAGGAGGAGAGAGTGCCCTGGGAAGGGTACGTACAGGTGTCCAGCTAGGAGACGTGGCTTGTCGCTCAGATCGCCTCTGCCGGAGCCTTCTATCAATTTGTGTGGCCAGGCGCACAAACTCCTCCAAAGAGGACGGAACAGAAGTGCGGGCTAATTCATCCTTTATGGCCTCCGATAAACCCCAGCGAAATTGGTCATGGAGTGCTGGTTCGTTCCAGTTAGACTCTAAGGCCAGACGCCGAAACTCTGTGATGTATTCCTCTACTGGCCGCCGGCCTTGTTTCAAGGTACGTATAGTAGTAGCAGCAGAGGACATTCTGAAGGGGTCCTCATAGAGGGAATCCAGAGCTTCACGGAACGAATGCCAAGAGTCCAACAGCGGGCTATTACTGTGTAAAAGATGGTGTGCCCAGAGTTGAGGTTCACCAGAGAGCAAGGCTATAGCAGTATGTACTTTGATGTAGTCGGTAGGGTAGGTCCGGGGTTTAAGGCGAAACAGGATCTCACAGGACGTAATGAAAACACGATAGGCCTTATGATCTCCTGAAAACCTTTCCGGTAATGGGATTTGGGGTTCAAGGGCAGTAGCGCCCTCAGCGACTGGGGGTGCTGACGTAGAAGGAGTAGGTGGAACTTGTTCGGTAGGTGCACTCAGTTGTAACTGCAGGTGATGCACCTGTTGCCGTAGATTCTGTTGGTCAGCCCGCATATCTTGGAGCGTCTGTTGAAAACCGGTCAACTGCTGTGTAAGGGCAGCGATAGAGTCAGCTAATCCTGCGGGTTCCATGACAGGCTCAGTTATTATGTCAGGATCAAGGTGAGGAACCCGATATGCAGGAAAACCCAGCAAAGTCCAGATCAAACCAAAGGTTTGATAGCGTAGCCGGTAACAAGCCAAAGGTTCAGGATAGGAGATAGCAGCGTAGTCGGTAACAAGCCAAAGGTTCAGGGTAGGAGAAAGCAGCGTAGTCGGTATCAAAAGCCAAAGGGTTAATAACAGGGCTCAGGAGAGAACAACAATGTAGCTCTTAACAGCACAATAACTGAGCACTGAATGATTCTCAGTGCTCATTTTTAAAGCTACCACCAGAGGTCGCCCTTCCCCCTGAACGTGCTGACGGTGGTGTGTGTTCCCCGCCCTCTCCATTCAGGAGTGAATAAGGAGAGGTGGGAGCATGCGCGCTCGCTCTTTGAGACCGGCACTGTGGCAGGAGCAGTGAGAGCAGCGGTGTGGGAGCTGGTACCCGCAGTCAGCGGGTACTCAGGTGAGTCACTGCGTTGTGGGTTTCTTCGTGGACCCTGACACTGACTGCCTCAATGAATATTTCTGTTTAGTTTTTACAAACGAAAATTAGGGAAAGGGACCTCAGTTAGGAAAAAAGACAGTCATTTGATACTAAAGTAATTGGTCAAGGTGGTGTAGTAGACATTGCGTATCTGGATGTCAGTAAGGCCTTTGAAACGGTCCCACATAGACACATAGAAGACTTATCAATAAACTGCAATTTCTAAGTTTAGATCCCAATGTTGTTAAATGGATTAGGGAGTGCCGGAGTGACAGAAAACAGAGGCCTTTTGTCAGTTAACTAAAACTGAGAAACTGAGAGTGCATGTGTGCAACATATACTGCCTGTCTGGCATTTAGTAAAAACAGATTTACTTACACCTAAAGGAAAAACCCGTCCCAATGTACAAATACCTATGATGGTCATATTAGGACATCACAGGAGAAGTAACTTTTAAGAACTGGGTACACATCATAATTTTAAACTGTACTGATTCAGGGTATAAAGTGAATACCTATTAGACATGAAGATTGCTTTTTTCTATGCAAGACTACCATTGGCTAAAATGTTTTTCTTATCCTCATATGGGTCAGCATGGTTAGGAGTATGTATTAATATACCTTAGTTGAAAATGTATGTGGAAATTACAGATATTCAATTCAGGTGAATTGACCAAAGCGAAACCTTTAGCATCTTTGGATGGCTATAGACTTTACACAAACAATGTAATTAGCTTTATTTTATTATGCTACGCATATAATTCACATTAACCCTATTGTATAGTAGGTTTAACTACATTTTTACTGTCATGCAGATACATTTCTACAGAAGACACAACATTCAAACATTTGACCCAGTAAGTAACCAGTAATGTTTTATAATGTTCATACTATTGAGCATTGTCTTTTGATTAATGGAACATTAATGTTCTAGAATAGCTTAAATTGATATTCCTTACATTGTTCATATCCTTTCCTAATGACCCAAAGCTTAATCATTACACAGGGTAATTATTATTGTCATGAAATAATAAGTAATGATAGAACGCTATCTATATACGTATTTACACAATATTGAGAGCAGAAAAAGTCAGTTTTAAAAATTATACTCTATATACTACATACATTATAACGAGAAACTGTACGAGAAGATGTAGGTATGTACTATATTTGTTTGAAAGCATACTATTGGTAAAACATTTTAAATATATAAGTAAATCATCAGCATATTTATTGTATTGGAATCTAATGTTGCCCCGGCAACGGAGCAAATCCAGATCAACAGTAAAATTAAAAGACAAAAAGAAATTGGATTTATTCATATATAAGTGAATTAATTCATAAGAGTTTAAAATAAACTTTACATTTCAATGTTTTTCGGCAATTAAAAATAAAAATAGTACTTATAATAGTGCATTTTATTACCATTATAATGCTATGTACCATATGTGTAAAATGCAAAGCTGCCATTTCAATAAAATCAATGTTGAAATGCTTTTACCCATAATAGCATATTTGAAGTATCCAAAAAGACCTCATTCCACTGAAAAAATATGATGCATGACTTATGATACGTGAAGTCCAGACTTTCAGCTTTAATTCAAGGGGTTGAACAAAAATATTGTATAAAACATTTAGGGATTGAACCCATTCTAATCAGCAGGTCCTGTCATTTTCAAGCTGGACAAAAGTGGTAAGTGGTGTCCCTCAGGGTTCTGTCCTGGGGCCAATTTTATTCAACATATTTATAAATGACCTGGCAATAGGCGTTGAAAGTCATGTTTCTGTGTTTGCAGATAACACTAAACTAGGTAAAGTAATACAGTGCGAGCAAGATATTACTGTGCTGCAGAGGGATCTAGGTAGACTGGGGGACTCGGCACACAAATGGCATATGGAATTTAATGTAGATAAATGTATAGTTATGCACTTCGGGATAGGGAATGCACAAGTAACCTACACCCTAAAGGCTAGGTTTCCACTTGGGTTTTTGTCCTGCGTTTTTTTCTTGATGAAAAACGCCAGGAAAAACGCCAAGAAAACTGCCACTGCATTTACCTGCGTTTTGGCGTTTTTTCTGGAGTTTTTTCTGGCGTTTTAGCCTTTCTGTGGAAATTGCTTTTTTTGACCTTAGGCAGTTTTTCCAGCCTTTACAAGTTAGAAGTTTCACCCAGCTAAAAGGGATTAGGATAAATGGCAAGTATCTGCCCCCTCCTGATGTAATTTCCTTGGTAGAGTTCTACTTAAACGCCCCGGCGGACCCTTCTGTCTCTATTCTGTGGTTTGTAAGGCATGCTTTATTACGAATGTCTGCTCCTCTAGGAAGATTGGCCCCAAATGATGGTGCAAATTGTTTGCTGTTGCTTTTGGCGCGCAGGATCCAGTTGGTTTGTTTGTAATGGCATGTTTGTTCCAAATGGTGTAAAATTCAATATGAACTTTGTTTTGTGTGAAACTGTTTGTTTCCAGCCTATTTCTCGTAGGACACACAGATACTGGGTCCATCCTCTGCATTGTAACTGTGGAAAAAAACGCCAAGGCAAAAAACCTACATGGCTTTTTCAGGCTAGGTTTCCACTTGTTTTTTTTTTGCTAAAAACGCCCATAAAAACGCCAATAGCGCCACCTGGCGTTTTTTTTGTGAAAAAACATTGCAGCCAGATGTTAGCTGTTCTTCAATAGGAAATCGCAGAATGCCATATCCACTTGGCGTTTTTCTGTTCAGCGTTTTTTCAGTCCTCTTTGGCGTTTTTCTGCTTTTTTGGGCTCTGTGGCAGTTTTTCAAAATCGCAGCATGTTGACACTCTGGCGTTTTTTGCAAGGAAATCTTGGCGTTTTTCTCCAATAGAAGTCTATGGGAGAGAAAAAACGCCATGAAAAAGCCATGTGGGTTTATTGCCTTGGCGTTTTTATGGCGTTTTTTCCACAATTACAATGCAGAGGATGGACCCAGTATCTGTGTGAACTACGATAAATAGGCTGGAAACAAACAGTTTCACACAAAACAAAGTTCATATTGAATTCTACACCATTTGGAACAAACATGCCATTACAAACAAACATACGCAACGCATCAACTGGATCCTGCGTGCCAAAAGCAACAGCAAACAATTTGCACCATCATTTGGGGCCAATCTTCCTAGAGGAGCAGACATTCAGAATAAAGCACGCCTTACAAACCACAGAAAAGTGACCAAAGGGTCCGCCGGGGTGTTAAAGTAGAACTCTACCAAGTAAATGACATCAGGGGGCAGATACTTGCCATTTATCCTAATCCCTTTTAGCTGGGTGAAACTTCTAACTTGTAAAGGCTGGAAAAACTGCCTAAGGTCAAAAAAAGCAATTTCCACAGAAAGGCTAAAACGCCAGAAAAAACTCCAGAAAAAAACGCCAAAACGCAGGAAAATGCAGTGGCAGTTTTCTTGGCGTTTTTCATCAAGAAAAAAAACGCAGGACAAAAACCCAAGTGGAAACCTAGCCTCATGGTGTTTTTTCTCTCCCATTGACTTCTATTGGAGAAAAACGCCAAGATTTCCTTGCAAAAAACGCCAGAGTATGAACATGCTGCGATTTTGAAAAACTGCCACAGAGCCCAAAAAAGCAGAAAAACGCCAAAGAGGACTGAAAAAACGCCAAACAAAAAAACGCCAAGTGGATATGGCATTGTGCGATTTCCTATTGAAGAACAGCTAACATCTGGCTGCAGCGTTTTTTCACTAAAAAAACGCCAGGTGGCGCTATTGGCGTTTTTATGGGCGTTTTTAGCAAAAAAAAAACAAGTGGAAACCTAGCCAAATGGTAGTGAATAAGGGTGTCAGGGTTCAGCCCCAGCCCTGGAAACTGCCAGGCGTGGCCGCCCCTTTAAGAGGTCTGCCTGGAGTTGAACTCCTCTCCACAGCTTGCTGTCTTGTTTATTTGTGTCTGTATTTTATGTACCTTTGCCCTCTTTCCCTTATACATCTGAAGATCTCAGCTGAATTGAAAAGTTCCAATTTATTACTATCTTATCTTTTTGCTCCTTATACTGGTCTTCATCTCCTATTCACTTTTAGACATTACTTTATTTCTCCACCCGAATTCCAGTTTAGGAGATTAGATACACATTATTTTTTATTTTTATTATTTTTTATTGACTCATAATGGCACATATGGATTCCTTTCTTGCATCGAGAGAAGAAAGAAATAGAAAATTAGACAATATCTTTTCACAAGAATGTAGGGATACTATCCCTGACACTAATCTCTCCATTAATTTAGAAAGACTAATGGAAAAAGAGATAAAAAGGTGGTGGGAAATCACATTCATTGAACAATACATTAAAAATAGAACAATCCCTAGAGGATTACGAATCCAGAAAACTCCTGCATTTGGTCTTGAGGACCAAGATTAAATGCTAAAATGGCATAATACATTGGGTGAATGTTCCTTTAAATTAATGGAACTCATTGTGATCCAACAAAAAGAACAACTTAAACTAATAGAGAAAGATATCTATACAATAGAGGAGGAGATTAAAATAAAGGTGGACAAAACAACTATTATGTCTAATAAGATAAATATGGAAAGGAAACTAAATAAAATAGAGGAGGAAATTATTTATAACAAAAAAAGAAAATTCTTTAGAAATACGGAGGACATGTCAAAAGAAATTCACCCACTAAGAACGACACACAATCATTATAACCAAGCACACAGGAATAAATGGGAAAAACCTAAATATAACACAAAAACTCAATTCAATAGGAAAGCACGGTATGAACACTATAGAACTAACTTCCCTTTACCCACACGCTCTAGAACACAATATGATCACTCCAGAACTGACCCTATGTCACCCACACCTTCACACTCAGGAATAGAAGAGAGCCTTACTAGAATAAATAGAAACAAAGAGCAAGAGCAGGCTTTTTTAGACAGGGAGCCATCCCGAAAGGGTGGCACGAAAAGAAAAGATACCCCTCCACAGAGGGAAGCAATAGAATTAAGGAACCGCTATATCCCATTAGAACAGAGTCCATGGAAAAAGAGAAGGTACCAAAGAGAACAAGAGGTCAGAGGGGCAGAGGAAAGGAGAACAAATGTCAACAGACATTAATACCAGAGGAAGAAGGGATTATAAACATATCTCAGACACCATTAGAACAAAATGAAATCCGCCTCCTGAGGAAAGGCCTTAAATTTGCCCAGCTAAGGGTCCTAATCAATTCGAATTATTTCTAGATACTCAGAAATACCTGAGAAAACTAACGGTTAAGAGATTTTTCTGTAAATCAGAGAAATCGGTCAGGGACGTGGACACCATGAAAGATATAACCCAGGACCAATTCACACACACCAACCTTAAACCCAAGTCCAAATTTTTTCCTTATAGTGAAAAAAGCGAGCACATTGGGGTCTTTATGGACTTACTTCTGAAAGACATGGAAAAACTGACACAAAAGCAGAATTTAATCTCAGTAAAGACGAGCAGCTCGCCATACGTAACATCAAGGAGAAACACAATATAGTAGTTAAACTAGCAGATAAGGGGAAGCCACGGTCGTTATGGACCGGACATATTATATTAAGGAAGCCAATAGAATATTGGAGGACACCACCACATATAAAAAACTAAGTAAGGATTCAACTAATGATTTCAGCATAACATTATATGGGATACTAGAGGAAGGTCTAAATTTGGGAATTTTGAACAAAAAAGAGTATAATTATTTAAGGAGAGAACATCCCAAACTACCAGTATTTTATTTCCTCCCTAAAATACACAAGAACCTTAAGGAACCTCCTGGCAGACCTATCATCAGTGGGCTGGACTCTTTAACATGTAATACGTCGGAATATGTAGACCACTTCCTACAAAAATACGTCCCCAAGATCCCAGCGTACTGGAAAGACACCACACACCTATTAAATATCCTTAAAGATACAGTGGGGCAAAAAAGTATTTAGTCAGCCACCAATTGTGCAAGTTCTCCCACCATAGGTACACTTCAACAGAATGAGACAACAAAGTCCATAAATCACATTGTATGATTTTTAAAGAATGTATTTGCAAATTATGGTGGAAAATAAGTGTTTGGTCAATAACAAAAGTTCATATCAATACGTTGTTATATACCCTTTGTTGGCAATGACAGAGGTCAAACGTTTTCTGTAAGTCTTCACAAGGTTTTCACACACTGTTGCTGGTATTTTGGACCATTCCTCCATGCAGATCTCCTCTAGAGCAGTGATGTTTTGGGGCTGTCGCTGGGTAACACGGACTCTCAACTCCCTCCAAAGGTTTTCTATGGGGTTGAGATCTGGAGATTGGCTAGGCCACTCTAGGACCTTGAAATGCTTCTTACGAAGCCACTCCTTCATTGCCCGGGCGGTGTGTTTGGGATCATTGTCATGCTGAAAGACCCAGCCACGTTTCATCTTCAATGCCCTTGCTGATGGAAGGAGGTTTTCACTCAAAATCTCACGATACATGGCCCCATTCATTCTTTCCTTTACACGGATCAGTCGTCCTGGTCCCTTTGCAGAAAAGCAGCCCCAAAGCATGATGTTTCCACCCCCATGCTTCACGATAGGTATGGTGTTCTTTGGATGCAACTCAGCATTCTTTCTCCTCCAAACACGACGAGTTGAGTTTATACCAAAAAGTTCTACCTTGGTTTCATCTGACCATATGACATTCACCCAATCCTCTTCTGGATCATCCAAATGCTCTCTAGAAAACTTCAGACGGGTCCGAACATGTACTGGCTTAAGCAGGGGGACACATCTGGCACTGCATGATTTGAGTCCCTGGCGGCGTAGTGTGTTACTGATGGTAGCCTTTGTTACTTTAGTCCCAGCTCTCTGCAGGTCATTCACTAGGTCCCCCCGTGTGGTTCTGGGATTTTTGCTCACCGTTCTTGTGATCATTTTGACACCACGGGGTGAGATCTTGCGTGGAGCCCCAGATCGAGGGAGATTATCAGTGGTCCTGTATGTCTTCCATTTTCGAATAATTGCTCACACAGTTGATTTCTTCACACCAAGCTGCTTGCCTTTTGCAGATTCAGTCTTCCCAGCCTGGTGCAGGTCTACAATTTTGTTTCTGGTGTCCTTCGGCAGCTCTTTGGTCTTGGCCATAGTGGGGTTTGGAGTGTGACTGTTTGAGGTTGTGGACAGGTGTCTTTTATACTGATAACAAGTTCAAACAGGTGCCATTAATACTGGTAACGAGTGGAGGACAGAGGAGACTCTTAAAGAAGATGTTACAGGTCTGTGAGAGCCAGATATATTGTTTGTTTGTAGGTGACCAAATACTTATTTTACCGAGGAATTTACCAATTAATTCATTAGAAATCCTACAATGTGATTTCCTGTATTCTTTCCCCCCATTCTGTCTCTCATAGTTGAAGTGTACCTATGTGAAAATTACAGGCCTCTCTCATCTTTTTAAGTGGGAGACTAAATACTTTTTTGCCCCACTGTATACAGTGGTCCCCTGGATGGCTATGGGCCACCATGGATGTCTCCTCCTTGTATACTGTTATCAATCATGAACAAGGGATAGATGCAATTGATAACACCTTATCTAGATACAAATATGGACCCTAAACAAAAATCCTTCATCCTTGAAAGTATAGATTATATCCTCAAATATAACTATTTTTGGTTTGAGGATAATTTTTACCTACAATTATGTGGCACGGCAATGGGCACCAGGTTTGCACCCAGCTACGCAAATTTGTTCGTAGCTGAATGGTAGAATGACTCAGTATGGAACAATAACCCTCACGGTGCAGACCTGGTGCTCTGGAGGAGATATATAGAAGATATCCTTATCATCTGGAAGGGAACAGAGGAAGGACTACAAAATTTTATACAACATATAAATAACAATCATTGTAATCTTAGATTTACCTCCAATATTCAAACCACACAGATTGAATTCCTAGATGTTGAACTATTTGTCGAAGATAACAATATTATGTCGAGGAACTACACGAAACCCACTGACAAAAACGGGTATATCCACTACACCAGTTGCCACCACCCCCAGTGGCTTAACAACATTCCCTAAGGGCAACTCATGAGGATTAGAAAGAAACTGCTCAAAAGATGAGGATTTTGAGACAAAAGCAGATGAGATAACAAAAAAATTTATTGAGAAACAATATCCGATGGAAAAACTAAGGAGTAGCCGGCGACAGGTAGAAAAAATGAACAGACAACAACTTCTTGAACATAAGAGAAAAAACCTAAATGTACAAAAAGAAAAAAACTATAGCTTCTCATTCTTTACAAAATACAATATGCAAGCCAATCAAATCAAAAAGATTTTGGATAAACATTGGCATATATTAAAGAATGATGAGATTCTAGGTAGAGTTCTGCCCAACAAACCCCAAATTATCTTCAAAAAAAACTGGATCCTTAAAGACGATCCTTGCCCCTAGCGTATTACCCAAACAAAATATCTGCCCGAATCCACATACGTTCCTAGGCACTAAACCAAAGGGCTTCCACAAATGTGGACATTGCAAAATGTGTGTTTTTCTCCCCCAAAAAACAGATTATTTCATAGGACATATAACGGCCCTCACATATACCATTAAACACTTTATAAATTGCTCCTCGAAAAATGTAGTGTATTTACTTCAATGTGGTTGTGGCCTACAATATGTAGGAAGAACGACCAGACCCATGAAGGAAAGAATTTTAGAGCACTTGGGAAACATCAGAAATAAAAATTTAAAACACAGTGTCCCAACACATGCCCCCATTTTATAGCAGAAACCCTAAAAATAATAGGCATTGACTGGATCCCAAAAAACTGGAGAGGAGGGAACACAGTTGAAAACTTATCCAAAAGGGAGACAGAGTGGATTTTCAAATTAATATGGAACTTGACATCCTTGCTCACATCTGAGGAATGTAACTTAGGATCAAATAGAATCCTAACCTAGAACCTGAACTAGATACAATGAAAAAACAGGAACACAGTACCTCATATATACCATAAGAATCTGCGTTCTCTATATATAGGACCCACTCTATAATGGAGGCCCAATATATACCATGGAAAACCTGTTCTCTCTACATATGATTCATACCATAATGGAGGGAAGCTAAACCCCAGTACCTTCTTCTCATATACAGATCACTTTACATCAAAAGACACAATAATGACCACAATGTTCATAGAATATTTTATTTTTTATTTATGAAGTTTCAATATCCATTTATTACCATACAAAAATATTCAGCATATCCATAGCTGGATCTTACAGATGTATTAATGACAACATATGTAGAATGGAACGTGTCTAGTTCCAAATGATTTATTTATTTATATAACTTACACAATGTCTCTACATATAGAGATCAGCATCTCTTTCCTGTCTATTCTTCACATTTTTCCTCACGGCACACACTGTTAAAAGCCTACAATCGGCTCTCTCCGCTTAACGGAAAGAAAATATGTCTCCGATCCTCCGTGTGACAGTAATTTATCCTGCAGAAAAACATATCCGATCAGTTACGCAAACATTATTTACTCACTTACCTTTCCTTTTATGCCGAAACACTCACCACTGACCACATCCACATCAAGATAAATCGGATGTCCGAAAAATGAAAAATGAATGAAACCCGGAAGAAGATCATACTGATGTCAGACGCTGAGAAGTAGACGGCACAAAGATGGCGCCATACATATAAAAGAACTTCTAAAGACCCCGATCGATACTCCTGATGAAGCCGGAACTGGCAAAACGCGTTGAGTGATTTTTTTATTTTTTTTTGGACAATTCTACTATCTTTTATCAGGATTCATATATGATTTTTAAAAATAGCTTTTAAACAAACTTTTATTTTGGTTACTATAGTTTTTAAGCCATTTGCTGTATCTTATATAGATTCAGTTTATTGTTACCCTGGATAAGACCAGAAATAAAACATATATTTTTCTACTATATCTGTGGTGTCGCAATCTATAGTCACTGCCTGATATACACTACACATTTGCTGGAATCTAACCACCGGACATCCGTGGCTGAGGAACGCACAACCGGGACCACACTGGGACCAGGGACTACGGGCATATATTGACTTATCTAAGTGTAAGTGCATTTCTATTTTTTGCGTTCCCTGCTTTTGAAACAGTACCACACTATTGGATCCCCTCTGTTTCTCTTGTGCTTTCTTACATAAACACCACACGTGGATCCCGAGGTTTACCTTGATTATTAGACTTGCGCATTCGTCTTCGGGCGAACATGTAAACGAGCACGAAGAGGCCGTTTTTTTGTTTGTTCCGAAGACACGCTGAAGAGAATACAGTGCCGGCAAAACGTAGGAGAAGACGAAGACTCACAACCACGAAGAATCGAAGATTCTTCGTGATCGTCTTTGTTTTTGCTGCACAGCCGCCAAAATTTCAAACAGGAGTGAGCTGATCCTCGTCTCTCCAATCAGCTCACTCTTGTGACGTCACGCTAAGGGTCTCCTCCAATGCCTGTGCTGCTGTTTTTTGAATTTCTGAAACCGCCTTTATAAGACCAGAGCTTGCCTGAGAGATCCATTCATTTTTCGCTGTGACTGCTTTGGCAACACTGCTGTGCTGCATCCAAGCGTTACAGAGAGATTGTTCTGTTCTGTGTGAGACTGGTAAGCCTCAGCCTGCCATTTCTCACAGTGTACTCTTCCTCACTTCAGTTCTACTGAATTAATAATATTTAATAATAATAATTTTATTAATTTAATCATTTTTTTATTTAATTTGTCTGTCATCAACTGTGTAGTGCTGTTGAGTTGACAGTGCACTCAGTGCCTCACTGGCACAGGGGTGCCCTTGCCCTGGGCTGCTTAAATAAATATCTGTCCTGCTTAAATAAATTAAATAATAGAATTCATAAATAATTTAATAGAATATATTATTAATAATTGAATACATATAAAATTATATATATATTTGTCAGTTATATATACTATAGTTAGTATAGTATTAGTAATAGTATACTAGTGGAGTGTACTGTAGACAATCAAGACATCTACTAGTGTCTAATCTAAAATCAGTAATATTAATAATAATAATTGAATACATTATAAAATTATATATATATTTGTCAGTTATATATACTATAGTTAGTATAGTATTAGTAATAGTATACTAGTGGAGTGTACTGTAGACAATCAAGACATCTACTAGTGTCTAATCTAAAATCAGTAATATTAATAATAATAATTGAATACATTATAAAATTATATATATATTTGTCAGTTATATATACTATAGTTAGTAATAGTATACTAGTGTAGAGTGTACTGTAGATATTCAAGACATCTACTAGTGTCTAATCTAAAATCATTAATATCAATAATTCTATAATTCTTATCTTAATAGTTAATTAAATTAGCTATAAATATAATTAATAATTACTACTAGCTTATAGTTCAGCTAATCGTATTAGTACTGGTGCTGCAGCTCTATAGTTTGTGCTTTGTTTTAGCAACAGCAAGAGACCAAGTCAATTTTTCTTAATTAATAATATTTCATTTTATTTCATTTGTTTTGCTCACCTCAGTCCATCAGTGAAGTGAACTTGTTGGGCTAGTGAGTGCAGCCGCATAAGTGCTGTGTTCTTTTTTGATCAGCAAGCAGTGACGTTAACTGTTTTGCAAAGATTTTCTCATTTATTTTACATTTTATTTAAATTTTATTAAAAGTACCCTTAGTGTTTTGCTCACCTCAGTCCATCAGTGAAGTGAACTTGTTGGGCAAGTGAGTGCAGCCGCATAAGTGCTATGTATTTCAGCAAGCATTGAAGCTAACTGTTTTGCTGTGACATTTTATTTTATTTCTAATTTCTCTTCAAGAAAAATTGACTGTGTGAAGACAACAACTGTACTAAGCAAAGCTTCAAGCTACTAGCTGTAGTACTAAAATAATTCTAATCTTTGAATTTCTTAATCTATAATATATTATATAATATAATATAAATTCTAATTCATAATCTATAATATATAAGTAATTCTTTCTAATTCATAATCTATATTCTATCTATAATCCATAATATAAATAATTCTAATCTATTAATATAATATTATATATAATTTAACCTCACTTTAGTTTAGTGGGCTTGAGAGCGTCTGCCTAGAGTTAGACTAGAATACTAATATAGCTTTAGGTTTAGCATAGTAGTAGGATAGGCTCTTAGGCCCGTGTAAATTCAAAGTCTTTAATTTTTTTATCCCCCTTTTTTAAGTTTTTTTAAACACTACACTACACACACAACACAAAATTTGAAATGGATTCTTCTTTTGGGACTAAGAAGGGACAAGCTCCATCTACCGCCATGTCCTCCTAGTACCTCTAGCAAGCCACCAAGTCCTTACAGTATTTTTGTAAAGACAGTTAGAGAGAGGGCTACACATAGTGGAACTCCACCTAGCGAGGTAGCAGAGGAGCCTGAGACTGAGAGGCCAAGTGCAGAGTCTGTTCTTCCTGCTCGCACTACTACTAGTCACGATATCAGTCTTAGCTCCAGCCTAGCAGGAATTCCATTCGATCTGGCTAATGAAGAACTAGACTATGAGCCAGAGGAAGTAGAGGAAATGAGTGGTCAGGAATCAGATTCCTCAGGGAGCAGTGTCCAAATGACTAGTGCACAATATTCCCCTGAGCCTCCACCTTCTCCGCTACGATCATCACCATCACCACCACCAGCAGCAGCAAAACCTAGCAAATCTAAAGTTAAAGCAATTAGCAGTCCCACTATGGCCAGTACTGTTACCACCAGTCCCACCACCACTAGTTCTGCCTCTGTTCATCCACCCCGAGCAGTAGGAGCAGCACCCAAGGCACACTCCAAGGCTATGCGCGCCCCAATTTGGGAGCACTTTGAAAATGTTGAAGAAGGGCGCTATGGAAAGTGCAAACATTGTGGGAAAGTGTCTGGCCATTTTACCAGTGCTAGCATGAAGCATCACCTTAGCACTCAACACAATGCTGTGCTATTGGGGAAAGATGCAAAAGTAAAACTTAGTGCAGGCAGCATAGCTGGTGGCCGTGGAAAAACTCCAACAGCTGCTTCTGAGCCAATAGCAGTAGCAGCAGCAGCAGCAGCTAGTGCTGGCAGCCAGAGACCAAGGCAGGTTGGAGCACTGCATGTCCAGCCCACCCTGGAACAATTTGTGGAATTCCAATCCAAAAGGTTAATGTCCAAACAGCAGGCCAATAAAGTAACGCAACTTATTGGTCAGTTCATTGCTGTTGGAGGGGCATCCTTCTCTATGATTGAAGGGGAGCCTTTCAAACAATTGATGGCGGCTGTGGCTCCACAATATACAGTTCCGTCATGTTCCATTTTCAGTAGAAACATTGTCCCCTCATTGTATCGGTCCTGTGTTGCAGCAGTGAAAGAGGAGCTTTCCAAGGCCGCTGGTCAGTCTGTTCACTTCACAACAGATTTGTGGAGTGCACCTAGTGGGCAGCATGCCTTTCTTTCTTTGACAGCACACTGGTGGCAGCCCGGTGTGCCCAAGGAAGCTGCTGCAGCAGGCTACCGATCATTCCTTCTCCATGCAGAAGTGATGGATGAAAAGCAGACTTCCCAAAATATTCTGCA
This sequence comes from Spea hammondii, assembly GCA_029215755.1. Lineage (NCBI taxonomy): Eukaryota > Metazoa > Chordata > Amphibia > Anura > Pelobatidae > Spea > Spea hammondii. The sequence continues at coordinate 66,897,309 of JARDYJ010000005.1, forward strand.
TGCGATGAGGAAAATGTTTAGCCTTTGGGTGGGAGCAGAGGCAGGCAGCAATGTTGAAGTTGGTTTTGTGGTAACTGACGGAGGTGCCAATATGGTGAAAGCACTGCAAGATGGTCATATTGTTGGTGTGCGCTGTGCAGCCCACATCATCCATCTTGTAGTGAAGGCAGCAATGTCAGAAGGAACTAATGTGGCAGCAGTAGTTCTGTCCCGCTGCAGAAAGATCGCTGGGCACTTTCACCTTTTGAGGGAAGAGCAAGAGAGGCCAGGTCTTTCCGTACACTGCCTACGTCAGGATGTCAGTACACGGTGGAACTCCACATTAGACATGCTGGAGAGGATTTTGGAGCAGCAGAGGGCAATCCATAATCTTGCCTCAGAGCACAATATTGGGATTACATCTCCATTGAATAGGGAGGATTGGACAGTGATCGCCCAGCTAGTGGCAGTCCTTAAACCATTCAGGGATGCCACAGAAAATTTAAACTCAAACACTGCCAGTCTGGCCCAGGTAATCCCAGTGTTCTCCCATCTAGGCAGCAAGATGGATGTGTTCCTTGAAAACCGTGAGGCTGTTCAAGGTGGCACTCTACATCCTGACGTAGCAGCCATAGTCAGGAAGCTGAAGGATCTGCTAAAAGTACACCTTCGCAAACGCATGGAAGAGAGTCCCGAAATGATGCTAGTGTGCCTTTGTGATCCAAGAATTAAGGGAAAGCTAGCTTTGAAATTCAATGTTCTCAGTAGGTACCGGGAGCAATTGGTCAACAAGGTGCGTGACTGGCAGCGTAAAATGGGAATGCTGTCCGAGGAGGGAGAGGTGCAGGAGGAGGAAGAGATTATGTGGTCTGCTACTCCTAGCAGCAGCATCAGCAGCAGTGCCACAAGCATCACAACAACACAGCTGAGTGGAGCAGCTGCGTTTTGGGAAGAGGCACTTGGGAGTATAGTTGGACCATCTGACAGAGCTAGCAGCAGAAAGGAGAGTAGTGCTGCTGAAATGGTCAAACTTTACCTCTGTGAAGTTCCTTCTGCACCTAATGTTGATCCTCTTAGCTACTGGGATGAAAAGAAGAGTGTGTGGCCTGCACTCTCATGGGTTGCGCAGCAGCTTCTATCATGTCCGCCAACCACTGTTCAAAGTGAGTGCGTGTTTTCTATGACTAGAAACATACTGAGTCCACAGCGCTCACGCATGGCACCTCATCTGATGGAGCAGATTGCCTTTCTTAAATTCAATCTGCCCAAGTTGGGTTACCCAGCTCTTAGCTTGGAAAGTTAATTTTCTTTCTCTAATGTTTAAGGTAGTTTCTCCCCCTGGTTGCACGTGTTTGTGGTGTGGCAACGTCTGCTACCTCCGCCGGTGTAGCCAATTTATGCTAGGGCCTAGTGTCTGAGTTCTGGAAGTCCGCTCCCAAACGCCATGGACTGACAGACTTTCATGCTTTGCCCTGGGGTGAAACAGGTGAGCCGGTCGTCAATTGCCCACTCATTCGCCTTTCCCAATGCTGCTGCTGCTGGTTGTGGTGCCAGCGTCTCTTCTCTGCCAGTTCGCTTCCGGGCTAGTGTCATGCCTCAAATGTCCAAAATGTTCAAGGTAGTTTCTCCCCCTGGTTGCACGTGTTTGCGGTGTGGCAACGCTGCTGCTGCTGCTGGTGGTTGTGGTGCCAGCGTCTCTTCTCTGCCAGTTAGCTTCCTGGCTAGTGTCATGCCTCAAATGTCCAAAATGTTCAAGGTAGTTTCTCCCCCTGGGTGCGTCTGTTTGCGGTATAGCAACGTCTGCTACCTCCGCCGGTGTAGCCAATTTACGCTAGGGCCTAGTGTCTGAGTTCTGGAAGTCCGCTCCCAAACGCCATGGACTGACAGACTTTCATGCTTTGCCCTGGGGTGAAACAAGTGAGCGGGTCATCAATTGCCCACTCATTCGCCTTTCCAAATGCAGCTGATGCTGCTGCTGGTTGTGGTGCCAGCGTCTCTTCTCTGCCAGCTTGCTTCCTGGCTAGTGTCATGCCTCAAATGTCCAAAATGTTCAAGGTAGTTTCTCCTCCTGGTTGCACGTGTTTGCGGTGTGGCAACGCCTGCTACCTCCGCCGGTGTAGCCAGTTTACGCTAGGGCCTTGTGTCTGAGCTCTGGAAGTCCACTCCCAAATGCCTAGGACTGACAGTCTTTGGATGCTTTGCCCTGGGGTGGAACAGGTGAGCGGATCACTAATTGCCCACTCATTCGCCTTTCCCAATGCTGCTGCTGCTGGTGGTGGTGGTGCCAGCATCTCTTGTCTGCCAGTTCCCTTCCTGGCTAGAGTCATGCCCAAAATGTCCCTAATGGTAAGGGTAGTTTCTCCCCCCTGGCTGCGTCTGTTTGCGGTGTGGCAATGCCTGTGGCAATGCCTGCTACCTCGGTACGTGTGTAGCCAGCTTACACAAGGGCCTTGTGTCTGAGTTCTGTAAGTCTGCTCCCAAACGCCAAGGACTGACAGTCTTTGGATGCTTTGCCCTGGGGTGAAACAGGTGAGCGGGTCGCCAATTGCCCACTCATTCGCCTTTCCCAATGCTGCTGCTGCTGCTGCTGGTGGTGGTGCCAGCGTCTCTTCAATGCCAGTTCCCTTCCTGGCTAGCGTCATGCCTCAAATGTCCCTAATGGTAAGGGCAGTTTCTCCCCCCTGGCTGCGTCTGTTTGCGGTGTGGCAACGCCTGCTACCTCCGCTGGTGTAGCCAGCTTACGCTAGGGCTTAGTGTCTGAGCTCTGGAAGTCCGATGCCAAACGTCTAGCATACCTGCCAACACACCCAACATTTTTGTGGACAGTCCTGCTTTTTTCCAGTCCTGTCCAGTAAAAGTTGGGTTGTTGCAAAGTATGCGATTATAAATAGGTAGCAAATGTTAGGCATGTATTACAAGTGGTCCAAAATCAATTTAAAAATTTAAAATAATCCCTATTCTTTTATTAAACATCTATGGATGTGTGACTGTGTATGATAAAAAGGAGGCCAAGTTCCTTGGAGCATTTGTCTAGGTCATTTTGTGTACAGTACACCTCGGTACGTGTGTGCAACTCTATTGGTCGTTTCGGCAGGGGGCTCGCCTGCCATCAACGAATGAGGCGCATTCTGCAGTTCTGCAATTCATTTGTTGATGCCAGACCAGCCCCCTTCCGGCGACCAATAGAGTCGCACACATGTACCTTCACGGCGCGAACGCATCTGCTGCTGCTGCTGCTCCGATATGTTCTTAACCCCGTATTAACCCCTGCTACGCAGTCAGGAGAAAACGAAGATGAAATGAGCACGAAGAATGGCCACGAATATTCGCCCGAAAAGAAGACAGGAACGGGCAAATATTCGCGGAATACAAATGTTTTTTTTTCTCTGAAGATGAGTACGAAGACGAACACGAAGAGCCCCCTGGTGCCCAAGTCTATTGATTATGCATTGATCAACACAGCAATATTGTGAGTGAGAAATTCGGGATATATCTGGTGGATTACATTCATTTGTACACCTGCACTATTAGTTTTTTTCTTTTTTCGTTTTCTGTTTTTTCCATTTATATCGAACGGTATACACGAGCGCCCCCTAGTGAACCTTGGCTTATATACTTTGTCACCCGGAGAGTGTTTTTTAAGGGTTGCAGCTGTGTTATCAACACACGAAAAGAAAGGAAAGTTCCAATTTATTACTATCTTATCTTTTTGCTCCTTATACTGGTCTTCATCTCCTATTCACCTTTAGACATTCCTTGCCTTGTTCCCTGTCCTTTGTGGCAGAATACAATGTTCTGTGTATTTATGTTCAGCTGTGTTTTGTTATACCATTACCCTGCCTCCCTCCCCTGAAGCCTAGACAACTCACACCTGACCTAATGAACAGGCTTTATATCCCTGCCTCCCAGAAAAAACCTAGTTGTGAGTTCTTTGGAGCCATAGTTCATGCCAGACACCGGATCTGTCTGTTGGATTTACCTGCCTGCCTGCCTATCTGCCTATTACCTCTTTGACCCGGACTGCCTACTGGATTTCCCCTTTTTGCTTGTACCTGTCCCAGACCCTTTTGAATACTTACCTGGACTTTTCTACCCTCATACTCCCCAGCAGTATGTATGCATGATATGCCTCCTACTCTGCTGCTTCTGGTGAGATGTCTTGTTTTGCTTTGTGTAATATACCTATAACCAAATATTCGACTTGTGTCATTTGTGAAGTGTGTTTCTATCGCTGTGTTCTTACACTCCTGTGCTCTGGACTCCAACATCCAGTTAAGGGTTGCAATACGATGAGCCTGACGTAGGGATAACGACAAATGAGAAAGATTTGGGAACTGTTATAGACAACAAACTAGGCAACAATGTGCAATGTCAGTCAGTAGTTGCTAAGGCCAGTAAGGTATTGTCATGTATAAAAAGGGGCATCAATTTGCGGGATAAAAATATAATTTTGCCTCTGTATAAATCAATGGTAAGGCCACACCTTAAATATGCTGTGCAATATCGGGCACCTATTCTAAAGATGGATATCATAGCACTAGAAAGGGTGCAGAGGCGGGCTACAAATGAATAAAAGGAATGGAGCACTATAGTTATGAAGAAAGGTTACCAAATTTAAATCTGTTTAGTTTAGAAAAACGGCGCCTCAGAGGGGATATGATAGCATTAGATAAATATATTCGGGGCCAATACAAACCATTGTGTGGAAATCTGTTCATAAACAGGACTATGCATAGGACACGTGGTAATGCGTTTAGACTGGAAGAAAGGAGACTTATTCTAAGGCAGAGGAAAGGGTTTTTTACAGTAAGGACAATAAGGATGTGGAATTCTCTGCCTGCAGAGGTAGTTTTATCGGAGTCTGTAAAGACGTTTAAACAAATAAACACCAACTGGATGAATACTTGGAAAAAACATAATATTCAGGGATATAATCTTTAATTATGGGGAAACAGCTTATTGATCCAAGGAGAAATCTGACTGCCTTTTTGGGGTCAAGAAGGATTTTTTCCCCTGGTTAGTGCAAAATTGTAAAGAGCCAAACTGGGTTTTTTTGCCTTCTTTTGGATGAACAGCAAAAAATTAACGGATAAAGGAAACGCTGAACTTGATGGACGCATGTCTTTTTTTAGCCTATATAACCATGTAACTATGTAAGTGACATGCCCATGCCATCACACTGCCACCACCATGTTTTACAGATGAAGTGGTATGCTTCTGATCATTGGCCGTTGCAAGCCTTCTCCATGCTTTTTTCTTCCCATCATTCAGGTACAGGTTTATCTTAGTTTCATCTGTCCAAAGAATGCTGGGCTGGCTGTTTTAGATGTTTTTTTTGGCAAAGTCTAATCAAGCCTTTCTAATTGTGAGGCTTATGAATGGTTTGCACCTTGTGATGAACCCTCTGTATTTGCTCTTTTGAAGTCTTCTCTTTATGGTAGATTTTGATAGTGATATGCCTACCTCCTGGATAGTGTTCTTCACTTGACTGGATGTTGTGAAGGGGTTTTTCTTTAGCATGAAAAGGATCATACAATCATCCACCACTGTAGACGTCCAAGCCTTTTTGTGTTGCAGAGCTCATCAGTGCGTTCTTTTTTTACTCACAATGTACCAAACTGTTGACTCCCACCAAACTGCCACTCCTAATGTTCCTACTATGTCTCTGATGGATTTTTTCATTTTTTGAGCCTAGGGAAGGAGAGCTGCTTTGACTGCATATTGTGGGTTCATAGCAGCAGCTTCCCAGATGTGAATGTTGCACCTCGAATCAACTCCAGACCTTTTACCTGGTTACAAAATTACCAGTATAATGCAGAGCTATTCCTCTGGCAGAGATTTCTCAAGATCTAAGCCAATATCTATAGATGAAACTGGCTTAGGCTAGGTTTCCACTTGGGTTTTTGTCCTGTGTTATTTTCTTGATGAAAAATGCCAAGAAAACTGCCACTGCATTTACCTGCGTTTTGGCGTTTTTTCTGGAGTTTTTTCTGGCGTTTTAGCCTTTCTGTGGAAATTGCTTTTTTTGACCTTAGGCAGTTTTTCCAGCCTTTACAAGTTAGAAGTTTCACCCAGCTAAAAGGGATTAGGATAAATGGCAAGTATCTGCCCCCTCCTGATGTAATTTCCTTGGTAGAGTTCTACTTAAACGCCCCGGCGGACCCTTCTGTCTCTTTTCTGTGGTTTGTAAGGCATGCTTTATTCCGAATGTCTGCCCCTCTAGGAAGATTGGCCCCAAATGATGGTGCAAATTGTTTGCTGTTGCTTTTGGCACGCAGGATCCAGTTGGGTATGTTTGTTTGTAATGGCATGTTTGTTCCAAATGGTGTAAAATTCAATATGAACTTTGTTTTGTGTGAAACTGTTTGTTTCCAGCCTATTTCTTGTAGGACACACAGATACTGGGTCCATCCTCTGCATTGTAACTGTGGAAAAAAACGCCAAGGCAAAACCCACATGGCTTTTCATGGAGTTTTTTCTCTCCCATAGACTTCTATTGGAGAAAAACACCAAGATTTCATTGCAAAAAACGCCGGAGTGTCAACATGCTGCGATTTTGAAAAGCTGCCACAGAGCCCAAAAAAGCTGAAAAACGCCAAAGAGGATTAAAAAAACACCAAACAGAAACACGCCAAGTGTATATGGCATTGTGCGATTTCCTATTGAAGAACAGCTAACATCTGGCCGCAGCATTTTTTCACAAAACATCCGTTATTTTTGGCGTTATTATGGGCGTTTTTAGCAAAAAAAACCCAAGTGGAAACCTAGCCTTATTGAGATCCACCCTGTGCCATGCTTAAAAGCTAATTACAACATTCCAAGTCAAGTATTAAATGTATTTGCTCTCCTAATTTAGAGAATTCCCAGCATTTTAGCCACTAATGAATATACAGTACCTCACAACAGTTGTATATTGTATTATATGTTTTCATGTGACAACACTGAAGAAATTACACTCTGCTACAATGTAAAGTAGTGAGTGTACAGCCTGTAACACCTGAGGCCTTTTAACACTAACGAGTCACATGATACTTGGGAGGGGAAATGGCTAATTGGGCCCAATTTGGACATTTCCACTTAGAGGTGTACTCACCTTTGTTCCCAAGGTTTAGACATTAATGGCTGTGTGTTGAGTTATTTTTAAAGGAACAGCAAATTTACAATGTTATACAGGTTGTACACACTACTTTACATTGTAGCAGAGTATCATTTCTTCAGTGTTGTCACATGAAACGATATAATAAAATATTTACAAAAATGTGAGGGGTGTACTCACTTTTGTGAGATACTGTAGATCATTTCAGGGCTTGTGTGGACTGTCATTTGTGGCTCTAGGTCATGCTGGAATAGAAAAAGGCCTTCCTCAAACTGTTCCCACAAAACTGGAAGCATAGCATTGTCCATTGTCTTGGTATGTCCCCTTCGCGATGGGTATGCACACAGTGTCGGGGTGTGTGCTCTATTGTGTCGCATAATGAATGTGGGTATGGTTTTGGTAATGTAATCCCCGTAAAGGTGTTATTGTGGCAGTACAGATGCCTATATGAGTGCATGTGGGAAGATTTTGCAGAAGAATGAAGATGCAGTTCATTAAAAGCACTAACTCGGGAGAACATCATATAGGAAAGAGCAGGAGAAGGACTTGAATCACTTGTAATATATACAAATATACTACCGTATTATAAGACGACCCTGATTATAAGACGACCCCCCAAAATCAAAATATTCATTTAGGAAAAAAACAAAGCCTGAATATAAGACTACCCTATAGGAAAAAAGTTTTACTAGTAAATATTAATTCATGTAAACTATTTTTTCTTATTTAATAAAAGCTATGATTGACAAAAATATATATATTTTATTTCCTTTTATTTGCCAACCTGCCCCCCCCCAGTTATGCACATCTGCCCCCAGGCTTGTCACTCTGCCCCCAGAAATTCCTTATACCCCCCTATTTGCCACTCTGCCCCATGATGTGCCTTTTAACCCCCTATATGCCCCTCTGCCCCATGATATGCCTTATACCCCTATATGCCACTATGGCATATAGGGGGTTAAAAGGCATATCATGGGGCTGAGTGGCATATAGGGGGTTAAAATGCATTTCTGGAGGTATATATATATATATGCTAACAGCAATCACACTCCTATCAAGCCAAGGCAGCCAGTACATGCTGGAACCTGGGGATGATAGTAGTGTGATTACAGCCTCCCTGTGCCATGCTACCACCACCACCCCCCTTACACATCCATGCTATCACACACACTCTCATTCACAAACATTTAAATTCATTCCATTAATCACACATACTCAAAAACCCTCCCCGACCCCCTTACCTGAACTGCAGATCTCCCACTCGCAGACTTCTGTAGGGGCCCAGCTGTGCGAGCAACTTCTCTGGCCCCGCCCCCATAGGAAGGAGGGGGGAGGCAGAGTTATGTGAGGACGCTCCTAGCTTCCTGTTCTCCTGCTGCTAGTAGCATAGACGCTGCTCGCGACCAAAGCCCGGTAAGCAGCACGGCCCCAGCAGAATGAGGTCTGATTAGAAGACGACCTCGATTATAAAATGAGGGGTATTTTTCAGAGCATTTGCTCTGGAAAAAACCTTGTCTTAAAATCGAGCAAATACGGTATATCCCAATGAGTTTATCTAAATTTTGTGACAGAGGCACATGTGTTGGTTCACTTTAACAGAGAGAGAAGGCCATCAACATTTGTGAGGAAGCAGAATTGTGCTACTCTGGCACAGGTTACTTCTCATATGATGTAGGGTATGATATCGTATTGAGTGTTCTACCATATGAAAATGCTAGATGGAATAAGTTATTAGACATGTGCAAATAGGCCAAAAATAATTTGGACAAATTAGTTGGTTCGTTCTGTTCCCTGCCCATTTGTTTCAGATGAAACGCTCTCTGAATGGCTCCCTATGTTTTCTGCTGACCACTTCCATGTACTGCAGCTCTGCTTCTTTTCTAGCATCCTCTTCATCTTCTGTATTCTTTTTTTATTCACATCTCTGTGGACGTGTCTTCCCAGTGAACTTTAGCAAAAATGGCCAATGTCACCGGAAGCTCTGTCTTTTTTAGGAAAGTTCACTTCAGATAGCATGAGAGAGTGAATGAGAGCCTAAGGGAACGTGAATGAGTGTGTGAGAGAGTGGGAGTGAGCTTTTTGCTTCATTTTCATTCATTTCCTGGGCTGGTCTTGCCTCCATTTCAGAGATTCATACTTAGCAATTTATATGGAATGAGATTGGGTTTACTGAACATATACATACAGGAATGGTAACATATTAATTCCTTTATATTCAGGCCAGGGGTGTACTTTTGGTATCTAGCACTCAAAAATTGGCACCCCCCACTTTAAAATGTAAAAACACCCACCAAAAATCTAATGTTTGCAATAATATTTTTTTGCACAAATTTGTAAACTGCTTTATCCATATGTGGTGCTTGTGCTGAAATGTTGTGTTTGATTTAAACCAAACGTGGAGCTGTGCATTATGGCCAAACATTTCCACTTTGGTCTCGTCTGTGCAAAGGAGATTGTTCCAGAAGTTTTGTGGTTTGTTCAGATGCAACTTTGCAAAGCTAAACTGTGATGCCATGTTCTTTTAGAGAGAAAAGGCTTTCTCCTGGCAGCCCGGAACAAACCTGGCAACCCAGAACAAACCAAACTTGTCTTTTTTCTAATTGTACTGTCTTGGGTTTATTTCTTTGCTAGATATACCTTCCAGCCTCCTCAGGCTTCTGTACTCACTTAATCCTCAGCAAAACAACTCCCCCACCCACCCTTCCATTATATAGGCACCACCTGAGATAATTAGTTTCCAAGTGCATGAAAAGGGAAGGGACCCAACAATATACTGGGACCTAAATACCTTTCTCACACCTTACTTCTGCCTACTTCACAAATCCCCCTCTCTGCTCCAACACAGTAGGGGGGCAACTGCTACAAAAGGGGGAATATACATGGGACAAAGCATCAGCATTTCCCTGTTTGGTCCCTGGCCGGTGCTCTACTGTGAAACTAAACATCTACAGGCTTAGGAATCAGCGAGTCATCTTTGCGTTTTATTCCCTGTTTTGCGCATGTATTTCAAAAGGGTATGGTCTCCCTTACAAAAAATTACTGCAGTTTTTCTGAAGTAATACTGCAATTTTTTGGACATGAAAAAACTGCAATACTGCACTTTTAGAGCACTTTTACTGCATTTGTACTTCACTGTACTGCAGTTTTACTGCACATTTACTGCCCTTTTTTTATATTGCAAACCTACAGTTGTACTTCAATGTACTGCAGCTTTATTGCATTTGTACTTCCTTACAAAAATAACTGCAGTACAGTGAAGTACAAATGCAGTAAAACTGCAGTAAATGTGCAGTAATACTGCAGTAAATGTGCAGTAATACTGCAGTAAAAGTGTCCAAAAAACTGCAGTATTACTTCAGAAAAACTGCAGTAATTTTTTCGTAAGGGCTGTGACAAAAGAAACTTCCTACTCAACAGGTAATATTCTAGAGATTCCAAGGCCAATATAATTGCCAAACCCTCTTATTAAACTTCCTGCTAATGTAGAGAACTGGGTGTTCCAGCACCAACCAACTGTAACATGACTGATCCAATGCCTACATAAGAAGCATCACACTAAACCAAGAATTCTTTTAACTCTGGAGTCACCAGGACTGGTTGTATACAAAGTGTATCCTTTAACTTTGGAAAGCTGAGTTTAGCTTGATTCCTCCACTTTACCATTAAATAATCCTACCCCTTAGTTAAGTCCGACAAAGGGGCTTAAAGGTAGCAAAATCTGACAGTAGTAGCCAAACAAGCCCAGGAATGCATAGACTTGCTCCTTATTAATTGGTCTTGGCTAGTCTGTCACAACCTGAACCTTCAACACCTGAGGCTGCTGACACCCCCATGCAAGCCAATGAGCCGGGCCAATATTTCTGCAGATACAGTAGCATAATCCTGAGCCTGCAATGGCTCTAGATCAGATCATAATAAGCCTTTTGGGGTTCTCCCACATGGTATGGAGCAATTATGTCAGCCCGCTGCTCTGCAGATCCGCTTGTATGTCTTTATGCAAACAAATGCAACGGTGGGGACACTGAACCCTCAAAGTGGCCAGTGACAAATGCACCAGGGAAAAATGGAAACCAAAAACGTCAAATCAGGGACATTGCCCAGAGGGAGTTAGCAAATCAAGGGTTCAGAGTCTATTCCAATGCCCAAAAAACTCAAGCACATACAAGAGCCAACTTATCAGGGGGCAACAGGACCCCAAAAATGTCAAAAATTTGCTACAGCTGATGCACATTGACCAGTATCCACAGTCCAAACACAAATTAAATCATCAAGGTAGTGGATAATCTTCCACTCCAGGAAGGAGCTAAAGGTCTCAAAGTAAGAGCAGGATGTTGAGCAGCCCATAGGCAGGCACATGGCAAAATAAACTCTTCCCTGACACTCACAATGTCGCAGCCTCGACATCAATCTACGCCACAAGCGCCCTTCTACCGCACAATTTAACCCAGTGAACCACCCTATCAAAAAAATGTATAGGAGAGCCTGCACAGCTTAGGAGAATTACCATAATTGATAGAACCACCTTTTGGACAAGAGAAAAGGTGAATGAGCTGGAACTTCCCTGGCTCTTTTTCAGGGACAACCTCCAATGGGGAAAAATGCAAATTTACCAAAAGAAGGGATGTGAAAGGGCCAGTCATTTACACCAAAGCCACCACCTTACTCAATTTTTCAGACTCAACTGCAGAATAAGACAAGGCAGAGTTCAAGTTCTTAACAACCGCACTGACCATCGCCCCTATTAAAAGAGATGCAGCCTCGCAGTTTGGATACCTAATAAACCAGGGGCTCATCATCACCACCTGCACTGGGGTCCTGTAAAAAAAAAATTAAAAAAATATGGGATATGGTCACAAAGTGACCAGATGTCTAAATGGCAAAAAATACACACCTCACAAGTGGCCTTTTACCTCCCAAATATCCCAACAATGCATGTGGGGTATCATTGCGCTCAGGAAATGTTGCTGAACACATATTGGGGTGTTGTTTGGCAGTGACATATACCAGAAGCTGTAAATTTATACCTGGAGTACAATGTGTGTGAAAAAAATAAAACATTTTTTACTACCATAAAGTTTGACAAAGGCAGATGGTAGAACTAGTGCACGGAAATGGTTAAAATACCAGCATTTGAAATACCTTGGTGTGTCTAGTTTTTAAAAATATATGGTTTGATGGGGTAAATTTAATTGGCTGGCTTCAAAGATACCCGAAATAGCACATGGGGCAGAATGACCAGCTTTGGGGAAAAATGGTTTTGAAATAGCAAAAAGCTACTGGAACTTATTGCCCCATAACGTGCAGAAAAAAGAAAAAAAACATAAAAACATTTCTCAGGACAAATAGTAGAATCTATGTAGCAGGTTTTTTCATTAGTTTTTGCAGATGAGTAAAAGTTTTTTGTTTAAAAAGTGAGAAAAAGTAATTTATCACCATATTTTATCATTTTTTATAATAAATTAGATGATATGATAAGGAAAGCCCTGTTTGTCCTGAAAAAACAATATATAATATGTGTGGGAGCACAAAATGAGAAAGAAGAAAATCACAGCAACGCTGAAAAATGTTAAAAGAGCCATTGTCCCACAATATACTACGAGTAAGGAACAGTATTGTCCTTAAGGGGTTAAAAGAGCCATTGTCCCAAAATGTACTACGAGTAAGAAACAGTCTTGTCATTAAGGGGTTAAAATGTAAAACCTGTTCCTGAGTAGTTTAAGACAGTTGCCCATTGACACTATTAAATTTGTGGACAAGTTAATTTCTTATCACCTTTCTATCATTTTATCTTTTATAATTCATTGATAAGTTACTATTAGTGACAAAACCAGACAGCTGGGCTTGCGCATATGCACAATGTGTCTGTCTTTCAGTTGTTTTAAAATGTAAAACCTGTTCCTGAGTACTAGTTTAAGAGTATATAAAACAATTGAAAATGTCCATGAGAAGGAATGATTCCAGTGTTTGTGGGTTGGGAAGATCTGGCGGCAGGCGTGTGTGCGAAAAAGTAGTAGTTAGGTGACCACTAGTATACCAGGCCCCTGGGAATTTAGCGTAGCTAAATGGACAGAAAGCATGTATGTGTGTGGGTGAGTGCATGTTTGGGGCATGTGTGTTTTTGATTGGGGTATGTAAATGTAGGGGTGGGAGTCCCTAAGGGATAAAAGGTGACCCCGGTCACTGTCACTTTTATCAGAGACGTCTAACAGTTTACCTGCTTGAGCTTTGGTGTATTCTCTACGGCCTGGAGTATAGACATTGATTCAATCCTCGCTGTTCTCAGAGCTGGTGCGGACAAGGACGGTGGCAGGGCGCTTCGTGAGCAATTTGCTCACCTGTTTCCTCAGGCTGCGGTGCCTGAGTTGCCTGCCGGGTCTCGTGGGGCCGCGGAGGCTTCGTCTAGCGGGCATGCTTCGGTTCGCCGGCGCGCCCGCCCTCCTGCTCGGTTGAGGCTCGTGGCGGGTGCGGGGACTCGTTACCGGAGCAGGAGTCCGGATCGTGGGCCGCGCACGCCCCTGGAGGCGTCTCCTCGGGGCGGACGGCCTACCAGTGCGCCGTCATCGCCAAGATGGGACAACCCGGAGGACGATGGTGGGTCTTCCGGGGATGATTTGGGGTCACCTCGGCAGCTCTCGGCCCATTTACCTCCTCTGGGTACTGGGGTCGGGGGATCTTCCCTTCTGGGCTACGGCTCCTCTGGTGAGGAGGCTTTTTCTACCCCCCTCCCCCCCTTTTCTACGGCACCTGTTGGTGGCTTTCCTGTGGCTGGGTCCCTGCCGGCGGTCCCGGGTCCTTCAGTGGTCCAGGGGCATCTTCTCTAACCCCTCTTTTCTGCGCAGGCTGGTGCTGGAGTGTCACAGGGGGATCCTTCACGGCTGTCTGGACCTGTGAGACAAGGTGCTGCAAGCAACATGGCTGCGAGTACGGTGCCGCAGGAGGTCTGCCGGTCGCTTGGTGGTGAGTTCCCTTCTCAGCTTTCTGGGTTTTTGGGGTCCGGTGTGGGGGGTCGCCCGGGCGCTAGTGTTGGGGAATTTTTGTCGGGTCTTAGGGGGTTTCTGGACGCGTCAGATCGGTGTGGGAGCAGTCTGTGGGCGTTGCGGGGTCTGCGGGTCCTGTTTCCCTTCCTGCACTGGTGGTGGTGTGTTCTGATGGAGCTGCGGTTGCAGCAGGTTCTGTAGTGCTGAGTCTGCCCCTGCGGCCGTAGTTGATGCGGCGTTGGGGGTAGCTGATGTTGCCGTGGGGCTGCTTATATGTGTTGGTCAGGCCCATTAGGCCTGCATTTAAAATAGGAGACAAAAGAAAAAATCTGGAAAGGGGAGTTTTTGGAGATTTTCTCCCTCTTGCCGCTGGAGGAGGCTCCCAAAGAGGGGGCAGATAAGGAAAAGGAAAATGATAAGGAGAAGTACAGGTACAGACGGATTCCAAAAACCTTTGGTAATTGGATTCGCGCCTTTTCCATCCTAGCCAGTGTGATAGGCGAAAAGTGCCCTGAAAAATGTTCGGCACTGTTTGCATATCAGGATCTAATTTGGAACGCCTGTCGGACGTTTTGGGGTCTGGGCTGGTGGAGATATGACGAGCAGTTCCGCCAGCGTTTGGCGGTTCGGCCGTCTATAGGTTGGGATCAAATGGATATTAGTCTGTGGCTGGCCATTATGACTTGGCTGGCCACTCATCAAGGTGGGCTTTCGTCGTTTCTCGGGGGGACTGGGGGTGGGGGTTTGGAGCTGCTCCTTCCTCGGGATGCTGCTATCAGTATAACAACGGGCAATGTAAATGGGGAGCGTCGTGCCATTTTAAGCATGAATGCTCCGGTTGAGGCGGAGCCCACCCTCATTCCCGCTGTTTCAATCGGGCAAAGGGGGGTGAGCGTCCGGATGTGGGATCGAAGGGCGAGGACGCCGGTGGACGTTGGTGCGATGCGCCCATGGCTAAACCGGTATAGAGACTGTCGGGCCACGGAGGTTTTGTTACGGGGGTTTACTGAGGGTTTTTGGATTCCCTTTGTGGATGCCCCAAAAACATTTAGTTGCTGAGTTTCCTGATGTTGTGCGGGACAAGTTACATAAGGCGGAGATGTTGGGGCGCATGGCGGGTCCTTTCGCCGTGCAGCCCCTGGCGAATTTGCGGGTGTCACCACTTGGGGTGGTTCCCAAGAAGGAACTGGGTAAATTCCGTTTAAATTACCACTTGTCGTACCCGTGGGGTTGTTCTGTTAATGATGGGATCTCGGCGGACTTGGTTAAGATTGTTTATGCGTCTTTTGATAAAGCTGTTGCTATGGTTCGGGCGGCCGGGCGGGGCGCCCTGTTGGCAAAAACGGATATTGAGGCAGCGTTTCGCTTCCTTCCGGTTCACCCGGTGTGTCATCGTTTGTTAGGTTGTCAGTTTGACGAACAGTTTTATGTGGATATGTGTCTCCCCATGGGTTGTTCCATTTCGTGTTCCTATTTGTAGTGTTTTAGAACGTTCCTGGAATGGGATGTGAGGGAGGAGGCGGGTTTGGCCTCTATCTTGCATTACCTGGACGATTTTTGTGTATTGGTCCCGGAACCTTTGGGGATTGTCTTCGTCTCCTGCGCACCGCGCCTTAGTTTTCTTGGAATCGAAATCGAAGTCGCATTTTGCCGATGTCGGGTATTTAGCCGGCGGTTGGCTGGGGCAACGGCCGGTGTTGTCTGACCTCGCCATTTCATTTGGCTCACTCGTCCGCTGCGGGATGACTTGGCTGTCTGGGGGTCCTTTTTGGACACTTATAATGGTCGGTCTTATTGGCAGACTCCCAAGGTTTCCAATGCTCAGCTGCATCTGTATACGGATGCGGCGGGCTCGGCTGGTTTTGGGGCCATCCTGTGCTCCCAGTGGTGTGCAGAGCGTTGGCCGGCATCCTGGGGGGATGCGGGGCTCACTAGGAACTTGGGGTTCTTGGAGCTTTTCCCCATCCTGGTTGCTGTGGAGGTATGGGGGGATGTTCTTAGGGATCGCCGAGTGTTGTTTCACTGTGACAATTTGGGGGTTGTTCAGGCCATCAATTCATTGACAGCTTCTTCCCCTCCTGTGGTTTGCGTCGGCTGGTATTGCGGTGTTTGGGTCTGAATATGACCTGTAAAGCGGTGCATATACCGGGTGTAAAGAACGTGACGGCTGATGCTCTTTCTCGCTTTCAGTGGGCGGAGTTTTGAGCTATGGCACCGTATGCAGACGAAGAGGGGGTACCATGTCCGGTGGAACTTTGGGCCCTTGGGTTTGATGAGTGACACAGTGGATCCGCGGCTCGGTTTCCAAAGCCACTTGGGGGAGGTATGATAAGGTATGGTGTTTGAGGAAGCTTGTGGTGGTTTTAGGTCTCACGATTCTCGGGTCCAGGGTCTGCTCTCCCTCCTGTGTCAATGGGACAAGGCTGGGCTATCCCCGTCGGCGGCGTCCGCTCGCCTGTCGGGTCTGAGTCCCAGTAGGCATGGTCCGGGTGGCGTTCTGATGGAGGATGTGGAGTTTCGGTCCGCGGCTTGCGCTTTTGCATTCGGCGGTCTAAGACTGATGTTTTAGGCAAAGGGGCGTGGGTTCCTTTGGGTTCCATAGGGGGCTTCCCCATTTGCCCGGTGGCAGCAGTGCGGGAATTTTTGTCGGTTCGCCCAGCGGCTGGGGGCCACCTTCTAATTCATCTGGACGGGTCCTATCGCTCCCGTTTTCAATTTGTGGGTGTTTTTCGTAAGACGTTGGTGGCGCTGGGGCAGGGCCTGCCCAAGACATAATGCCGCCTGGGGCGAAGTTTAAAATGTCGCCCCCTGCCGACGCCGGGGGGGGGGGCGGCATTTTAAACTTCGCCGACGCCATTATCTACCCTACCCCCCCCATCTTTGTACTTACCTTTACTTTAAACAGTACTGCGGTGAGTCTCCCTGCTCTGCCACGGTGCCGGCTTGTAATGCTGAGCGACAGAAATTGACGTCACTTCCGGCGCTCAGCATTACAAGCCGGCACCGAGACCAAGCTAGAGGGCTCGCAGAGGAGAGAGAGGGGCGCTGAGTGGGTAAGCGAAAACCACTCTACGCCCCTCTCTCTCCTCCGCTTAAAAAAAAACAAAACAAAAAAAAACGCTTGGGGCGGCAAAGTGCCGCCTCTTCAAAAGTGCCGCCTGGGGCAATTGCCCCACTCGGCTCCATTGTAGGGCTGGCCCCGCACTGGGGCTCCCTGCTGGCGGGGGGCATTCCTTCCGGATTGGGGCAGCCACGGAGGCTACCCGTGTGGGTTTTCCCAAGGCCTCAGTACAGCGGATTGGGCGTTCGGGACGTTTTCGGTCCTATGTCCGTCTAGATATGTCTGTTTTACATTTTTTTTTGTTTTTTTTTTTTTCCAGGTTTGGTTCTTCCGCAAGTGTGGCTCGTCGGGCACTCGTACATCTTTTGGGCCAGAAAGTGGGCTGCGGTCCGTCCGAGCGGGGAACAGTTGGTGTTCTCTCCTTTGAGTGTGGAGGTTCGGTGGTTTGGTCGACGGGGGATGCGGTGGGCGCATCTCCTCCCGGAGTTGGTTCAATTGACCAGGCTGCTGGGGTCGCCGTCTGTGCTGGTCATTCACCTCGGGGGTAATGATTTAGGGGTGGTCCTGGTTAGGTCCCTGGGGGATACAATTCTTAGGGAGTTGGCCAGGATTAGGATCCTCTTCCTGGAGGTTCGGTCGGTTTGGTCCGAGGTGGTGGCTCGGAATTATTGGCGTTATGCGACTAGCCGGGCGGAGCTGGAACGGTCACGGGTTAAACTGAACACCGTTGGGTGTCTAAGTTTGTGGCGTGTGATGGTGGAGTGGCTGTTCGGTACAGGGCGTTTGAGAGGGATGCTGCTAATCTATTCAGGGCGGATGGCATTCACCTTAATGACATCGGTCTGGACCGTTTTAATATGGTATTGCAGGAAGCAATCGGTCAGGCCATGGCTTCGGTTGGTGGAGGCCCCTGCTGATTTAAGGGGTTAAACAGTGGGGTTATTGGCGGTTTGTGTGTCCTTGCCGGTCTGGTTTGTTAAGTTGTGGAGTTGGATGATGGTGTGAAGGAAGGCTCAATCCTCCCCTGACCTCTGGTGTTTATTGGATGTGCCCACCGAGCTTATGGGTGGCTGGTGGTTAGCATTGGTTTTGGGACAGAGGGGGGAGGTGAGCATCTGTGTTGGAGTGTACAGTGGTGAGCGGCCGGCAAGGACGGGGTCAATTTGTTTCCTGTGTTGGTGATGTATGAAGATATGTTAATTATGTTGATATTTGTATTTTTGTGTTACTTACCTGCCCCCGGCTCCCACGTTGCCTCCACAGCCGTCACGCAGGAGAGGGAGACCCCCCCTCCAACACACGGCCACCGGAGCCGCCACGCAGGAGAGGGAGACCCCCCTCCAACGCACGGCCACCGGAGCCACCACGCAGGAGAGGGAGACCCCCCTCCAACGCACGGCCACCGGAGCCGTCACACAGGAGAGGGAGACCCCCCTCCGACGCACGACCACCGGAGCCGCCACGCAGGAGAGGGAGACCCCCCTCCAACGCACGGCTACCACCGCAGCAGCCGCCTCGCAGGAGAGGGAGGCCGCCCTCCAACGCGGTGCCGCTTCCGCCGTCATCTGCTGAACTGCCGCGCAGGAGAGGCAGACCTCCTGGAACACGGCGTCCGGCTTCGGCTGCAGGCATATATGAGGGAAGATTACGCCACAACCATGATGGTGTCAATTCCCGGACACTGGAAGTGACGTCATGAGGTTTGGCTGGAGATTTGAACTTCCTCTGCGGTTCCTATTTAAACCTATTTAAACCTCCTCAGTTCTGTCTGACATTGCCTTCTGTTGGTTGTCTATGCCTTGTGCTAGTACCCAGATAGCGTTTTGATCCTGTATTCTCGTGTATGATGTAAAAAGTGAGGAGACCAGTAGGAGGAGTGGAACAGTGAACAGAAAAAGTGGTAAGCTCTGATCACTTTCCTGTTTGGTGTGGAATCACAGCTGCAGCCCTTATACAACACTCTCCGGGTGTTGAAGAATTTCAGCAAAAGGTACGATAGGGAGCGCTCGTGTATTCCGTTCCGTGTAAATGAAATGAAAAAATACAAAAGAAAAATAAAAATAAATAGTGCAGGTGTACACGAATATGATGTGCCCCGCGTATTGCAGATTTTACACTCACAGTGTTTA
Source organism: Spea hammondii (assembly GCA_029215755.1). NCBI lineage: Eukaryota > Metazoa > Chordata > Amphibia > Anura > Pelobatidae > Spea > Spea hammondii. Next base: position 66,916,551 of record JARDYJ010000005.1, read on the forward strand.
TGTTGATCAATGCGTCAAACGGATGTACTCTCAGGGTCCGCGTGTGGGGTATATTACCGAAAATGAGACAAAGGAAGAACCAATAGTGTATATAGTATAAAACACTAGAGGCGCAACAAGTGGAGTAATACTTACACTAACAACAGTGTCAGGGTGCCCGTAGTGGTTGGTGACGTTTAGTCACATGTGTATCCTCCTCTGTTTAGTGGATCCGATAGTAAATATAAGTGGGAGTGTGGTGTATCCAACAGCCACTGTCCACATCGAGATGTATGGTAAAAAATATATTTATTCCGAGGTAACAGAAAGCTGGATCTATACCAGATGCAACTTAAAAAATGAACAACTTAAAATAAATAAAATCAATAAAAAACAATAAAAAGGTATTAATACAGATAAAAATAATAAGATAAGTCCAAAAAAGTCACTCAACGCGTTTTGCCATAGCAGGCTTCATCAGGAGTATTTTCTACTCGTGTGAGCTGGTCCTTTTAAACTGTTCGGCGCCATCTGCTGTCTGTGTTTGGCGTGTATGATCCCGGCTTGTCTAACTTCATTGATTTCCTGAATCCTGACCTCGGCTACGTTTACGTTTATCCTGTTTTCCTGAATCCTGACCTCCTGGAGTCCTACCTGACCACGGTGTCTCCTAACTACTTGTACGTGACAATTTGTATTTATATTTATTTGTTGATTGTATGTTGTAAAGTTATGATTATTGGTATATGGTGTTCAGGCCAACACAGTGTGGTTTATGGTTATTGTTAAATAAAATATACTGTGACCTGTTTTATCCAAATTATGTCTCTGTGTCGTTACTTGGTGGGTTAGGTGGTGGTTGGTTGGCGGTGCACGGTACACACTACCTACATACAAGTCCAAAGTATCTCTAACACAATTGACATGCAGCAGAACTGATGAGCATCCTCAATCTACTACTAGTGCTAAAATCTTGTTCACCCTACCTACCACGGTAAGGCCGATTCACTGAGGATCCAAGGTGAAGATAGCTTGCAGGCTATTTTATGGTGAAGTCAAAACCAAAAAAGTGGGGCACTTGTGTAAAACTTGAAGAAGTTTAAAAGGTAAAATACATACAATAATAAAATTGCAATCAAATCGTATTCATAGAGATGATATAATGGGGTGGATTTCCCTTAAAAATAGATACTTTACTCTCAAAATACTCAAATCAAAAATACCAGAGGTACAGTGGCTTTGTAAGTAAAAACAGCAGCAAACAACATAAAAAATTGCACTTACAGGGGAAAGTGCACACTAGATATGTGCAAATAAAGCAATTTATGAATTTCTAACGAGGTAAATGCTCAGTTTTGTGAAGATGTCTTGAAGTATAAATAGCAATGAAATAGGAATCTAAATAAATATAAAGTGCTTCCTTTTGTGATGAAGATATATTGTGCTGGAAATTCCAATGAAGTAAATTCCAAAAAAGTGCGTTATAAGGTGCAGTTTATAAAATATACTGAAATATACTCTGTGGTTCCATCAGAAAACAATGCAATATCTTTCTGTTGGGTAATTAATCCACACATTGCACTGCAGTTTTCCTAATTAGGTATATTCCAGGTAAATTTAAAATGCTTCTGTTTGGAGATGTAATTTGCAATATAAAGTATGTATAGCACTAAAATATACTCGGTAGTTCCACCAAAATAAAGTGCACTATGTGCAATGTCTTTGTGGTGATTTGATTTAAATACTGCAGTAAAAATTCAATGAGGTAAACCAATTCAATTGCTTCCAGGTGATGTAAATTGCAATTTTAAAATATATATATTGCACCACTCCACTAATAATTAAAATAAATAGATAAGGTGCACTATGTGCTAATTAAAGTCCATATAGGACTCCCAAGGGCTGCAAAATCCTTTATTGAAGTGCTGATAGATGTACACCAATATCAGATACTGCACTCACACCATGATACTGTCCACTGAATATAAATATATAAAAAACATTTATATAACATAAATAAATAAAAACTGAACTAATGAATGTCCACTTGTCCTTTTCTGATCTTCAATGCGTTTCGCTACCACTAGTTTCGCTACCACTAGCGCCCCTCGCGCTACCACTACAGTAAGCACTGCCAGCACTCCAGAGAGCAAAGAGGGGAAGCAAGCAGTGCCACTGTCAGATGATAGCAGCAGATCTATTTTTGCCCTAGAAGATAGTGAGGAAAGAGAGGGAAGGTCTACTCTTGCAGCAAGAGTAGACCTAGCTTCGCCTTCTGCCCATGTGGAAAAGGATATGGTCATCCTTTATGACGATGTTGATGATGACAATAAACTGGATTTAGATTAGGAGCCAGACTTGGAGGAGTCAAGTGACATATCGTCCAGTTTCAATGTTGAATGTGTTCTTCCTTAAACTGTGCTGAAGCAGCAGCAGTGTACCTGTGCCACAGGTTCCCCTTCATGCACTGGCAGCACTATAACCACCACCATCACAGCCATCACAAATAGAAGGGCATAGAAATAAAAAAAACCACTAATACCACTGCTACCTCGTCTGGTGGGCAACGTCTTAGTAAAGTGTATGGGGCATTTTGAGGCTGTGGGAGATGGGCAAGTTATGTCATAAGGTAGTGAAAGGATATTTCACCAATTCTGGGATGAATCAAGACCTATGTACACGCCACAGTGCAGCTTTGCTTTAGGGGGAACCGAAGGCATTGGTGACAACAGCAAACCCACAGCAGCTTCCACCAGAAGCAGCTGCCAGAGCAAAGGGCTTGTTGAGGCCTCAGCCTTCTCGAAGAGTGTGACTGATTCCCTGAGACAAGTAGGGCATTTACTGCACCAGCCTACCCTACAAGGGGCATGTCAAAGCAGCAATCAATTAAGGTGACATGACTGCTTAATAAGCTTATCATTGTCAGAGTGGTTTCCGTCTCCATGATTGAGGGGGAGCCCTTCGGGTAGCTGCTAGAAGCTCTCACTCCCCAATACTGCCTCTCCTGTCACGCCACCTTCAGCAGGACTGTAGTGCCCTCCCTTTACCAACCTTGTGTGTCATTGTGGAAGGCCGAACTGTCAAAGGTAGCTGGACAAACCATCTGCTTCACCTGACATATGCTGCTTCACTAGTGCACAGAATGCCTTTCTATCACTGATGGCACACTGGTGGCTGCTCAAATATTTGAAGGACAAGGCAGGACCACTGTAGCCGAGGCACATGGCAATTCTCTGCAGCAGTGATAGTAATGCCAGCTACATGTCCCATTCCCAATCCCTTGCACCCATGCATAGCAGCTGCACTAGATCCACCAGAGCATCACCCAATTGAGCAGTGTCCCCTGCTTTGGGAACACCTCTCGAATGTCATTCTAAATTAAAAAAAGACCCCGATCCGAAGGACGGGGAAACAAAATTTGTTGCCTGAAAGTGAACTTGGCAAAAAATTTCACTTTAGATTCATACTATTTAGATACTGCAGCAGTGAATACAAGGTTATACTCCTCTGGAAATTTCCTCTTTTCACATCTAAGTGCTTTAAATTGAAGGAACAAATAAAAGTTAAGCTTTATTCCAGATTTATTTCAGATTTTTTTTCGGAGTTGTTTTGATTATTATTAGTCAAACAAAATTTGAGTTTTATTTGAGTTCCCTATATACAATGTAACTACAATTAAATTTTTTTCCTCATTTGGAACATGTGAATGCTCTTATTTTTAGTCATGGGAACATATTTTTAATTTGTAAAATGAAATAATAGAAAATAAGGATGTTTTCTGAAAATGGTTTCTGTCTTTTGCAAGATGGCAGAAGAATTGTTGACTTAATGAAGAAGAGAAAGAAAACAAAGATGTATGACAAGAATTTCATGAGGTGGAGCAGCTGTTCTTTCAGCTGTGCCATTCTTAATCAGAAATCCCAAATATAGCTGGTTTCATTCTTCTTGAGTTTTACTATTTGGAAATGTGAGACCAAAGCAATATGAGATGCTAATCTGGTATAAAACCTTGAAATAAAAAAAAGAAGACGACAGATTGCTTGTGGGGAGAACTTGCTTACCATATGTATCAGCCTGATTGTTATTTAAATGAAATGTTCTGCCAGCATTAGCAAATATTGCTATAATAAATCACTAGAATGTCTTACAGACATTGGTCTGGATATTTCTGGAGATCATACGTTGGGTGTTGATGCTGGTGTTAGATGTATAACTGATACAATAGTTATTCTTTAAAGATGTATTTAGACCAGATAAATCTATTAAGATATATGTGCATCACAATACACAATAAAAGGGTCTGTCCCTTTCCAAAACGTTTAATACACTTAATAAATCAAAGTAATATTGTTTACAAATAAAACAATATATAACTGCATTAAAACCCCATCATATCTGTATATCTCATGGTTGTATATCTCAATGTTCTCATGATTATTCCTTCCCAAAAAATTATTACTCTTGTTTTTATGGAACTTAGCTATGGAAGCTTTGTAAGGAAGGGTATGAACTGAGATGATATGAGAAAAGGAAACAAAGGTTTATTTACAAAAGCAGTAAAAGACATGGGGAATTAATCAGTACCCTTCCACGTAGCTTAGTCAATATAAGTTTACTGACTTTTGCCAAAGAGCTCATATTCATTGAGGGAAAAAAGTCCCTTGATTTGAAGACAACCTAAAAGTAACTTTAGTAAATGATTTATCGGATGCTAAAGCTGTAACAGTGACAATTAATTATCAGTTCTGAGGACCCAGCCTTTGTGAGACACATTCGAGAGTATATCAGAGATTAACTGACAACAACTTCCAATATTTTTAATACAACACATATTAAACAAAACGACAAGTGATATAACAAACGATACATGCAGTACAATTGCCATTATAAATAATTAATCTGTTTACTGGTGCCCTGAGCCTTGCAAGGTTGCAAGTTTAAATGGGCGCACAAGACCAGGGCCGTAGGAAGGGTGAGATTGCAGACCCTGGCTTCCGTGCTCCCTCACCGGCAAATGATACCGAGCGCCAGGATATGACATCATCCCCGCGCTCTACATCAATAGCCGGCGCATAGTGATTAGGGAGCACTAAAGCAGAGGTCTGAAATGACAGACCTCACACTCCCATGAAAGGATATAGGATGGAAGATGAGAAAGGTAAGAGATGGGGAGAAAGGAGTGTAAGGGGAGTGTATGTGTATATATATATATATATATATATATTGTGAGGATTAGGGATGAAAAACCGAGTATGCAGGAATATACAGTCCACTAGAGGTAATAGGAACAGATGCGCCATGTGCAGCGTGGTCCAGAAACGTAGCCGAGTCAGGGTAATAAAACACAGTCCAGTAAACAAAGCCAAGGTTCAGGGTAGGAGAGGTCAGCGAAATCCGTAATAACAGTAGCCGTGGTCAGGAATATAGTCAGCAAGGTCCAAAGGAAATCCGAGGTCAGCAACAAGATCAATCAGGAAACAGCAAAATGCAGAGGGAAGCTCAATAAGGAACAATATCTGAGCACTGAGTATTACTCAGTGCTGGTTTATAAAGCCGCCACTAGATGTCGCCCCCGCCTCCATGTACAGCGTCATCAGAGCGCGTTCCCCGCCATTCCAGGACTGGAAGGGTTAAATTAAGGTGGGGCCACCTAGAACAAACTGCAGATGGCGCCGGAGCGGCATTGTACCCGGCACTCGCAGGTGCCGGGTATTCAGGTGAGTGACTTCGAAGGGGTCTTAGCTGTGGACCCTGACATATATATATATATATATATATATATATATATATATATATATATATATATATATATACAGTATATGTGTGTTTGTGAGCTTGTGTGTGTGTGTATTGGCAGGTGTGTGTAAGAGCAGAACTTTGAGCACATTTCTATTATGTTAACGCTTCAGAGCTGCAGCATGGTTCCCCGTCTAATTTTCTTTCCAGCTTTGCAGTACAATGATACACATGTAGCCAGACTCCACACAGTTCCATTCCACATCTCAGACCTTCTTTAGAATGTGTATTTGTGTGTTTGTAAGCTGGTGTGTGTATGTTTGTGCATATGTGTGTGTAATGGCAGTGTATATGTATACGCGTGTAAATGGACAAGTGTGTGTAAAGGCAGTGTGTATGGGTAGGTGTGTGTAAGGGCAGTGTGTATGGTCAGGTGTGTGTGTAAGAGCAGTGTTTGTAAGATGGTCTGTGTGATTTATATGTGTATAAAGGTAGGGGTGTGTAAGGGCAGTGTATGTGTATATGTGTGTTTAGGGGCAAGTGTGTATAAAGGCAGCATGTATGGGCAGTTATCTGTAAGTGCAGTATATGTGTATATGTGTGTTTATGGGCAGCTATGTGTAAAGGCAGTGTAAATAAAAAAAACACTATTAAAAAAAAGAGGTGGGGGGCACAATTTTCTGTTCTTGCCTCACACGCAATGAAGCTAGCTACGGCTCTGCTCAAGACCACTGTGATAAATAGTAAAGTTTTATTATTCATCTAAACATTATTTGACCAGAAGTAACACAATGATATTGCTTTTTTGTCACAGCTGTCCTGGAGAGCAACCCTGCACCTTCACATCTCCTAACCCCCTCTCTAGTGTCCTTACCCCAACCCAGACCCACATCTTTAATCTCTCCTTTTCCTCTGGTGTATTCCCATCCTCATTCAAACATGCTATCATCTCCTCCATCCAAAAGAAACCTTCCCTTGATCCCACATCCCCATCAAACTACTGTCCAGTTTCACTTCTCCTGCTGGCTTCCAAACTGATGGAACGATTAACTTACAATCAACTAACAAACTTTCTCTCTTCAAACTCTCTACTTGACCCTCTACAATCCAGTTTCCATCCACAGCATTCAACAGAGACTGCACTCACTAAAATTAATAATGAATAAAATAGAAAGGGTAAAAGCGCTAGAAAGATAAAACAATGATGTAGTAAAATAAGTCTTTAAATCTTGGTTTAAATAGTCTTTCTATTATAGAAGGTTTTGTAGATATACAGCTGCAGACCACTTGCCAAGGATCCCTCTTCTTGGCTGGATAGTAGTGGTATGATCCCCACCAAGGATATAGTGGTAGTAGATGTTTTTTCCGGATAAAATATATAAAAGAGTAAAAACAAGTCCAGGAGCAGAATAACTTCTTTTTTTTAAAAAAACAAACAAACTATTTATTCAAGCTGGTAATAAAACCTAGTAACCATAGGAAGAAGAAAACTGCATTGAAAGGCGAAAAGAGGTGTGTGTCTTCTATATTTTGCAGGTTGTCTTCAATATAGTTTTTCAAAGCCTTGCTTTCAGGAGCAGATCTAAGAGGCATGACTCCAGGAAGATGTTCTATAATACAACAAGGCAAGGTTGGCAAGGTTTGGGTCTGCTTCTAGGAGAATATGTCTAGGAAGTTCAAGTATTGAGACTAAACCACATTGTGGAAATTCTCAGAAAAATATTTCACCCAAATGCACAACAGGAGAGAAGACAATTGACATGGCAAGCAGAACACCACAGTGTTCCAAACGAAAACTGGATTGTGCTTCTTTAACCAGGATACTACCAGGATTATAGGAGAATTAGAAAGTTAGATGACTTTGAGATAAAAGCTTTTTTATGTAATACTTCCACAATAACTTGAAGGACATCTGTTTCCCACAGTGTCAGTCCAGAAGCTAGGGGTGACCATGCTTTACGTAAAGGCTCTTGCTAACCCATTTGCCATCAATGAAGAGGTCAGTTCATCCGGAATGAGTAAAGACCTGAGTATGCCAATTCCAGTCACTACATGGAAAGCACAGAAAAACAAAGAGGTAAAAAGGATGAGGGGCTATGGATACTCACCCCCTATCCACAAATATCTTAAGTTTCCTAATTTGTTAGACACGATAGTATTTCTCCTAGTAATATATACAAAATACATAGAAGTCTATAGATCCCCTTCTTCCAATCAGCACACTTTTGTAGTTTTCCTATCTAGTTTGCGCTTAGGTACAATCTTTATAGAATTTATGGATTGCACTTAAACGGAAGAGTGTCTGCTGTGCTGGGGGACAGGATGGCTAGAAGGTTGGAGGGGATTTTAAAGTAGTGGTGGGCAGGGCCGGCCCAAGACAAAATGCCGCCTGGGGCGAAGTTTAAAATGCCGCCCCCCCATTATCTACCCTTCCGCCCCCCATTATTTACCCTACCCCCCCCTTGTACTTACCTTTCAGCAGTCCTGCGGCGAGTCTCCCTGCTCGGTCTTGGTGCCGGCTTGTAATGCTGATTGCCCGAAATGACGTCATCTTCCGGCGCTCAGCATTACAAGCCGGCACCGAGACCGAGATAGAGGGCTCGCAGAGGAGAGAGGGGTGCCGAGCAGGTACTGACAACTTGGTAAAACCACTGGGCGCCCCTCTCTCTCTCTTCCACTTCAAAAGTGCCGCCTGGAGCAGTTGCCCCACTCGGCTCCATTGTCGGGCCGGCCCTGGTGGTGGGGGGGAGGGACACAGAAATCTAGAAAATGGAGATAGCACAGAAAGTAGAGGGGCTTCAGATCAGAACAAGGGGGGTGGAGATGGGGGAGGGGGCAAGATCAGAACTGTAAGGCTCTAAGTTCAGGCCCCATTCAGGCTGCGGAGCTGCTCATCTCTGGTTCCCTTCCCTTGCTTCAGTTTGTTTGCCTTGCCTCAGTTCCCATGTTTTGCTGTGATCCGTTCCTGCATTTCCATATGATCTGTCCTGAACCTCTGATTCCTGGATTCCAGTCCTGGTCTTGGCTTCAGCTTATGTGTCAGGAACTGGGTCCATACAGACGACTGTAATGACTAGACTTGGGCACCAGGGGGCTCTTCGTCTTCGTGCTCGTCTTCGTAAAAAAAAAAAATCTTCGTATTCCGCGAATATTCGCCCGTTCCTGTCTTCTCTTTGGGCGAATATTCATTCTGTCTGAAGATATATTAGCCATATGTGGCAGTGTGCTCATTTGCATTTATTCAAATAAAATATATTCCCATGATCAGTGGACAAGAATTCAGCTCTTTTTTCAGTTGATCTTCAATATTCTGTCGTTTGTCAGTTATTCAGTTTTTCTCTTTCCTTTTCTGTAAAGTCAAAAGTAAGTGCTTCCAGTGCTGCTAGTAAAGTTTCTTTTAGCATTTCTGCATCTGCAAAAGATTTCTTCCGCCTCGCCAAAATCCAAGCACATCTGAGTGTGGCAATTTGGATCATTTCACCTTCACCTATGAATTTTCTCATTCGCTCTGCCTGCGCATTCAGTTGCCTTTTTATCTTTTCTAACTCCTGCTTTCTTTGCTCAGATTTGGGAGGAAATCTCTTCTTCATTTCAGCGTGATTTGTGCCATAATGACATTTCACATATGGCTTTTCTGTCACAAAAAACTCAATTTCCCATTCTTTGATTTTGCGATTTTCTACTTCCAATGCTATGTCTTCTTTGTTGGTGGTTCATTGCTACTACTGGCACATTCCTCAGTCATGTGGGAGTCCTGTGGTTGTGATTTTTTAAGCCATTTATCCATTGCCAGGGCTTGACAAGACGACTCTGGAAGGTTGCAATTTGTACAAGAAAGAAAAAGTCACCATTTTTGGCAGCAAAAAGAAATGCTTTCTCATAGTAATGGTGTAAGTGTCTCACAGAGCTTCACACCAATAAAAACCACAGCACTGCAAAGTGTGTAAGTGTCTCACAGAGCTCCACACCAATAAAACCCACATCAGTGCACAGTGTGTAAGTGTCTCACAGAGCTCTACAGCAGTACAATTAACACTTATATGTGGTGTATCTTATAATGCCCCACAACAGCACAATTATATGCAATGTGCATCACAGAGATGCATAGTAGCAACTCACAGTATTGGGCTGGATTCAGGCTGGCTGGAGCACAGTGTGGGTACAGGCTGGATTCAGTCAGGTTGGAGCACACTGTGGGTACAGGCTGGATTCAGTCAGGCTGGGGGGGGTATTGGCCTGGGGGGCACATTGTGGGTATTGGCCGTGGGGGCATATTGTGGGTATTGACTGGTGGCACATTGTGGGTTTTGACTGGGACACACTGTGGGTATTGACTGGGGACACTCTGTGGGTATTGGCCTGGGGGGCATACTGTGGGTATTGACTGGGGGCACACTGTGGGTATTGGTCTGGGGGCACACTGTGGGTATTGATCTGGGGGGCACACTGTGGGTATTGGTCTGGGGGG